>BSBM01000625.1:15730000-16930000 GCA_027924585.1 Larix kaempferi | reverse complement strand
ATGCACCAATTTCTTTTTAAAAACACATCAATACAAACCAACCATGCAAAAAATATTTGAAGAAATTTATATATATATGTATGAAAATGAAATTACATAGAAAGATGGGAGACACCAATCTCCAATGATGTGAGAACCAACTCAGTCAGACACTAATCTTATTGGGACATCAATACCACATGCAAGCACCAACTCGCAGACTATAGGATCCAACATCTGAGGAAACCAATCCTCCACACAAGCACCAACTTGATGATGTAGGATCAACCTGTGAGGACACCGATCCTTTGTGCAAGCACCGACTTGTTGTGTTTAGGTACCAACCTAAGAGGATAGTGCAATAACCTTTAATTTCCCTATCCTTCCACCCTAATATATAGATATTGTTTTACTTTTGTAACATTGACTTCAGATCCGTCCACACAATTCTCACTATTTTGTGTGCTCTACTTCACTTCCTACTGCACACACTATTGACATGATTTTCTTCACTTCCTGCTACATGCACTATTGATGTGCTCTTCTTACATTTTCTTGTATTTGCTACTATTCATCTTGTTGTTTTGATCCTGCACACTTCTTAGATTTGAACAATGCTACAGTTCTGCTCTCTGCTATGATCATCTTATGCACAGTCAGATATGCGCATTTACTGTGCACTCATATGTGCACACTTAGCACAAATCATCCTTTCTTCCTAAGCACCAGAGATTCATATTCTACTTGAAATTGATGCACTTACTCATAGATCCATACTTACTTGGATTGATACATGAATATATTGATCAATCCCTTTACTTATACGAGTATTGAGTCACTTTTTAGGCTAACAAAATATTGTATAGTAAGGCTAGTTCATCATGTTGATTGTACTCCTCCTTGTTTTATGGCATATGAGCCTTAACATGATGGTGGAAGTCCCACTTATCTGACTTAACATGATGGTGGAAGTCCCACTTAGCCGACTTAACATGATGGCGGAAATCCCACTTTCTTTGAAAACAGTGACAACTTTTTAACAATCTACCCCTTTGGCATTGATGTCAACACCAAGAAAAAACTAATCTCCCCTCGAATGTGAGCTATGAATCAAAATTGAACTCCCCCTGTCAAAATTAAGGTTCTTTGTTATCATATGTTTTTCTGCAACTCTATTAGCATATGTTTTTCTACAACTCTCTCTCCCCCTTTGACATCAATGACAAGGGGATATTTCTTTAACCTTATCTTCTGCAATTTTGGCTATAAATTTTCAGTCTTATAATTATGCATCATATACACTTTTACCCCCCTGGAATTGTTCTCCCCTCTAGCTTTCATCTTGTGCAATATCCATTGTCGCCTTGAGTTAGAAAATATCAAAGAATTATATTTTATGTTTTCTCTTCTGGTTGTAGTGTTGATGTGAAATTTTGTAGAGCTACTTGTGCAAATGCAACTTTCTCCTTCATTTATGCTTCTTTTCCTAGTATTGCTTCCTCCACCTATTCACTGACAGATAATTTTAGAGTTTTTGTACAGTCATCGACAACTTCCCTGACATCCCCTTGTATCTATGCAAATTGTTCTATAATAAAAAATATTTCATCCTTTAGTGGTTCAAGTCTGTTGGCTATCCTCTGACATTCATCTTGAATCTTGCTTACTTCTTGCTGCTATTTCCTATATTCCCCACTTTGGCCATTTTTTCAGTGGCTGGTAATATATCCAAGTTATCGTGCAAATTTTTCTTTGACTCTTATTCAATTAGCATCTTCTGATCCACTTCCTTGAGCTACTCGTATGCAACCAACTTGCCCCACAGTTGTGCACTTTTTTCATGTAACTTTTCACATTTTCGTTCCAAGGACCTAATATTTCCTATGGCAATATTCATTATTTCATATCTAAGTTCTCTCTCATCTCTGACCTATGGAGGTGTCCCTGGTTGTTGCTTTGTTGAAAGCTCCTCAATTTTAATGCGAAGACTTTGAATAACTTCACTTATCTTGGTTACCTTTTCTTTTGGAGGGGCATCCTTTTCTATCTGTACATTTGGAAGCATATCACATACTTCCTTAGCTGCCTTCCACAATTTGGAATTCTTCATTTGTATTTCCTCTACTTCCTTTTTCAACTTGTATGTATTTTGCTCAGTTTATTCCTTCTCCATTTTCATTTTTTGACATTCCTCCTATAATGCTTCCTTTTCATTGAAACTTTTATACTATTCTGCTGAGACCAGTTCATGTCGTCCTCAAATTTCCTATGCAATAGATGCATGCAGCTCACCCATAGATAATCGTGACAAGATGATTTATACTAGACTTATTTCAAATGTTGATTCGTGCATCTCTTGTGTGGGAAACACCAGTGTTACTATCAGAATCTTGGAAACTTGTTGTAGTTTTGTTGTGTCCTTCATCTGTGTAGCTGACTATGCCTGCACGTTGACCAAGTGTGTTTATGAGTGTGTCTACGCATTTTTTTCTCCTTCTTGTTTCTTGGAATTCATTAGTAGCTCATTTATTGTTGCGAACTCTTCTTCAAACTTTATGAATATCTCCCATTATTTTGTTGCAAGATCTTTCAGTGCCACCTTCTTCATAATATCCTCTGTAAAATTCCTGGCCTCCATGCTAATTTGATCCATGTCATCTTCTATCAATATTTGAGTGCAAATAGGCTTGGATGAGTTCCTCTTCTTTCTTGATGACTCCTCCACTTGATCATTTCCTATCATTTTATTTGTTTGTGCAGTCTACTTTGTGGCTTCAGGAAATATTTCTACGCTTCCCTTTTATGTAGATTTTTCCTATAGTGAAGTGTTATGTTGTATAGGATTCTCCGACTGTGTGAATTTTTCATCTTCAGTCAAAGGGATTCCCCATGAAGGATCCCAGTCATTTATGATCCACACAATGGCCGCCTCGGAACAAGAAAACATGGTGGGTAACCACTGTCTTTGGGGATACGTTTTGGTTTGTATATAGATATGATGCATCCCCACTTTGAAACTTGCAATTTCTTTGTATATATCAATTATTCGTGGGTGTATGTGCAGTGTCTCATTTATGAAAACTCTAATTTATTCCTTATATTGAAAGAAATCAATGTCGTTTTCTACTTGTCTATGATGGATTTTAGTAAACCACAAATTTGTGTACCTTGCAACTAAGAAAGGTTTCTTGTTTCTATCGAATACTTTACTTTCATCTGGTTCTTTCTATCCTACTAGCACAAGACATATTAATAGCCAGGCATAACAAAAAGGTGTACCCTTTTCTTGCATTACTTAGCATTTAGTAGAAACGTTGACCAGTTGAATTGGACTCCCTCCATGCATTGTGCTATGGCTATGATGATTGCTACTGAGAATTGGTCCCGCTGGATCTTCCCAAACATCTTGCATGCTATAATTTGATTTGCAAATCTCACAACTTTATCATTTATGTGTGAAATAGAAAAGCCTATTCTTTCTCTTTGGGTTTCATACTTTTTTATTACGTTCTTTGCAAGGGTTTTCTCTTGCTTCCTGTCTAGAATAATACTCACATATTCTCCCTTAGTAGGGAGTATAGTGATCAGCTCTATTAACTAGGTGTCAATGGACATAGGTATGTTCATCCACAAGAATCCACAATGTATCCATGATAGTAGCATCTTTGCGCACATTTTTACTTGTGGGATCCTTCCAGAATGTGGAATATCCATCAGATTCAAACCCCCTTATTTCTGCATCCCATATTCCCATGTTTGAAGTTCTGTTATAATGGTGCATTAGGGTCTGGTCCTCTTCTTCTGTTCAATTAGTTGTTGTTTATCAACTCAAGAAACTTTTCTTCATTAGTTATATCATAATCAATAAACTGAAATTTGTACAGTTGGCCAAGTAGATTTTCTTCAACGAGAACTCCCTTTGGTATCTTTGGTGATGGTACACTTGTATCCTCAATAGTAGGTAGATTAACTCATGCGACAGTGGGTTTTCTTGGCAGAATGTAGTCGCAAGGGAAATTTACCGGCTTTGATGAGGACGGTTCTGGTGTTTTTGCAATTCCTTCATGCAGACAAACTGATGGATTCTTTGTTCTACACTATGTTTTAGGTGCCATCACTTTCCTCCAACTCTAACCTCACTATCTTATGTTTACTTTGGAAATGATATTTTAAGTAGGGGGTAGTGACTCTCTTTATAAGTTTTGAAAGGCTTGCATTAGAATATTTGTATTCTCCTATTTCCTTTATTACCTTCCATATTACTTGGATTCACCTTGATTTGGTCCAAATACATTTAACTATCCTCTTCCATTGGTTATTAATGACACTGCGTCTTAGTCTTGTCACTACTTTACCTATCATTAATGCTCATGGTTTTTCATGGTCCCATTTTTTTGCACACTTCCTTCTTTCTGCGACAGGTCATGTTGTCTATGTTTTACTCCTGTATTGAAGTATAGGAAATACAGAGAGATTTGTCTCCCAAATCCTTCATCATAATTTCATGTTTTAATGCAGACGACCCAGTCTGATTTTCAACTATGCTTTCATTTTCTACGCATAGAACCAATCCATTGATTTCCCCTTTTTGATCTATTGAATTCCTTCTCCAAACCTTTCTACAATTTTCTCTTTCTTGATTTCTAGAAAAATCCTTCTATGAGTAGCATATAAAATTGGCTGAGATTTTCCTTCAATGTTCTTTTCTTGTTTTTTCTTCCAAAATTTGTTCGATTTCTATGAGTTCTTACAATTCTAATCATTATGACCTACGATGTTACATTTGTAACATACCACATTGTTGCATAATGTTGCAATATATCCATACTTATTGTACTTCCAGCATATAGCAATTCCATTAATTGTTTTGACTTTGTTGTTCATAAAATTACAATCCACTACTTTATGCCCAAATATGTTGCATGAGAAACAGTAATCAAGAAAAGGTTTTTTGTACCTGAGTAAATGATGTCTTTTTGGTTGTACAATCATATTGTTTTTGGTTTTTTCATTCTTTGGTGGACTTTCCTTTCCTTCCATGTTGATGTCTTTCTTAACCTTTTCTGAAGATAATTTAAGCCCTTCCTCAAAAGTATCTTGATTTTTGTCAAACCTAAGACCAGTCTTGTCATGTGATGATCTTTGATAGCTAAGGATGTGTTGATGGATGTGATGCTCTCATCCTCTTCTTCTGATTCCTTACTTTCTGTAATCGCTTCCTTAGTCTTGTGGATATTTTTTAGCTTGTCCCAAAGCTTTTTGGATGAGATACATTTTCCAACTTTATCTTTCATAGAATCATCCAAACCTTAATTGAATCCATTGCCAACTTGTTATTCATTTTCAAATTCCTTTTGGAAACAAATTTTGATGGCCCTTTTGAAAGAATGTATTATGAAAGAATTGTCTTCCAAATATCAAGTTCACGTGATTGCAAATAAGCTTACTGATTTAGGAGCATCAATGCTAAGCCAGCAATGTGATTGCATGTTCACATGTTGTGGCTAGCAAGAGGATAAGCTATCTTGAAATGGGAAGAAAGTTTGCTTATTAAGTATTTTAGTGTTTGCAAAATATGTAACCAACTAGTGTGTTGTCATTTTTTGAGAAAATAAGACATAGTGGCGAGCTGATACTCCATGCGTGGAGATCACGCCAGATAGGTAGTTTGTTGAATAATGATAGTGACTCCTTCAGTGATGAGGGGGAGTTTGTTAGTTAGTTTGTTTTCTGTTCATCCATTCGATTTTGGGGGATTTTCGAATGGATGAAAAGGGGAGAGACAGTGAGTCGGTAGGGGCCCTACGCGAGGAAGAGTCGGTGGGATATTTTCTTGAATACCAGAGGAAAATACGACTGGATGGATGTTTTTTACTATCAGGTAATGAAATTAGCAAGTTCTATGTGTTGATGATGTTACTGTGCAGGAGAAAGAGAGATAAGTCAAGATTCTATCAGGTAGAGTTGTATGAAAGCATTAACCTGACATCTGTGTGAATGAATCTCTATTTTTGTGCTTGTGTGAACTCTCATGTATAGTTAAGAATACCCAAGTCATTCTTAGACTGACTATCATTGAGTAACAGAGGTAGTTTCTTGTTGTATTTAGTTTCACATTAGATCTGAACGAAGGTCGAATTGGATTGGTTGATTCCCTGATCAATCAACGAAAAAATAGTAGAGTTGCAGTCGATTCAATTAGCAGATATTGGATGACTCAGGTCAAGCCAAAAGGGAGATCAATAATGGGGAAAGGATCTGCAAAGTGAACGTGCATGGGAGTTCACATTTCTGTAAGCTGATGTGCAGTGTTCTGCATTGATCATAGATCAATGGATGAGATCAAATCTGCAAGGGATTGACGGTTGGTATGGTGTTCTGTAGAAGGAAGAAGCTCGGGAGATAGCGGCGAGAGTTTGCGGAAGTCACATTGCAGAAGGGTTTTGCAAAAGGATTTTCAAGAAATCACGAAAATCACACCCGCAACCCGCAATCCACAAATTGTGGAAAGGAGACATCCGCGTTGCGGAAAGACCATTGCAGAAAGAAGGTGCTTCCGCAAGGTTGTTGTAGAGAGTCAATTCTGACCGATAGAACGTTGCGGAAAGCCCATTTTGAAGGTGAGGCCCGCGATTGAGAAGGACTTAGTTGTTTTTTAGCTAAGTTTAGTTGTTTGATTTCAGAGAATCACAATATTTCCCAGGGGAAGTGAGTTGGATTGGATTTTGTCATTCCCTCTTGCACCATTTTTGGTATCAGAGCAAGCTTTGCTTAGCACATCAGAAGAAAGGAATATATATACGTGGAGGCAAAGTAAGAGGTCGTGACAAGGGGCGGCCAACAATGAATGTAGAAGTTATGGAGGAAATGAGAGAATTACGGACATGTATGGAGGCTATGGAGATGGGAAGATGAAAATTTCCAGAGGCAGGGGATGTGAGTGAGCCTAAAGAATAGGAACAAGGGGAAGAATCATCACCCATGCAAGAGACACTAGAGCTAAGGTACTTTCAGTCAATTTTTGGGGAAACGTCGAGGCCAAAACTTGAGTTTCCTACCTATGAGGGAATCCTCACTGCTGAACCTCTCATTGACTGGATCAACAAGTTAGACAAATACTTTGAGTATGATGAAATTGAAGAAAACAAGAAGGTCAAATTGGCAGTGACAAGGTTGAAGGGGCATGCATCCCCATGGTGGGATAGTGTGCAGGATGAAAGGAGACGGAAGAACAATCCATTGATAAGAATATGGGATAGTATGGTGGCTAAGATGAGAGCCAAATTCTTGCCCAAGAATTACCAGCTTGTTGAAATATTGTAACTTCTAAGAATATTATATTTGTACTTTATTATTCCGGAGATGTTTCATTCCTCTATGGAGACCCTATTGTATATTCAGAGATGTTTTATTCCTCTGTGGAGAATGTGGTAACTTGGGTTATTAGACCTCCCTAGTGGGGTCGGCCCTGTATGAGTCATGTGGGTTAAAGGGTTATTAGACCACCCTAGTGGGGTCGAACCTATCACATTATGTTAAGTGGTTAAGTTGGGCCGACCTAGTTAGTGTAAAAGTCAAGTCGGAGTTGTGTATAAATAGAGGAGGTGTGTTCCTCATTTAACACACATTCACTCAATTGTTATTAGCACATAGGTGAGAGAGAGATCTTCTATGTAGGAGAAGGAGCTCATGTTTAGGGTTTACATCTTTGTATTTGCTGGTCATCTATATTGAGGAATATTTGCTGGGTTTTCTACCCCATGAGGGTTTCCTAGGATAAATCTATGTCTCTTGTGTTTATGCTGTGCTTGTTGTTCTTTCAGTGATTATGTATATGATATTGTTGGGAAATGGAATGTAATACTGATATTCTCTGTCTTATCATATTTAATCTTAACATGGTATCAGAGCTAGCCTGAAGGAAGGAAATGTATGGCACTTACGACAATTTGAAAGTTAGGGTTTCATATAGCAAAAGTAGTCATTGTGGAAATTTAACTATAAATCCATTTTGGAGAAGGTTCAAGTTTTGAAATGTTTATAGGTCGAAGGTAACATCCCCATGTACCTTGTGTCCGAAGCACAACATCTAATTCGTTGTAATTTTTGTTTTATGATCCGTACAATCTAGGGTTTCTGCCTCTTCCAGATCTCAGTCATAAACAGGTGACCTAGGAAAAAAGGTCACAACTTGGGATATGAAGCTCCAAATGAAATTCTGAAAAAAGAGACAGTAAGAGCACGGACTTTAGTGTCACAGGTAAAATGTTCAGAGGCCGAAGTTGAACCAGTGACACATGGCACTCCGTACAAGTTTTCTATCCTGTTTTATCCCATAAACAGGTCACGTTGCGAAACTTGGAATAACTCTCTCTAAGAGAATCCATTTGAGGTCAGATCTATGGGATTGGAAAGATGACAGGTTAGGCTACCATAGGTAGAAGTTTCAGAGCCCGTGGATCCAAAATTTAAGAGATTCACCTAAAACAATAAGGTGCATATTTCTGTCAAAACGGAATTGGATTTGGATTCTGAGCACCTTCATTCTTGGCTTGTCACCGCTGCAGGAATTTAGGGCTTCGGAGAAAGTTGGAATTTTTGGAATCAGAGACCATGGCTGAATTCTCCTCATCAAAATTGAAATTTAGAGACCAAGGTCGAATTTTTGGTTGGATAGAAGGTCGGGCTTGATCAAACCCTAGTTTGGGATTTTGATCGGAAAGGTGGAAAATTAGGGCTTCAGCAAATGTTGGAATCTTTGAAATCTGTGACCACGGCTGGAAGCTCCTCAGAAAAATTGAAGTTTAGAACACAAGTTTGAACCTTTTGGATGGGCAGAAGACAGGGCTTTATCAAACCCTAGTTCGGGATCCTGTCCAGAAGATCCGGAAGTTTCAAAGGCAATTTTGAGGGGTCAAATTTTGGAGATTTCAAAATTGAACTATACCAACTTGATCAGCTCAGCAAGACACATCTTTTCATCTAATCAGAAGTTTGAAATTCAAAGTTTGAATTTTTAGGTTTCTTTGACAAACCCTAATTCAGCTCCAGATCCAGTTTTAGCAAATCAAAGTGGATTGGGTTAATCCCAAGAAAGAATGAATTGGACACCTGCATAAGTGAAGAAGTTCCAGTTCCAGAGGGAGATGAGGCTAAGGCCTTACATAAGAAGAATACAAGCAATCCTGATAGGTATGACTTGAGGAAATACAGGTATGTTTTGAAATCTGATTCTTGATTAAGTTCATAATATGTTTGTCTTCATGTTATTGAGGTTAGTACAATTACGATTGTTTGATAATGAATGCATGTGAATGATAGAAGACATTCATTGATTAGGGTTATGACACTTATGATTGTACTAATGCACTTGTGGTGTTGTATGAGGATGATGTTGTTTGCTAATAAGATACAGGTACATCTAGAAAGAAAAATCAAGTTCTATGACCATGAAGACAGAAAGACAAAGACTCATCCATAATATTTGATCACATAGAAGCTCTAATTATGAGGTATGTATGACTTTGTTCTACTATGCTTAGCCTATGAGATATGCAGGGTCTAGCACAAGGTCTCTAAATCATTGAAGAGAACAAAGAAGATATTGTTTGGGTATGTTAAGACATAACCAAGCTTGATAATCCAGGTATGTTTTCCTATATCAAGTTAGAATCCTACTTTGTTAGGATCTTAGGTAAGTATACCTATGTATGAAATGATAATGACCATACATACTTAAGATTATTTAGAATCATAATTATTGTTCGGGATTATTACCCTATAGTGAGGAGATGGACACTACCAACTGGGCGGGGTTGACAGGTAAATACATTAATTTCAATACAACTAGTTCTTACAAATGAAAGAGATCAGGATATCGAAAGACATACCTTTAACTGGCGGCTGGTCCTACCTTTCACTTGATCTCCCGCTTGATGAACCTGAAATATAAAGGATACCTTCCTCAGTGTATCTTGATTATATATAAATATGATGAAATCAAAAAGTAATTTAACATCAAATATAATCAGATATTAATCCAAATGAACATACAATCCAATAGACATTCGATTTGGGACAGGGAGGGTATTTCGACCTTTTTATTGGGAAAGAAACATGAATCAGTACAATATACCTGACATGTCGAGATGTTTCTACAACTGAGTCCTGGGATCCTGCTCTTCACAATGACTTGGGACTTTCCTCCAGCATAACAACCCTTAATGCATTCTTTCTAGGTCCTTCTATCTAACCCCTCTCATGGATCCTCCTTGTATTTATGGGACAAGGTAGGCAGTTGGATTTGAGAGGTGGTTGGATTGGGAGGTTGGGGAAGTTGCAGAACCAAATTCAACTAATCCCAATCCGTAATTTTAATATATTTTTAGTTTCATCTTAATATGTGCGCAAGTTTCTCTAGGCATAGTAGCACACAGTATGCAACTTTACTGTTTTACAACATGCATTTGCAACTTTCAAAAGGTGTGCACTGGTTTCCCTTGAGGAAAGTAGGGCATACTAGCAGATGTGCGCTATTTTACTTCCCATAGAGTAGCGCACATGTCAAAAGATCAGGAGAAACAAGGAAATTCTTAGCTGAAGAGGGTAGTTCAGGTCCATACATCATCTAGGTCAACCTAGCTCTTCAATCCATGTTGTCCTTTTATGTGATCGACAGAGCAATGGGATCACGGATGGAGAAGTGCAGATTTGACCTATAACAGATGCCCCCTAATGTGTGAGGTCAGATGGAAATGATGGCCAAAATACATTATAAGTCCAAGTCATAGGAGGAGCAAGAAACCGCAGAACCAAGTCACAAAAAACACCTAAAACAACGATCAAGGTCAGTGAGCAATTACAATCTTGACATCATATAGATGTGTAACATGATACAACATGATCTCCGATACATAACTAGGAGATGTATATATAGAGCATGGCCACTGAAATACAAGCGTGGATCCATGTCAAAAGAGAGATCATAGCCATAACAACAAGCTGGATCTATGTCTCATGAAGAGCCAAAATGAGTGAGGCTCAGTCTTGCGCAACTTGGGGGATAACATAAATATGGTGATGCTATCATGGTCCCAAGGTCTTCATCCAAAACAAACCAAGGTACAAATCCTAACCATGCAAATAGATGAGCTAAAGTTGAACATGGGGGGTATCGTTTGATTACCGATCATTGATGTATACCATTAACAAACGCGAGGGCTTCCATCGATAATGATAATGGGGCCCAAGGTACCTAGTACATGTTAGGATATTCCTATACTCCATCCTAGTCCCACCAGTATTTTGATCATTTACATTTTCCGTCATGCATGCACTTTTAGGGTTTACATGCATTCTAGGGTTTGCATGCATCCCAGTCATCAGTCCAGCACCTAGCCCTCAGTTAGCCATCCCCCAGGAGCTTCTCACTATTTAGTTTTATCCCTCCAGTTGCTTAATGTGCCCTTCTTCCTTGATTTTAGGAAGCAACTCACCCTTCTTCACCTACCAGTCTAGTTGTCTTCAGTTTACACTCAGTTACACTCAGTTACACTCAGTTACACTCAGTTACACTCAGTTGCACTCAGTTACAGTCAGTTACACTTAGTTACACTTAGTTACACTGAGTTACACTCAATTACACCTACCAGACTTAGTTTGACTGATGGTTGACAGTTACTTGAGCATTGATGACTCCACTGATGATGATGAAGACTTACAGTTGTGCTCCGATGATCATGAGGACACCTAGTTGTGCTCCGATGACACTCTATTGATCTTATGATCACTCTGAGAGGCTAATTCAAATTTCCACCTTTGGCATTCGAATCCTCTCTACCATTGTACTATTTATTTGTCCATATTGTGATTAATTAACTAGTGTGTGTGAAGTATTATTTCTTCTATCTGAGTTCTACTGTACCATATTATTATGTTGCTCATTATACTATATTGCCCACTCTTCTTCTATTTTCTTGCTTAATCATAATCATTCTCTTGTGAGGTATACATCATCTCTTAGATCTGTTGTGAGTATTTTCACATGGTATCAGAGCATGTTGAGAGTATTGTTTATCTCCATTCTTGAGAGTTTTTTGCAGGTTATTACCAAGATTTCGAGTGCAGCAGTTGCAGCAGTTTCTGCATCTTTGCAGCAGTAGCAGTTGCAAATATTCTATATTGTTTTTGTAGGTCTTCTACAGCTTCAATGTGTGATTTAGAAGGAATTAATTCTCTTTCTCCATTCAACTATGATGAATGGAAACCAAGAATGATAGCATAATTGAAGATCCATGATCTTTTTTATTGTCATTTTGAAAGAGAGTTCAAATCCCATGAAGAGAAGATTGATTGGTTAAATAAAGGCGATGGAGCCTTTGGATCAATGATGCTTTCTTTTCCTGCATACTTGAGATTCCATTTCAAATACCGTGATGGTGTTGAAACTCCAAAGGAGTTATGGACTCCAAAAGAGTTATGGGCTCACCTGGATGAAAAATTTGGCAGAAAGAATGAAGGACTTGGTACTAACCCATTCGAAAGCAAGCAAAGTGATGCATTCGCTCCTCTTGATGGTCTCTCAGATCATGAACCAGTATCATCTCACATTGAAGTTGTTGACAAAGAACTTGTAGATTCTCCACTCATGCTCAAACCTTCTTTTCTTTCTGTGCCAGCTCACACTCTAGATATTGCAGAAGGTCCTAAATCCTCTCTTGCACCAGAGTTTGTTGGTTTGCATCATGATCACATGATTATTTCGGAGGTCAAAAAAGCTATTGAAGGTAATGCATTCACTCCTCTCCATCTATCCCCTCTTTTATACTACTATATGATCATAATTCCATGCTTTCAGAAGGTCATTGAAGAATATGGCCATTTCCATTTGCTTGAGATAATTTCTCATGCATCTACTGGTTTTGATCTCACCTCTCATGTTTCAAAGGAGATCTCAAGAAACCATGATTCAAGTCTTGTATCTAAATTGGGTTCTAAGCAATTAGTGCTTGGGACAATTTCTCGTGCATATGATAGTTTTGATCTCACCCTTGCTGGTTCAAAGGATATCTCAAGAAACTGTTTTTTAAGTCTTAAATCTGATTTTGATTTCAAGCAAACAGGTAACAATTATTTTTGGAATAATCTCACCCATGGTGGTTCGAAGGAGAAGACAAAATACTATATGCACTTTCATAGATTTGATCCTACCTCAGCTGATTCGAATCACAGGTTCAAGGATCATTCTCATACTATTGGATTTGTTCTCATCACATTCGATCTGAAGAGCAAGTACAAGCACATGCTTTTTGAGCATGATCCACTTCTTCCCAAGAAGAAGATACCTCCAGACATATGACCAAGCATCACACCTACTTGAGTTTGGAGCATTTATTTTTTGTGTGTGCCTTACAGTCTGTTTTTTTAGGAGGGGGTATGTTTCCCATGAAATTTTCCCACTTCCTTGGTTTATTGATTGTTATTATTCATTGTATTGGGTGACCTTTGGTCTTAGTTACCAGGGCCCAGGATGGATTAAGGGGGGGTGTTAGGATATTCCTATACTCCATCCTAGTCCCACCAGTATTTTGATCATTTACATTTTCAGTCATGCATGCACTTTTAGGGTTTGCATGCATTCTAGGGTTTGCATGCATCCTAGTCATTAGTCTAGCACCTAGCCCTCAGTTAGCCAACCCCCAGGAGCTTCTCACTATTTAGTTTTAGCCCTCCAGTTGCTTAATGCACCCTTCTTCCGTGATTTTAGGAAGCAACTCACCCTTCTTCACCTACTTGTCCAGTTGTCTTTATTTTATACTCAATTACACTCAGTTACACTTAGTTACAGTCAGTTACACTCAGTTACACTTAAGTACACTGAGTTACACTTAGTTACACCTACTAGACCTAGTTTGACTGATGGTTGACAGTTACTTGATCATTGATGACTCCACTGATGATGATGAAGACTTACAGTTGTGCTCCGATGATCATGAGGACACCTAGTTGTGCTCTGATGACACTCTATTGATCTTATGATCACTCTGAGAGGCTAATTCGAATTGCCACCTTTGGCATTCAAATCCTCTCTACCATTGTACTATTTATTTGTCCATATTGTGATTAATTAACTAGTGTGTGTGAAGTATTATTGCTTCTATCTGAGTTCTACTGTACCATATTATTCTGTTGCTCATTATATTGTACTGACCACTCTTCTTCTATTTTCTTGCTTAATCATAATCATTCTCTTGTGAGGTATACATCATCTCTTAGATCTGTTGTGAGGATTTTCACAGTACGATCCAACAAGTGTGAATAAGAGGACTTGAAGTCGAACACTTGAGGAACCTGTCAAATAAGAGACATTGATGTATTCTCAATTCAACAACAAGGGAAACTGCCACTGATGACTGCAATCCAAAAGGTACTAACCAAAACTCTAAACTTCGTTCCCAGAGCATAATGACCTGAAGTCGATGGGAAGAAGTTTGTTGGAAGGGAGGCCTTAATGCATCCTCCATCATCCAACATGAGGAACACTCACAGGTATGAGCTGATGTGGAGTAGGACAAGTAATAAGATGAAACAAACTGACACCAGGATGGCTGACACATGAAGTCAAGGTAAACTGCAGAATGGTCGACACAAGCTATATCCTTGAACAATGAGCACGACACAAAGTGACTTAGGCAGCTTTTAACATGAAGGGGAAATGATATAAGCATGCAATGTAGGAGACAATAACAGACCCTCCATATAGTTGGAAGAATAACCAACCGGGGGAGTGCAAAACTCGGAGATCAGGTTCACCCTAAGGCCAAAAACTAAAACCCAACTGACATGAAAGACTCAAGTAGGTGCTGTGTTCAAGGACATGACTGACGTAACTGCGTTTGAAACTGAAAAAGATGTGATATACCCTTCTTATCCCTTATTCTTTTTGGTAAAAGAATGTTCTTCTTGTTGTTTTAATGAGTCCAAGAAAAATAGAAAAATCAATAGGTCCAACCATGTAATAGTTTAACGAGCCCATGGGAGGAAGACTCGGGACCTTCTTATTTTTTAAAGAGTTCGAAGAAGAGATAGACGAATACTCTATAATACTGATCTCTGGATTTTAATATCGAGATAAGATCTGTTCTTGCTCTCTATTGTTTTCAATTTTAAGGAGTCTGGAAAACTTAAACAATAAATCCATACACCTACTCGTGGATTTTAATATCGAGCCCAAGTAGGTTAATGCTTGCCGGTGTTTTCCTGTTTATAGAGTCTGAAAAACTTAAACAGTTCTCTATATACCCTCTTGTGGATTTCACATCGAGCTCGAGTAGGTGAGTGCTCGCTTGGTGTTTTCATATTTCGAGAGCCCGAAAACCCTAAAGAAGGCTCCAAAAGTTCCTTTTTCGTACAGTTAGTCTCCTCCCCTGAAAAATTTTAAAACAATGAGAGAAGAACTCTTCCAGCCACGCTAGAGTATTCCTTTTTCGTAAGTAATCCACAAAAGTCCGGAAAAGGGTTAAACTTATACTTAAGCAAATGTCGCTTCAAATCCTTTAACAAGTTTGAAAGGACAACTATACTCGGCAATCTTGTCATATTTAAAGAGTCAAACAAGACCGTGAAAGAACTCTATAAAGATCTTTTTCTTAAAGTTTTAACGAGCCCGAAAAAGTAAACACGTGACCTCCTTGTTTTTAACGAGCTCAATGGAGATACAAAAGAATGCTCATAACTTCCTTATTGTTTTTAATGAGCTCGAAGTGAAGGTGGAAGAAATGCTAGTAGCCTCCTTACTACTTTTAACGAGCTCTAAGTGAAGGTGAAAGAATGCTCGTAGCCTCCTTACTATTTTTAATGAGCTCAAAGTGAAGGTGGAAGAATGCTCGTATCCTCCTTACTGGTTTTAATGAGCTCGAAGTGAAGGTGGAAGAATGATCGTAGCCTCCTTACTATTTTTAATGAGCTCTAAGTGAAGGTGAAAGAATGCTCGTAGCATCCTTACTGTTTTTAACGAGCTCGAAGTGAAGGTGGAAGAATGCTTGTAGCTTCCTTACTGTTTTTAACGAGCTTGAAGTGAAGGTGGAAGAATGCTAATTTGTGGATCAATGTCCAAATGAATGGAAGACTGCATTATAGACTCTAGGAAAACCTCATTAGAGGGAAGTATATTATCCCAGATGCAACACATATCTAAACATTCAGATGGAGTCATAACTTGGTCAATTACCGGGACCCAGTCCCGAGAAGGTAAGCATGAATTCAGAAGATTCTTCTCAGTAGAAATTGGACTCAAAGAACAATATGCCACAATATTTGGTTGTGACATGGTAGTGCCTACTGATAGGGGACATACCTGGTCTATAGTTGGGTAATAAAAGGGATCAACAAATGTAAGTTGATCAATGGTGACAATGCTTTCGTTGTGAGGAAAATGCATCACACGAAAGAGTGTAGACACCATATCCTACACAGCATATACGTAATCATGCCCGAGGATCATATCAAAGTCCATAGGGTCCTTTAAAACCATAAAATCAACTAAGGTTGTTTTTCCACCCAAAGTGATAGGTACTTGAGGGAGGAATCCCACCAGTTCACTAGGTCTTTTATCGAAGGTCAACAGCCAATTAACAGCTGGAACAAGGTTAGGAAAACCCAAATCTCTCCAATCATAAGGGGATAAGATACTAACAGAGGCTCCTTCATCTACAATACATCGGTGAACCGCATGGTTGACGATGTCAACCTTTATCTGGAAAGGTGAAGAAGAAGGAAGGTGAGGCCCAGTTAGACTATTCCAATCAAGGAAAATGATCCCAGAGCTTGGTAGGGGTTCACTTGGCACAGATGTAGTGCCCCTATTTTCAGAAACATCCAAGCTGGTAATGCAGAAGACTTCAGGGACAGGTGCATCAGTCTCTGAAGAACTGCAACGAATATAAAGTATATAAATGTAATAATAATAATAAATAATAATTAGTACTAGGTTAAGGGGCGCGTCTCCTCATGCATGGCTTCCCACATCTTATATAAAGGTGGCCACCAATTGTAATAATCATCATCTATCTATAATATTATTATTTTATCATTCAATATGAGAGTCGGATTCAACTATTAACATCCAACCAGATACGGTTGCTGCATCCAACCGGATACGGTTGCTGCATTTGGTATCAGAGCTTTCAATCCTCCCCTTGGAGCTTGGATTCGGCTCCTCTTCCACCACTCTTCTTGTCTTCCATCTCTCCCATTCACACTACTCTCAGTCATTCACACATCCTCTCCACTGCTCATCCCATGTCCATCATTCTCCCTCCTTAACTCCATCCTACCTCCTCCTCACGCTTCCTTTCCTACGCATTTCTACACAACCTCTCCTCCCTGCTGGCCTTGCGCTTGCTCTCATCACCATCCTACCCCAGCTCACCCCGACGCTGCTGCTAAATTGTTCTGCACACTCTCCCTTCGTTCCCTTCACCCCATCTCACTGCACTGCGCTCCCTTCCTCCACTTTTCCCATGCTCCTCCTACCCCTCCTCCTACGCACTCATCCCCATGCCCCATCCTCCTACTCCTCCCATACTCCATCCTCCACCCCTTCTACCCCAGCCAACTCCCCACACCCTCAGCAAGCTCCTCTCCCTGTGTGCACCCGCGTTCGTCCAATGCCCACCCCACTAGCACCTCCCTTTCTCCCCACCATTTCCACTAGCTTCACACATCCCTCTGCCTTCTCCATATTCGCCCCCTGCTGTGCTCTTCCCCCACGCCATTTCCCTTGCTGCATCCCTCTCCTTCGCACTCTCCCTCCACCACCGCACCTCCTCTACTCCTCCCATCGCTCCACCTCTGCGCCTCTCCCTCCCCACGCTTCGTGCGGATCCCTCGTCCCACGTCCACCCCATTCCTCTCCTCTCCATACTCCTACTCCTCCTACCTCCTCCATTCCAACACCACCCTCCACCTGCGCCCAACCCCTCCATGCAAACCCTACACAACACAAAACAAAACAAAAAGTTTAAATAAAAAAATTATAATAATAATAATAATATTGTTATTATTATATAATATTATTTTTTATTAAAGTTTTTTATCCAAATTTTAAAAATTAAAATATATATAATATAATATAATAATAATATTATTATATATTTTTATATTTTTCCTTCACTACATGAGGAAAATTTCTTCATTATACAAGATCCATGGTGTCATTCAATAAAGAATTGACAATGCTTCTTGAGCAATTCAAGAGGGAGAGAGATGAAATTGTTGTCACTCAAAATCCATCGATACTTAATGATGATGATGAAAGTTTTGAGGAGAAGAGATTTAAAGCCATCATCTCTTAGAGAATTGAAACAAGTAAGAATGGCATTGTTCACAATACTGAGGAGAGCCAAGCCACTATTCTTATTAAGTATCCAAAAGATTGGGCCATTCTTGGTGACGACGATGACATTTTTTAGGAAAAAAGATTTAAAACCTATGTCTGCCATGGAATTGGCACGTATAGAGATGACATTGATAAGAGCCAAGCCATTGTTGATAAATATCCAAAAGAGGACATATACACAGAAGATGAGGAAGATAGAATAAGGAAACCTATTGTAGAAATTGAAGAAAAAGATGACATGAAAGCGATAGAGCATGTATGTGCATTAGATCAACATCCACCAGTTGTGGATCATGAAGTTGTAGATTATAGGTCTACAATAGCAAGTGACATTTCAAATGCAATTGTTCTTGTTGAGCAGGAGAAGACACTTGAACATTATTCCCAATTAGTTTTATTAGATAAATCTTTTGATTTGGTTGATGAAGTTGGAAGACATGGAAGTAGTAAATGTCTACTTAAACATGTTGGAAGAACTAATGATGGTTCTACAAACACAAGTGTAGATAGTTATGTAGAAATTGTTTCTTTTCCCACAGTCACTTACGTTCCAAATGATGGTGAATATGATAATGGGCCTAATGTTGGTAAGCTAGAGGACATAAAAGGTATTTCATCCACGTTGTTAGGAAGCCCTGTGGAGCAAGTTATGACAAATGAACAACATTTATGTTGTTCCAGAATTGGATCCTTGGATACAGTCATATGGAAATCAAGAATGAAGGTCCTTAAAGTTCCTTCCAATAAAGAAGCCATGAATGCTACGATTCAGAGGAAATTAGTACAAGACCTAAAGACTTCTAATCAGATTGATGTCAGTTTAGATGTGCATATTTATTGTGACAACCACCACATATCTTTAAAATTGTTGGAATTTAAGTGCATAGACACTAAGATTGTAAGATGGAATCCATCTATAATAATATGGCTCCAGGAAATTGAGAAGACGCATGTGGAGATTTTCAAACTTCAAAGTCTTAAGAATGACCATTGTGCTAATTTCCAAGATCGAAGAACATCTTTTAAAAATACCTCCATCATTATGACATTCAATGTTGGAACCACAACCAATACAAAAAGTGGAAGTAATGAAGGTCCACAATTGCTCATAAATGGAATCCAAAACGTGATATGAAAAAACAAATAATTACAAAGTGTATTGTTTAAAAAACTCACCACTCAAACAGAAAGGATTACAACACGAACATCCAGGTTCACATCAAAAGAAAGGAACCAATCCAAAATATACATCTCATTTAGCGCTTCAACGCAGATCCAAAATCAAGTTGATATCATTAAAATCAGCTTTGAGGACAAAGCTTCCCTTAAAGGGGGTGGCAATGCAACGAATATAAAGTATATAAATGTAATAATAATAATAAATAATAATTAGTACTAGGTTAAGGGGCACGTCTCCTCATGAATGGCTTCCCACATCTTATATAAAGGTGGCCACCAATTGTAATAATCATCATCTATCTATAATATTATCATTTTATCATTCAATATGAGAGTCAGATTCGATTATTAACATCCAACCGGATACGGTTGTTGCAAGAACTGATGGGATCGGTCAAAGATTGCATCGATTCTATCGCTTCACTCTCCAAAGGAAGAGTGGGGTTGACCAAAGATTTCATTGGTTCAACCACTTCATTAACCAAAGGTTGATCAGGCTATTGGGAATCTATAGACAACTCAGGAGCAGAGGATCTTTCAGACATGGACCACACTCTCCGCACCTCTGGAATGGAAGGGCACAGATGAGTAAGGTGATCTCCCTTACAAATTTTACAAGGGAACTTTGGCTTGTGTCCTATAAGCTAAGATTTTTTTAAAACAATAGTACTCTCAGCATGACTAGCATTTCCTAACAACTTGCCCCCAGCATGACTTGCAGTGGCTGGTTGCTTAGAAGCATAAGACTTTTGAACTACGAACCACACTCTTTGCACTTCTGGAAGTACAGAGAACAAATAGGTCAGGTGGTCTCCCTCGCAAAACTTACAAGGGAACTTAAGCTTCTGTTTATTAGGTTTTTCGGTAATGTCAACTTTCTCAGCATGACTTGGAGTGGCTGATTGAGTGTCTCCAGTATGAATCCCAGTAACTGGTGACTTGTCATTAATATCACTAGCAGTGATCAATGACGTGTCCTCAACATGAGCAACAGTGGTTGAAGACATGTTTTCAGTAAGATTTGCAGTGACTAAAAATTTACTCCCAGCATGACCTCCAGAGGCTAGGTAGGTGCCCCCAGCATGACCTTCAGAGGCTAGGTGGGTGCCCCTAGCATGACCTTCAAAGGCTGGGTGGGTGCCCCCAACATGAACTTCAGAGGCTGGGTGGGTGGGTTCAGTATGATTTACAGTGACTGAGTGAGTTCTCCCAACATGACCACTAGAGGTTGGGTAGATGCCCCCAACATGACCTTCAAAGGCTAGTTGGGTGCCCCCAGCCTGACTTTCAGAGGCTGGGTGGGTGCCCCCAACATGACCTTCAGAGGCTGGCTGCATAAGTTCAGTATGATTTGCAGTGACTAAAAGAGTTCCCCCAACATGACCTCCATAGGTTGGGTGGGTGCCCCCAGCATGACTTCCAGAGGCTGGGTGGATGCCCCCTTGCTTTGGCATCTTCTTCCTATTCTTCCTCCGTATATTCCTTTTAGACTGCTGGTTACTAATATTACTATTTTCACCACATGAGGTAGAAGGAGGAGGAGAAGTTGCTACTGGTGAAGCAGGCATAGGGTTCTGCTGCTCTTGATGTGAAGTTCTTACTTGAGAAGCATTAGGAGCATGCAAAGCATTCAGAGTGGAAAACAACCAAACCGGTAGCCTTATAGTGAATCCCGGAAGATTCAAGGTAGCCATTAAGGGAGTACCAATGTTCCCAATGAATGGAAAAGCACAAGGAGCCCCTTCAACAGGGGTCCCTTGATTGGTGCTCACCAGGATCCTATCCATAGTTTCCGATTCAACGGGCCAAAAATATCTAAGGCCAACTAAAAACAAATGACACAAAGAGAACACCACTAAAAAGGTCCTAGGTAATCAAACTAGGCAAACAATGGAAAATACTCTCGGAAGCAAGTCTGGGATGATTAAGGCCCAGAACAGACTAATAGAGTATCGATGGTCAATTACGTGGCATCCTCCGGAGGTCCTCTGAGTGCAAGCCTTTGAAACACCAAAATGATTTCTCGTGATTACTGCCAGAGGGTTACCTTCCACGTCTATCTGAGGTGAAGTGGGAATAACCACCCACTCTACCTGTGTAGAATCCTAAAGGTATGATACTAAGGCTACCATCAATACAAAATAACCTAGGGGGACATTCGTCATCCTAGTCAAAACGCATGGGTAGGGTAGCAAAGCCCGAAGTCAGAGAGGACCCCCGTATGTGAGTCAACTCTGGTTTATGGTTGAGAGGAAAGTGAGAGGATATCCTCAATAGTTCCAATCGCCCACAGCCTTGTTCTTAGCTCTGGTTTAAGTAGAGTTTCCCTGGACTGTTTGATATAGATGGATTTACCTAAATGAAAGTCGTACTACAATTGTTGAGTAATGAAGCCAGTTCCAAGCATTTTAAGGTGATTTAAGCTTGAAACTCTAGCCTAAGCTAGTTGATGCCATGTATACCTAAAAAGGAAAATGTTGCTAATAAATTTTATTAATAGTTTCTTTTTAAGGGCTACTTGTTACTCAAGGGTTGTAGTGCAGTGTGTGGAATGGTTTGTTATGAAAGTAAAGTGCAAATGCTTTCAAATTCACAAAATTTTTCTCTTTTCGTTTATGATTCTTTCAAAAACTTAAAACCTAAGCAATCCTAAATCAAAATCTTTTTATATTTTTCTTTTAATATTTCAAAGCAAACTATGCTACTTCAAAATAATGCAAGACCTTACTACTAAGCTATTTGAACAATTTTTTGTCTTTTTTGATAAATGTAAAAGAAAGAGAACTTGTACAAAAGCAAGCAAGATCTAAATATAAAGCATGCGTAAGACAAACATCTAAATGGCTCAAAGCAAACGAATCAAGAGACTCGATGAAGACTTGACTTACCAAGTTTTTGCAAAAGAAAAACTTGAGGCTTGGAAACAGAATGTAAAATAAATAGGAAAAAGAGACAGTCGTAATGGAAAGGTGGACCTAAACAGGTTGCTCCTAAGCATCAAAACCCTAAGAAAACACTAAGCCAAGCAAAAGTAAGCAAGCGAACCAAGAACGACTTTAACAATGCACGAAATCAACAGAACGAAAACTAGAAATATTTGACTTACTTGGACTGAACTGATAAGGAAATCAGCAAGTATCTAAACCAAGAAACCTTCGAAAGCAATCCTAAGGACTCAAACTTGAAGCCAAACCCTAATGGAAAGGATAAGACAAAGTGAAAGCATGCTAAACATTGCAACAAACAACAAACATTAATAATGCAGGTCTGTATGACTGCAACAACAAATAGGATGAAAGTATGCAACTATGTCCAAAAGAAAATAGTGCATGAACTTCAAAAAGGGCTAGTAAGTAGTAAAGGCACTTAACCAAGTACGCAAGCAAGCAAAACAAACTAAAAAGACTCAAGAGAGGCTAACAAGACTCAAGAGAGACATGGAAGTATCAAGTATTAGTCAAGGAGGAAAAGCAACAGGCTAGAAGTGGAAGCAAACCACTAAAAATCAAACCCTAACAACAAATTGGACACTACAGGAAAATGCACTACTGTGCAGTGTAGAAACCAGTGCACACTAGGATATATGCACTATTGTACAGTGTAAAGAGTAGCGCTCATCAGGTGGTATGCGCTACTGTTAGTAGGGAAGACTAGTGCACATGTCACAAAAGGACAGAAACAGGCTTTGTAGTAGTGGACTGAGATGAATCAAGCAGTAAGGAATAGGTAACAAAGACCTACAAGACTTCTCAGAGAATCAAAAACTGAAAAAGGGACTGGAAGAAACCCTAAACTAAGTCTCTTAGAGAAGAAAATAAAACTAATGGTTACTCCCCAGTGGAGTCGTCAGTATGTTGTTCGGGATTATTACCCTATAGTGAGGATATGGACACTACCAACTGGGTGGGGTTGATAGGTAAATACATTAGTTGCATTACAACTAGTTCTTACAAATGAAAGAGATCGGGATATCGAAAGACATACCTTTAACCAACGGCTGGTCCTATCTTTCACTTGATCTCCCGCTTGATGAACCTGCAATACAAAGGATACCTTCCTCAGCATATCTTGACTATATATAAATATGATGAAATCAAAAAGTAATTTAACATCAAATATAATTAGATATTAATCCAAATGAACATACAATCCAATAGACATTTGATTTGGGACAGGAAGTGTATTTCAACCTTTTTATTGTGAAAGAAACATGAATCAGTACAATATACCTGACGTGTCGAGATGTTTCTGCAACCAAGTCCTAGGCTCCTGTTCTTCACAATGACTTGGGACTTTCCTCCAGCGTAACTGTTAGGAACCTATGTCAACCCTTCTCTTTACTATGTTAGTATATTGTTGTTGGACGCATATGATTTGTAAGTCGTCCCATAGTATTTGTTGATCCGTAGTTTATATTAGCCCATAGTATTGACCCATAGTATTGGACACATATGCTTTGTAAGTCGTCCCATAGTATTATATGTCCCATGGTTTTGACTCATAGTATTGGGCATAGACTTAGTATGTAAGTGTGTGTTGAGGTCATTGAAGGCACCGTGAAGTTAATTGTATTGAGCTTACTCAAAGGAGGTTGCCCCCTTGAAGTGGCCCGTGATCAATATAAAAGTGATTCTGAGCTATATTATTTTTGATATTTGTATTTGCATTAATTAATTATTGCAGGTTCTTCACATCTGGTATCAGAGCACTTTCTTGGGCTCGTTGGGTGGAATTTCTGCCAAATTTTTTTCGCATCTGTTGCAGCTTTGGATTTGGGAATAATCCCTATCCGCTTAACTATGGGAAGTACTTGGGCATAAGCCCTAAAAATCATTGTGAGGAGTACCACAGGAACCCCAAAGTAGCTTTCCCATTGAGAGGACCTGCCAGCGAAAAGGGCAACGACCCCTACTTGATTGACTAGTTCCCACCCGTGAGGTAAACCAAGAGCTGCCGTTTGTGGAAAAGCGGTTATTAGTTTTACCTGATCCATGGAGTGAGGGGTACTGCCCCAATACGCAAGCCGTCAGACAGCATTGGTGGCCGAGTGAAACACCTGAACTGTTAGGAAGCCATACATACCTGGGGTCCATATCTATTTTCAGTTGAACCATTGTTGATCACTTCCGCTCCAGATCCAGCCATTTCAGATCTATTCTGAAAGTCGTTCAAGATCCAGTCGCCATTTCAGATCCATCCGTTTTCGATCCCTTCCGCGCCGTTGTAGATCCATCTGTTGCGGATCCCTTCCGCGCCGCTGTTGTCGATCCATTTCTGGAAAAAAAAAATCAGTTTTTTCTCCATATCTCCCTTGTTTTCACTTTGTTTCCCTTGAAATTTTCAGGGAACCCCTGTCATCCCATTCTGCATATTTCATTCCTGAGGAACCTATTCCCAATTCCCCTTCCCAAAACCCGAAATCCCACATTTGTCTATTTTTAGGGTTTGCCATAACTTCCTCAGATTTCACCCAATCACCTTCAAATTTTACCATAGAGTTCCTTTCTGAATTCTGCTTCTTGGACTCCCTCTGCCAAATTTTCCCATCCTTTCACCTCGCTTCTGAAATCCTCCTTTTTTGCTTCCTTGTCTCTTCGACAGCTTCCAAAACCTAGTCAAACCCCAATTACCCTTCAGATTTTTTCCCAAATCCCGATTTTCCTTTACTGAAGCAGTTTTTGTTTTTGTTTTTCTACCCAGTCAACCAACAAAAAAAAAAAAACTCCTGGTTATGGTTGTCACCTGTGCAGGAGCAAACACCATGGAGGAAGCACTTGTAGCCATCCAAACCAAACTCGAAGATCTGGATGAAAAATTTCTCAGCCTCCATCTTCAACATTAAGCCATGAACAATAACCGACAGCTAGAATCTTTTGCAGCCATTGGGTTCTCTTCTTCCACAATTTTCGTGGGTCGAAGCTTGATTTTCCTCGCTTCAATGGTACTGATTCGACTGGATGGATATACCGAGCAGAACAATATTTCAGTCTGCATAATACTTTTGATGTCTAGAAAGTTCCACTTGCATCCTTTCATTTGGAACAAGAAGCCCTTCAATGGTACCATTGGTACATCAAAGCTCATCCCGAACCAAACTGGACAGATTTTTGCCAACTCCTTTTGCCACAATTTGGTTCTAGTGCTTTTGATGACTTCCCAGGAGCACTCACTAAACTTCACCAAATTGGCACAGTGAGAGAGTATCAGACAGAATTTGAGAAACTGGCCAATCACATAGAAGGATTATCTGATGAATTCTACAGGAGTTGTTTTATCAGTGGTCTCAAAGATGAAATCCGCTCAGAGGTCAAAATGTTCTGTCCCAACACAATGATGGAAGTCCTAGGGTTGGCTAAGTTTGTAGAGGACAAGATCAAAGCTCAACAACGCTCCAAACCCACCTTTGTTCCCTTCAGAAATATGGGTTCCCAACGACCTCCCATCACGCTTGCTCCTCAACCAACTCATATCAAGCATTTGTCTGAAACAAAGATGCAGGCACGCCGAGAAAAAGGGCTTTGTTATAATTGTGATGAGAAATTCACTCGGGGACATAGATGTGTTCAACAAAAGCTCTATCTCTTGGATGTGGATTCTCCGCCTGCCTCAGAACTTGATGAACAAGCTCCAGATACAGTAGATGATTAGGTCGACGTTCAACACCCGCCTATTGACACCCCATCTCAGGATGCCCCACTCAAGATCTCTCTCCATGCTGTAACCGGCGTCACCACTCCACAAACAATGCGAGTCAGGGGATACTTCAAGATGATCCCTCTTACCATACTCATTGATTATGGTAGCACTCATAACTTCATTGACCCTCGGATTACCAAACAGGCTGATTGTTTTGTCCATCCTTGCTCCAACTTTGAAGTCATGGTTCTCAATGGGGGCACCTTACCTTGCAAGGGGAAGTGTCACAATGTGCGTATCTCTATGGAAGATTATAACCTACGCTCTGACATGTTTTCCTTGTCCTTAGGCGGATGTGATGTGGTTTTGGGCGTTCAATGGTTATGCACACTTGGCCCCATCTTATGGGATTTTGCTGAAATTTGGATGCAGTTTAAAGTCAATGGGGCACAACACAAATTTATGGGCTTACAACCAGGGTTTCTCTGCATCATCAGTTCACATCGCCTGGAAAAAATCCTTAAGAAGAATTCACATGGTGTCATCGCTCAGCTCAATTCCATTCAAATGCACCCATCAACAGTCTCCACTACTTCCTTGGAGAGATATGCAGGTATGTTTGCTGAACCAATACGCTTGCTGCCTTCAAAAGACCTTTCCAGTAAGAATTTAGCCACATCTACCTCTCAGCAGGAAATGATGGCTATTTTGCATGTAGTACAGAAGTGGTAGCCATACCTATTAGGGAATTATTTTTGCATCAAGACTGATCTCCAGAGCTTGGAAAATTTTCTAGAACAATGGGTCTCCTCCCCAACACACCTGAAATGGGTTATCCAACTCATGGGTTATCCCTATGTGATCACTCACAAGAAGGGTAAGGACAATATGGTGGAAGATGCTCCTTCTCGCACAATTGATGACCCAGTTTCTCTTACAGCTCTTTCTCTGCTTGTTCCAAATTGGTTGCAATATGTTCAACAGGGCTCTCTCTTCTATGTACTCCATGCTTCTTCATCAACAGGGCACTCTGGGTTCTGCAAAATGTATGACCAGGAACAACGTAACTTCTTTTGGTAGGGACTAAAAATGACAATTCAACAGATGGTGGCTGACGATGATACTTTCCAAGTCAACAAGGGTGAAACGACACTCCTTTCGGGATTGCTCCAACCCTTTCCCATCCCTACACAGCTTTGGCCAACTATTTCTATGGATTTCCTAGCAGCGCTCTGGTGGTACAATACCACATCTCAAAGGACACCATATGAAGCAGTCTATGGAAAAACACCGCCAGTTCTTCTTCCATACACCCTTAGCAGCTCCCCAGTTCAGGAAATTGACTCGGTTCTTCGCAACCGCGATCAGATTCTTCTCATTTTGCAGGACAATCTTCACATGGCTAGAATTCGCCTGAAACAACAAGCTGATCAGAACCGTTATGAGCACATTTTCCATGCAGCTAACAGGGTTCTTCTTCATCTACAGCCTTCCAAGCAATCCTCCTTGACACTCCAAAGGCATTAGTGGCCTGAAATGCAACCCGAGGATGCTACCGGGGAACCACTCCTTCAGATTCTGCAACAATTTCTCCAACCAAAGCTTTGAGGACAAAGCTTTTTCTAAGGGAGAGGGGATGTTAGGAACCTATGTCAACCCTTCTATTTACTATGTTAGTATATTGTTGTTGGACGCATCTGCTTTGTAAGTCGTCCCATAGTATTTGTTGATCCGTAGTTTATATTAGCCCATAGTATTGACCCATAGTATTGGACACATATGCTTTGTAAGTCGTCCCGTAGTATTATATGTCCCATGGTTTTGACTCATAGTATTGGGCTTAGACTTAGTATATAAGTGTGTGTTGAGGTCATTGAAGGCACCGTGAAGTTAATTGTATTGAGCTTGCCCCCTCGAAGTGGCCCGTGATCAATATAAAAGTGATTCTGAGTTATATTATTTCTGATATCTGTATTTTCATTAATTAATTATTGCAGGTTCTTCACAGTAACAACCCTTAATGCATTCTTTCTAGGTCCTTCTATCTAACCCCTCTCATGGATCCCCCTTGTATTTATGGGACAAGGTAGGCAGTTGGATTCGAGAGGTGGTTGGATTGGGAGGTTGGGGAAGTTGCAGAACCGACTTCAACTAATCCCAATCCATAATTTTAATATATTTTTAGTTTTATCTTAATATGTGCGCGAGTTTCTCAAGGCATAGTAGTGCACAGTATGCAACTTTACTGTTTTACAACATGCATTTGCAACTTTCAAAAGGTGTGCGCTGGTTTGCCTTGAGGAAAGTAGGGCATACTGGCAGATGTGCACTAGTTTACTGCCCATAGAGTAGCACACATGTCAAAAGATTAGGAGAAACAGGGAAATTCTCAGCTAAAGAGGGTAGTTTAGGTCCATACATCATCTAGGTCAACCTATCTCTTCAATCCATGTTGTCCTTTTTTGTGATTGACAGAGCAATGTGATCATGGACAGAGAAGTGCAGATTTGACCTATAACAATAATGTTTTGATAGTATTGAGACTATACTAATGAATGTATGTTTATGTATGAGATCATGAGGATGACACTAGTGCACACTTAAGCATGCATAGTGGTACAAAATGAATAGAAGTTCAAAGACATGTAGAGATCTGTTGATGTATATGTAACTTCAGAATGTATTTCACCTATGTATATTGTACTCCTATAGAGATGGTATTATTCCTCTATACGGAAGTGTCTTCATTTGAATTGCCAAGTGTCGCAAGTGTCGTAACTTGCTGTGATGGGTTATTAGACCACCAAGTGTGGGGTCGACCTTGATTAGTATAACCACGGGTTATTAGACTGAGTTAGACAAGTCGGCCCTGCTAGGTTATTAGGTAGGTCAGGTCATGTATAAATGGAGTGTGGGAGGCACTCTATTTGATCATCTCATTATTCACTTCTACACTACTCGGAAAGTGGCACACAAGTGAGGAGGAGGTTTAGCTTCTAGGAGAAGACTATCTCTTGTACTTGGGTTGTATCATTGCTCTTTCTATCTCTGAGGAAGTTGTGGGGTTTTTCACCTTTATGGTTTTCCCCAGTGAAACTTTGTGTGTCTATTGTCTCATGTGATTGCTTGGTGTGATTGATATGCATTGCTATACTTGATATGCTATACATGTTATTATCTCAGTAAAGATCCTATAGTATGTTGAATTAATGCTCAAAATCTAACATGGCATCAGAGCTAACCTGAGAAGAAGACACTGTGTAGTTGTAGAAACTAGGGTTTCTTGTTTATTTGGTTTCTCTCCACATATTTTGGAAAATCAATATGATAGATTGACTCTTCTCAGCAAGGCGAATCTTTCTATTCAATCAGAATTCAATTCTAGGCACTTTTATTGTGGGCCCTAAAAATTAGGGTTTCCACAAAAATAGGAATTTCTGAAATATGAGGACATAGCTGGAAGCTCCTTGGAAAAATCGAATTTTAGAGCTTTGGATCAAACTTTTTGGTTGGGTGAAGCTCCAGGAAAATTAAACCCTAATTCAGGGTCCTCCCTAGTGAATCCGGGAGATTGAAAAGTATTTCTGAAGGGTGAAACTTTGTAGTTTTCAAATTCTGAGTATACCAGGCTAATGAGTTCATCAAGACACATCTTTCTATCCTTTCAGAAGTTTGAAATTCAAAGTTTGAATTTTTAGTGTTTCTCTGACAAACCCTAATCCGAGACCAGATCCAGTTTTCATCAAATCAAGTGGTAAGACCTAAATATTCTCTATTTCCATTTGAAATAATTTTTAAAGATGTCTCACCACACCAAGCTTGAGGATAAGCTTGAAGGGACTGATAACTTCCAAGCATTGAAGTATAGGATTGGGTTAATCTTGGAATAAAATGAGTTGGACACCTACATAAGTGAAGAGGTTCCTATCCCCGAGGAAGAAGAGGCTAAGAACTTACACAAAAGGAATTTTTTCAAGGCTAAGAGGATCATTGTTGATTCTATCAAAGACCATCTCATACCACATGTGTCATCTCTAAAGACACCAAAGGAGATGTGTTATTCCCTGACCAAGCTATTCGAAGGGAAGAACATAAATCAGAAGATGACCTTGAGGAATTAATTGAAGAATATCAAGATCCAGAATGCGGAGACTATGCAGTATTATTTCTCAAGGGTATCCGAGATAAAGAACAACTTGAAGCTGTGGGAGAATATATAGAAAATGGAGAAGTGGTAATGACCACTCTTAATGGACTTCCTAGGTCATGGGATTCCTTCATCCAAGGAATTTGTGCTAGGAGGAAACTTATCACTTTTAGCAGGTTGTGGGAAGAATGCTCACAAGAAGAAGCTCAGATTGTAGCCCGAGAAGAGAAAATGGGGAATGAATACCAAGCTCTCACAACACACTCCAAAAGTCATGGTGACAAAAAGACTCACCATCATGGAAAGAAAGAAAGACATCACCATTAGAATCAAAGGAGTAGTCCCAGACATTGAAGAAACATGTCCTATGTTCGTTGTTATACATGTGATGAAAATGGACACTACTCTAGAGACTTTCCCAGGAATAAGAAAGATGGTTCTCACAAGAAGAAGAACATCAAAAGAAGACATCATGCTCATATTGCAGAGGATGATGAACCTCCCAGGAAGAGGGCTAGAGAATATAGTGAAGATTCTTCAAGTGATGAAGAATATTTTTTGATTTTTGCTCTCACTGGAACCATTACTCATGGAAGTAATGATTGGATTATAGATAGTGGGACTTCTAAACACATGATAGGATTCAAGGAATCCTTTATGAACCTATCTGAACGTGAATCACCCCACAAGGTGAAACTTGGGGATGACTACCAATATCCAATAAAAGGAAGTGGTGAAGCATCCTATAAGCTAGAATTTGGAAAGTCTATGAAGATGAAAGATGTACTTTATGTTCCAACTCTTAAGAAGAATCTACTCTCCATATCTGCATTGGATGCAAAATGCATGAGGGTTGCATTTGTAGATGGCGAAGTCCTAATGTGGCCAAAGGGTAAGACTATAGATGATGCAGTGGTGATTGGAGAGAAAGAGGGAGGATTATACAAATTGAAGGGTCAACTAGAACAAGCCATGGTCCATGATTTAGTAGATCCAAGTTGTTAATTTTTGAGCATTAATTCAAAATACTCTAGGATCTTTACTGAGAGAATAACATGTACAACATATCAAGTATAACAATGCATATCAATCACACCAAGCAATCACATGAGACAATAGACACATAGAGTTTCACTGGGGAAAACCATAAAGGTGAAAAACCCCACAACTTCCTCAAAGATAGAAAGAGCAATGATACAACCAAAGTACAAGATATAGTCTTCTCCTAGTAGCTGATCCTCCTCCTCACATGTGCGCCACTTTCTGAGTGATGGAAGAGTGAGTAAGTGAATGATAAAATAGAGATCTCCCGATATCTATTTATACTTTTCCTATCCTGCCCAATAAACCAGTGGGGCCGACTTGTCTAACTTAGCCTAATAACCCATGGTTAACTTAATCAGGGCCGACCCCACACATGGTGGTCTAACAACCCATCGGCAAGTTACGACACTTGCGACACTTGTCAATACAAATGACGACACTTCCGTATAGAGGAATAATAGCATCTCTATAGGAGTACAATATACATAGATGACATACGTAGGTGAAATACATTCCGAAGTTACATATACATCAACACTCCCTCTTAACTAGGAAGGTATTTCTTGACACAGATCTGCTAGCACAAGTCTTCTTCTTTGGATCATCATCATCGAATCATTGTCATTATCATCGTTGCTACTATCTCAATCAATCTCTGAATCTACTCGTCATAGGAAGTTCTATAGAGCCATTCCTTTTTCATATTGGATGTAGGCCCACCACCTGCAGGTCTTCATCATCACTGGTCATCCTGTGGATCCTCGGGACTTATTACATGCATCAACAAAACCTAGCAAGAGCATCTTAGGACTGATTACGTTCCCAACATGACTTGCAAGATCTCCCAGGGAGCTATTACATGTGACCAAGCAAAACTTAGCAAGAGCATTTGTCAGATATCCCAGGGAGCTATTATATGCCATAGGAAAAACCTAGGAAGAGCATCTACAAATCTCCTAGGGAGAAATTATATGCAACCGGAAAAACCTAGCAAGAGCATCTCAGGACTGATTACGTGCCTAGCACAACCTGTAAGATCTCCCAGGGAGTTATTATATGCCACAGACAAAACCTAGCAAGAGCATTTACCAGATATCCCAAGGATCTATTATAACTCATCGGCAAAACCTAGCAAGAGCATCTCAGGACTGATTACGTGCGCAGCACAACCTGCAAGATCTCCCAGGGAGTTATTATATGCCACAGACAAAACCTAGCAAGAGTATCTGTAAATATCCTAGGGTGCTATTATGTGTCCCTCTGAGCAAAACCTAGCAAGAGCATTTTTCAGACCTCCTAGGGAGCTATTATATGCCATCGGCAAAACCTAGCAAGAGTGTCTGCAAATCTCCTAGGGTGCTATTATATGCTCATCTGCACAACCTGTCCATGACCACAGAGTATCAACTTGATACTCTCCATACATCATCCTGATGTACATCACATGATCATCCTGATCATCATCATAGCATCATCCTGATGCATATCATCTGGACCAACATCCTGAAGCTCATCATCTATGGTCGTCCTGATCATACAATGCATCCACCTGATGCATATCTGATACATATCATCTGGAGCAACATCTTGATGCTCATCAACCATGATCATCCTGATCATACAATGCATCCACCTGATGCATATCTGATACATATCATCTGGAGCAACATCCTGAAGCTCATCAACCATGATCATTCTGATCATACAATGCATCCACCTGATGCATATTTGATACATATCCTCATCCATGATATACCTGATCACACAATGTATCCACCTAATACATATACAAATACATGATCAAACTAATCATCACAAGCATCCAACATGATGCATATACATATACATGATCCAACTGATCATATCCAGCATCCAACATGATGCATATACAGAGCAGTAACTGGAGCATCGTCCTGATGCTCATCATCTAGCGCTTACATCCACAACCATGGGAAGGATCCTCCTCACTATGTTTGGAATGGATCCAGCAAATGTGTACATCACTTCTTCCTTGAAGTGTCATCAATCTGAAGAACACCAAGCCTCTCTCTGAAGTATTCAAAATTCACTCTGGCTAGTGGTATTGTCAGCACATCGCAATCTGCTCATCCATCGCAACATACAGGAGCTTCACTACTCCTCTCTGCACCATATACCTGATATAGTGATATTTGATCTCAATGTGCTTCGACTTGTCGTGGAACACTGGATTATCAGACAACTTCACACAACTCTGGTTATCACAAAAGATACTAGTAGCATCCAACGGGAGATCAAATAACTCAGATTGTAGCTTCCGAAGACATACTGCATCACAACTAGCCGAACAAGATGCAACATATTCTGCTTTGGCTATACTCAATGCTATGCATGACTGCTTCCTGCTAAACCAAGAGATCACATCTGATCCTATACTGAAGTAGCACCCATAAGTGCTCTTCCTATCTGCAACACTGCTTGCCCAGTCCGAATCAACTTAACTGTGCAAATTAAACTTTTGATTCACATCATACTTGAGCCCATAATCAATTGTACCCTTCAGGTACCTCAGAATATTCTTTACAGCAACCAGGTGAACACCTCTGGGATCCGTCAGGAACTGGCTCAATGTGTTCACCGCAAAGCAAATATCTGGTCTCATGTTCGTCAGGTACATCAAGGACCCAATCATTTGATGATACACAGTGACATCAACCGGCTCAGATGAAGCATAACATAGAAGCTTTAGGTTCGATGCCATAGGTGTGGCCATGTACTTGTAGTCCATCATCCCGAACCTCTTCAGGATCTCTACTGCATACTTCCCTTGTCCAAGGAAGATTCCATCTGTACTCTGCCACACCTCCTACCTAGAAAATAGTGCATCATCCCCAAGTCCTTCATCTCGAACTCGACAGCAAGCTTCCTCTTGGTATTGGCAATCAAACCATCCTCACCTGTTACAAATAGGTCATCCACATACAATAGTAGTATCACAGGATTGTCTTCCTCAACCTTGTAGTAAAGGTTGGAATCTGCTTTATTCTTGGTAAATCCCAAATTGGATAGGAAACTGTCCATCCTACCATACCAAGTCCTAGGAGCTTGCTTTAAGCCATACAAGGCTTTCTTTAACCTGCACACATATGACTCCCTATCATGTGTTTCAAAACCAAGTGGCTACTCCACATACACTTCCTCCTCGACTACACCATTCAAGAAAGCTGTCTTGAAATCCATTTGGAATATCTTCCATTTCATCACTAGAGCCAAAGAAAGTACTAATCTAATGGAAGTGTATCTGGCCATAGGAGGAAAAGTCTCTTCATAATCAATCCCTTCTTTTTGGGAGAAGCCACGAGCTACAAACCTCGATTTGTATTTCTCTATGTTGCCATCTGCAACATGCTTGATCTTGTAGATCCACTTGGAAGTCACCACAGACTTCCCTTCAAGTCTTGGGACCACATCCCAAACATCATTCTTCATGGTCGACTGGTATTTCCTCGATCATGGCATTCTTCCCGAATCCTGGGAACTTCATATTCTTCAATGTTTTCAATAGATAGCTTTGTTGCTGGAACAAATGTTGTAGTCCTTATTTTGTAGGTGATGGTATACGATATTTCCTACAAGACAAGTTAAATTGCATGATTAGAAAACATCTCATAGTTTTAAGAACAAATTCTTACACATAAGGAAATATGTCATACAGTCATGCAATTATCTTAGCCAATGCTTTAATACAACATTTATCCATATCCCGTAACTTTCTAGATGCCTTCCAATCTCTACCAAAACATTGTTAAGAGTGTGCACAACTCCCAACATGTCAGAAAGAGGTTTCATTCTAGACAGGTAGCAATGGAATGTTGTACAGTGCCATAGGCCACTTACCCATCACATGCATATTAGTAGTATACTGTTCATTAATGCAATTATTCTAATATGCATAATACACAACCTAAGTCTAGGAACATAAGTATATACATCATTGAACAATATTATTTAAACAATCAGATATACGAGAAATGACAATTCAAATAGCTATCTTTGTTTGTTTGTTTGTTGTGTGGACTCCCTCTCAATATTTGCTTCCTTGTAGGAACTACTAGAGTGTGCTCCCTCTTGATCTTTGCTTCTTGGATTACCTATCCTTGAACTTATATCCATCCTCGATCACTATGCATGCTTACTAGTATCATCATTGTGTCATCCTCGATATCTCATACATAATCATACATTAATTAGTATAATATTAATACTATCAAAACACAATAATCTTAAACATGTATAGTCATGATCATTTCAAACACAGATAATAAGCATTATCATCATTCAAGGTTTCAGGGAAGATTTGACTATAGAACTCTTATGGTTAGTCATATCATCAATCAAGGTAAGAGACATAATATCCATAAACCCTAGATTACTCAAACTTGTAACTTCATGAGTAATCATTATCAATCATACAAAAGTATAAGATCCTTTGATATAAGAAAAACTTACCTGGTCATCATATTTGCTAGTTATGTCTAGCAATGTTTTCTTGTTCTCTTCAATGACCTGCATAACTCATAAGTTAACCTTTGCAAAACCAAATTATACATACCTCTATGTGATCCATGACTATGGATGAATCTTTTCCTTCATGTCACCATAGCATGTTTAGGTTGTCCCTTCAATTTGTACAATCCTCCCTCTTGCTCTCCAATCACTACTGCATCATCTATAGTTTTACCCTTTGGCCACATTAGGACTTGGCCATCTACAAATGCAACCCTCATGCCTTTGGCCTCCAATGCAGATATGGAGAGTAGGTTCTTCTTGAGCCCAGTTACATATAGAAAATATTTCATCTTCAAAGACTTCCCAGAGTCTAGGTTGTAGGAGGATTCACCACTTCCTTTGATAGGATATTGATAGTCATCCCCAAGTTTCACCTTATGGGGTGACACATGTTCAAATAGATTTGCAAAAGATTCTTTAACCCAGTCATGTGTTTGGAAGCCCCACTATCGATAAGCCAATCATTACATCCATGAGAGATAGTACCTGTGAGAGCAGAGATTAGAACATATTCATATTCACTTGATGAAGTATCACTTTCTTCCCTAGCCTTCTTCTTGGGAGGTTCATCATCCTCAGCATGAGCATGATATCTTTTCTTGGTGCCCTTCTTCTTGTTGATGTTGGAATCTTTTGTTCTTTGTACAATCTCGAGCAAAGTGTCCCTTCTCATTACATGTGAAGCATCTACCATGGGAGGTATTCTTAGAGTTCTCCCTATGTGTATGGTGAGAAGATTTCCTATGAGATTTATCCTTCTTGAATTTTCCTTTCTTGGCATGTGCTATGAGGGCTTGATCTTCATTCCCCATCTTTTCTTCTTGGGCCACAAGCCTAGCTTCTTCTTGAGAGTACTCTTCCCACAACCTACTGAAGGAGATTAGTTTTCTTCTTGCACATATTCCTTGGATGAAGGAGTCCCATGACCTAGGTAGGCCATTCAAAGTGGTCATGACAACTTCACCATTGTTCACTGCTTCGTCCATAGCTTCAAGTTGTTCCTTGATTTGAGACACCTTAGAGAAATAGGATTGAATGGTTTTTCCATTCTAAAGCTTTACCCCTTTCAATTGATTCCACAGAGTCATCTTCCGATTTATGTTATTTCCTTCAAATAGCCTGGTCAAGGAATCAAACATCTCCTTAGGTGTCTTTAGATATGACACATGTGGTATGAGATGGTCTTTGATAGAATCAACAATGATCCTCTTTTCCTTGACCAAGTTCTTCTTATGTAAGGCCTTAGCCTCTTCTTCCTCTGGGATAGGGACCTCTTCCCTTATGTAAGTATCCAATTCATTTTATTCTAGGATTAACCCAATCCTATACTTCCATGCTCGAAAGTTATCAGCCCCTTCAAGCTTATCCTCAAGCTTGGTGTGGTGAGACATCTTTAAATAGTACTTCAAATGGAAATAGAAAAGATTTAGGTCTTACCACTTGATTTGCTGAAAATTGGATCTGGTCCCAGATTAGAGTTTGTCAGAGAAACCCTAAAAATTCAAACTTCTGAAAGGATAGAAAGATGTGCCTTGATGAGTTGATCAACCTGGTATATTCAGAATTTGAGATCTGCAAAGTTTCACCTTTTAGAAATGCCTTTTAGTCTTCCCGGATTCACTAGGGAGGACCCTGAATTAGGGTTTGAGTTTCCCGGAGCTTCACCCAACCAAAAATCTCGATCCAAAGCTCTAAACTTCTATTTTTCCAAGGAGCTTCCAGCTATGTCCTCAGAATTTAGAAATTCCTATTTTTGTGGAAACCCTAAATTTTAGGGACAAAACTGAAAGTGCCTAGAATTGAATTCTGATTAGATAGAAAGATTCTCCTTGATGAGTAGAGCCAATCTACATTGCTGCCTTTCCAAAATCTGTGGAGAGAAACCCAATAAACAAGAAACCCTAGTTTCCGCCACTGCACAATGTCTTCTTCTCAGGGAAGCTCTGATACCATGTTAATTTTTGAGCATTAATTCAAAATACTCTAGGATCTTTATCGAGAGAATAATATGTACAACATATCAAGTATATCAATGCATATCAATCACACCAAGCAATCACATGAGACAATAGACACACAGAGTTTCACTGGGGAAAATCATAAAGGTGAAAAACCCCACAACTTCCTCAGAGATAGAAAGAGCAATGATACAACCAAAGTACAAGAGATAGTCTTCTCCTAGCAGCTGATCCTCCTCCTCACATGTGTGCCACTTTCCAAGTGATGGAACAGTGAGTAAGTGAATGATCAAATAGAGATCTCCAGATCTCTATTTATACTTGTCCTATCCTGCCCAATAAACCAGTGGGGCCGACTTGTCTAACTTAGCCTAATAACCCATGGTTAACTTAATCAGGGCCGACCGCACACATGGTGGTCTACTAACCCATCGGCAAGTTACGACACTTGCGACACTTGTCAATACAAACGACGACACTTCCGTATAGAGGAATAATAACATCTCTATAGGAGTACAATATGCATAGATGAAATAAATAGGTGAAATACATTCCGAAGTTACATATACATCAACACAAGTGAACTTTGGCATAGAAGGATTGCACACATGCACTAAGGGCATTACCAATTGCAAGCAAAGCAGTAGAAGGTCTTCTTGAAATCCAGACAATGCATGAAGGCATTTTCAAAGGTTGTGCAAAGGGAAAGAACACAAAGAAGACATTTCCAAGTAATGAAAGCAAGGGAAAAAGAATCTTGGAAATCATCCACTCTGATGTATGCGGTCCGATGTCATCCAATTCTCTGAGTGGGTATGCATACTATGTTTCCTTCATTGATGATTTCTCTAGGAAGACTTGGGTTTACTTCTTGAAGAACAAAGATGAAGTGTTTGACAAGTTCAAGGAATTCAAAGCCTTGATAGAAAACCAAACTGACATGAAGATCAAGATCTTCAGATCCAACAATGGCGGAGAATTCACTTCAGGAGACTTCAAGAAGCTTTGCAGTGATTCAGGGATTAAGAGGGAGTTGACTACTCCTTACAATCCACAACAGAATGGGGTTACCGAAAGGAAGAATAGAACAATCATGGAAGCAACTAGGGAAATGCTTCATGACCAAGATCTACCTATGCACTTATGGGCTAAAACAACCAGGACTGCTGTATATGTGCAGAACAAAACACCTCATAAGATACTTAACAACAAAGCACCAGAAGAAGTGTTCACTGGTAAGAAACTAGAAGTTAGCCATCTTAGAATATTTGGTTGTCCAGTATACACTCACATCCCAAAAGAAAAGAGGACAAAGTTATAACCTTTAGGAAAGAAGGGCATATTCGTGGGTTATAGTGAAAGCTCGAAGTTTTACAGAATCTACTTCTTAGGATTCAAGAAGATTGATATCAGTATGGATGTGACATTTGATGAAATCTCAGCATACATCAAATCAAGGAAAACACCAGTTGAAGATAATGAAGAACCCAGAATATACAGAACTCAAGACACCACCATGAATGAAGTATTTCCTGAAGAAGATCGTGAAATGGAAGATCCACAAAAAACTGTAGATCCACTCCATGAGAAGAACTCTACAAGAGGAAACCAACATGGGCTAGAGAGATCATTCAAGATTCAGAAAGGTTTGGCATTCCAGAAGAGGAACATAGAGAAAGGAAAGGGACAAGATCAATTACTAGCTATGTTGCTTTACTCTGTGACATAATGAACAAACAACCTTCCAGTTATGAAGAAGCAGCATAAAAGAAAGAATGGGAGGATGCCATGGTCGAGGAATACCAGTCGATCATGAAGAATGATGTTTGGGATGTGGTACCAAGACTAGATGGGAAGTCTAAGACTTCCAAGTGGATCTATAAGATCAAGCATGTTGCAGATGGCAGCATAGATAAATATAAGGCAAGGTTTGTAGCTCGTGGCTTCTCCCAAAAAGAAGGGATCGATTATGAAGAGACCTTTGCTCCTATGGCCAGATACACTTCCATTAGATCAATACTTGCTCTAGCTGCAGTGATGAAATGGAAGGTACACCAGATGGATGTCAAGACATCTTTCTTGAATGGTGTAGTAGAAGAGGAAGTGTATGTGGAGCAACCGTTTAGGTTTGAGACACATGACCGAGAGTCACATGTGTGCAAACTGAAGAAAGCCCTGTATGGTTTGAAACAGGAATCCATGACCTAGTATGGTAGGATAGATGGCTTCCTATCTAGTTTGGGCTTTACAAAGAGTAAAGTGGGTTCCAACCTTTACTACAAGGTTGAGGAAGGCAATCCAGTGATACTGCTATTATATGTGGATGACCTGTTTGTAACATGTGAGGATAGATTAATTACCGATATGAAGAGGAAGCTTGCTGCCGAGTTTGAGATGAAGTACTTGGGTGTGATGCACAACTTTCTTGGTACGGAGGTGTGGCAGAGTGAAGATGGAATCTTCCTTGGACAAGGGAAGTATGCAGTAGAGATCCTGAAGAGGTTCAGGATGATGGACTGCAAGGCCATGGCCACACCTATGGCATCAAACCCGAAGCTTCTGTGTGATGCTTCATCTAAGCCAGTTGATGCTATGATGTATCGTCAGATGATTGGGTCCTTAATGTACCTGACGATTACAAGACCAGATATCTGCTTTGCGGTGAACACCTTGAGACAGTACTTGACAGATCTGAGAAATGTTCACCTGATAGATGCAAAGCAATTCTGAGGTACCTGAAGGGTACAGTTGACTATGGGCTCAAGTATGAGGCAAATCAAAAGTTTAACCTAGAGGGTTATGTTGATTCAGATTGGGTAGGCAATGCCATTGATCGGAAGAGCACTTTGGGGTGCTGCTTCAGTATGGGATCTAGTATGATATCTTGTTTTAGCAGGAAGCAGTCCCATGTGGCACTGAGTACAGCCGAAGTAGAGTATGTTGCAGCTTGTTTGGCTAGTTGTGAGGCAGTATGGATTAGGAAGCTACTATCTGATTTGTTTGATTTCCAGCTGAGTGCTACTTGTATATATTGTGACAACCAGAGTTGTGTGCAGTTGTCAGAGAATCTAGTGTTCCATGACAAGTCGAAGCACATTGAGATCAAGTATCACTATATCAGGGATATGGTGTAGAGAGGAGTAGTGAAGCTCCTGTATGTTACGACGGACAAGTAGATAGATGATGTGTTGACCAAGCCACTAGCCATAGTGAAGTTTGAATACTTTAGAGGGAGACTTGGTGTACTTCAAATCGAGATACCTTCCAAGGGGAAGTTATGAGTCCGGAGGCACAGATGCACATGGGCCATTCTTGCATAGTGGTAGGAAATTCCTCCTATACTGGTAGATGTAAGGGCCGAGCCATTCTCACATAGTGGTAGGAAAGTCCTCTTATGGTGTAGATGTAAGGGTTGGAGCCATTTTGTCACCTACCCAAATTTTGAGAATATTATTTTATTTGCAAAATACTTTATGTTAAGTTTTAATTACAAAGTTTTGTAATTATGACCAAGTTTGGTCAAGGATTATTGTAATTACTGATTATTATTATTTAATAAATTAAAATAGGAGACAAACACCCAAGGGAACTGTTAAATGAGTGTTCACTGACCCACTAGGAGGAATGGAAGCTATTAGAAGGTATGGGACAGATGGCAGCATTTGCACTCCACCACTAGTTGTTGGTTATGGGAAAAATACCCCTAAATTTGTGGCATTATCCCCCAGGTGGGTGGAAGAGAGCAGGCAGCTCATTAATGACCAGTTAACCACTAAAAGGCCTAGGCAGCCTAGATAAGGCATTTCGAATTGGGCAGGCAGCCTACAATATTTTTCTGCATAAATATTTCCTCAAGTTTATCAGGTGATCACTGAGAGATTCTAATAGGGAGGCTATGTGAGAGTGCAATTATGAGTATGCTAATTATTCTAAGGAGGAATCCAAAGGTGCTGGTGCAGGTCTCTTTGACTGCTGAGTCTTCATGATTGATAATCTACATTGCTACTGAAATTTGAAGGACCTAAAGCTTCTACAGCTTCTTCTTCCTGGTGGTTCAGTGAACAGGCTCGGGGGTTCTAAGGCAAGTAATCTGGCATCCTTTTGGAGTAGGTTGGGTGGAACAAGATCCTTTGGTGGTTTGTTTCTCCTACAAATTATCAGGTTCTACAGTTTTGTGTTAATTTCAGTTAATTAAATTCTGCATTATTAGTAAGTAGTACAATTGAAAGAATACAGAAGAAGTGTCTCATTTTCTGACCTAAATTTGTTTCCTGAATATAAATGATTTTTGATTTTGATGAAATTATTGATTCGATAATATTCTCTATATTTTTCCCTAGGCTACTTTTGCATTGTACTCCAGTATAGAGAAGTGAAATTAATAGGAGATGAATGATAGGCAGAATGCCATTTGAATGATTAGATAAACACAGAAGTATTTCTCTTTTAAATTCTGCCATTTCATTTATATGTCAAAAACTCAGGAAAACAATACAGGATGTTATAAATAGATGCATAGCATTTCCTCTATTTCTTAAGCAAAGAAAAGTCCTTTATTTCGGCATAGGATTAGATCTTCAAAATCAACTCTATCTATTTTTAAAAAATGATGATTTTATGCATTACATTATCATAAATACAATGGCTTCAGGCATTCTATTTTATTTACCGCTGTAATTTGTCTCTACATAGAGTTGTTAATTACATCAGATAAGTAATCATTTTGTCTTAAAAGTAGGGTTTTATTTATCAATAGCCAATTCTTTTGAAAACCGATTTCATGCATTATATCCACCTACTTTCCATATTTTTGTATAATGAAAATTTCTTTTCGTCATTTAAATCAGTTTTTCGAAGTACTGCATTTATATTTTATTTCCAAGTTACAAACTAATATCATGGGGTTATAGCTCTCGGCCTCATTCTAGTAATAGTTTAAAATCTAGATACAAAACTCTAGATCGCCATAAAACCCTTGGCATATATTTTCATTAAATAACATTGTTTTCAAACTACAACTTAAAAATAGCACAAAACTCAGACTTCATGACTAAACACGATTTGGGTTAACAGCTCTTAGCCAAAAATAAAAAACAACATCTTTCAAAACCACTTATCAATTGCATTCATTACAGGAACGAGTCGGCCAAATGGCCTTAAACTTCCAGCAGAACACTTTACGTTTCACACACATTGACGAAGCAAATTTAAACATTACTAAGAAAACATCTTGAGTTAAATACTATATTTTTCCATTCATTACGGCGAGGGTCAAGTATTTTTACATTTCTAAAACAAAGTTACATTTCAACCAAAGTCTACAGCTAAAACGTTGCCGAATAGAGTTTTTCAACAAGACGAGACCTTAGATATTGGACTTTGTTTCCAAAAGTTACAGACACTAGGAAAACTCTTGCCAAAAACCTAAGCAGCAGATGGTGGTCAAACATAAGAACAACGGCCACACTAAGCCCAGGGTAACTATGAGGAAGTGAACCTCCGAGGCTTACCCAGTGGCTGAGCAAAATATTTTCCTTAAAGCCTCAATACCCTGCAAAATTTTTGACGAATTCTTCACCTATCACAACATTGAGACGAAGGTTAAAACGACATTTAAATCTATGATCTAATTTAAAATGTAAGAAAACTAAGCCATGACTGCGGGTTGAAACCTTACCAGTATTCTGCAAACTCCAGGAGAGAGACGCTGGATACTTTTGGCATTGGCACTATTTTTTACATGCATCAAAGTAGGAGAAAAAATTCATCTCCAAAAAAGAAATACACTCTAAAAACCTCATCGATTTGTCTGGTGGCTCAATATTGCAAATTACTTAAGCCTAAGAATTTGCAGGTTCTTTCCACTGGTTTTAAGTTTGAATCCTTGGAGTGAAACCTCCGTTTTACACTCTCCCCAAACCCTACACAGTAGCGTCCTGTTGGCCTCGTTTCCTTGAAAACTAACAGGTGAAATGAAGTCCGAAAGAAACTTCAAACATCATTTACGACAAAGAGCTAGGGTTACCATCCAACGGTTAAGATCTATTGAGATCAACGATGGAGCTTTTGTCAATCATCAACGTTGGAAGACAAGCACCTGCTGCATTTAATTCTCCACTTAATACTTCATCCACGTCGATGCCAACTCAATATCCCAAAGGGCAGAGCTAGTTATAGCTCGGACTTGTATTACAATTTTATCAACTCCTTCATGTGCTCATAGCCATGGTAGCATACACTCATACATCCACTAACTACAACTGCCAGAAGAATTCAATGCTAAGACTAGAACCGGTGATGTGCCAGATCCTTTTCGTACTCAACATTCATTACCGTCGTAACACCTGCCATGTCAAGGTTTTCAACGTTAAATGTATCTCATATCATTCCATTGTATCGATAAATCAAATGTATGATTTATGACATTTGTTTATGTATAGTCAAATTTGGATAAGTTGTGTTACATTCCATTATTTTCATATTATGCAACATAAATATATTCATATAGTTTCTCCAATGAATTCATATATATTCATAAGTTGATACATATAGTAACCCTTAGTTGGAAATCCATATTTTTTTACATCGTATTAATTGTTCATATATGTTACAATGTAATTTTCCACCTTGTGAACCCCTTTTTGCATTCTGGTGCTCATGCCGTTGTTTGTCCTTAGGATTGGGAGTCCTTTGTAGTTATGCCATGACATTGTGATAAAGACTCATACTATACTTTGTCTTATGTTGGCCATCTCCCATAAGGACTCCCCCATTTATATCAAGTTGTGATTGCATTGCATCATCCTGCTTGCTACTTGAGCCTTGTGTCGGCTCCCGCTTACTCTGTTATTAGCTTGGTTCCTGAGCACTTTTTCCCTATCGAGCCCTGGAGAGCTTACATTTTCCCTCCACAATTTGATGACCTTTTGACCCTGAGGGAACATTCCCCCCGAGTGTACACATCCTGCATGCACTTCCTTGCATTGATCATAGGTATGTTCCACTGCTTGGAACTAGTTTGCTCGCAATTTGACACTCATTCCCTCACTTGTTGTACTATAAGCAATTTTATTCTTTTTCAAGCTTTCTCAAATATGAAAAAGACCAAAAAATCAAATATTCCAAAAAGCCGGATGGGATTATGGTTACTACATCTTGTTGGCAGCTGTTGTGTCGCCTTTGAATAGAGCATTCATTCCACTCCATACCTTATGAGTCGGGACTATAGTTGGACCTTAGGAGCTGTACTTGTTTCTCAGTTACTCCACCGATTGGTTAAGATTCTAGTCATTATGGAGCCCTTGGTGGTGCCTCCTTCATCACACAATCTATATCGAGTCTATGCTGCCTGATTCAATCCATCTGCTCATGCTCTTGTTCAAAGGAAGTCCTAAAACCAGAGTCGGCCACTCCTCATATCTCTTGGCTATTGCATGTCAGCCATCCTTATCGAGTCAGTCCGTTTCACTTGAGTTCTTCCAAATCTTTCAGCGTAGCTGGTATGTCATGCTGGTTGATGTGGAATGCCTTAATGCCCTCCTTCCAGTGAGTCTCATTTTGTCGACTTCAACCCATTTATTCTGGAACTTGAAGCTTATAGTTTGATTGAGTACCTTGAGGCTTGTAGTCATTAGTGGTAGGTTCTCTCGCCATCGACAGTTTTGGGAATACATCAATATCCCCTGATCGATGGATTCATCCTAGTGTTTGACCTCAACTCATCTATTCACACTTCGATGATTGTGCTATGTGCCTTGATGCCCATTTTCATTATTGGTGGGTTATCTCGCGTCTATTAACGGTATACATCATTGACCGGTAATCAGACGATGTCACATCAGGTTCAACCTCAACTCCTTTATTCACTTGATGGGACTTGCATCGTCGAAGTCTTGTGTAGAAGACCCTAGGCGATAGTGGCATTTAGTATGCTACTTATGACGATGACTTTACATTTGAGATATCACCTCTCAAACATCAGCAGTTTGTACCTCCAGTTTGCACTAGTTGTTTCCTTTTCAGCAAGAGACCATATCTTACTGTAGAGGGATCATGGCTATGATCAGTCATGACATGTATTCGCAATGTACTGCCTATTCATGGACATTGTATCAGATTGTTGTACTACCGACATGTATTCAGAGATACTATTGTACTATGAGAAGTGAGCTGCTCTTTCCACTTGTGTCTCCATCACTCCACTTCTGAGATATTTTTATAATGTATTTATGCCATCGTAGCATCAGTCTCTGACCTCACACATTAGGGGGCATTTGTCACAATGTAATTTTCCAGCTTGTGAGAATCAACACTCTTTGGCATAGAGGATCCATTTCACTGACTTAGAACCACTTTATATCCTTCAGACACTATTTTTACCTATTTTTTCCCCTGTATGCTTGCTGCATCATTACAATGGGTGTACCCGTGAGTTGCATCACTATAGCCCGCGGGTAGCATGTAAAATGGCAAAAATCACTAGTTTATTACTTTTTACTCCCAAAAAGCGGTCATTGGGTGACCTTTGACCCTCCATCTGCCCAAGAAACGCCTCGATGTGTCCTTTAACTTACCTTTAAGAGGACTATATATTGAGCACATATGGCTTATAGACGGGAGGAGAAAGAAGAGCAAGATAACTCTAGTGAATTTTTGCCCTATCTCTAGTCTACACTCATTGATCCTTGTAGTTGTGAACCCTTTATGTTCACCTTCCAAACTCCTATCATAGTTTGAGTTTTCCATTCCATGGAGGATTGAAGTGGTGGATTGACCCAGATCTTGGTTCAGATTGGTTGCCGACAAGAGGTCGTATCACATTGTACTTCTTCTTGTTTATTAATAGAAATACTCATATTCTCATCCATTAATGTTGTAAATGTTGTTTATACTACATTGGGTTGCATTTACTTGTTATATCATGGGCCATTGCTATTGATGATGTTAATGCCATTTATATATTATATGTACTTGTTGTATATTGGTTGTCAAGACTAATTTGTAGATTCAAGTGCACGGATTGAAAATCTCCAACGGGGATCTACATCAAACATTTGGATCGAGGTTGGTTATATTCTTCATTATTTTAGCATTGTAATTTATATAGCATAGCATTTAGAATTGATTTAATTTCTGGTAGTCAGCTGTCTGTTGTGATCTACCCCAAGCCATAGTGAGTTTTCTCCAACATAGAAATGGCGACTCCACGGGGGCATCTCGATGTTACTCGTCAAGCTGCTCAAGGTGGATTAAACGTTGCTCAAGACCCGTCGTATTAGGGAGGAGCTCTATGGCCAGTTTAAGTGAAGGGATTTCACATTCAATCGGTAAAAGTGACTCCATAGCATGAACTAGCTGAAATGGTGAGAACCCAGTGGAAGTCTTGACTGTGGTTCAATACGCCCACAAAGCAGGATATAACATGATGTGCCAGTTGTCCTTGCTTTGCTGGATGGTACACTAGAGAATGGTCTTCAAAGACTTATTAACTGCTTCAACTTGACCATTCGCTTGGGGATAGTAAGAAGATGAGTGTTCTTGATGAAACCCAAGTTTGAGAGTGAAATCCTCCATCATCTTGTTCTGAAAGTGACTTCCATGGTCAGTGACAATCTCTTTCGGAATACCGAATCGAGTGATTATTTGAATGAACACGAAATGGGATGCTATAGCACCATCGAATTTTATGGTAGGCATGTCCTCATCCCATTTGGAAAGGTAGTCCACGGCCACTATCATCCAAGAAAACCTCCATAATCTTTTTAAGACCGTGAAAGGCGTAGGTCATGGCACGCTGAAACGTATCTCCGGCATTTTGAAGGCCAAAGGGAATTTTCCAATATGCAAACGTTCCTAAGGACAAATGAAAGTTGTCTTATGTTTGTCCTTGGGTTTGATTTGAATCTGGTTGTACCCTGAAAAGCCGTCCATGAATGAAAAAATCTCACTTCCCGCACAGGCATCCAAGATCTGATCGATGAATGGTGTGGAGAAGTTGTCTTTCAGACATGCATGGTTCAAATTTCTAAAATTAGTGCATACTCGGATCATTCCTTGCTTCTTATCTACAGGAATGGGGTTTGACACCCATTCGGTAAGGGCAACAGGGTAGATAAAACTAGCTTTGAGAAGTTTCTCCACCTCTGCCTTGATATCGGCTTCTTTCCTAGGGTTCACAGCCCGTAAGCATTGTCGAACCGGTTTAGCGTTGGGATACGTTCTAATCTCATGCTCAAAAATGCAAGGGTCTATTCCTGGCATCTCCTCATATGACCAGGAGAAAGCTTCCCGAAGTTCTGTAAACAATTCGGTGTAAATAACAACCTCCTCAAGAGTGCAATCATCACCGATGTAAACATTCTCGACCTTTCCAGGAGTACGAGAGATGTTGATCGATGTAGTAGGGGAAATATTAGCCATATTCCCCTCCACAAAAACATCATGTGACCCTAAAAGAGCTATAGGGTGACCAACCATCTCTGCTAGAGTCATCCTAAACTCTTCTTGTTCGGCATGCTCAAGGTTGGGAAGGAAATAAGAGCGATGGTGCATATCCTCCCAAGGCCTCTCACTACTACACATGGCCTCCATAATAGATTCATTTGAAGGAAAAGTATCATCAAGGAAATCGTGTGAACAAGACGAGTTGGCTGCCCAAACTGGCAACGTAATGAGATATTCCTCGACTGTTTGAGACGAAGAGAGATCCGGCTCTGCAGTGGCTTGTTGAATATGCTGGTAAGCAAGCTCAACTACAGACAGTGGCATAGACATTTCGACATGCATAATGTCTCCAGACGTGGAACTTGTGGACGGTAAATTCCATGGATCATTAAAATAAGAAGTCCGGAATGACATATAATGTGAAGGAGGGGATGCATCGTCGATAATGGTTCCAATAAAATTCACAGGTGCAGCAAAATCATAAGTTCTCGTCAATGAAGGGTACATACCAACACCAATGTTCCCAGTTTTCGGCTGAGAATGAGTAACCTGTGGGACTATGGATCCTGTGGATGCTGTGGAAGGGGAATTAACGAAATCTAGTTGATCGATGGATTCATCCTAGTGTTCGACCTCAACTCATCTATTCATACTTCGATGATTGTGCTCTGTGCGTTGATTCCCATTTTCATTATTGGTGGGTTATCTCACGTCTGTTAACGGTATACATCATTGATCGGTAATCAGACGATGTCACATCAGGTTCGACCTCAACTCCTTTATTCACTTGATGGGACTTGCACCGTCGAAGACTTGTGTAGAAGACCCCAGGCAATAGTGGCATTTAGTATACTACTTATGACAATGACTTTACATCTGAGATATCACCTCTCAGATATCAGCAGTTTGTACCTCCAGTTTGCACCAGTTGTTTCCTTTGCAGCAGGAGACAATATCTTACTATAGAGGGATCATGGCTATGATCACTCATGACATGTATTTGCTATGTACTTCCTATTCATGGCCATTGTATCATATTGTTGTACTACTGACATGTATTCAGAGATACTATTGTACTATGATGAGTGAGCTGCTCTTTCCACTTGTGTCTCCATCACTCCACTTCTGAGATCTTTTTATAATGTATTTCGGCCATCGTAGCATCAGTCTCTGAACTCACACATTAGGGGGCATCTGTTACAACGTAATTTTCTATCTTGTGAGAATCAACACTCTTTGGCATAGAGGATCCATTTTACTGACTCAGAGCCACTTTATATCCTCCAGACACTATTTTCCCCTATTTTTTCCCATGTACACTTGCTGCATCATTACAGTGGGCGTACCCACAAGTTGCATCACTATAGCTCGCGAGTAGCATGTAAAATGGTAAAAATCACTAGTTTATTACTTTTTACTCCCAAAAAGTGGTCATTGGGTGACCTTTGACCCTCCATCTTCCCAAGAAATGCCTCGATGTGTCCTTTCACTTACCTTTGAGAGAACTATATATTGAGCACATATGGCTTATGGACGAGAGGAGAAAGAAGAGCAAGAGAACTCTAGTGTATTTTTGCCCTATCTTGAGTCTACACTCATTGATCCTTGTAGTTGCGAACCCTTTATGTTCACCTTCCAAACTCCTATAATAGTTTAAGTTTGCCATTCCATGGAGGATTGAAGTGGTGGAGGCACAAGTGGATTGACCCAGATCTTGGTTCAGATTGGTTGCCGACAAGAGGTCGTATCACATTATACTTATTCTTGTTTATCAATAGAAATACTCATATTCTTGTCCATTAATGTTGTAAATGTTGTTTATACTACATTGGGTTTCATTTACTTGTTATATCATGGGACATTGCTATTGATGATGTTAATGTCATTTATATATTATATGTACTTTTTTTATATTGGTTGTCAAGACTAATTTGCAGATTCAAGTGCACAGATTGAAAATCTCCAACAGGGATCTACATCAAATGTTCGGATTGAGGTTGGTTATATTCTTCATTGTGTTAGCATTGTCATTTATATAGCATAGCATTGAGAATTGAGTTAATTTCTGGTAGTCAGCTGTCTATTGTGATCTACCCCAAGCCATAGTGAGTTTTCTCCAACACAATATAACATAGCTCATAACACCATGGATTTAATAAATTTAAAAGGGTCAAATATCTCTAGTTTGTTGCAATTCTATAGTGGAATCATCATTATAATATAAAGGTAGGACACTAATGAATATTACACCAGTAGTATGTTTGTTCATGCATTTAGAAAAACATAAATATTATATTTGCAATTATAATAGCTTTCAATTCATTCATGTTTTTTTTTCCAATACTCTAATTGTTTTCACAATTTTAAATAGTCTAAAGCTCTACCCAAAGTCAAGATGATATAAATCAATACTTGTAGAAATAATATTTCTTATGAAAGGAAAAGATATCAATAATGTCATTTTAGCGTTTAGATATTGTAACCTAGTACATTTCTTGGAATTCTCATAAGCATAAGTATTTTCTTTTTTGACAAATGTATCATTGAGTATAGTTTTAGAATTCATTTATCGCAACTTCTGCAACATGTATTTATGCTCAAAACAATACATCTAGGATAGACAAAGACTCATACCTGAAGCAAGGAAGCACTTAGAATCTTCATCAAACTTTGACAACTAACTGAAAAACATAGTTACTTTTAATACTTGAATTGTCATGTTACCCTTACCTGCAAATCTGTGCAAGAGGGATAGGTACAAATGATTTAGATAACATAGCTAAATAAGCCCCAGGGTACCCCATAGGAACCCCTTCATCATCATCAAGAAACAAACTGATAGTACATTGTCAAGAAATTCTGATCATATAATATTTCGAATTACAGTTGACACAAGCATAACTAATGTTGTAAGCTTGTTAAAAGAAGTGTGTCGTGTCGCTATCATTAAATTGTTTTTGGTTATGAGACTCAGTAATCAATTGTTTTAAGCACTAATGACCTTATTATTTGATTCTGTCTTGTTAAGCATTTATTATTTCCGCATTCGTAAATTTTAACATTTAATACTGTTTTTAAAAGTTTTAAATTTTTATGAATTTATCGGGATGTTACACATTCTTACATGGTGGTAGGAAAGTCCTCCCATGGTAAGATGTAAGGGCTGGAGCCATTCTTACATGGTGGTAGGAAAGTCCTCCCATGGTAAGATGTAAGGGCTGGGGCCATTCCAACATGGTGGTAGGTTGGTCCTCCCATGGTCATTGATGTAAGTGCTGAGCCATTCCGACATGGTGGTAGGTTGGTCCTCCCATGGTCATTGATGTAAGTGTTGTGAGCCTTTCCCGAATGGTGGTAGGAAATTCCTCCCATGTTGGTTGATGTAAGTGCTGTGTCTCACATGCTAGTAGGAAATTCATTGCATGTTGGTAGATCGGGTCTCGTATGGTGGTAGGAAATTCCTCCCATACTGGATACATTGTGATGTGCATCTGGGTTGTGCTCCGTGGACGATGATGATGATCTGAAGACGATGATGTGACAGTATGGTACACAGGTTTTGCAGAGGCATATGATCAGTCCTGAGATGCTCTTATAGGTTTTGCAGAAGCAGTGTAATCAGTCCTAGGAGATCTTGCAGGTTTTGCAAAGGCAATGTAATCAATCCTGAGGTGTACCTACTTGATGGCTTGATCACAGAGATGTTGAAGACCTATGTGGAGGCTAGGCCTACATCCAGCATGAAAAAGGGCTAGCTCTGTAGATGATGAAGACCTGCAGGTGGTGGGCCTACATCCAGTATGTAAAAGGACTAGCTCTGTAGAACTTCCTATGACGAGTAGATTGGAGATTGATTGAGATAGAAGCAGCAGTGACGATGACGATGATTCGATGATGATGATTCGATGACGATGATCCAGTGACAGTGATCCAGAGAAGAATACTTGTGCTAGCATATCTGTGTCAATAAATACCTTCCTAGTTAAGAGGGAGTGTTGATGTATATGTAACTTCAGAATGTATTTCACCTATGTATATTGTACTCCTATAGAGATGGTATTATTCCTCTATACGGAAGTGTTGTCATTTGTATTGACAAGTGTTGCAAGTGTCGTAACTTGCTGTGATGGGTTATTAGACCACCAAGTGTGGGGTCGGCCTTGATTAGTATAACCACGGTTTATTAGACTGAGTTAGATGAGTCAACCCTGCTAGGTTATTAGGCAGGTCAGGTCATGTATAAATAGAGTGCGGGAGGCGCTCTATTTGATCATCTCATTATTCACTTCTACACTACTCGGAAAGTGGCTCACAAGTGAGGAGGAGGTTAAGCTGCTAGGAGAAGACTATCTCTTGTACTTGGGTTGTACCATTGCTCTTTCTATCTCTAAGGAAGTTGTGGGGTTTTTCACCTTTATAGTTTTCCCCACTGAAACTCTGTGTGTCTATTGTCTCATGTGATTGCTTGGTGTGATTGATATGCATTGTTATACTTTATATGTTGTACATGTTATTCTCTCAGTAAAGATCCTAGAGTATGTTGAATTAATGCTCAAAATCTAACAAGATCAAGCGAGAGGGAACCACACAAACATAAAAGATAAGCATTTGAGTTGTTATTTGAATCTCTGAAATAGTAAGTGATATTGCTTGTAATAGTTGTATGCATATTTGTATTCCTAGAATATATCATGCATAGTGTAAGCATTCATATAGCATTGAACAATATACTACTAATATGAATATGATGGGTAAGTTGGACAAACATTCCATTGTTCTTTATCTAGAATGAAACCTCTTTGCTGACATGCTAAGAGTTGTGCACGCTCTTGATAGTATGTTCTGGTAGAGATGGAAGGCATCTAGATAGCCACTATATGCATACAAGATATGGAAAAGTGTTGTGCCAAAATATTGGTCAAGATAGTTGCATAACTATGTGAATCATATATGTATGCATAGTAGGTTATCATGTAACTCTGTACAGATAGATTATTGGGTCATTGATGTATTTGGCGAATATAAGTCCAGATATATGCTTTGCTGTGAACACCTTGAGTTAGTATCTAGTGGAACCTAGACGAGTTCACCTGATAGCTGCAAAGCATGTGATGAGGTACCTAAAGGATATGATAGAATTTGGTCTATGTTATCTTGGAGATCATGACTTTAGATTGTATGGCTACATAGATGTTGATTGGGCAGGAAGTGTATCAGACAGAAAGATCACATCAGGAGGATGTTATTGTCTAGGATCTTCCATGATCTCGTGGTTTAGCAGGAAGCAGTCTAGTGTGGATCTCAGCACAGCTGAAGCAGAATATATTGTTGCTTGCTTTGCTAATTGTGAAGTGGTATGGATTCGAAAACTATTATCAGGATTATTTGACTTAGAGATGGACCCCACTGTGATCCTGTGTGACAACCAGAGTTGTATCAAGATGACAGAGAATCCAGTGTTCCATGATAAGTCAAAGCGCATAGAGATATGATATTTTTATATACAGGATATGGTGCAGAAAGGAGCTATCAAGCTTGAGTATGTGAGCACTGACGAACAAGTTGCTGATATATTGACCAAACCTCTGTCTCAAGTAAAGTTTGAGTATTTCCGAGACAAGCTTGGTGTATTTCAGAAGGACCCTCCTCGAAAGGGGGAGTGATGTGGTCGCTGATGATGATATTTCCTGCATCGACAGTGAGGTAAATGATGTGGATACCTGTATTGGTGATACTGATGATAAGGTCGATGAGTGGTCCTTAGACTTGGTCTAAGTTGACGAGTGGATTGTATCATCCCCGGACACATGTCCTAAAAGAGATCCATAGACATATGTCTTCGAGAAAGTAGTCCCTAGTGGACATGATAGGAATGCATCGTCCCTGAACATTTAGTTCAAAATGTATGTGATAGGACTGCATCGTCCCTAAACATTCAGTTCAAAATGTACGTGATAGGACTGCATCGTCCCTAGACCTTTGGTCCAAAATGCACTTGAGAGGACTGCATCGTCACTGGACCTTTTGTCCAAAATGCACGTGAGAGGACTGCAACGTCCCTGGACCTTTGGTCCAAAATGCACGTGAGAGGACTGCATCATCCTTGGACCTTTGTTCCAAAATGTATGTGAGGGGATTGCATCGTCCTGGAACCATTGGTTCAAAATGTATGTGAGGGTATTGCATCATCCCAGAACCCTTGGTTCAAAATGTATGTGAGGGGATTGCATCATCCCGGAACCCTTGGTTCAAAATGTACGTGATGGGGATTGCATCATCCCGGAACCCTTGGTTCAAAATGTACGTGAGGGGATTGCATCATCCTGGAACCCTTGGTTCAAAATGTACGTGATGGGGATTGCATCATCCCAGAACTCTTGGTTCAAAATGTACGTGATGGGGATTGCATCATCCCAGAACGGTTCAAAATGTACGTGATGGGGATTGCATCATCCCAACACCCTTGGTCCAAAATGTACATGATGTGGATTGCATCATCCCGGAACCCTTGGTTCAAAATGTACGTGATGGGGATTGCATCATTCCGGAACCCTTGGTTCAAAATGTACATGAGGGGATTGCATCATCTCGGAACCCTTGGTTCAAAATGTACGTGAGGGGATTGCATCATCCCGGAACCCTTGATTCAAAATGTACGTGAGGGGATTGCATCATCCTGGAACCCTTGGTTCAAAATGTACATGGTAGGATTGCATCGTCCTTGGACTTATGTCCTAAATTGAGAGGGATTGACCATACCGTAATTGGATCATGTGTATTGCAGAGGATGCTGCTAAGATCCAGATGATGTTGATTGAGATGATCTAGATGATACTATTGATTGAGATGATCCACATGATGATGATCGAGATGATGATGTTGTTGATTGGGAGATCTAGATGTTGATGTTGTTGATCGAGAGATCCAGATGTTGATGTTGTTGATCGAGAGGATCCAAATGTTGATGATGTTGATCGAGAGATCCAGATGATGATGTTACTATAGTTGTTCGAGTGCTGCAGAAGATGAAGACTCAGTACTGAAGATGTTGATGTTCCAGTATTGAAGACCTTGAAGATGTTCCAGTAACTGTTTGATTTACTGATGATGTATGAAGAAAGCTTCCAATGATTTATAGATGTATCATGTATCATGTAGTTGATGATTCCTTGCTCCTACAGATGTTGTTATAATATCCTTCTCGTTAAGGGGGAGTGTTGAAATATTGTAACTTCTAAGAATATTATATTTGTACTTTATTATTCCGGAGATGTTTCATTCCTCTGTGGAGACCCTATTGCATATCCGGAGATGTTTTATTCCTCCGTGGAGAATGTGGTAACTTGGGTTATTAGACCTCCCTAGTGGGGTCGGCCCTGTATGAGTCATGTGGGTTAAAGGGTTATTATACCACCCTAGTGGGGTTTTCCCTGTCACATTATGTTAAGTGGTTAAGTTGGGGCCGACCTAGTTAGTGTAAAAGTCAAGTCAGAGTTCTGTATAAATAGAGGAGGTGTGTTCCTCATTTAACACACATTCACTCACTTGTGATTAGCGCATAGGTGAGAGAGAGATCTTCTATGGAGGAGAAGGAGCTCATGTTTAGGGTTTACATCTTTGTATTTGCTGGTCATTTATATTGAGGAAGCTTTGCTTGGTTTTCTACCCCATGAGGGTTTCTCAGGATAAATCTGTGTCTCTTGTGTTTATGGTGTGCTTGTTGTTCTTTCAGTGATCCTGAATATGCTATTGTTGTGAAATGGAATGTAATACTGATATTCTCTATCTAATCATATTGAATATTAACACAATTGACTTTGTACAGACAAATGCAAAACCTTAGGCAAATATTGTTAACTGTGAGAGAGTATACTGAAGAATTCTACAAAGTGAACCTAAGGGCAGGTTATGTGGAAGAATAAACAGAGAAGGATGCTAGATATGCCAATGGTATAAGGATGGAGATTTAGGATGATATCAACATGATATCACTGAGAAAAATGGAAGACGCTTACCAATGTGCCTTGAGAGCAGAAGAAAATTTATTAAGAAAGCAAAACTTCAAAAGGGGAAGAGGTTCAACCAAAGGAAGAGGGAAAATAGATGGAAGAGGAAAGTTTAGAGCCCAAAAAGGAGAATCCAACAACTCAAACCAACAAGAGAAGCAAAGTAGTGGAGGTGACCCAAGAGGGAGAATACCTTACCAAGTAGGTAGAGGTAGAGGAAGAGGTAGAGAAGTTGTCTACAGGTGTTACAAATGTACAAATTGTGATATAGATCCTTTGAGTGTACTAAGAAGGAAGACATAGGACAAAGAGGAGCCTATGTAGCTCAGAATGAGCAACAACAAGAGTAGATGCCAGTGGCCGAAAATATGCCAAAGATGGGGGAGGCTTTGATGATGAACAAATTCTTATTGAATCCTGAGAAGGAGAAGGTGGAACCCGCTCAAAAATGTATTTATTCAGGACCATGTGTAAATTCAAAGGGAAGTGCTGCAAGATGGTGATTGATAGTGGGAGCATTGACAATCTTGTTTCCACATAGATGGTGGAGAAGCTGAGTCTGAAGAAGATCAAACATCATGTTCCATACAAGGTATCCTGGACGCATAAAGGACATCAAATCCTGGTAAGTGAACAATGTGAAATTTATTTGCAAGTAGGTACAAATAAAGATAAAATTATATGTGGTTATATGCCGCCCATGGATGTTTGCCATATCCTTCTAGGAAGACCATGGAAGTTTGACAAAACAGTCATACATGATGGTAAGAGAAATTGGCATAGTTTTGAGAAAGATGGGATAAAACATATTCTTCTTCCTTTATAAGAAGGGAGTACAACAGGATAGCAAGCATATAAGTTCCTAATGTTGATAGGGAAAGACTATCTGCAGCAAATTGATGAGGAAGAACTTAATGATGATGTGGTATGTAATCCTAGAGTGGTAGTAATGAGGACTAATATTACAGATCTTCCTGACGAGATTCAGGAGATGCTAGGTGAGTTTAGTGACATTGTGTAGATGATTTACCCAATGAATTACCACCAAGGAGGGATATAAGACACCATATTGATTTTATTCCTGGAGAAAGATTACCAAACAAGGCAGATATAGATTAACACCTCAAGAGATTGAAGAAGTTAGAAGGCAAGTACAAGGATTGTTAGACAAGGGGCTCATTCAGAAAAGTCTAAGTTCATGTGAAGTACTGGCAGTACTCACCCCAAAGAAGGATGGTGAATGGAGGATGTGCACTGACTCCAGGTCCATCAACAAGATTACCATCAGATACAGGTTTCCATTACTTAGGATGGATGACATGATGGATTGCCTCAGTGGGGCAACATATTTTTCAAAATTAGATCTGAAGAGTGGATACCATCATATCAGAATTCGAGAAGGAGATGAGTCGAAGACAACCTTTAAGACAAATGATGGGTTGGTTATGCCATTCGGACTGTCCAATGTGCCAATAACTTTCATGAGATTAATGAATGAAGTCTTGAGATATTTCATAGGTAAGTTTGTAATAGTTTACCTTGATGATATTCTGATTTTTAGTCAAACAGAAAAAGAACACTTGGAGCATCTAAGATGTCTCTTGGAGAAATTACAAAAGGAAAATTTGTTATTAAACATGAAGAAGTGTATATTTCTGAAATTAGAACTAGTGTATTTGGGTTTTGTTACCTCAAGAGATGGTTTGAAGATGGATCCGGAAAAAGTGAAAGCAATTATTGATTGGCCTTCACCTCAGATTATGTTTAAGGTAAGAAATTTCTATGGATTGGCAAGTTTTTATGGGAAATTCATAAAGAATTTCAGTGGTATTTGTTCATCAATCATTGAAACAATTAGAAAGGACAAACAACCATTTAAATGGACAACAGAGGCTGAAAATAGCTTTCAATTTTTGAAGAAAAATATTACTGAGAAACCAGTATTGAAGTTACCATATTTCAAACACCCTTTCCAAGTAAAATGTGATGCCAGTGGAGTAGCAATTGGAGTTGTACTCAGTCAGGAGGACAGGACTATAGCATATATCAGTGAGAAGTTGAATGATTCAAAATAGAAATACTCATCTTATGACAAGGAATCTTATGCTATTGTCCAAGCACTAAAGCATTGGAGACATTATTTGATGCCTAGGGAGTTTGTTTTGTTTTTTCATAACCATGCATTGCAATACATCATTCAACAACTTAAATTGAATCAGAAGCATGTCAAATGGGTTGAGTTCTTGCAAATATTTACCTTTTTATTGAAGCACATAATTGGACAATCAAATCGGGTAGCCGATGCCTTAAGTAAGAGACAATTGATTGCGCAAGAAAATTAGATCCAAGTCTTAGGATTTGAACACTTAAGAGGTTTGTAAAAACCCGGTGGAGGTGGGAAGAGAGCCATGGATGGATTATATGTTGCAACATGGTTTACTCTTTAAAAACATTGAACTTTTTATTCCCAAATGTTCCATGAGAGAGAATTTGATACAGGAGAAGCATTATGGAGGGATGGCAGGTCACTTTGGAAGTGGTAAAACCTTTGGACAGTTGATACATTTATATTTTTGGCCAAAGATGAGGTTTGAGGTTGAAAATTTTGTGAGCGGGTGTAGGATATGCTAGCATGCCAAGGGAAGAAACCAAAACATAGGCTTGTACACACCATTGCATATTCCAACTAGGCCTTGGGATTCTGTGAGTATGGATTTCATTTTTGGTTTTCCAAAAACTCAGAAGAGAAATGATCCTATTTTTGTAGTTGTGGATAGATTTACTAAGATGGCACATTTCATTCCATGTTATAATACAAGTGATGCCACACATATTGCTAACTTGTTTTTCAATGAGGTTGTGAAGTTGCATGGTTTACCTAAGAGAATTATATCTCACAGAGATGTAAAGTTCACAGGTCATTTATGGAGGACCTTGTGGAAGAATTTAGGTACCAAGTTGAACTTGAGTTAGCATATCATCCATAGTCTGATGGCCAGAATGAGGTGGTGAATAGAAGTCTAGGTAACATGTTGAGAAGTCCGATTGGGGAAAATCCAAAAAAATGGGACAAAGTGCTAGCTCAAGTCGAGTTTGCATATAATGAGTCACCAAACCGAAGTACAGGAATGAGTCCATTCCAATTTTTGTATGGTATGCATCCCAGAGGGGTGTGTGAACTTCGTGATTTGGGTCAATTGGAAAAGAGAAGTGTAGATGGAGAAGAGTTTGCAACAAGTATTAGTGAACTACAAGAGCAAGTTAAAGCAAGGTTGCAACAAAGTAACAATAGTTACAAAACAAGAGTAGATTCTAGAAGAAGAGAGAAAAAATATGAGGTAGGATATTTGGTTTTATCACATCTAAGGAAGGAGAGATTTCCAAAAGGAGACTATAAAAAACTGAAAATTAAAAAAATGGGCCTTGCAGAATACTCATAAAATTTTCAGCAAATTCCTAAGAGCTAGAAATGCCAACAGGGATTGGTATCTCACCTATTTTTAATGTTGCAGACCTGTATACATATGTGGTCGATGATACGGGACAAATGACAGAAGATAGGAATCCTGTGGAAGATCTTCAGTGGATGAAGCAGATGCCTATAAACCAGCCATCAGAAGCTGAGTCGATCTTGGATACTAGAGTGGCAAAGAGTACCATACATAGAGATTACTTGGAATACTTGACCAAATGTAAAGGACATCCTATAGAAGATTCTACATGGATGAACTCTAAACAATTAGAGACAAATGGTTTCTCAATAGTTGATTTACTGTACATGGGTTCAAAATTTTAACATTGGGAGTCTGATGCAGGAGCATCAATGCTAAGATATCAATATGATTGCATGTTCACATGTTGCGGCTAGCAAGAGGATAAGCTATCCTGAAATGGGAAGAAAGTTTGCTTATTAAGTATTTTAGTGTTTGCAAAATATGTAACCAACTAATGTGTTGTCAGTTTTTGGGAAAATAGGACATAGTGGTGAGATGATACTCCCTACGTGGAGATCAATCTAGATAGGTAGTTTGTTGAATAATGATAGTGACTCCTTTAGTGATGAGGGGGAGTTTGTTAGTTAGTTTGTTTTCTGTTCAGCCATTTGGTTTTGGGGGATTTTCGAATGGGTGAAAAGGGGAGAGATAAGGAGTCGGTAGGGGGACCTACGCGAGGAAGAGTCGGTGGGATATTTTCTTGAATACCAGAGTAAAATATGACAGGATGGATGTTTTTTATTATCAGTAAATGAAATTAGCAAGTTCTGTGTGTTCAATGATGTTACTGTGCAGGTGAATGAGAGATATACTGAGATTCTATCAGGTAGAGATGAGTGAAAGCATTAACCTAACATCTGTGTGAATGAATCTCTCTTTTCGTGTTTGTGTGAACTCGCATGTATAGTTAAGAACGCACAAGTCATTCGCATACTGACTATCATTAAATAACATAGGTAGTTTCTTGTTGTATTTAGTTTCACATTAGATCCGGACGAAGGTCGAACTGGATTGGTCGATTCCCTGATCAATCAACGAAAAAATAGTAGAGTTGCAGTCGATTCAATTAGCAGAGATTCGACGACTTAGGTCAATCCAAAAGGGAGATTGATGATAGGGAAAGGATCCACAAAGTGAACTTGCGCGGGAGTTCACATTTCCGCAAGTCGATGTGCAATGTTCTGTTTGTTAGTTTTTCAGAATTTACTTCAATTTGATCTAGGATCTTAACTGAGAGAACAACATGTACATCATATCTACAGCATATCAATCATGGACACAATAATGCAAGCATACAAGAGACACAGAGTTTACTTGGGGAAAACCATAAAGGTGAAAAACCCCAATAAATTCCTTAGAGATAGATAGAGCAATGATACGACCCAAGCATAAGAGATAGACATCTCCTAGCGGTAGCTTCTCCTCCTCCACAAGTGTGCCACTCTCTAAAGAGTGTGAGAGAGAATAGAATGATGAAATAGAGTGCCTCCCGCACTATATTTATACTTGACTTGACTTGCCTAATAACCTTTACTAGGTCGGCCTTAACTTAACCACATAACATAATGCTGACTGGGCCGACACCCAATAGGGTGGTCTAATAACCCTTTGACCCACATGGACGACCCCCAATAGGGTGGTCTAATAACCCTCCAACCCACATGACTTATACAGGGCCGACCCCAACAAGGTGGTATAATAACCCATCAAGTATAAGTTACGACACTTACAATATAAATGACGACACTTCCGTATAGAGGAATAATAACATCTCTATAGGAATACAAACACTTCCATATAGAGGAATAATACCATCTCTATAGGAGTACAATATACATATATGAAATACATTCCGAAGTTACATATACATCAACACTCCCTCTTAACTAGGAAGGTATTTATTGACACAGGTCTTCTAGCACCAGTCTTCTTCTCTGGATCATCGTCACTGGATAATCGTCATCGTCACTGCTGTTGCTATCTCAATCAATCTCTGAATCTACTCGTCATAGGAAGTTCTACAGAGCCAGTCCTTTTTCATACTGGATGTAGGCCCACCACCTGCAGGTCTTCATCATCACTGGCCATACTATAGAATCCTCAGGACTTATTACGTGCGTCACAAAACCTTAAAAGAGTCTCTTGACTAGCAAGAACCCTAAAGAGCATCTGAGGCCTTTTTCATCCTGTCTATATTTCCAGGACTTATTACATGTGACTCCACCACAAAACCTCGAAAGAGAATACTAGGACTGATTATGAGCACACGGCTCAACCTATCGGATCTCCCAGGGCACAAATTACATGTCGTCACCACAAAACCTTGAAAGAGCATCCCAGGACTGATTACGAGCACACGGCTCAACCTATCGGATCTCCCAGGGCACAAATTACATGTGGTCATGGAAAAACCTCGAAAGAGCATCCCAGGACTGATTACGAGCACACGGCTCAACCAATCAGATCTCCCAGGGCACAAATTACATGTGGTCATGGAAAAACCTCGAAACAGCATCCCAGGACTGATTATGAGAACACGGCTCAACCTATCAGATCTCCCAGGGAAAAAATTACATGCCATAGGACAAAACCTCGAAAGAGCATTTGCCAGATATCCCAGGGAACAAATTACATGCCATAGGAAAAACCTCGAAAGACTATCTGCAAATATCCTAGGGCACAAATTATATGTCCTCCCAAGCAAAACCTTGAAAGAGCATTTTCCAGATATCCCAGGGTACAAATTACATGCCATAGGAAAAACCTCGAAAGACTATATTCAAATCTCCCAGGGCACAAATTATATGCTTATTTGCACAACTTGTTCCACAGCCACAGAGTATCAACCTGATACTCACCATACATCATCCTGATGTACACATGATCATCCTGATCATCATCGCTGCATCGTTCTGATGCATGTCATCTAGAGCAACATCCCGAAGCTCGTCATCCATGATCATCTTGATCATACAATGCATCCACCTAATGCATACACAGTATCTGCTTGATACATATCATCATACATGATCTACCTGATCATACAATGTATCCACTTGATACATATGCAAATACATGATTCACCTGATCATACCTGATACATATCATCATACATGATCTACCTAATCATACAACGTATCCATTTGATATGTATACAGATACATGGTCCAAGCATTCAACATGATGCATATACAAATACATACAAATGATCCAACTGATCATATCTAGCATCCAACATGATGCATACATACATAAATGATCCAACTGATCATATCCAACATCCAACATGATGCATACATACATAAATGATCCAACTGATCATACAGAGCAGAAACTAGGACATCATCTTGATGCTCATCATCCAGCGCTTACATCCATAGCCATGTGAAGGATCCTCCTTCCAACATGCTTGGAATGGCTTCAGCAAATGTCTCCATCACTTCTTCCTCGAAGTGTCATTGATCTGAAGAACACCAAGCCTCTCTTTGAAGTACTCGAACTTCACTCTGGCTAGTGGCTTCGTCAGTACATCTGCAATCTTCTCATCCCTCGTAACATACATGAGCTTCACTGCTCCTCTCTACACCATATCCCTGATATAGTGATATTTGATCTCTATGTGTTTCGACCTATCATGAAACACTGGGTTCTCAGACAGTTTCACACAACTCTATTTTTCACAAAAGATACCAGTATCCTCCAGTGATAGATCAAATAACTTAGACAGTAGCTTCCGAAGCCATACTGCCTCACAACTGGACGAACAGGCTGCAACATACTCTGCCTCGACTGTACTCAGTGCTATGCAGGACTTCTTCTTACTAAACCAAGAGATCACACATGATCCCATACTGAAGCAACACCCAGAAGTGCTCTCCCTATCTGTAGCACTGCTTATGCAATCTGAATCAACATAACCCTGCAGGTTAAACTTTTGATTCACATCATACTTGAGCCCATAGTCAATTGTACCCTTCAGGTACCTCAGAATATGCTTTGCAGTAACCAGGTGAACATTCCTCGGATTTTTCAGGAACTGGCTCAATGTGTTCACCGCAAAGCAAATATCTGGTCTTGTGTTCGTCAGGTACATCAAGGACCCAATCATCTGATGATACATAGTGACATCAACCAGCTTAGATGAAGCATCACATAGAAGCTTCAGGTTTGATGCCATAGGTGTGGCCATGGCCTTGCAGTCCATCATCCCGAACCTCTTTAGGATATCTATTGCATACTTCCCTTGTCCAAGGAAGATCCCATCTGCACTCTGCCACACCTCCATACCTAGAAAATAGTGCATCATTCCTAAGTACTTCATCTTGAACTTGGCAGCAAGCTTCGCTGTGTGTCGGCAATCAATCTATCTTCACCTGTAATAAAAAGGTCATCCACATACCAAAGTAGTATCACTGGATTTCCTTCCTCAACCTTGTAGTAAAGGTTGGAATCCGCTTTACTCTTGGTAAATGCCAAACTAGATAGAAAGCTGTATATCCTACCATACCAAGTTCTGCACATATATGACTCCTTGTCATGTGTCTCAGAACCAAGTGGCTGCTCCACATACACTTCTTCTTCAACTACACCACTCAAGAAAGCTGTCTTGAAATCCATCTGGTGTATCGTCATCACTGCAGCCAGAGCAAGTACTGATCTAATGGAAGTGTATCTGGATACAGGAGCAAAAGTCTCTATGCTACCACCTGCAGCATGCTTGATCTTGTATATCTTCTTGGAATTCACTATAGACTCCCCTTCAGGTCTTGGGACTGCATCCAAAACATCTTTCATGATCGACTGGTACTCCTCGATCATGGCATTCTTCCCAGATCCTGGGAACTTCAATATCTTCAATATTTTCAATAGATAAATTTGTTGCTGAACAAATGTTGTAGTCCTTCTTTTGCAGGTGATGGTATACGATATTTCCTACACAACAAGTTAAATTGCATGATTAGAAAACATCTCATAGTTTTAAGAACAAATTCATACACATAAAGAAATATGTCATACAGTCATGCAATTATCTTAGCCAATGCTTCAATACAACATTTATCCATATCCTATAACTTTCTAGATGACTTCCAATCTCTACCAGAACATTGTTAAGAGTGTGCACAACTCCCAACATGTTAGCAAAGAGGCTTCATTCTAGATAAGTAGCAATGGAATGTTGTACAGTGCCATAGGCCACTTACCCATGTATATTAGTAGTATACTGTTCATCAATGCAACTATTCTAATATGCATAATACACAACCTAATTCTAGGAACATCAGTATATACATTATTGAACAATATTATTTAAACAATAAAATATGCAAGGAATGATAATTCGAATACTTATCTTTGTTTGTTTGTTGGGTTGACTCCCTCTTGGTCTTTGCTTCTTTTCTGCAACTCCATTCTGATGTAGATTGTGAGAAGTGGTCAACTCCCTCTGAATATCTGCATCCTTGCAGAAACTATTGAAGTGTGATCCTTCTTCACCTTTGCTTCCTTGCAGGAACAACCGGAGTGTGCTCCCTTTTGATCTTTTTCTTCCTGGATTACCTGTCCTTGAATTTATATCCATCCTTAATCACTATGCATTCTTATTAGTATTATCATTGTGTTATCCTCGAGGTCTCATACATAATCACACATTCATTAGTATAATCTTAATACTATCAAAACAAAATAATCTTAAACATGTATAGCCATGATCATTTCAAACACAGATAATAAACATTAGTATTCAAGGTTTCAGGGAAGTCTTCTTTTACTCATGCATATTCTTATTTGATCATAGGACTCTTCTGGTTAGTTAAATCATCAATCAAGATAAGAGACATAAGATGCATAAACCCTTGATTACTTCATTTCTAACTTTATGAATAAACATAACCAATCATACCAAGTATACTTATATAAGGGATCCTAACACAAGGTAGGATTCTAACTTGATATAAGAAAAACATACTTGGATTGGTATGTTAGCTAGTTATGACTAACATACCCACATGATGTCTTCTTGTTCTCTTCAATTACTTGTGCTAGTAACCTGCATATCTCATAGGTCAACCATTATAGAACCAAGTTATACATACCTCATAAATAGATCTTCTAAGTGATCCATGACAATGGATGAATCTTTGTCTTCATGTCATCATGATCATATGTTCTTTGAACTAGAACATGATTTGTCTTTCTTGGTATACCTTTCATGTTAGTGGACAACATAAACCTCATAGAACACCATAATGCATTAGTACCATCATAAGTGTCAACACCCTAATCAATGAATATCTTCTATCATGCATTCATAATTTTATTAAGGTGATACGACAAGTCTAAATTTAATCAAAATTGTACTAACTGTAATAACATGAAGACAAACATACCATAAACTTAATCATGAACAAATCTCGAAACATACCTAGATAAGTCATACCTGTTGATATTGCTTGTAATCTTCTTATGTAAGGCCTTAGCCTCATCTCCCTCTGAAACAGGAACTTCTTCACTTATGCAGGTGACCAATCCATTCTCTTCTAGGATTAACCCAATCCACTTGATTTATAGGAATTGGATCTGGAGCTAGATTAGGGTTTGTCAAAGAAACCCTAAGAATTCAAACTTTGAATTTCAAACTTCCGAAAGGATAGAAATATGCGCCTTGATGAGTTGATCAAGCCGATATACTCAGAATTTGAAAACTACAAAGTTTCACCCCTCAAATTTGCCTTTGAAACTTCCGGATTCACTGGATATGTCCCTGAACTAGGGTTTGATAAAGCCAACCCTTCTGCCCAATCAAAAGGTTCGATCCAAAGCTCTAAGCTTCTATTTTTCTGAGTAGCTTCCAGCCATGGTCATAGATTTAAAAAATTCCCATTTTTGCAGAAGCCCTAATTTTCCACTTTTCTGATCAAAGTCCCGAACTAGGGTTTGATCAAGCCCGGCTTTTTTCCCAACCAAAAATTGTGATCTTGGTCTCTAAATTTCAATTTTGATGAGTAGCATTCAGCTGTAGTATCCAATTACAAAAATTCCAACTTTCTCCGAAACACTAAATTCCGGAAGCCATGAATGAAGGTGCTAAAAAATAATTCTGTTTTGACAGAAATATGTACCTGATTGTTTCTAGTGTAACTCTGACCTTTTCAATCCATAGGGTCTAAAAATCCTACCTATGGTATCCCGACCTATCATATTTCCAACCCCATAGGTATGACCTCAATTGGATTCTCTGAGAGAGAGTTATGCCAATTTTTGCAACATGACCTATTTATGGGATAAAACATGAGAGCGAACTTGTACAGCATGCCACATGTTACTGGTTCAGTTTCGGCCTCTAAAAAAGTTAACTAAGAAAGTAAATTCCATGCAATACCTCTCACATTTTAATAAATTTCATTTGGAGCTTCCTATCCCAAGTTATGACCTTTTTTCCTAGGTCACCTGTTTATGACTCATATCTGGAAGAGGCAGAAACCCTATATTGTACAGATCATAAAACACAAATTAAAACGAATTAGAATTTTTTCTTTGGAAACAAGGTACATGGGGATCTGATATTCGACTTGTAAAAGTTTCAGATCCGAAAACTTTGCCAAAATGGATTTATAGTGAAAGTGCTACGATGACTGGTTTTTTCTATATCAAGCCCTAGCATTGTAAGTGCAACAAGTGTCATACATGCCATACCATGCCTTATTTCAGGCTAGCTTTGATACCATGTTAGTTTTTCAGAATTTACTTCAATATGATCTAGGATCTTAACTGAGAGAACAACATGTACAACATATCTACAGCATATCAATCATGGACACAATAATGCAAGCACACAAGAGACACAGAGTTTACTTGGGGAAAACCATAAAGGTGAAAAACCCCAATAACTTCCTCAGAGATAGATAGAGCAATGATACAACCCAAGAATAAGAGATAGACATCTCCTAGCAGTAGCTTCTCCTCCTCCACAAGTGTGCCACTCTCTAAAGAGTATGAGAGAGAATAGAATGATGAAATAGAGTGCCTCCTGCACTCTATTTATACTTGACTTGACTTGCCTAATAACCTTTACTAGGTCGGCCTTAACTTAACCACATAACATAATGTTGATTGGGCCGACACCCAATAGGGTGTTCTAATAACCCTTTGACCCACATGGCCGACCCCCTATAGGGTGGTCTAATAACCCTCTGACCCACATAACTTATACAGGGCTGACCCCAACAAGGTGGTCTAATAACCCATCAATTATAAGTTACAACACTTGCAATATAAATGACGACACTTCCGTATAGAGGAATAATAACATCTCTATAGGAATACAAACACTTCCGTATAGAGGAATAATACCATCTCTATAGGAGTACAATATACATATATGAAATACATTCTGAAGTTACATATACATCAACACTGTTGGAATATTCTCCCCATCATTTTTCAGTTTTGCATGCATGCATGCATTTTGCATGCATTCTACATGAATCTAGTCATTTGCATGCTTCCAGTCATCATCATGGTGGACCTCCCAGCTCTTAGAGCTTGGTTTTATCTCTCTGCAGCTTATCTACAGCCCCCAGGGGGCCTCCTACCTACCAAAGGCACCCTTCTTCTTGTCAAGTGCTCCTTTCTCACCTACCATAGCCAGTTATGCGCCTTTCTCACCTACCAATCAGTTATCACTCAATTCTTCCTTGATTTAAGGCTAGATTGACTCCCCCACTGACTGTTTCACTCCGATGGACCTCTAGTGAGACTAGTCTATCCATTATGACTCCAGTTAGCTCCTCATGCGCCCTCCACTGAGCCTCCTTCATTCAATTCATGCCTACCTCACTCAGTTAGACTCCTCATGCGCCCTCCACTGAGCCTCCTTCATTTAGTTAGTGCCTACCTCACTCAGTTAGAATCAGTTGAATGACTGTTACCACTGATGACTGATACATTGACTGGATGATGACTCCACTATCATCCAATCCACACTCCGAGTTAGGAATTCGAATGCCCTACTTGGCCTATTCGAATCCTATATTATGCACCTTACTGTTCTATTGTATTCATTCACTTACATTCTTATTCATTGTATAATACTGAGATATTGTTCTATTCTACTATGTTTATGAGTGATCATTGAGTGTCTCCTTCTCTTCTTCTTTGCAACATATTTGTGAGTTTGATTGTGAGTTGCTACAGCTGCCATATCCTTGCATATTCTTACATGGTATCAAAGTGGGAAGTAGCTATTCGAATTGCAGCAGCAGTGGTTGCAACATTTCTTTGAGCAAATATCTTTCACTTGTGCACTATAAGCCTCTGAGTTTCCACAGCAAATCCTGGTGCTATTACTTGAATTCATTGGATAAATCCAGTGAGTTCTAGCTAGGTGTGAAGGACTTAGTCCATGTGCCAAGTGCCCTTAAGGTAGTGTTCAGTTGAAGTGTAGCATTCTCCATCAACACATCTTTTATTGTCTTGTAGGTTTATTCACCCATTCAGAATCTTCTTCAACTATTCGACTTTATCTGTTCAGATGGATCTAAAGCTTACATCTTCCAACTATGTTGAGTGGAAAGCCAAGATGGATCTCTTCATGAGATCCAAGAGCTTCACCCAAATACTCAACAGAACGATGGTAGAACCTCTCAGTGCAGTTGAAAAGTCCAAGTACTTGGATTGGCTTGACAAAGCTATTGGTCTCCTCCTTCTCTCAATTTTTGATGAACTACACTTTCATGTCATTGATCTTACATCTCCGAAAGAGGTGTGGGACAAGATTGAATCTCTCTTTGGACCAAAGGATGATATGGTAGCACACAAATTGGAGAATGAGCTCATATGTTTGAGTCCTAGTAGCTTCGAATCTATCAATGCCTTTCTCACCAAGTTCAAAAGCTTGATATCACAGTTGAAAAGATATGAGATAGTGAAGGAAGATAAGAAGCTTATACTTACCATTCTCTCAAAGTTGGGGGCAAATTTATTAGTTTTTGTCTCTACTTTCCAGTCAGCTAGGCTATCCATTCCAAAATGGAAGTTTACCTCATTTGATGATTTCACACAATCTCTTACCCAAGAGGAAGATAAGTTGATTTCAATGGGAATGATCGAACCCAAATTGGATTCAGCCCTTACAGTTGCAGAGAGAGCGAATGATATAGGAAAGAAAAAGATTTATGGCAAGAAATCTAATGGTACAAGGCCTACAAATAGTCCAGTTCAGTCAAATAGGGTTTCAAACCCTAGGAAGACCAAGCATTCTCACAAGAGAAAACTAAATTGCAACTATTGTCTTAAAAGCATTCATCCTGAGAGTGCTTGTATGAAGAAGGCCATAGATTTGATGGCTCAATTACTCGAGAAGAACAATCTTCCTGTTCCTGCATGTACAAGGAAGAAAGATCTTGACCCTGAATCTTCTAGATCTGAAGGTAAAGAAAGATGTCATTCTCTGATGGCAAGTGCATTATCAGATTCCTCCTTCATTATGGATTCAGGAGCCACAAGACACATGTCTTCCTCCAAAGGTCTCTTCTCCAAGTTCGAGAGCTCAAAAGGCCCTTCCATCAGATTGGGCAATGATTCAGAAATCCGTTCTCAAGGTATCGAAAGAATTGATCTTGAATCTGGATATTTTTCTAATGTGCTTTATGTTCCTTCTCTTGCAACAAATTTACTCTTTATATCAAATGACTCCTATTGGAAAGCCCAAGAGAGTAATCTTCTCTCGAAATGAAGTCAAAGTACATGACATGGTATCAGTGGAAATCATTTCAAAAGGTATTGCAAATCATGAGTCCAAGCTCTATGAATTCTCACACTTCTTACCTCTCTCATAGGAATCTGCTCTTCGCTCTCACACTCATGAAGATATCAAGTTCAACAAGATTTCTCATGGCACATGCAAAAGTTGCTTGAAAGGAAAAAATAGATCCAAGAAGGCCGAGAAAAAGAGGACTCTTAGAAAGGTACGAATGCAAGATCCAGATCCACAAGAACCTGAAGATCTGGAACCTATTGACTCAAAACCCATGGAAAAAGGCGCCATCAACACTACATTCACTAGTGATCTTCCATCTTTGTCTGTTTCTAGTTCTTTTGGAAAAGATCTCACCAGTAATAGCTCAAGGGAGATATCAGAGATCTACATGCTTCTTCAAAAGCAAGTTCATGATGGTTACATGTCTGATTATGTTTCCACTTATTCAGACTCAAAGGTTGGGAACGATGATGAATCACTTTTATCTGCTTCTTCACATGAGCCTTTGGATTCAGAGGTTGAGAATGGTGATGAGTTTCAAGAGAACAAATCTCCATCATATGGCAGTTCAAATTCTGAGTATGAGACATCAGCTTCACATGTTTCTCTTCATGAAAATTCAAACTCAAAGTTTGTGTGTGATGTTGAGCCAGTTTTGCTTGCTCCTCCTCATAAGGTTTCAGATTTAGAGCTTGAAAGTGTTGGTGATTTTCAAGAGAGAAAATCCTCAACATATAGCAGATCAGATTCGGAAGAAGATAGTGATGAAGAGCAAATGTTGGATCCAGATCCACAAGAACCTAAATATCTAACAAATGCTAAAGATGAAGAAATGGAAGTTTCAGTTCTTTATGATCTTTCAACTGAATTTCCTCCTCTTCCAAGAAGGAAAGCCACTGATTTCAAATCTTCTAGTGATCTAGCTGATAGATGGAGAACCAGTTCATATTTTCATGATGAAGGAACTCATCCTTCTCACATTTTTGGTTCATCTTGGATCGATCAACCCTTCCTATAGAAGGTCACTTGCCTCTTTAAAGGGTAAGTCATGATATGCTACTTCAGCACCTTCAGTCTATTATGAGGGAGGGATTTCTTCCCACTGGGTTTTCCCTCTTTCCTCACTTAGTTTATTTTAGATTGATTGTATGGGGTGACCTTTGGTCTTAGTTACCAGGGCCCTACACTTCAGTTATTTTCTTATAGTATAGCTTGCGGGGGGTGTTGGAATATTCTCCCCATCATTTTTAAGTTTTGCATGCATGCATGCATTCTGCATCCATTCTACATGCATCCAGTCATTTGCATGCATCTAGTCATCATCATGGTGGACCTCCTAGCTCTTAGATCTTGGTTTTATCTCTCTGCAGCCTATCTACATCCCCCAGGGGGCCTCCTACCTACAAAAGGCACCCTTCTTCTTGTCAAGTGCGCCTTTCTCACCTACCACAACTAGTTAGGTTCCTTTCTCACCTACCAGTCAGTTATCACTCAGTTCTTCCTTGATTTAAGGCTAGATTGACTCTGCCACTGACTATTTCACTCCGATGGACCTCCAGTGAGACTACTATATCCATTCTGACTTTAGTTAGCTCCTCATGTGCCCTCCACTGAGCCTCCTTCACTCAGTTCATGCCTACCTCACTCAGTTAGACTCCTCATGCGCCCTCTACTAAGCCTCTTTCATTTAGTTAGTGCCTACCTCACTCAGTTAGACTCAGTTGACTCACTGTTACCACTTATGACTGATACATTGACTGGATGATGACTCCACTATCATCCAAGCCACACTATGAGTTAGGAATTTGAATTCCCTGCTTGGCCTATTCGAATCCTATATTATGCACCTTACTGTTCTATTGTATTCATTCACTTACATTCTTATTCATTGTATACTACTAAGATATTGTTCTATTCTACTATGTTTATGAGTGATCATTGAGTGTCTCCTTCTCTTCTTCTTTGCAAAATATTTGTGAGTTTGATTGTGAGTTGCTACAGATGCCATATCCTTTCATATTCTTGCATGTTCTGCATTGATCATAGATCAACGGACGAGATTAAATCCGTAAGGGATCGATGGTTGGTATGGTGTTTTGAAGAAGGAAGAAGCTCGGGAGATAGCGACGAGAATTTGTGGAAGTCACATTGCAGAAGAGTTTTGCGGAAGGATTTTCAAGAAATCACGAAAAGCACACCCGCAACCCACAATCTGCAAATTACGGAAAGGAGACGTCCACGTTGCGGAAAGACCATTGCGAAAAGATGCCCGCAATTGCAGAAAGAAGGTGCTTTCACAAGGTTGTTACGAAGAGTCAATTCTGACTGATAGAACATTGTGGAAAGCCCATTTTGAAGGTGAGGCCCACGATTGAGAAGGAATTAGCTGGTTTTGAACTAAGTTTAGTGGTTCGATTTCAGAGAATCACAAATTTCCTAGGGGAAGCGGGTTGGATTGGCTTTTGTCATTACCTCCTGCACCACTTACATTCTTACACTCCAAAGTAGATAGTTTGTTCCAATGAATAGGGGGCTCTATCCATGTTCAAACCAAATTCCTCACAAGCCATATTTGCGCAGTGATATGCCTTCTAGTGGTTAGATTGTTTATGAAGGATCTGCTCTAATACTAGATGTTAGAATTCTTAATGATACTAAGAGGGGGGCGTAAATCAGTATCATGTGCAGATTAAGCAATTTTTCACTTTTAAAAACATGCATCAATTGATATTTAAAAACACATCAATAAAAACAAACTATGCATAGAATATTTGAAGAAACTTTTATATATATGTATAAAAATGAAATTACATAGAAATATGGGAGTCACAAATCTCCAATGATGTGAGAACCAACTCAATCATACACAAATTTGGTTGGGACACCAATCCCACATGAAAGAACCAACTTGCAGACTACGGGATCCAACCTGTGAGGACACCAATCCTTTGTACACACACCAACTTGTTGATGCAGGCTTCAACCTTTGAGGATACCAATCCTCTACGCAAGCATCGACTTGTTGTGTTCAAGCACCAACCTGAGAGGATATTGCAATATCCTTTCATTTCCCCATCCTTTTGAAATTCTATGTCACAACAGATCTAAGAGATGGGGATACCTCAAAAAGAAAGAATGAGCAGAAAATTTGAATAAGAGTGAAAACTATAGTAAAAAAGGGCAGAAGAATAATTATGCAGTGGAACTCAGATAGGAGCAGAATAATGTCACATGATCTAATGAACTGTATAATGAACAATGATGTTACAATGGAGAGAATTTGAATCACACAGGAGAATTCAAACCTCTGTTGGTTTAGCATAGGGATTATCACCACTGGAGTGCTTCGGAAGATTCAAACTCAACTGATTGAACCTAAACTCAGCTAACTAAATACATAATCAGTTAACTAACTAAGGATGGTGCAACAATGAGTGTGTCATGCATGCCAGTCAGAAAAGGGTGCATGAGGCCACAATCAGTGGCATCCGGAGCTCTAAACCCCCAGAAGAGTCAGCTAACTTAGGTGGATTGCACTAGAACACTCAGCAGGTTCCTATAAAATAGGGAACTAACTGAAGTGGTTCTAAAAATGATGCATGTAGAGCTCAGAAGGTGGTAGATGGATCCTAGATGATATTTTCACACCACCAGGGGTCAAATGACATCATCAACAACTAGGAAAAATAAATAATTATAGGTAGGACAAGGATGGAGTATTGAAATATCCTAACACCCCCCCTTAATCCATACTTTTGCATCCTGGACCCTCATTACTAAGACCAAAGGTCACCCATACAATCAAATAAATGATAAAAAGAACTGTCCATGAACCAAGGAAATGGGGAAAAACCTCATGGGAAAAATACCCCCCCTAAAAAAGAATAATAGTAGGGAACTCAAAGAACCTTCATATTAAGCAGAGAAGGAAAACAACCTCAGTGAAAGCCTTTGCAAAAATATTGGCAATCTGCTCCTCTGTAGGATAGCAATGCAGGTGTTAGATTTGGATCTGGATCTGTATCTGCTCCTCTGATGTACCTCCCCCTGCATAGAAGTTGTACTTTCCAAAACAAGTCTTTCAGGAAACCTTCTTGCTACTGGAGAGAATGGCTCACTATGGTCCAAATCATGAACCTTTGAGTACCTTTCTTTTGACAACCGAGATTGTTTCTTGGTTGTATATCCCCCATGGCAAGTATCCTCAAGATATTGTGGATCAAACCCCACCATCATGTAGCACCTCTCTGAGAGAAGTGGGTTTGCATGATATAGTGCAAGTTTTGCATGCTACTGAGATCCCCAACTGTGTTCCTAGTAGCTACAAGGACTTTGTGATCCCATATTGTCCTTGGCCATAGATTGGGAGCATGTGTTGGATCTAGATCTGAATTTGAATCTCCTTGAAATTTATTCTCAACATCAAGATCTTGATCCGCATCTTCATTAGAAGAGATATCACTTTGATCCGTCATTATATTCTGATGGGGTAGGAAGAGAGTATGGAAAAAACTGTGAGAATTCATATGAATTGGAGGCATTGTTTGCAAAACCTTTCACTATAATCTTCCTAGTAGAGATCTCTGCAATCTCAACTATGTCAGGACCAAAGACCACTTTCTTTGGTGAACCTATGTGAGTCATTTGATATACAGACAAAAAATTTGCTAACAAATAAGGCACAAATAGAACATTTTTTAACTTCCCATGCTCCATATGTATTGTGCCCTTTCCTTCAGTAGAGACCTGAGATTTATCTCCCATGTGAGTAATCAGACCATCTTTGATATCTAAAGAAGAAAATGATTCTCTGGAGGCAACAATGTGGTTGGAGGCTCTTGAATCTATGAGGAGGGCTTGTGATTTTGAAAATCCAGCCTTCAGTGCATGGCATCTCTCATGACCACCATACTCACTTCCAGAATCAGTCTCTCTTGCACCTTTTGGGAGGGCAATGTTGTGTTGTTCAAGAAGCTTGGTCATCTGATCTATCTTCTTCTGCATGCAAGATCTCTCTTGGTGGTTTCCTTTCTTTCAATAGGAACACTTGGATCTCTCAAATCCCGTATGTTTGTCCTTCTTAGAGCTGGAGGATCATTCCGATGGAATTGAATTGGCATTCTTCTTGGGTTCAAATGGCCTCTTATCCGTTCCCTTGTGCTTCCCCTTCCCATTCACACTTTTTGATTCTCCAGCCATAAGAGCTTGATCTTTGGAGGCCTTCAAGGTGCTCATATAGATCAACTTATCTTGTTCTTGGATGATAGATTCAGTGAAAACATCTAAGGAGGGAATATTCCAACCAGGGATTGACATTCACCCATAATGGAAGGTAGAGACAAAGATAGAGAACTCAGTACCTAGCTTGCTCATAATGGATAGCACCAGCTGATCATCATTCTTATCAATGCCACACTGCTTGCATTGCATAACCAAATATTTTAATTTTGAAAAGAACTATTGAATGGTCTCAAATATGCTCGGTTGCAGAGCAATCAACTCATTCTCCAGAATATGGCCACTTAGCTCATCTTGTTTGTCGAAGAGGGTCTCTAACTTCAACCATAACTCTCTTGGAGTATTCAATCCTTCGATGTGGAAGAGTATATATATGGAAATATGAATACACATGAAACCAAATGCTTCATCTAATCTATTCAGATACTTGGTTTTCTCCACAGTTGATGTTGGTTCAGGATCCTTCCGCATTGTCACCCTGTACAGTTATTTGTTGTGCAATACCATTTGCATATTATCCCTCCAATCAAGGTAATTGAAGGGTGTCAGGATCCTGGGAGAGAGAGGAGAGTTCTAATTGTCCATTACAGCTGTTGGAGCGAATACAAGGTGAAAATTGTTGCTTCTGCAACAAAACTGCTGCAACTGCAGAAAAATACCGCAATTGCTGCAACACTAAAACAATTTGAATAACCTGTAAAAAAATATCAATAATGGAGGTATACTACTACTGATCACTTCTTTAGGACAGTATACACTTTTATCTAGATCCTTCACTCCTAGCTAGGCCTCATTGGATTTGTCCAATGAATTCAATGCAATAGCACCAGGATTTGCTGTGGAAATCCAGAGTCTTCTAGTGCACTACTGAAAGCAGCTACTCAACCTATTCACTCAATGGATCTGATACCATGTGAAATTATATGTCACAATAGATCTAAGAGATGAGGATAACTCACAAAGAAAGAATGAGTGGAAAAGTTGAATAAGAGTGAAAACTGCAGTAAAAAAGGGCAAAAGAATAATTATGCAGCGAAACTCATATAGGAGCAAAATAATGTCACATAATCCAATTAACAGTATAAATAAAAATGATGTTACAATGGAGAGAATTCGAATCACATAAGAGAGTTCTAACCTCATTTGGTCTAGTATAGGGATTATCACCATTGGAGTACTCCGGAAGACTCAAACTCAACTGAACTGAACCTAAACTCAGCTAACTGAAGACATAATTAGTTAACTGAATAAGGTGGGCGCAATAGTGATTTTTTCATGCATGCAAATAAAAAAAGGGCATGAGGCCACAATTAGTGGCATCTAGGGCTCTAACCCCCCACAAGAGTCAGCTAACTCAGGTGGACTACACTAGAACACTCAATAGATTCCAATAAAATAGGGAACTACTGAAGTGGTCCTAAAATGATGCATGTAGGGATCACAAAGTGGTAGATGGATCCTGGATGACATCTGCACACCACCAAGGGGAAAATGATATCATCAACTAGGAAAAATAAATAATGCTAGCTAGGACAAGGATGGAGCATTGAAATATCCTAACAATCCTACCACCCTGAGATATAGATATTGATGTACTTCTGTCACATTGTCTTCAAATTTGTGTGCATAGTTCTCACTATGTTCTATGCTATGCTTCACTTCCTATTACGCGCACTATTGATGTGATTTGATTCACTTCTTACTGCAGGAACTATTGACATGCTCTTCTTATAACTTTGCATATATGCTACTATTCTACTTACTGTTATGATCCTGCACACTCCTTATATTTGCACACTGCTACAGTTCTTCTCTTTGCTCTGATAATCTTCTTCACAATCATATATGTGCATTTACTGCACACTCATATGTGTTCATTTATCACAAATCATCCTTTGTTCCTAATATCCAAAAACTCATCTTCTACTTGAAATTGGTACACTTACTCAAAGCTCCATACGTACTTGGATGGATACCTGAATATATTGATCACTCCCTTTATTTATATGAGTATTGAGTCACTTCTTAAGCCGAAAAAATATTGTATAGTAGGGCCATCTCATCATGTTGATTGTACTCATCCTTGTTTTATGGTGTAGCAGCCTTAACATGGTGGAAGTACCACTTATCCGACTTAACATGATGGCAGAAGTCCCACTTGATTTGACATCATTGAAATTTTTTTAAGAGTACCATCTAGAAGACCTCTCAGTACCAGGTATCAAAATATATTTTGGGGGCATTGTTATTTCTGCAATAATTTTGGTCATATGGATGCAAATTGCAAAGTGTTTGCAAACAATAATTTTGAGAGAAATAGAAGTCCTCTCAATATCTTCAGATTTGAAAATATAAACATGAATTCTAATGAAGTTATCAATCCTTTTAGACTTTTGGAAATGGACATTGAATGCTATCAATGCCACAACTATGGTCATGAATCTCAAGACTGCAAAAACCAATTAGTAACTACACACCAGGATGAAGCCAGAAGTTCCTTCTATAAGAAACACCATACAAATATTTGGCATAAAAAGACAAAAGAACAATGTCGATAAAAATGTCACTTGGCCTTGCATGCTCAAAACAAAAGGAGTTGTTAGTTTTTCAGAATTTACTTCAATCTAATCTAGGATCTTAATTGAGAGAACAACATGTACAACATATCTATAGCATATCAATCATGGACAATAATGCAAGCACACAAGAGACACAGAGTTTACTTGGGGAAAACCATAAAGGTGAAAAACCCCAATAACTTCCTCAGAGATAAATAGAGCAATGATACAACCCAAGCATAAGAGATAGACATCTACTAGCAGCAGCTTCTCCTCCTTCACAAGTGTGCCACTCTCCAAAGAGTGTGAGAGAGAATAGAATGATGAAATAGAGCGCCTCCCGCACTCTATTTATACTTGAATTGACTTGCCTAATAACCTTTACTAGGTCGGCCTTAACTTAACCACATAACATAATGCTGATTGGGCCGACACCCAATAGGGTGGTCTAATAACCCTTTGACCCACATGGTCGACCCCCAATAGGGTTGTCTAATAACCCTCTGACCCACATGACTTATACAAGGCTGACCCCAACAAGGTGGTCTAATAACCCATCAAGTATAAGTTACAACACTTACAATATAAATGACGACACTTCCGTATAGAGGAATAATAACATCTCTATAGGAATACAAACACTTCCGTATAGAGGAATAATACCATCTCTATAGGAGTACAATATACATATATGAAATACATTTCGAAATTACATATACATCAACAGAATTAACTGGTATATTGACAATGGATGCTCCAAACACATGACATGAGACAAAGGAAATTTGATTGATCTACAAAGGGAAAAAGGAGGGAACATTTACTTTGGAGACAATGGTTTTGCCAAAATTTTAGGAAAAGTTCTAGTAAATATTGGAAATGAAAAAACTAAAGCAGAAAATGTCTTGCTTGTTGAGAATATGAAACATAATATTCTCAATGTCAGTCAAATGTGTGATCAAGATAATATTCTTACTTTTGACTCCAAGAAGTGTAAACCAAGGAAGAAATATTTTGGAAAATTGGTAGCAACGACAACAAGAACTCCAAATAATGTGTACATCCTGTATTTGAAAGAAGAAGAAAAATGTTGCATGGGGCAAATAGATGAATGTTGGCTCTAGCATAGAATATTGGGCCATATAAATTTCAATATCTGATAAATATTAGCAAAAGGAAAGATGTAAGAGACATACAGAAACTCACAAAACCCTTAAATTCATTCTGCAAGTATTGCTTACATGGAAAGCAAACACGAGTAATTTTCAAAACAAAATAATATTCTACAATAAAACCATTGGAATTGGTTCATATTGATCTCTATGGGCCAATGAGAACACAAGGCTTAAATGGTGAATCATACTTCATTATTTTTATTGATGACTATACAAAAATGACATGGATTACCTTTCTTATGAAAAAATCAGAGGCTTTTGAGACATTCAAAGTATTCAAAGAACTAGTCAAGAATGGAACTGACCTTAAAATTAAGTGTCTAAGATCAGATAATGGAGGGGAGTATACTTCAAAAGAATTTGAGGAATTATGTGAGGAACATGGAATCATGAGACATTTCTCAGTGGTTAGGACTCCACCACAGAATGGGGTAGCAGAAAGAAATAATTGAACCGTCCAAGAAATGGCTAGAACAATGTTAAATGACTCCAAATTATCTGATATTTTTTAGACACAAGCAATTCACACAACTATCCATATCTTAAATAGAGAACAAATTAGAGTTGATAGTAACATGAATCCTTATGAAATCTAGAAAGGCAGACCAACAATAGTCAAACACTTTAAATTTTTTGGAAGAAAATGCTACATTAAAAGAAACAATGAAGATTTGGGAAAGTTTGACTCTAGAACTGATGAAGGAATCTTCCTTGGATACTTCCCAAGGAGAAGGGCCCATAGGTGTTACAATTTGAGATTAAAAATATTAGTCGAAATTCTAGATGTGAATTTAGATGAAACAATTTCCCACAGATCAAGAAGATTAGCAGATATGGATGAAGATGACCAACCAATTTTAAAGCATTAAGAAGAATAAGAACCACTAGAGGAAGAGCAACAAGAAAAACCACAAGAAGAATTAATAATCGAAGAGAAAGAAACTAGAAGGAAAGATACAAAGCATCCCTACAGATATGTTCAAAATAATCACACAGAAACCTTAATCATTGGTAATAAATGCGCATTAGTACAAAAAAAAGAAGTAATCTGGAAAACATCAGTGAATAAGTACATCTCTCTCTACATTCCAAAATAGATCCAAATAATTTTTAAGAAGCTAATACTAGTGAACCTTGGGTAAATGCTATGAAAGAAGAACCGAATCAGATTATGATAAATGAAACATGGGAACTTGTTCCAAGACCTAAAGATAAGAATGTCAATGGATCGAAGTGGGTTTTCAGGAACAAATTAAATGAACCAGGGTAGGTAATCATAAACAAAGCAAGAATTGTTTGAAAAGGATATGCACAATTTGAAGGGTTGGACATTGATGGGACTTTTTCCCCTATTGACAGAATAGAAGTGATCAAAATTTTCTTGGCATATGCGTGTGCTAAGGATATCAAAGTATACCAAATGGATGTAAAATCAACCTTTCTAAATGGATATTTGAAGGAAGAAGTCTACATAGAACAAGCAAAAGGGGTTCAATCATAAAAAATTAAAGACTATGTCTACAGACTAAAGAAAGCATTGTATGGACTAATTCAAGCTCCTAGAGGCTGGTAATCAAGGTTATAAAATTACCTTTGACAACAAGGGTTTCGAAGAGGAGGAGATGGCAGTAACTTATGCATAAAAATTGATCATGAAAATATGATTATCATTGAATTTTATGTAGATGGCATTATCTTTGGAATCAATGACGATAACTTGAGTAAAAAATTTGCAGCAGAAATGAAGAATGAGTTTGAAATGTTAATGTTAGGAGAATTAACCTTCTTTCTAGGACTGCAAATATCCCAACTTAGCAAGGGAATCTTTATTTCTCATAACAATTATGTAGAAGAAATGATAAAGAAAATTAACATGGAATATTGCAAACTAGTGTGTACTCCCATGATAACTGGTTGCAAGTTAAGCAAAGAAGATGAAGCAAAGGAAGTAGATAAAAAAATTTATAAGTCAACAATTACTAGTCTATTGCATGTAATAGCCTCAAGAACAGATATTATGCAATATGTAGGACTAGTTTCTAGGTTTCAAGCATCCCCTAAGGAGACACATGTTCAAGCTGTTAAAAGAATCTCTAGGTAATTAAAAGGAACTTTGGGATTTGGTCTATGGTATCAATGAAATGAAGACTAGAATCTAGTAGCATATACTAACACAGACTAGGTAGGAAGTATCGATGATAGAAGAAGTACAATAGGAGTGACATTCTTCTTGGGAAACTTCTTAGTGTCTTGGATGAGTAAAAAACACTCATTAGTGTCACTATCAACAACAAAGGCATACTACATCGTAGAAGCAACATCATGTTGCGCTCAAGTTCTCTAGATGAACCAAACCTTGAAGGATATTCATGAAGAGTTTGATTAGCCTATACTGATATTATGTGATAACACAAGTGCGATCAATATTTCCAAGAATCCTGCAATGCACTCCAAGAAAAAACACATTCCTATCAAGTATCATTTCTTAAGAGAACAAGTTGCTGAAGACAATGTCAAGTTGGACTATATTGATACCAAGGAGTAGATTGTTGACATATTTACAAAGCCTCTCCTAAGGGATGTCTTTAAATATCTTAGAAAGAAATTAGGAGTGATCCCTAGTCCTCATTAAACTACTCAGGGGGTAAAGAGGACCGCACAAAGTGGAAGTAACTAGCGTAGAGGAGAAACATAAACATAAATATAGGGGGAGAGCTTTCAACTATGCAGGGGGATGATACACTGTGTTAAAATAGGTTTTTATATAATTGAATATTCCTTTTCCATTGATTTCAAAGTGGGAGAAAGTAGCAAGTAAATATGCAAATAAGATTGCACAACACAAGACTTCATTGAACAGCTAGTACTCAGAGGGAGCTCAGCTTTACTTGGTATGGACATCAATGCCAAAGGGGGAGTTTGTTGAGATTAGTGTTGTCATTGATGTCAAATATATTGTTGAACTTAGTGATGGCATTGAAGTCTTAAATCCAGTTTGAAGAAGTATATAGAAAATATTTTCTCACGTCTCCACGATCCCCACCAAATGCCAAATAGATTGTTGAACTTGGTGATGTCATTGAAATATTAAATCCAGTTTGAAGAAGTATATAGAAAATATGTGCACAAGTCTCAGCAAGCCCCACCAAACGTGTGCAAGAAGTCTACGCAAAGTCCTACTAGAGTTATCTACGCAGGTCCCAACACAAGTATGTTGTGTAATACACTGCACAATAGTTTTCGTTCCAATCAAGTCAAATAATTAAAGTCCACAAATTACAATCTGACAAAGGAATAAGTAACAAAGTCCGACAAATGTGTGGGTAAACGTATTCGTGAAGAAAGGTAGAAGGGATGTAACTGACATATAAAATCCTTTGCTTATGGATAAATCATCTGAACAAAGAGAAGAAGGAATAGTATACATAAGAAAAAGATTGAAGTGTTTTGACAAGCTTGGGCACAAAAGATGTAGTATTCTGAAATTGCAAGCTTCAGGGAACAAATGAAATGCTCAGGGGAATCAATGACTGTATGACTTGAGGAAGTGTGCGATATTACAGGACAAGGAGAAATACAAGGAGAAGTTGCACATAAATATAAGGACCATTTGTGAAGAGCACGAGGAGCATTTGTGCAAGGATAATTTCACAAGGAGCATTTGAACAAAAGGATACAAGAAATGGTTGCGCATGAAGAGTTGGAAAGGTGGAGTTAAAGTATGTTCAAAATTTTGCGTGGAATAGAGGAAACCGATCAGAAAGTATAGAGTGGATTGTGATCGAGGAATAAAACAACAAATCTATATCTGGGTGGTAGGACGGTGCAAGGATAGAAGATTGGTGTCATCCATAGGTTGGTTCTGGTAGCTCAGGCGAGTGCTTGAATGCGCAAGTTGGTGCTTGCTGACTATGATTTGCTACTCATAAGAGGATTGGTGTCCTGATAGGTTGGTTCCTGTAAAACAACAAGTTGGTGCTTGGAAGGGATTGGTTTTCTTGTCTGATTGGTGTCAGGAAAATCAGTGAGTGGGTGCTCACACTTGTATTGGAGATTGGTGTCTCCTAGAATTATTTGTAATAGAAGATTTATACATATAAGATTTCTCTACATATTCTTTGCATGCAGTGTTCTTTGTATTGAAAATTTCTTTTGATACATGCTATATGTGTTGATGAATAATTATATGGTATAATAAATTTGAAAGAATAAAAGGTATGAAATATTGATTGAGCCTCCCCCTCTCAGTGCTTTAAAAAATAATACTAGTAATAATTTTATACTAGGATAAATTCCTCATATTATTGGAACATTTAAAAACCCATTAAATACTTAGGATATATTTTACTAGTCATCTAGATTAATTTCCTAAGTTTTGACTAGCTAAATAGGGCCAATTTTGTCTTTTAGTGGACCACTTGCCATCCTAAGTCACAAAAACGAATTTGGATAAATTTTGGATAATATTTCCTTGGATTCTTTCTAATTTTATTCCATTCATGGATTAGAAAGACACTTTCCTGATTTAGACAGCTTTATCTTGTTTTTTTTCTACTTTCTAGTAGATAAGGAAAAGCTAGTTCACTTGGAAACTCTTACCACTTGACCAATTTGACCTCCTCATCATATATTCTCTTCTAAAGACACCATTACATTCCATTTACCTCACTCACAAGCTTCCATACCATACTTTCCAAATTCGTGAGCCTCTAGCACAGATTTTGGAAACTGCTTTTGCCACCTAGTGGGTTTTTATGTTTTTAGTAAGCACTACTCTTTGTGCTTTAAAAATTTCCTTTAAGGCATTCTATTTTTTCTCTTGAGATGTATGAAATATTGTATTCACATTGAGAAATAATATATGAGATAATATTTCCATTAATTGAGTTCCTTCTCTTATGTTCTGTTTCAACATTTCTTCTTATTCTTGCATATCTTTGAATAATTCTTGTGAGGACTTCTTTGCTTCAAGATTCTTGGCTATTATAATTCTTTCATGGTATTCAACCTATATAGAATTCTCACATGGTATCATAGCCTTTCGAGTTCCTAATTAAATCAGTCTTTCAGTATATATTTCAGAGAGTTTTTTTTGCAGGTACTGAAGATCAAATAGCAGAAATTTATTGTTGAAGAAGAACTTAGATCTTTCCATCTCTCATCATTGTTCTCCTCTTACACTTCATATATTGAGGATCCTTTGCTGGTAAATGGTATCCAAGAAGGTGATATATATTTATTTGGAAGACAGTACACAGTTGAGTTTGTTGTTTGCGCCTTCACTTCCTCTGTCCATGCTCCTGTCAGTTCCTACATGATTGCCAACATGTTTTTAAAAAAGTTGGAGACATCTCTCAGTTCTCTCATATGTCTTCTAATTCGAATGATCAGCCAATTGTTGCATCTCATACACACTCATAACCTCTCCTTGGGTTTATTTTTGATGTGTTACTGAGATATATGGAGGCAAAATTACATTTTGGAGTGACTAGTTTCTCTCTCTCTCTCTTGCTTCTAATTCACTGCATGATTTTTGGCACCTATTGTACAGAAGATGGAGGACATCATCAAGTCTCATTTGGATCTGATCTCAAGAAGCTCAAGTCTAGTGAGCACATTCCACTTCTTCCCAAGAAGAAGATTCCTCCAGACATTTGACCAAGTTCTCACCTGCTTGTAGTTTGGAGAGAATTATTATGGTGTATTCCATGATCTTGAGGGCAGGTTTTCTTACCAAGTGGTTTTTCCTCTTTCCTCACCTACATGGATTAATAATTTTTTGTATTGGGGTGACCATAAGCCTTGTTTCTTGGGCCCTATATTTATGATATTTCACCTGATAAAGTCAGGATTAAGGGGGGGTATTGGAACATTTAAAAACCCATTAAATACTTAGGATATATTTTACTAGTCATCTAGATTAATTTCCTAATTTTTGACTAGCTAAATAGGGCCACTTTTGTCTTTTAGTGGACCACTTGCCATCCTAAGTCACAAAAACGAATTTGGATAATTTATAGATAAGATTTCCTGGGATTTTGTCTGATTTTATTCCATTCCTGAATTAGAAAGACACTTTCCTAATTTAGACAGTTGTATCCTGTTTTTTTCTACGTTCTAGTGGATAAGGAAAAGCTAGTTCACTTGGAAACTCTTACCACTTGACCAATTCGCCATACACATCATATATTCTCTTATAAATCCACCTTTACATTCCATTTACCTCACTAATGAGCTTCCATACCATACTTGCCAAATTCCTGGGACTCTAGCACAGTTTTGGAAACTGCTTTTGCCACCTAGGGGTTTTTATGTTTTTAGTAAGCCTTACTTTTTGTGCTTTACAAATTACCTTTAAGGAATTCTATTTTCTCTCTTGAGATGTATTATATATTGTATTCACATTGAGTAATAAGATATGAGATAATATTTCCATCAATTGAGTTCCTTCTCTTATGTTCTATTTCAACATTTCTTCTTATTCTTGCATATCTTTGAATAATTCTTGTGAGGACTTCTTTGCTTCAATATTCTTGGCTATTATAATTCTTTCATGGTATTCAACATATATAGAATTCTCACACATGTCATTCATCCTCGTATCATAATTATTAGGATGTTGATATGACTTATTTATAGATGGAGAAGCCTTTGGTTTTGGATGAGTAATAAGTTGCAAGATGTTCATATTGAAAAAATGCAAGATTTAATTCCAAAATATATAGTAGATGAATCATTTGAAGTGTCTAAATCAAACTTTGACATATCATGAGTGGATGAATCAATGAATGGTGCAAGAATTAGTCCTTGAAGCCTTGAATAGTAGAAAGATGACTTGTAAGGATTTGCTTGTACAACTTATCCTTGTTGTCTTGTGTTTATTGCTTTACTATCCATATTTTTGTTATTACTTTATGGAATTCACACACTATAACATTCAAATGCATAAATAAATTTTGGTAGAAATAATGATACCACTTTCCACTTTCATGTCATTTTTTTTTCTCAAACTAAAACATTACTTCTTTTAAGTTATTTGTTCTCCTCCTAAGGAGAATGCAGTATCTCGTGCCTCATAAAAATAGTAGTATAAATGTACTAGACCTCCCCTTACTACGCTTCTCATAGCATTCCTTAGCTTTGTTAATATAACTTTTGTTCATGACACCACACTATCTTGTGCCCCCTATTACACTTATCAATAGTATCATTGTTCCTTAGCATTGACTAGTCCATTGTAGGGGATTGCAACGTAGGTTGAGTATCATGAAACAACTTAGCCTATTTGTATATGAATAAAGGAACCTCAAATAAGTTGAAAATAGAGTCAAGTATTAATTTATGCTTTGTATTATTAGTCCCTATCGTAGGCAGAGACTATATGTTCTGCCTTTTATAATTAGTTTGAAATGATTTGATTGAAAAGCATTATGTTCATTAAGGTTAACCAAAATAATTTTATTTTTCAATTTGTTTTATTGGTTTTTTTCTTATTGTTTATTGGACTAGAGCTATTGATTAGACAATTTTTATCATTGCACGGAATCTTAAAAATTGAAAAGAAAATTAAAAATCCTCTACATAGTATTGCTTAGCAAATTTATAGAAATATTTGTGGAGTAGTGGATTGCCATTCGTAATAGATTTGCAAACACCTGGGTGGGATAACATTTGGTTTGCAGACACATGGGTGATTTGCAGGGCACCTATCACCCATCTGACAATGGGATAACATTTGGTTTGTTTTGTAGTTTGTAAGGGTGTTTGCTTCAATAGGGCGGAAAATGCATTGGGTTTTTCTTTTATGGCAGTTTGAGTGGTGGATGGCTTCAACATACAGGACGTCAACCCTCTATTTCCACCCCAAACATATTTGCAGAAAGTTATGTGGATTTTTCATTCAGCATATAGTTGACATAGCCAAAGAGAAGTATCATTTGAAGTAAGTAATGGGCCTCATAACGGGAAAGTTTATCCTCAAATGCATCATATATTGAGGCTAAACCTGAAAGGGTATTATTGTTGCTAACCTGATTTAGTCGGTCCATATTATTCATATTCTTAGATATGTGATATCCTTCTGTGTCGGCAGGTATGTGTATGGCATGCAATCACAGGCTATTGGGGAGGAGTTAAGCCAGGTGTTCCTGGAATGGAACATTATGATTTGACAATGAAATACCCCGTACTTTCTCCGAGTATCTTTAACAATGATCCAGGAATGCATACAGATACCCTTACCATTCAAGGACTTGGTTTAGTGAATCCTAAAAAGGTTTTTGAATTTTACAATGAGTTGCATAGTTGCTCAGCTGCCGCAGGAATTGATGGCGTTAAAGTTCATGTTCAAAGCATCCTTGAGACACTTGGAGGTGGTCTTGGTGGTAGAGTAGCCTTAACTAGAGCGTATCATCAAGCATTGGATGAATATGTTTCTCTGAATTTCCCAAACAATGGGTGCATTGCTTGCATGAGTCTCAACATTGATGCACTTTATTGGTAAGTGCTAAGGATGAATGTGCTTGGTTCTTGACATTTTTAACCGTACTTTGAAGTATCGGGCTAGAAATGATTTTTCACCCATTTTATTTGTAGTTAAAAGTAGGCAGCAGTTGCTAGAGCATCATACGACTTCTATCCAAGGGACCCAGTAACTCACACCATCCACATTGCTACGATTGCATATAACAATATCTTCCTTAGGGAGTTTATGGTGCTTGATTGGGACATGTTCCATGCAAGAAAACATTGGTGATTGATACGAAAATTGATGTACATTATAACTCTGTTAAATTGTTTTAGAGTTTGATTTATCATATTTTATTCAATGCAAAAATGAGGAATAAAATATTTACAGAGCCTTCATCCTACTGTAGAACACCATGTTGCTGCACAAGCAGTCGGGGGCTTCCCTATATATGTTAGGTATTGATGTTTCCAAGCTTTTTCTTTCAAGTATTTGAAGAAACCTTTATTTCTTGAGCATTATTTCTGAGAGTTTATGAAATTCCCTATTCCTAGCCACATAGAAATCTAGGAGCTACAACTAAGAGTTATATGTCAGTCAAGTTATTTTTCTCGATTTGAGGTTAATATCTAATATCATTTGTTCTCTTTGACCATTCGTATGCAATGACAATTTTGGGAAGCACAAATTTGATTTGTTGAAGAAGCTTGTTCTCCCAGATGGTTCTATATTGAGGACACGGTTGCCTGGTCAACCATCTCGTGATTTCTTGTTTGTTGACCCTACTCGGTATGGGAAGAGGTTGGATTTTTTGAATCATAAAATGAAAACTCACAACTTAACTATAAGTTACTCACAATATCATTTTTTTATATATTTGGCTTCCTTTAAACTGTACACTTATTTTGGCAATGTCATTTATGCAGCTTACTGAAAATATGGAATATGAACACATATAATAGAGTGTTAGGAGTATTCAATTGCCAAGGTGCTTCTTGGAGCAATTTATATAAGAAAAATGTATTCCATGATACAAACCCCAATGCAATATTAGGGAGAATTCACGCAGATGATGTACATTTTTTAGAAGAGGTAGCAGAAAATGATTGGAGCAGTGACTGTGTAGTGTATTCTCACAGCGTTATGAACCCATTGGGTGTTCACACTATGCAGGATTTCCTTCTGAATAAATGAATTACTCTTTATTTCTAAAGTTCAAATTTTCTTGCAAGTGAACTTGTCCGTCTCCCTAGAAATGTTTATTTTCCTTTGACACTCAAAGTAATGGAGCATAACATCAATATCAATTACTCCAATAAAGGTAAAAAATCCATGCATATTATCAATATCAAGAATCACTATGCGTTAAATTCTAATGGCTTACAGGCAGAACATTGATATTAAAAATAAATCTAAGAATTTTTTCAAAGCATTTCAATGTTCCTTTGTGTAGAATTTAGCAGCAAGGGTCTCTTTTGATCCAATTGGTCTTATTGATATGTTCAATGCTGGAGGCGCTATCAGTGCACTAGAGTATGAAAAGCAGGAAGAAAGCATGGACGCTGAGTTTTCAGAGTATCCTAAGACACTTGGAATGGAAAAAACTACATCTGAAAATGGTGGTCGTCTACCAGTAGCGACAATCAAGATGGCAATCCGTGGATGTGGGTGGTTTGGGGCCTATTCGTCAATTAAACCAAGGAAATGCTTAGTAGAGACTTCACCAACTGACTTTTCATACGATTCTGCATCTGGCATTCTGAAGCTAATTTTGCAAAATCCCGTTGAGGGACAGCTCTGGAATGTGAAAATTGAAGTATGAGGAGCCACTATTAGTTCATGAATTTATAAACCAGAGTAATCCAACAATAGAAATCATAGTAGACCATAAGTTTAATTATATTCAAAACAACTACCAAGTGGCAAGTGGACCCTGAGAATCTTGCAATAATTATATAAGGGGTATGGAAACTCTCAACGAATTATCATTTTTCCATTATAAATCTCAATTAAGTTGTAACTCTGAGAGCATGCTAGAACAGGGAATTTGCCCTCCATCTTGCATTATGGGCATTGAATATGATAGTTAGCTTAGTATCCATAGCTATTTAAATCCAATTGATTCTTTGCACAAATTGTTGACGTAAAAGCCATAAAGAAGGGGATGAAGATGATTCAGGTTTCAAATCATTGGAAACATGACCAAGGTTGAATTTTGGAAATTGTCGACCTTCGCAGGTTTTAATTTCATATATGATATTGAAAAAATAATTGTATTTTAATTGAGAAGAATAAATTAATTATACATATAAAAAAAAAGATTAATAAAATACTTTGCATATAAAAAAAACTTAATAAAATATTTTACTTCCAAACCAACAAACTATTTAATGAATAACTTGTAATTTAAATAAAACTATAAATTAATATATTTCCATTGGTTGTAGCTTGGGTGGTGGGGAGGAATGATTGTTTCCCTCCCCACCCATCACCTAATGCAAGTTTATGCTTATAGGGAAGATGAAACTATTTACAGAATGGAAGAGGCTTTGGGGCTTTCATTAGTTTCCATACATCATAAATGGAATTTCAATCTACCTCATTTAGAGCATGTCCATAAAGAGAGAGAAACATTAAGTCTTGATCTATCATCTAATGTGCCAAAACAAATGCTTGATCTATCACCTAATGAAAGTTTATCCCATTAGTCTACGTCTAGAATTCTCTTTCATAAACACAGTAAAACCCCAAAAATTTAGCAACAATCGTCGACGTTGTAAAAGTTAACATAATCCTACTCACTTTCTCCATTACATTGGCATTCCTTCCTTTCATTGCAATGAAGTAAAGGAAGGAGAAAATTAATTTGTCAAGATTTTAGAGTTAAGAATATAATTATATATGCATAATGTGATGCAACTAGTGGACAATCGGATTATATAAATATAGTCTCATCAGTAAAAAATTTAACCTAGACATATAAGATAATTGCAAAAGTTTGAACAAAGTGCCAATCAAATCTTGGTAATTTCCAATCTAAGTTTTATATAAACTCATCTCTATTAAACACAAAACCAAAAATAAATAATTCTTCTAATTGTAAGCACAAACATGAAGGACACGCACCTATGATGTGTTACAAAAGTCACACTCCATAATATTAGACCCATGGATGCTATTGTACATAATCTCAAACCCATAGAGGTTATTGTATATAGGGCACCATCTATGATATTGTATATAAGGCACCATTACCAAATAAGGAACTCATGGATGGTATCGTATATAAAGACCCATTACCAAATGCATTTTTTAATCCTTAAATGTTGAGTGTCTATAACTTATTCAATATGTTCACTTTTTCTTTGGCGAGTGTCTTTCCCATTTTCCAACTACTTTGTAAACTCAAATATTTTATGCACTACCCTTATATGGGTTTACTGCATTAAAAAATTTGTGTTGAAGTTTTTTGAAAAATCCATTAAATATGCATTTTCATCAAATTGTTTTCTATCTTTTTAGGCTTCAATTTATGATTTTTTATTTTAGTTTTAAAGTGGACCATGACTTGTTGACCTTCTTTGAGCACCTTTTCTCTTTGATGTAATTTTTATTCTTATTTTGTTATTTCATTGGTTAAATTATTCCTAACTTATTTTTGGACAACTTGATGTGCTAAACTGATTAATTTCCATGCAGGTTTTGTGATGGCACTAATAGGATCTTTGGTTATGATGCCCGTTGCAAGTTTCAAACTATCTATTAGAAAAAAAAATTGAGTGTTTGCAATTTGTCTTCAAAGCTGTGATGATATAATCTTAATTAAATGGTGTTATCTTGTGGAAGTCTTTGATTCTACCATGTGTTTGCTATATGAGCATAGTTGGCAAGAAAATAACTAAGATAGAGGTAAGATTATTGTTTATTTACTAGCAAAGTTACTTAATTTGTGGTCATCTATAGACTACAAGTTAAGTGTCACGAACACGTTATCTTCTACTTGTTCTTCATTGGTAGTTGGAATCACCCAATTTTCTATGTCTTAGCTACTTGTTATGAGCCTCCTGCTATCCATGCATAAGCTACTAGTTATCCATGCATTAGCTACCAACAGTTATTTTTTATTTATTTTTAATTATTTATTTCAAATTTGGAATTGTCTTCATAGAATCAATTTAGACAGTACACTTGTCTCATCCTCCTGCATAAAGCATTGTTATGTATGAGATATCAGATAATTGATATGCAACATCATAGTTAATGATTGTAAAGAAGTCAAATAACTTCATCATGGCGCCCATCAATCCAACCATTAATTTTCTCCAATGCTCGCACCATACTTCCAATGAACATCTACCAGGAAAATATTAGACAACCAGATTGATGCATTCAATTCACTAAACAACATCTACATATCAACATCAGATGGAAGTAACTCCTTCAAGTTGGCTGGTAGAAATGGTGACTCAACAATGCGTTCACGTGGAGGTGTCCCTATTTGATAATCCATGCACTAGACATTTTCAGATCTTGTAGATTTTCCTCCATAAGAGAGAGGTTTCATTGGAGTGATGCAACAAGCCCTTCCGGTTTTGGATGAATTCTTGTCAGAGAGAGCATGGTTGTAGCTTCTCTCATTGTGGAAAGGATTGGGACCAAAAACACACATGTTTCTTCCATCTCCTCCTAGGTGGAGCTTCATACTTGTGGAATTTTCTTAAAGCTTCTATCACAAGAGTATTATCTCTATGTTGTCGATGTACTAGCTTGTGGGCACGTCTACCATCCAGAGTGTTAAGATAAAATGAATTTTTGAAGCGATTCAAAAAGATCCCCCATGCCTTCTGCATATTGCAAGAGAAGAGATGCTCTCAAACAATCGCCATCTCTAGACGAGCTAATTATCAGATCTAAAGGTGGTGGTTTAAGGGCTTTCATGTCAAAGTTAATCATCTACCATAAACAAAATGTTAGGAATTGATGTTGAAAACGATTATATTATATATACCTGATTCTTTTCTGGAGAAATTATTTCGTAACTATATTAAATTGTTGTAATGATTCTGTAGTCTCTATTGTTAAGGAGATGACTTAATTGTATGTAATGCATATCGTGGGTGATCCAAGCTTGATAAATTTTGGTGTATATTGGAGTTGGAACAACGTCTCTGGTTCCTTCGAGAATTAGTTATCTAAAGAATCTAGTGACCATGAGAAGGATTAAAAAATACAACCTTCTAAAAAAAATATAAGAAATTATAATAGTTCTGCTTCCTTTGAGAATCGGTTATCTGGAGAAGCTAGTGATCTTGAGAAGGCTAAAAAGTATAAAAAATTAGTAAGAAACTTGTTGGACTTCATTGAGATATTCCTATGTTGTCAATGGGTTAAGTTTACATTGTAAGCTTGTTGGACTTGTTTGAGATTCTCCTATATTCTCATGATTATAAGTTTGTTTAGGTTTCCAAATCTTTTTATGGATTTTGTAAGGTCGAGGATTAATATTTTTATAATGATCTAGTGTTTATAGAATTCAAATCTACATAGTTGTTTTATGTTTAACAAGGCGATCTTCCTACTCATGATTATGTCAATGTTAAGACATGGTAGAGAGAAAATAGCTTATGGAATTTTAAGAAAATTTTAATACAATTTTAATAGGTTTGTTTTCCATTTAGTGTTAAATGGATCACAAATACCTTAGACCAACTAATATAACTTGTTTAAATACATTATTTTCACATCATCATTCAAAATAGTGAAGTTTCCGAAGATAGATTAATGAAATATCATCATTCAAAATAGTGAGGTTCCCAATGATAGATTAATGAAAGCTTTAAGCAAAATAGTACTTTCTATTGGAAGCATGCTTAGTTCATGTCTAGTTGGGATAATAAAAACATAAAGTAGAGGATTTAATCCTACTTGGAACTTGAAAGATTGAGAGTTGAGTTAAAATATAATATTTTATAGTTTTCTATTTATTTATTTGTTTTGATAATTCGAGATAGAAACTAAATAGTAGTTGTTTTTCTTATTTCCTTATATTTTTTAAACTAAATGGCAGGGACTAAGTTGCATGCAGCTCTTGTTTTTAATTTATGCATTATTTTTATGTTGATTAGCCATGTTACCATTTACATTATTAACAAGAGTCTGATCCATGACGTATGGAAAGGTAGACGGATAAGATTGATAAGAAATTAATCTTAATGTATTAAAAGAACTTTAGATTATATTCTTTTATGACACAAAGGGTTATATATATATATATATATACCCCAAAATTAGAGTAAATGAAGCCAATGTATATGGAAATTTAACAAATTATTAAGTTTAATTTAGTTTGGGAAATATTTCTATAATTCATGTAAATTCCAAAAAGTGGAGATATATTCTCCCAAACAAAAACCCTATCCAAAGCATCTCGTCTATCTAATGCCTGAATGAACTCCCAGATGAACATCACATCAAACATCATCCTACCTTCAACTTCTGCATATTGGTGAATTTCTTCTCCAACTTTTGTGTAATGATGCATTTTTAGTGATGTTAAAGGTATAAGTGTAAATTTTGGAAAATTGTTTTCTAAGTTGATTTTTTTTTCTTATATTGGATTTCAAATTCAAACTATGATGCCAAGCATGTGTGTTAATTATGAGCACTTAATAGTGAGATAATTTAAGGGAATGAACACAACCCCAAACCCCAAATTTTACCCTAAAAACAAAACAAAATCCAACATTGCTAAAATGATGGTAATATTCACTTGTGATTACTTGACATTAAAGTTAAGTAGCCTCATTTATGTGGGACCATAACCCCATTATGGGGAAGGAACCCTACATCATAAATTGTCTATAATACTTGTGTATAGATATTTATTGACTTTATCCATAAGAGGGTGGATAATAGAACTAGGGTTTTGTTAGATTTATTGACTTTATCCATACGAGGGTGGATAATAGAACTAGGGTTTGCTTTGAGCTTAAGAAACCAAGGTTTCATGAACTCACTAACATTTTGGCACTTTTCTCGAGTCATAGATCCCTTTCTAAAATTTTGGGGATTTCTCCTCAATTTATAATACAATGAAAAGATAGTGAAACGTTGGTATATTTTCCCAAGGAAAACATAGATTGACAATTGTATTCTAGAAATATTTTTCAACAATCTATTCTTGATAGACTATTGTAGAGAGTGATTTGCATTTCATCTATAATTTGACAAAATTTCCAGCATCCTTTATTTCTTAAGTTCTCATAGGATTCTCCAACATATCCTATGTAAAGAGTGTTCATTGCTACTCCAAACTTCAAAATTTCCATAGTATTTCACTGGATCTTGTATAGAAGGAGAATAGCCTTAAATTATGGATATGTGCAATCTTTTATAGGTTTTACAAAGGAGATAGTTTAGTATATTTACACTTACTTAACATTAAATCTCCTCTGATAATGAAAATATTTTACTCATAGTGTAAGGCTCAAACTGGGAGAAAAAGTGTTAGGAGTTGGGCAGTGAAGATGTTGTATGCAATACCAAGAATTTGAAATGGGAGAAATGGAATATATGAAGCTTGGAATTGGTGTTGGTTCTCTTCTCACTTGTGAGAAAATTCATTCAACGAGATACAAGTGTAATGCACTACAATAAGAATTCTAATTCATTGTCCTACTCAGTCCTACATGCCATTGAAACCATTCACAAATATTTCTATGTTGAAATAAAATTTGATAAAAGATGAGGGATAAAAGTCCACTAACATTATTTATGGTTTTCCTAACCTTTGAATTATGGATTTCATTAATGCAACTCCACCATTTGTGTAGTCCTATCGGTGGTAGTGTGACTTGGTTCTTTCAATCGTCAATTGATGCATTGTTTATATTGTCTTTCTCCTGAGTCCTTCCTAATTTTGTTAGAAGTAGTTTCTAATGTAACATCCTCCTTTCAATAATTACGATGTTTCCATCTTTAAAAATTGACTATTAAATAGATTATTGAGAAAACCCTCACATGGTGTGGAATGAAATTATTATGGGTTGACAAAGAACCATCATAAATGGTGTCAAAGATAATTGTCTCATATTCCTTCTCCTCTTCTTCTAATAATTTATTTGATTTCATTTTTATAATATTATTTTTATACATGAATTATTATTATTTAACTCATTATATTTTGTATTATATATTATCTTGAGAGAATTATGGATATCGAACAAACTATACACTATTTTCAATACTAAATTTTAGTATGCACTCCTACATGCCATTGAAACCATTCACAAATATTTCAATGTTGAAATAAAATTTGATAAAAGATGAGGGATAAAAGTCCACTAACATTATTTATGGTTTTCTTAACCTTTGAATTATGGATTCATTAATGCAACTCCACCATTTGTGTAGTCCTATCGGTGGTAGTGTGACTTGGTTCTTTCAATCTTCAATTGATGCATTGTTTATATTGCCTTTCTCCCGAGTCCTTCCTAATTTTGTTAAAAGTAGTTTCTGATGTAACATCCTCCTTTCAATAATTACGATGTTTCCATCTTTAGAAATTGACTATTAAATAGATTATTTGGAAAACCCTCACATGGTGTGAAATGAAATTATTATGGGTTGACAAAGAACCATCATAAATGGTGTCAAAGATAATTGTCTCATATTCCTTTTCTTCTTCTAATAATTTATTTGATTTGATTTTTATAATGTTATTTTTATACATGAATTATTATTATTTAACTCATTATATTTTGTATTATATATTATCTTGAGAGAATTATGGATATCGAACAAACTATACACTATTTTCAATACTAAATTATAGTATGCACTTTTTTCTTGTTTCTCTCATTCCAACGAAAACCTTTAAAATTATGTTTTTATGAAGAAAAATGGTTTAATAGGAAGATTTGAAGTTGTGTTTATAAAAGGAAAGTTACATAAAAAAATTTGATTTTCAATTATATAAAATGTATAAGTTGGATTATTTATTATACGCCTTCACTTAAAAACAAAATAAAAATATTCAAATTATACGAAAAAAAAATGTAATTTGTTTTCTTACTTGGAAAAGGTAAATAAAAGGTAAGAAACAATAAAATTAAATATAAAACCAAAATGGAAAAATATTCAAATTAAATATAAAAAAAAAATAAATGTAATTTGTTATCCTACTTGGAAAAGGTAAAAAAAATGGAGGAGACCATAAAATTAAATATAGAACTTAAGTTTTGTTGTCACTCAAACCATAAACATTAATGTGAAACTAACCATATCATATGTTTAAATTTGATATTAAATTTCGCATAGCTATTGACTTTTATTAATGAAAAACATCATCTCAAATTTAATGATATCATTGGTTCAACTTTACTATAAAAGTTTGAAAAAATAATTTATTTTCATGAGTGTTAAATTTAAATAAAATCATTCTCCATCCAATCATAAAAATTAGGTATAACTATAAGACCCTATCTTTAAGAGGCTTTGGGCACCTTCATCACACAATCACCCTGGTGGTCACTAATCGACACAGATAGACATGACATGAGTATGATGGCTACAACAGTCAACTTTGGGGTGCCTTGGATTTTTGGCAAGGCACACCATGGACATGTCAGAACCCTTAAATGAAGGCAAGGAACACCACATACATTAGTATATTGCATTAGTTGGGTAGACCGAGAGAAATTTGGAGGGAATTTGGTGAGGTAAAGAAGGTTGTCATGAACAACCTAATTCATAGGCATGTATGATGCATGATGGATGAAGTGAAGAAAAATAGATTGGCTTAAATATGACTTGAGTAAACTTACTTGGGTGCACACTGTCTAGTTGAACTAAGTGGCCACAGGATGCACGTTGGCTAGGAGCACTTGGACACACATTGGAAAGACAAATGTTGGCTTTGTACACTTGTTGGGCACACCTTCTTGGGCCCACTTGGGCACACTTAGAGGCACCTTACCAAAAGAAATTTCTCAATGCAGTTGGTCACAACTTGCCAAATGCACTTCGAGCACACTATCAATGGGAGTAGGTGCGATGGAAACACCTACTAGGCACATTTGCAATGGATATAGATGTGATGGGAACACCTGATGAGTGCATTTGCTGACATAACTGTGATGAACACATATGTGATGGGAGCACCTACTAAGCACACTTGGAATGGAAACATATGTGATGGGTGCACCTATTAAATACATGATTGATGGATGCATATCTGATGAGCACACTTGTGGGAACTTTTTTATGAGCATACTTGTGATTGTGTGACACAATGGACTTGGTACCATTGGATATGGGTGTCAATAGACAAGTCATGAGGGAATAATTGAGTTGGATTTAGACACTTGGGTCCACTTAGACTTGGAATGGATTGCAAGAGTTTGAAAAGGCTTACATATAGTGGATTCCTTAAAATGGAAAAGACATTCATGTTGGGAATTCTATATTCTTTGCATGAAATTGATGATCAAATTCGATAGTCGATTATTTTGTAGGTCGACTGGAGATGAAGGTCAATGGATAATGGATATCTATTAAAATGGATAACTAGAATAGTTGTTTGGTCGAAGACAATGTTTGGTCAACAAACATTGGAACAACTAGAAGCTCAACAAGTGATTGACCAAAGGTTAACTTAGTCAATTAAACTATAAAAAAATAATTGAAAGTGGTTAGGAAGTTATGGATTTACATTAATGAGAAGTTGGATGTAACTTACTCGAGTACCATGAATTAGTGTATGTATTTCATCTATAAATAACATGTAATGTGTTGGATCCTTCGTTTTTGGAGAGGACAACAAAAAGAAGAAGAGGAAAGGACCAAAGAAGGAAGCACGGGGTAAATGAGCAGGAGTTGGGAAAATACTCTAATGATTACAACGGTTTTGGAGCAGTTTTGGAACCTCCATACAAGTATAGAAGGAAGCAGAAAGAAATCAAAAGGAGTGGAAGTAGATGATTAGACAAACAAAATACTAGCAAAGAAGAAGAAGAATAGAGCATAGAGAGTATGAAGATGATCAGAGGATAGAAGGCTAAACCATAGAAAAAGATAATGTATCTGGGTTTTGGGTAGTTGGGTTCTATTTCTATGTTTTGTATGATGCCACGACGGGTAATTCAGTGGTTGTTGTAAGGCCATAGAGACAGGATGTAATGATGCTTATCTAATATAATAATGAACTATTTTTGGGGACCTTAATTTTATGTGTTATATCTATCTATTTTTTCATAGATCAATTATGTGCTACTCTTTACTTATTTGGTATGAGTAATATATTGATGTTGTGATACTTTGAGATGAACATTGTTGTGATATGAACAATGATAACTCTACATATGCATCATTATAGTTAACCACTCCTTATTACACTCGGATATTGGTTGTGCTTCATGTTAGACCTTCTCCTTCGAGGGATTGAAAATGTCAGCACACTAGATTACAATCATGCCTTTTGTTGGCCCATGCACAAGAAATCGGTCTAAATGTTTCTCCAACAAATGGTTCAGTTACTGAGACCTAGTTTTTAACAGGATAACTTTAACTAAATGTATGCATATGTGACAACATAGCAAGTCCCATTATGGTGGGACAATAAGATTGAGGAATTTGTGACAAAGGAAGTCAAACTATGAGGGTGGGAAGTGTTACATTGTATTTTTCCACCTTGTGAGCATTAGCACTCCTTGGCCTCCCTTACGCATTTGAAGACTCAAAACTATATATTTGGTTCTCCTGGAACCCATTTTTCCCTCTTTTTTCTCCTGTACATGAGCTGCTTCAGTACACCTCGCGTATATGCATGTTGCATTACTACAGCCAACGTACATCGACTTTTGGTAAATAAAAGTAAAATCTCTATTTTTCACTCCAAAAAGAGGCCATAGTGATCTTTGGCCTTCCATGTATCTTGAAATGACTCGATTCGACCTTTCACTTTCTTTTGGAGGGTTATATATTGAGCTACTTTGATGGATGGAGGGAGAGGAGAAAGAGAAGAGCATCGAAACTCTACCAAATTTTTTCCTTGATTGCTATTGCTTGAGTCTACATCCATTGATCCTAGTTGTTGTGAACCATTTATGTTCACCTCCCAAACTCTTTCCTATCTTGTGAAGGATCTGTTCTTTTACTCACAAGTTTGCCATTGTATGGGGGATTGAAGCGGTGGAGGCACAAGTGGAGGGACCTAGTTCTTGGTTCTGATGAGTTCCCGACAGGAGGTTGTATCTAGTACTCCTTGTTTACATTAATAGAAAGACTCATTTTCTCTTCCATTTATATTATGAATGATAATTTATTATCATTGGGTACATTTGCTTATATATATCATGGATTATGCTATTGTGTATGTTGACCTCTGTTATATATCATATGCACTTGTTTGCATTTATTGTTGAGACTAAGCTACAGGTTGAAGTGTTGTGATTCGAAAGCTCAACGGGATTCTTCATCAGACGTTCGATTGAGGTAGGCCCCTTTATTGTGTTTATCAACATTTACATTTATATAGAATATGTTGGGAAGTGAGTTGATTTCTAGAGTTCATCTGTCTGTTGTGGTCTAACCCAAGACATAGGAATTTTTTCTCCGTAACATGAAGTATCAAAGCTCAAGAAATACATTATTTATGAAGGACCTCCCCTAGATCAATACAGAATTCTATGGGTTTAAATTCTAGTAGTACTTACAAAGTGGATAAGAAGACTTGTAGAAGCACCTAAATATCGTCCCCAACAAAGAAAAAGGGTACAATGGACATGAAGGGATTTGATTGAATTGAATAATCTAGATTCACCCATGACCATAGCTATTGACTTCTAGGTAGAAAGTATGCTTACTAACTATATCATAGAATTTTCAACCAAAAATAACCAATCACCATTTAAGGCCAAAGACAAGCTCAGAAGGGGGTCTAGAGGAAGATTACTAAAAGAAGTTCCACTGTGGATTAAGACCTGGATGGTTGAATTTGGGCTCTTACCATTGGATTGGATTAGAATGGAGGTGTAAACCACTTGTCGCCAAGGGGAAAATTCCAAGTGATGATACTATGTTGCGGAAGGTAGGAACTGCTGTCAATGGAGGGGGTTGACAGTAAGGAAGCCAGGGATTAAAGAGAATAAACAAGGGAGAATATCTATGAAAAATGTCATAAAGAAAAAATGATAAATACACGAAGAAAAATGATGTAACTAGAAAAAGAGATGGAGGATGTGGAAAATAGTCAAGAAAGTCAAAATGAGCTACATCAAATGAAACAGCGAGAGGAAAAAAATTAGCTCAAGGCTAAGGGAGAGAGGGATAGAAATGTTGGAAAACCCAATAAGAGGAAGCTAGGGAGAAGGAACGAGTCATAAAGAGAATCATGGAACTTAGTTAGAAAGTAGCATATTATCGGATTAGTCACCAAAACCAACCCTGGACATAGTTTCAAAACACCCTGAACTATCAGGACCTGCTGAAAACAGAAATACCTCTGGAAGTGAACCCCCCATTGTCGCAGAAGTAGTTATTGGAACAATGGAAGTAGCACTCCTTTGAATGACCCCCAAGTTCCCTCACACAATTTGGTGACCAGCTCTTAGAACTTTTTTTACAATTACCTTATCATAATCAAATGAGTACTAGTACAAATAGCTTACAAACCATCTTGCTAGTAGGAGGATGTAGCAGTAGTTCTTCCCAGTTTAGTAGTAATATTATAGCACAACCTGGTCCTCAAGGATTTGTACTAGTAGGATCCATGACTATCACAATGGTTGGAGTACCAGTAGGGTCACCCCTGAAATGTCTAGAATTTTGGAGGAGAGGAGGAGGAGAAGATGCAACACAACACTCGTTCCTATGCGAGGAAATATGGAATTCAAAAGAAACCCCAACAGCCAAATTGGTTGAATTTCATACAAATTTACAAAGAAGGGCCTTACGTACATGAATTTGATTGAAACACGAGGACCACTAGCTCCTACTTTAGCGAATACAAATAAAATGTTCTTGGATGAGTTTTCACGACCCAATTTCGAACGACAAGGTATTGTGGAACTACATGAGATTTGATAAATGGTAGGAGAATCTACTTGGGAATATGCATGATGCATCAAAGACGTACTAACTCTGTTAAATTTCCCAATACGCAAGGCTCATCATAGGGAATGGTTGATCCAAGGACTGTTACCTCTCACTAGAACGTTTCTATCGTAACAAGTGATAGATTCGCTAAGGATGACGCTAGAACAAGTAATGAATATTGAGGCCTTGGCGAACTATCTAAAGGCCACTATAGGTATTTCTTCATCATCTAGATAACTTGCATAAGTCCACAACAAGATTACTAAGTTGACCAAGAAGCTACAGGATATAGTTACACAGAATCCAAAAATATTCCCAGTCTAGTGTATGGGATATATTATAGAAGGCCATCGTGTGTCAGAATGTCCTCGTGTACGAAGAGGATTGATTACACTAGGAGGAAAATTTGGTGGAGGACCAAGTGTAACTATTGCACAAGTTTCTGCAACAAACCCTTTCCAGTCTATAGAATGACCAACATATCTATATCCATTTAACTGTTCTCCAAATGAATTTTGTGATATTTGCAAGGCATATGGCCATCCTCCGAGACTCTATCTAGTTTTGCATAAGTATTCCTCACTACCCAATACAGTATACGACGAATTATGTGGGTACATTATGCATAGTACTGAGATATTTAGAGAACTAGATGCATTAACAGAAAGGTTGGATCGATCCATTTACTAGGTAGGATATCAACCCTCAATAGAGGATGTGGTGGAGAATCAGGAGGAGGCTGCACAAGATCACTCCGCTGCTACAATTGTAATGGAATTGGACACCTTGATTGATATTGTGCATAGTTTAAGAGGCCCTGGTGTACATATTATAGAACAAACACTCACAATTTTGAAGAGTTCCCAAAGCTTATCACCAAATGGGAGGATGTTGTAATAAGTCCAACTAACTTTATTAACTCACAACCATGACAAAAATTTAGTGTAGTAGGATTTGTCGTTGCCTGGGGACGGGTAGGAATTGGAGCAGATCAGTGCAGGCTAATATCACCAGTGATAATAAAGCAGCTTCAAGGAAAACTAAATATATCCCAGTACATTAAAAGGAAATTTATCATGAAGCTATTTATATGTTCAAACAAATTCTGACCCCTCCAACCAGGGATGAGGCAGGACCTTCTCATTAATACAAAATAAATGATACACTAGAATTCGATACTGAAAAGGTAAGGGACCTTGTTTCTACATGGCCTCTTGTGCTAAAAGAAATTTTAGAAGATGAAGGTACCACCCGTAAGTTGTGCAAGACACTCTGCATGATACAATAGGTTGTGGAACTTGATGAAAATATATATGCCCCGCTACGTGAAAAAAACATTCAGATGATAAAAAAGAGAAGATGGAAAAGGATTGGTCGAGAATTCCAACTAGATGCACATGTTCATGGATGTGACATCAAGAATGTGATGTTAGACTTTCGTTCCGATGTGAACATACTTCCAAATAAATCCTAGGAAGAAATGGGGGGAGCACACCCTTGGTCTATTCTCTTATTCAGCTAAGAATGGTGAATAAATATCTTATTTTTTGATTGGTCGCTTGGATAATGTTGAAGTTAATGTATGAGGTGTGAATACTACCACAAATTTTGAGGTAATTGAGATCATGGGAAGAAATGATACTTAACCAACATTGATAGGAATCGAGTGGGCTTATGAAAATTATGGAATAATCAATTTAAGAAATCGAATGATGAACTTTGAATCCAATGGAATAAGGGTGACACAACTGTTAGACCCACACCAAGGATCACATTATATGGATCCAATACAAGGGAATATAGAAAGGGATGTTGTGGAGAACATTTACTACTTGACAGTAGGCTAGAAAGAGGATTATGTGAATATGATAGTAGAGGGTTCAGTAAGTTAGAGAAGCATTCCCTCATTTGATAGTGACTCTGAAGAAGCATGGGACAAATAACATAATGGGTGACATGAAATCTCTTTTATGCATTGTGCAATGATTAAATCAGTTCATTGGATTGGGGTTGAAGTTCAAAACCCACTGTCTACAATGGCACCAACAGTTTGGACAAGTTTTTACAGAAAATGGATGCTTGAGTCGAGGAATAATATCGCATGGAATTCCTAGATGTAGCACTTAGAGAAACTCCCATAAGATGGTGGGAAACGCATAAAGATGATCTTCCTAACTGGAATAAAACTTAGTTAGTATTAATGCTCAAATTCAAGTCGTCTATGCATGCCAACAGGGCGGCGAAGGTTTACACAGGGGAGACCAATCCCTACACCCACATTAAAATGTGTCAACGGCAATGGGAATCATATAAACTGTATCCTGAGTTTTGGGTACATAATTTCTTTCATGAGATGGGACCTATCCCTAAGAATTGTTACCTACATGAGGAAACAAGGAGATAGACTGGATGTTGGATTAAAAATGTAGGAATTTTGTTGCCAAGACTTTTCCTTTTCTGCGACTACTGACTTAGTAACAGAAGCATTAAATTCAATCAGGGAAAAAATGTTCACAGATCAGTTGGAGAATGTGGGATGCTCATACATCTATAATGTGCATCCAACATTATCATAACTCACTCTAGTGAACCCTAAAGTAGTAACCCCCCTTTGTTGCACAAAGGTCAAGCCAGAGGACCTAAAACCAGATGAATTGGAATACTTACAACACTTAGATTTCAAATAATTTGAAGGATGCATGGAAGCGCAACACACAAAACTAGAGGAAACCATAACAATTTACACCTATCCTATGAAACTGCCGAAAATAAATGTTGGCTTGGAGGATAATCCGAAAATAATGGCTATTGGAGATTATTGGGATGAAGAAACTGTATTTGAAATAACATCTCTCTCGAAGGAATATGAGTACCTATTTTCAAAGAATTTAATAGAGCGTAAGGGAATCCAAGGGTATTTGGGAGAAATGGATCATCTAGTTTATTTTTCCAATAGAAAGCTATCGCAAGTTGAACAAAACTATACAACCGCAAAAAGGGAAGGGTTGGAAATCATCTATACTTTACAGAAGGTTCGCCAACATCTTCTAGGAGGACTCTATAAATTCTTCACTGGTCACTCAAGTCTCAAGTATTTGGTGAATAACCCTATTTTAGAAGGTTCTATATGCAGGTATTTGATTTTATTCTAGGAGTTTTCATTTGAAGTTATAGTCAATCCTAGGATACATAATCATGTACTTGACCACCTCTCACCAATAGATTTTGGAGAAGTAGGTGGACCTATTGATGATCAACTACCAGACGCAATGCTCTTTAGAGTAGATGCAATTCTAGATCACCTAGAAGAGATCATATTATTCCTTACACTAGGAAGGAATATAACAACTATTTCACAACAAAAAATGTCACTTGGTCATTCGAAATGTAGAATATCAGTTGATTACAAAAAAAATCTATAAGTTGGGAACCGATGGGATTTTGCGACACTGTGTGCTAGATCATGAGAGACCGAGCATTTTGCAGGAATGCCATGCTAGAGTTGCAGGTGGACATATTAGCATAAAATATATAGGATGAAAGATTTTACAAGTAAATATTTGGTGGCCTATGGTGTTCAAATATGCTAAGGAATAGGCCAGGAAGTGTGATGTATGCTAGAAGGTCGGTTGACCATCTTGAAGAGATGAAATTCCACTCCAACATATCCAAGCATTATGACCATTTGAGATATGGGAGATTGATTTTGTGGGACCTATTAATACACATGATAAAAATTCTAAATCTCACTATATCATCAATGCAATCGATTACTTAACCATATGGGACAAAGAAGCACATAGATACGACTGCTCCATAGAAACATAAGCCAATTTATCTACGAGAAAATAATCATTTGATTTGGTTTCCCTAGAAGCCTCACAAGTGACCAAGGTAAAAAATTATTGAATTCTACCATTGAAGCATTGACAAAGGAGTTTATGATACAACATCAAAAAAGCATCCCACATCATCCATAAGGAAATGACACTGTAGAATCATTTAATAAAATTCTAGAGATTGGGTTGACAAAAGTATGTAGCACAAATTGAGATAATTGGGATGACCAGATACCAGCTGTTTTATGGGCCTACAGAACCACCATAAATAAATTGCATAATAAGCCACCATTCCAACTTGCATATGGGAGATAAGTAGTTGTTCTAGTGGAATTTGTATTTCTAAGTTTCTACATTACCCATGCAACACAAATGATAGAAGAAGAAGTTGTAGAATGTCTTGAAGAACTAATGGAACTTCAAGAATATCGCTTCTTGGTTGACTATCATGCAACTATTGAAAAAGAGAAATAGAAGGCATGGAATGATAGACATATAAAGTAGAAACAATTTAAAAATGTGACCAAGTCCTACTATATGATAACAAGTTTATGAAAAATCCAAGAAAAATCCAAATACATTGGCTAGGTCCTTTAATTGTCACATAAATAAAAGATTCTGGAGCTGTTAAGTTCTTGCAATTTGATGGTATCCTACATCCAGGATGGGTGAATGGAGCACGCTTGAATCCCTGCATTTTTGCCCATTAGTTCTGCAAGAGGTCACTCCTATCACTGGGAGTGAGTTGGTTAGGAGTTAGGTCCATTTTCAGTCCCGATATTTTTCTATTTTAGTCTTTATCTGTTTATTTTAGTTTAGTTATTTGGAATTCAGTTCAAACCATTATGGTCAGGGAGGGACCCAAATTTCAATTCATTTTCCCCATTACAGCAATAAAATTTTGTTTCCAACATTTAAAGAGTTATTAATGACCAAATCCAAAGAATTGAATCCTACCCATGTGAACTATCATTCCATAGATTCATTTAAGACATTAATCATGCCACTCCTCCACTATGCCCCGACCATTAATGGTTCCTTCTCATTGGCAGAGTTATATACCTAAAGCTAATCACTGTTAACACATTCATACTTGTGAGAAGTTGAAGGAATACAAAGCAGGTGAACTGGAACCTCCACAACAAAGTAGTCCTTGATAAGTCAAATGCCCAACCATCCAGTTTGTATACCAGAATCGAAAACTAAAAATGGGGAAGGTGCCAACCACATAGAATACCTCTAGTAGAACACAGGACAAGCAGAAGGAAGTTTCCAAGCCCAACCTTATGGACCCAAGGATTGATATCTTGGGAAATTTGTAGGGGAAGTTTGAACAAGTGCACCTCATGGATGTTGACTTTTCAAATGGTGACCTATACCCAGACATGCGGCCCAGCAAATACATGAAATTCCTTCTAGCTACAAATGGGAAAGCTATTATGGAATGGAAACATGAATTCATATCCTTACAAGATTCAACTTTGATCACCCTAAAATATATTCCAGTTCTCAACAACACAACATAAGTCTAGAAGTGTACCCATTTCTTGATTAGTTGCATGCATGGATACTCCCTGTGGTTGGATCAACAATATCCAATACATATCAATGAAATTCACCAACTTATAGGCATATCAATGCAAAAGGAAGACATCAACACAAATTTTCAGGACGAGCACAATGGGGGAAAGAAACGCTTAGATCTAAGCATGTATGACAAGTATGTCACCAAGCAAGGAAAGAAAGGGGCCATCATCACTGATATTAACCACCCGCCAACTAAAATGGCATGTCATATTATCGCTATCTATATCATGAGGAAATACACAAAAAGGGAATGCACCTTATAGACAATCTATGTCACAGAATTTTGCGTCCAAGCAATGCAATTGAATTGGTGTAAGTTCCTAATGGATAATATCTTTCAAGCATACACATATGCATAGAGACCAAGAGTATATTTCATTTTTGGGTACCTGCTTGTAGCCCTTGCTATGTGGAAATGGTGACCACCAAACTGTTAATGTTTTCTATGCATCATTCTAAAAAAAGTGGTTTCCCAACACTTCACCCCATGGAAGGTTCCATGTGATGCTCCTAACATTTCCTTTAATAGTATAGAATTTTCCAAATGGTACAACGATCTCAAAGCAGTAGCCATGGAGCAGATTTCAGATGACTTGTTAATATTCTACACTTCCAAGGTATGGTTTGCGCACTTCCAAGGTATGGTTTGTGATCGATCATGAAAGTACCTTTATCTAACCAAGAGACACTGATCCAAAAGTATTCAAATCCAATTCCTTGCAAATTTTCGTACTCCTAGACGTGTTTCATAAAGAAACTACACCTGGATTGATGTGAAAATTGCAATGAAAATTAAAGGTACCTGGTGGCATTCAGAAATTCCTACCCTTTTACCGGTATTAGTTCAAGAACCTCACTTTGAATATCAACCAGGGAATGTAAAAACTTCAAAGGCACTCGGCACTGTATGCACGGCATTCATCTAGTTTATGAAATCCAAATCAAAGCATTCATCTAGTTTATGAAAGCTGGGATTTACTCTATAAAAGCATTCATCTAATTTATGAAATCCAAAGCAAAGCATTCATCTAGTTTATGAAATCCAAAACATGAATATGACCTAAGAAATCATGAATCTATTTAATTGGAAACCAAAGCATGAATCTATTTAATTTGAAAATGAAAGCATGAATCTAATCTAAGAAAGCATAAATCTATTTAATTGGAAACCAAAGACATCTAACTAGGAGCGTGAATCCGATCTAGTCAAGGAATACTATGCGGGAAATAATAATATAGATCTGAAAACTGCCTTTGCAGATGATAGCTACGGGACTATAGACGCTATGTATTGGAACTACAGATACTATGTTGCATAACTACAAATGAAAGAACATTGTGCGCATAACTTAACTTTGGTATCAAATAATTTTCTCAAATAATCCATGCATATATGTTTTAGAAATAAACAACAAGATGCATAAAATAATATAGAAATAAAGCACATAACTCCTTATCTACGCAATGAGGGGGCCCTCCTCAATGTGTATCATAGGAGCTAAATAAAACTTATGAACTCACGGGTGGTAAATAACATTGGTCCTTCATTAAAATTCCATAGAATCCATAATAGTCATAAATATTAGGGACTTTATGTCAAAAATGAAAAGAAATAGACTAGTCTTCAAAAAATGCATTAGGCCCCCTGCTACCCAGGTGCCTCTACTTATTACAATGTTTCAACCCTACTTTTAGCATTGGAAATCATGACCTCAATCCATGGGATTCTTTCCTATAAATTAGGGAAAACAAGAACTTCGTGTCTCTCTTTAGCTTTGACTGGAGCTTGGGTATTTCCATCCTTTCATATTTACTTGCACTTGTCCACATATAGTCTCAGTCACTTGATTAGTTGATTAAAATATTCTAAAACATAGAAAAGGATAACTACTAAATGGCATTGTCCTATTATCAATCAAATTGCATTCTATGCTACATAAATGAATGTTTTTCTGGTTGTCTCTTTGCTCTTCCATGGAACAATGGAGTGTATTTGATATCTATATTATGGACTCATCATTTCCCTCGAGCTTGAAGATGTTACTCATCCTTTTTTAACTCATCCTTATGTCTGATGGCTTCTCTGATGTCCCAAGCAATGACCCTAGGATTTCCTTCCCGACGGTAGTATCCCTGACTATGTTCTTCCTCGTCCCAAGCCCTCCTTTATTCATCCTCATCGATATTCTCTTTAATTATCAGGGGGATAAATAATGGTGGAATCAACTTCATTCCAATCCATTTGAGTTTGTTCTTCATCAAAGATTCCTTGTACATATTTTCCCTGATTAGCACGACTTCCAATCTATGGGGGAAATGTGGTTCACAGTTTTTCAAATCTCCTGAAACTCTTTTCCATCGATATTTTATGACCTCTTATACCTCGTTGAGTGTGCTATGTGTGGTTTTTTCAAAGTTCTCTATGGCTTCTTGTTGCTTTTCTTCAAGGATTAGAATCAGGTCCTCATCAATGGTTATGGAACAATGATCCTGGATCACCTTCTATGGGTGCGTGGCCTCGAATATTATCCATATTTTGTTTTCCCATTCCTTTGTTTGGTATAGGTGAGCGTCTTGTGATCTCTGCATATCATGGTTCATCCATGAACACAATGCCCTGAGCTGGAAGTCACCCACTTATGGGTTTGGTGACCAGTTCGATGAATTGGGTATGACTAGGTTGTGGAGGAAAAATTCACATAGCTGATCCTTTTCTAGTTATGTGCTCTCCAGAGAAGTATCCACAAAATTTTTTGGGGTGGTTACTTCCAGGGGTAAGTTATGTTTTGTGATATTTTGAATGGATTAGATCTAGATTCAATAAGACAACTTCACATGGAATATTTCTAAGAATGAGAGAAGAAGAATAAAAAAGATAATTTGTGGAAAAATATCTATATCTTATTCATCAATATGATTAAAATATATAATACATATTCAATGGAGAAAATTGAATTCCTTAGAGGCAAGTTGAAAATCACAAAAATAAAAGGCTTACTAAAGGCAAAAAACCCCTAGGTGTCAAAAATCACTATCCTAAACAGTCTAAAGGCTCACGAATTGGATGAATATGGTATGGAAGCTCATGATTGAGGTAAATGGAACGTAATGATGGATTTAGGAGAGAAGAAAATATGGGGAGGTCGAATTTCCCAAGGGGTAAGAGTTTCCAAGTCAACTAGCTTTTCCTTATCCACTAGAAAGTAGAAAAAACAAGATAAAGCTATCTAAATCAGGAAACTGTCTTTCTAATTCAGGAATAGAATAAAATCAAACAGAATCCAAGGAAATATTATCTAGAATCTATCCAAATTCGTTTTTCTTAATTAGGATAGAATGTGGTCCACTAAAAGACAAAACTGGCCCTACTTACCTAGTCAAAACTTAGGGAATAATAAATGATTAATTAATTATATCCTAAGTCTAAAATGGTATAAGTGGGTTTTTCAATACTCCAACATGTTTCAATCTATGCAACTGAAAATGACACCATTTCTCTCTGTGATATACTGTATAGATCCAGGATGGAGGCTTGTACTCGATGATCTCTTCATATAATTTGGTAGTAGTGACTAGGGTAGTTTCCAATTGTAATATTTGCTGGTCTTTTTGTGCCAACCTCTCCCGAGCTTTGCTCAATTCTTCCTGCAATGTCTTGTTCTGTTGTTCCATTTGTTTTAGTTGGACAACATGATGTATTTTAAAGATTTGAATTTTATCTTGGGGGTGTTTTCGATAACGCGGCCTGGTTCTTATGGAGTCGTGCCTCAATATTCAATGATGCCAGCTCTTCTTTAACTCTTGATAGTTTGGATAGTGCCTCAGCTAGACGACCATCCTCTTTAGTCTGCGTCTCTTATTTGGATGTTTCACAGTACTTGAGTGGTGTGTCTTCTCCCATTGGTGTAAAATTATCCCCTTCTTTTGTCCCATCATCCTTGGAGTCTTTCCGGTCCAAGGATATCGGGCCTACTTCGTCTTCATCTTCTTCTTTCTTTTTACTTTCCCTCTCTTCCCTGGATTTTGACTCCTGCTTCATCCTTTTTCTCTGCCACCTAAATTCATGTGCTCTAGTAGATTATGCTATCGGTTTCTGAACAAAGGTGTCCCTGGAATGTTTTATCTTCACCAGGGCTTCGGCTACGACCTCATTGTCGTCAATGTCTATGTCAATTTTTCTATTGGCCCCTGATTGAGTGGCTATCTTCTTTCCTTTCTGATATGATATGGGAGTTGTGCCAAAAGTTGGGGTGCCCCTCATTCTTTGGACATCCTCAGTAGTGATATGGATGAATTCCTCCCAGTAAATTTCGGGGACCTATGCTGTTAACTCTTCACAGATAATTAGTTTGATTAACACATGATGAGCCAATGCATCCTCTTTCCCTTGTGTCACCTTCTTGCTCATTTACCATATGGACTGTAATAGGTAAAAAGGAATGTTGATATTATTGTTTGGTTTTATATGCCCCTTGTTCCTCAGGAGATCTAGTATACTGAAATGAAATGTAGGTATGTAGTTAAGTATTCCAGTGCGAGTAATGTATTTGAGGATGATAGAGGAAACTTCATCCCAAGGATTTGGCATGGTTTCTCTTTTGACATTGTTCTTGTTTTCCTCATAATGCTCACCTTCTGCAAATAAATTTTGTTTTGCCTTAATGTTGGCTTCCCTGTCATCTTTCCCCCAGTGTAAACCCTAAGGCATGCCAGTGTATGCCGCTATCCTTTCTTCATTTAGGCGAATGTGTAACCCCTTTACCCTAGTCACATACTGTTATTTTTTCAGATTTTTCAAATTTCTGGCAAATTCAAGGGCTACATCTACATCATGCCCTTCTAAACCAGTACTGAACGGCATCCAACCCACATTGTGGAGAATGGTGACCACCACCGGCTGATCATAAATGCGGGAATGATCCTCTGGCTTACTCTTTTTAAACCCCGCAGTCATTGTCTCTAAAATCACTGAATATTGCATGAGCAGTATACAATTTAGGGTGGAGGGCCATATGAACTTACTTGCTTTGCTCCTGGTTGAGAGTTGGCTTCCTGACCGAATTTTGTGTTCTTCTTGCTGTATTTTCTCTGATCGAGGTCTAAAGGTTTTCATATATGTCGGTAGAACTCATTTATTTTATTCATGTTCTCCCCCGTCTTACTTACCCATCATTCCTTTATATTCCCACCTTGTTCCTTCATCATACCTTGTTGTCTCTGCCTTATCTCTCCATCATTTATTTCTATGTTGTTGCTTGATATGAATATCTTGGTGGAATACAGACATTCATAAGATTGTCATTTCTTGATTTGGATCGGCAATAATTACCTAGCATGGCCCGATGGTGTTACTTTGAACCGTGTGCCACCGTATTTTATAGAGAGTTGCCCTCATCTCTTTAATTATTCCTTATGTAGGTATAAATTGATTTGATCGAAAATGGAAACAATGGAGTTAGAGGTTAGCTTTTTGTATATAGCATACCTTAAATGCTGACGTGGATATTTCCGTAGTTATTGTGGAGTTCCGTAGGTTATTTTGTATTTGTCTGTAGTTTTGTTTGTTGGTTTTGTAGTTGTGGGGGTTGGTTCATTTCGCTTTCATTGTCTTGCTTGATAGTTTTTTGCTGCCTCGTTTGATATGTGATTGCTGCTTTGGTCGATATCTGGTTGTTGGCTCGCTTGATTAGTGGGATGCTTCTTCGGTTGATCTCTAGTTGCTGGCTCGCTTGATTAGTGGGATGCTGCTTCGGTTTATATCTGGTTGTTGGCTTGCTTGGTTAGTGGGATGCTGCTTCAGTTGATAGCTTATATTCTTTTTACTTCTTCTCTTTTTTTCTTTCTTTTTTTTTCCTTTTTTCTTTCTTTCTTTTTTTTTCCTTTTTTCTTTCTTTCTTTTTTTTCATTTTTTAATATTTAGTTTAAGTGGAGGACATTTACGTCCTCTATTAGCATTAGATATTTCTTATAAATTGTTTGTGTGAATTCCTCTTTGGACTGTGGTTTCTTGTACAATTTGAGTCTATGTCCATCGACCAACATTAGAAATTCGTTATCGTCTATGGTTTTGATTCCGATAGCTCCATTGTTGTAGATTGTGTCTATGATGTATGGTCCTAACCATCGTGTTGCAAGTCTTCCTTTGAATTTATGAAATATAGAATCATATAATAATGCCCAATCCCCCTCTCTGAATTTATTTTCTTTTATATTCTTATTGTGCCATTTCTTTCTTTGTTGCTAGATGATTTTAGTGTGGGCTAGAGCTTGTTTTCAGTGCTCATCTAGCTGGTTCAATTGGAGAATACACTCTTTTAGAACTGTTGAAAGTTGCATGTCTAAATGGGATTCTATTCTCAGTGTTTTGATTTCAAATTCAATAGGGAGCATTACCTTTTTTCCATACACAAGTTCATAGGGGGTAAACCAGTTTTTGTTTTCCATGTTGTGTTGTAAGCCCAAACTGCTTCATTCAACCTTTTTGCCCAATCTCTTTCATGTAATTGAACTGTTTTTGTTAGAATCCTTTCAAGTTCCCTATTTGTGACTTCAAATTTTCCATTTTCATGTGTGTGGTAGGAGGAGGATCTTCGATGCTTTATCTTGTTCCTTCTGAGTAGCTCCTCAATGAGGTTTGATGTAAACTGTTTCCCTTGATCAGAAACTAATACTTTGGGAAATCCAAATCTGTGGAAGATTTGTTTTGTTAAGAAATTTGCTACACTAGTTTTATCACGTGTTGTGAGTCATGTAACTTCAACCCACTTAGTCAGATAGTTTGTGCATACTAAAATGTATTTTTTCTGATTTGAAGGTGGGTTAAATGGACCGACGAAGTCAAATCCCCATTTCTCAAATGGTTCTAATGAAACTTGAGGATGTAGAGGCATCTCTTCTCTTTGTGTGGGTTTTCCCATTCTTTGACAGTCATCACAATGTGAAAAATATTCTTGATATTCATTGTGTAGTGTTGGCCAGTAGTATCATGTTTGTAGTATTTTATAAGTTGTCATTTTTCCTGCATAATGGCCTCCACAAGGTTCATTGTGAGTAGCATGGAGTATATCATGGACTTCATCTTCATAGATGCACCTTCTCAATATTTGGTCTAGCCTCTATTTGAAAGCATTCCTTGTATCCAAGTATAAGTCCCACTTTTCCTGATGCTCTTACACCTTTCTTTGTAGCTATAATGTTGTGGAAACCTCCCAGATACAAGGTAGTTAGCTATATTGACAAACCATGGGATTTGTGTTGAGATTGCAAAGAGGTGTTCATCAGGGAAACAATATTTTACTAATTCACTATCCCGCACATGGGTCAGCCTTGACAGAAAGTCTGCTACCACATTATGTTTGCCTAGTTTTTCAAGGATTGTTAAGTCGAATTCTTGTTGAAGAAGAAACCATCTAATAATTCTAGCAGATGTATTAGGTTTATTCATGAGGCACCTCATTGCTGAATGATATGTGTGTACAAAGACTGGGTACCTTGTTATGTAGTGCCTAAACTTGTTTATAGCATGTACAACAACGAAAAAATCCTTTTCTGTGACTGTGTAGTTGAGTTCCGCCCCTACCAAGTTTTTGCTGATGTAATAGATTGCATATGGTTTTTTTCTTCTTCTTGTCCGAGGACTGCCCCTATAGATTTGTCTAAGGAATCTGAGTGGATGTGAAATAGTAACATCCAGTTTGGCCCTTGGAGGAATGGGGAAGTTGTGGTTTTCTCCTTGAGGTGGTCAAATGCTTCCATGCAGCGTTCAGTCCAAATGAATTCCGTGTCTTTTGTCAAGAGGGAAAACATAGGTGCAACAATTTTACTGAATCCTTCTATGAATATTCTGTAATAGCTTGTTTGTCCAAGGAAGATGTACACATCTCTCTATTTGATAGGTGGGGGTAGAGTTTTAATAATAGTGACTTTTGCTTGATCTACTTCAATACCTCTCTAGGAGATGTGGTGGCCCAGAACTATGCCTTCTTGCATTAGCATTCAACATTTATCATTGCTGAGACACAGACTCATTTCGATGCATATGCTTAGGACTGATTCTAGATGTTGTAGTGCTTGATGAAAATTTTGTTCATACAGTGTGAAGTCGTCCATGTAGACTTCCATCTGGTCGTTGATAAAAATCGAAAAATTATACTCAAGATAGCTCTTTGAAAGGTTGTTGGGGAATTACACAGTACGAAAGGTACTACTTTGTATGCATATGTGCCCCATGTGCAGGTAAATGTCACTTTATTTTGGTCAATAGGGTGGATTTGTATTTTATTATATCTATTGAATCTGTCCAGAAATGAAAAAAAACTTGTTTCCAGCCACAGTATCCAACACCTGATCAATGACTGGTAGAGGGAAGTGATCTCTTTTGGTTTCTTTGTTAATCTCTCTATAATATACACATATTCTCCACTTTCCTCCTTTATTCGGAACTATCACCAAGGGTGAGACCCATTCACTATCTGAGATAGGGTAAATGAAGCCTGCATCCAGTATTTTTTGCAATTCAAGTTTAACTATGTCTTTTAACGTTGGGTTCATCCTTCTTTGGGGATGTCTTATTGGGACAGAGACTTCCTTGATATAAATATAATGTTTGCAAATATTCAGGTGTATCCCCTTCATATCAGTGTAGGTCCACGCGAAAGCCCTACTGTTTTCTGTGAGCACTTTTATTAATTATTGTTCTTGTTATGGTTCCATATGTGCATTAATATTGACAGTCTTTCCAAGCAGGATTTCCACGACTTTTACCTTTGGGGGTTGTTCTTCAACGGAGAATACTTGCTTCCACATTATGTCTGTTTTGATAGGAGCGTTTAGTATTTCTTGTTGTTTCCCTATTGCAAACATTTCTTCAAGCATATTATGATTAGGATAAACATTTTGAATAAAATTAGCTAAATAAGAATCTTCATCCTTAGATTTTAGGGTTAGAGAAGTTTTTATGCTAAGGATTGGATACATATTATGATCATCTATGTCATCATAATCGTCCATCCAATTAGGATGTTCTACATCTGTAGATCATTTTGCTAGAGGGTATATGGTGATTTTCTTCCTAGAGTGTCCACTGGTAATTGTCATATCCCCAAATTGACAACCTATATAAGCGTCTGTTGTTTCCAACCATAGCCTCCCTAGGATGATTGGGTACCCACTTAGTTTTTTTTTTTTACTTCTATGGCTATGCAGTCTGTTGGATATTCCCATGATTCAATGTTAATAATTATATCTTCTAAGATACCTTCTAGCATGATAGTGGAGGTTTTAGCTAATTGTAACACTATGTTTGTTGGTCTTATAAAGGATTGGAGGTTTAGAGCTAACATAGTATCCTTTGTCATAACGTTTATTGCAACTCCTAGATCAATTAGACTGTTTGAAATAGGCACTTTGTTTATGGTTACATTGACTATAGGGTTTCCTGGATCAATGTATTTTGGGTTGACATATATTCCTAACATGAGGTCTGCTAGTTGGCTTGCAACATTTATGGTTGGGGGATCCCGTTTCCTTCTGACAGGTTTCCTCAAATAGTTTTCTTTTATGAATTTTTTATAGATTGGAACATCTCTGATTGCTTGTAAGAGGGGAATTTGAATGTTTAAATGTTTTAATTCATTGATGATGGCATTTTCTGCTTCTTCTTTGTTGTTTTGTTTTAGCTTTTCAGGAAATGGAGGATTGGGAAGATTACGTTCTGGTAGTTGTGGTTGATCTTCTTCCTCCTAGGAACCTATAGTTAAAGGATGATGATGTTCTGGATATGTTGGCTCTTGATTATTTTGATGGTAGGAACTAGGTAGTGTCTTGCCAGATCTCATATTAATCTCATTTAAATCTAGTGTGTCTATGACATAAGTTGGAAACTACATCACCTCGTTGTTGTAGGGTTGTTGACGTGGTCTATTATTATTTGGGTTTGGGACTGGTTGAGATGGGATTGTAGGCGTCTTGGGGGGTTGTTGGATTTGTGGAGGTGGCAGCATTATAGACGGTTTTGGTAGTGGTGTTCTCCAGTTTGTGGGATATGGATACTGATTCCCATAGTTCATTTGTGGTTGTGGAAAAGGTGGGGGGTATGGTTTGTAAGGATGGGTGAAGTATGGTTGATGGTAGGGAGTTTGATTTTGCTTCCATTGACTTGGACCTGCTTATGGAGGCAATGAAATTTTTGATGAAGGATTCCCATTCTGCTGGAGATTCCCTTGATTAAAGTAGGCTTGATTACTGGATTGGAAGGGTCTAGAAAAATTATTTCTTCGTTGGTTAACAAAATAGAGTTGTTCTACATAATTTTATGAGGTAGGATCTTGTATGGTTGCTTTGCATGATGGAAGTAAAGGGAATTTTTTTTTTTTTTTCCTGTGGTATGATCTTTAGTATAGAGTCCGCAGAATTCTATTGTATTTAATGGGCATTGACCTTTATCATGTTTTTTTCTACATCTTTGTCACATCCCCTCCCATCTATTAACGCAAGGAAGGGAACATGATACCCAAAACCTGGGATTTTATAAAACTTAGCCCATTTCAACATTTATGATTCATATAAATATAAACAATTTCCCATAAATCAGGAAAACATGTACAGTGGAATAAGACATCATCCACATACATTTTACATGCATCAACCATATCAAGAGCAACCATCCTTTAATTAAAAAAATGCAGAAGTAAACCCACATAAGAGAATATACTTATCTCACTGTAATGTTGTCCCAAGCAACTAGCTATGTCGCTGCAATGTTCCACCCAACCGTAGGTCTCTGCCCAGCCTATATATTTCAGCACTCAGAGACCACCCCGAAGCTGGGCATGATATCTACAAGGAAAAGGGGACTCCCAAGCTCAACACAGCCCAAAGCAATGGATACCTATCCCAATCCCAACATTCATTTACACACACAACAACTCAAAACTGGGCATGGTTACACATTTCAACAATGGGATTCACAAAATAGGTTCTATGGGTTTTCCCCAAATCGTTGCACACCCAAAAACAGATTTTGGGAAGAGGGATCCAACCCCAGGGAAGAAAATCGATTTCTCCCGCAGATGTATGAGCATACTGTGGGCCAAAACGACCTCTATAAAACCCCCAAATCATTATTTTTATCCACAACAAAAACACCCTTCCCAGCTAGGAAAAAGAAGGATAACACAGGAAATCCATGGAGAAAAACGCCTAGGTAGCTCTAAACTCGTGAGAGAGCAAAACTGATGGGTGAATAATGGCTTGGGGGAAATTTCGTGGCTCCTTTCTTTCCTAAGAAGCCAAACATGAAATTCTAGGAAGGGTGGCTTGCCCATACTCGAATTTGGACAGCCATACCTCTCCATTCCCCAAGGCATTAACTACCTCAACCAACTCTTGGGAGAAATGAATGATTGGGCACAAAAGTCAACATGGGTAGTTGAGGGTTCATGGGTTTGAATATTTCCCTCCCAATTCCTTGTAAACATCATGCCCCCATCTCTTGTTGCATTGCATAGCTAGTTGTGGGAATTTATATTAAAATGCATATTTACAATCCCCATGGTTCACTAGCTCATGGGTAGCATAATATCCAATACTTGCCTCTTCAAGGTCGAGCGTTCACTAGCGGGGCCTTGGCCTTGAGATCCACTCTAGGAATCATACATAATATGCATACAATATTTACATTATAGCCCAAAATATTACAAGGGTCAAAATGGGGATGTGACAATCTTGGACATAATACAACTAGTACCTGATTGATTTCGTCCTATTTCCTTTTTAGTTGAAGTGCATCTAATTTCATAGCTAGCGATTGAAGGATGTATGTCTTCATGTCATCCAGGAGATTCCCCAAGTCAGATTTTGTGAGGGTTGGGCTTGGAAAAGATGATCCCCGTGATAATGAGTGTATGTCTTGTGTTCCATTTTTTATTTTTTTGGATCTTGAATAATTTTTAAATATTTGCAGAATTTGGTCATAGGTTTTCTGAAAGATATCCCCATCGCTTAACACATTTAGGACTTCTAGGTATTCTTCCATGATTCCCCTAAGAAGTACTAGTTTCAACGATTCATGATCCAAGGTACAATGAATGGCTCTCTTATAGCTAAGTTGAAATTGATGTGCATAATCTTTCAAAGATTCTTTTTCTCCCTGTTGCATTCTAAAAATATCATCCCTAGTATCTTTGGCTTTACAGTAATCCCTATATTTTTTCAAAAAGGCTTGTTTCATTTGATCCTAAGAGAAAATATTGTTTCCTTCTAGGCTCATAAACCATCTGAGCGATAACTCTTTTAGTGTGGAAGCAAAAAGTCTTAATTTTTGTGCATCTGTAGTATAACCAAAGGACCTGCAGATTACTTCAAATTCAAACAAGAAAGTGTCAGGGTCTTCTGAGTTTAAGCCATGAAATTTTGGGAGATTATCGGGATTGATATTTTTCATTCTAGCATCTCCAAGGTGTACGCTTATTGGGAAGGTAAACAGTTCTCTGGGTTCTTCTTCGTCATCTGCCATGGTAGTGTTGGAACTAGAGCTAGCGAAGAAGTTATCAAGATTTGGGTTACGACTGGGATCAACTTCTTTGTCACTATTGAGAAATTCAAATTGAAGGTGTTTAGAACTGGTATTTCTCAATTCTCATAGGGTGGTTAGGCAAAAAACATTTGAATTCGTCTCTCCTTCGCCGAGGCATTCATGGTATTTTTTTAAGATTTTTTCGAACTTTTTTTTTCAAATTGTGTCCTATAGTTTAAGCACATCCCCAACAATGGCGCCAAAAAGTGGTGGCATTCAGAAATTCCTACCCTTTTACAGGTAGTAGTTCAAGAAACTCAATTTAAATATCGACTAGGGAACGTACAAACTTCAGAGGCACTCAGCACTGTATGTGCACTATTAAGAGAATCTTTATCGTTGGGTGTTCATTTTGTAGGAAAAATGGTGAAGATCTATTCTGAAGGGAGTGAAATATATATGGATCTATTGAAATCAAAAGCATAGATGAACTTATTGAATCATGAATCTATTTTATAAAAGCATTCATCTAACTTATGAAAGTAGGAATTTACTCTATAAAAGCATTCATCTAATTTATGAAATCCAAAGCAAAGCATTCATATAGTTTATGAAGCAAGAATTTACTCTATAAAAGCATTCATCTAATTTATGAAATCCAAAGAAAAGCATTCATCTAGTTTATGAAATCCAAAACATGAATCCGACCTAAGAAATCATGAATCTATTTAATTGGAAACCAAAGCATGAATCTATTAAATTTGAAAATGAAAACATGAATCTATTTAATTGAAAACATGAATCTAATCTAAGAAAGCATAAATCTATTTAGGACTATAGACTCTATGTTTTGGAACTACAGATACTGTGTTGCAGAACTATAGATGAAAGAATGTTTTGCGCGGAACTTAACTTTGGTATCAAATAAGTGTCTCAAATAATACACACATATATGTTTCAGAAATAAACAACAAGATGCATAAAATAATATAGAAATAAAGTACAAAACTCCTAAACTACACAATGAGGGGGCCCTCCTCAATGCATATCACAAGATCCAAATAAAACGTATGAACTCACAGGTGGTAAATAACATTGGTCCTTCATTAAAATGCCATAGAATCCATAACAATTGTAAAGATTAGGTACTGTATATCAAAACTGAAAAAAACAAGAGAATAGTCTTCAAAAAATGTGTTAGGCCCCCTGCTACCCAGGTGCCTCTACTTATTACAATGTTTCAACCCTAGTTTCAGCATTGGAAATCACGACCTCAATCCATGGGATTCTTTCCTTTAAATCAGGGAAAACAAGAACTTTATGCCTCTCTTTAGCTTTGACTGGAGCTTGGGTATTTCCATCCTTTCGTATTTACCTGCTTTTGTCCACATATAGTCTCATTCACTTGATTAGTTGATTAAATTATGCTAAAACACAGAAAATGATAACTACTAAATCGCATAGTCCTATTATCAATCAAATTGCATTCTATCCTATAGAAAGGAATGTATTTGATGTTGATGTATATGTAACTTCGGAATGTATTTTACCCATGTGTATTGTATTCCTATATAGATGTTATTATTCTTCTATACGGAAGTGTTTGTATTCCTATAGAGATGTTATTATTCCTCTATACAGAAGTGTCGTCATTTATATTGTAAGTGTCGTAACTTATACTTGATGGGTTATTAGACCACCTTGATGGGGTCGGCCTTGTATGAGTCATGTGGGTAAATGGGTTATTAGACCACCAAGTGTGGGGTCAGCCTGGATTAAGTTAACCATGGGTTATTAGGCTAAGCTAGACAAGTCGGCCCCATTAGTTTATTGGAAAGGACATGACAAGTATAAATAGAGATCGGGAGATCTCTATTTGATCACTCATTACTCACTTCTATCTCTCTTAGAAAGTGGCGCACTTGTGATGAGGAGGATCATCTGCTAGGAGAAGACTATCTCTCATACTTTGGTTGTATCATTTCTCTATCTATCTCTGAGGAAGTTGCGGGGTTTTTCACCTTCTTGGTTTTCCTTGGTGAAACTCTGTGTCTTTTGTGTGCTTGCATTATTGTGTCCATGATTGACATGTTGTAGATATGCTGTACATGTTATTCTCTCAGTTAAGATCCTAGATCAGATTGAAATTTCTGAAAAACTAACATGGTATCAGAGCTAGCCTGAAAGAAGGCATGGTATGGCATGTATGACACTTGTTGCAATTGCGATGCTAGGGATTGATATAGAAAAAATGAGTCATCATAGCACTTTTGCTATAAATCCATTTCGACAATATTTCAGGATCTAAAACTCTTACAGGCCAAAGATAATATCCCCATGTACCTTTTGTCCGAAGCACAACTTCTATTTCGTTGTACTTTGTGTTTTATGATCTGTGCAATCTAGGGTTTCTGCCTCTTCCAGATCTGAGTCATAAACAGGTTACCTAGGAAAAAAGGTCATAACGTGGGATAGGAATCTCCAAATGTAATTTCATAAAAAGTGACAGGGAGGGGACGAACTGTACTTTCATAGGCCGAAGGTTCAGAGGCCAAAAGTGAACCAGTGACACGTGTCACTTCGTACAAGTTCGCTCTCTTGTTTTATCCCATAAACAGGTCACGTTGCGACAATTGTCATAACTCTCTCTCAAAGAATCCAATTGAGGTTAGACTTGTGGGGTTGCAAAGATGATAGGTCGAGCTACTGCAGGTAGAAGTTTCAGATCCTTTGGATTTTTATTTTTGGAGTTACACTAGAAACCATTAGGTGCATATTTCTGTCAAAACAGAATTGGATTTTGAGCACCTTCATTCATGGCTACGGGAATTAGGGTTTCGGAGAAAGTTGAAATTTTTTGTAATCGGAGACCATGGCTGAATGATACTCATCAAAATCAAAATTTAGAGACCAAGATCAAATTTTTTGGTTGGGAAGAAGGCTGAGCTTGATCAAACCCTAGTTCCGGACTTTGATCGGAAAAGTGGAAAATTAGGGCTTCTGCAAAGGTTGAAATTTTTTAAGTTTGTGACCATAGCTAGAAGCTCCTCAGAAAAATAGAAGTTTAGAGCTTTGGATCGAACCTTTTGGTTGGGTATAATGGTGGGCTTTATCAAACCCTAGTTCGAGATCCTGTCCAAAAGATCCAGAAGTTTCAAAGGCAATTTTGAGGGGTGAAACTTTGTAGTTTTCAAATTCTGAGTATACTAGCTTGATCAGCTCATCAAGGCACATCTTTCTATCCTTTCAGAAGTTTGAAATTCAAAATTTGAATTTTTAGGGTTTCTATGACAAACCCTAATACAGCTCCAGATCCAGTTTCTGTAAATCAAGTGGATTGGTTTAATCCTAGAAGAGAATGGATTGGTTACTTACATAAGTGAAGAAGTTCTTATTTTAGAGGGAGATGAGGCTAAGGCCTTACATAAAAAAATTACAAGCAATCTCGACATGTATGACTTATTCAGGTATGTTTCGAGATTTGTTCATGATTAAGTTTATGATATGTTTGTCTTCATATTATTACGATTAGTACAATCTTGATTAAATTTAGACTTGTTGTATCACCTTAATAAAATTATGAATGCATGATAGAAGATATTCATTGATTAGGGTTTTGACACTTATGATTGTACTAATGCATTGTGATGTTGTATGAGGTTGATGTTGTTTGCTAACATGAAAGGTACACCAAGAAAGACAAATCATGTTCTAGTTTAAGAACATATGACCATGGTGACATGAAGAAACATATTCATCCATTGTCATGGATCACATAAAAGATCTATTTACGAGGTATGTATAACTTGGTTCTATAATGGTTAACTTATGAGATATGCAAGTTACTAGCACAAGTCATTGAAGAGAACAAGAAGACATCATATGGGTATGTTAGACATAACTAGCTAACATGCTAATCTAGGTATGTTTTTCCTATATCAAGTTAGAATCCTACCTTGTGTTAGAATCTCTTATATAAGTATACTTTGCATGATTGATTATGATTATTCATGAAGTTATAGGTTTGAGTAATCATGTGTTTAGGTATATTATGTTTCTTACTTTAATTGATGATATGACTAACCAGAAGAGTCCTATATAAACCTTGAATACTAATGTTTATTATCTGTGATCATTACTATACATGTTTAAGACTATTGTGTTACTGGTAGTATTGAGATTATACTAATAAATGTATGATTATGTATGAGATCTCAAGGATATCACAATAGAGATACTTGTAAGCATGCATAGTGATCGAGGATGGATATAAGTTCAAGGACAGGTAATCCAGAAAGCAAAGATCAAGAGGGAGCACACTTTAGTAGTCTCTGCAAGGATGCAAATATTCAGAGGGAGTCGACCACTTCTCACAATCCACATCAGAATGGAGCTGTAGAAAGGAAGCAAAGACTTAGAGGGAGTGAACCCAACAAACAAACAAAGATAAGTATTTGAATTATCATTTCTTGCATATTTGATTGTTTAAATAATACTATTCAATGATGTATATACTGATGTTTCTAGAATTAGGTTGTGTATTTTGGATTATTAGAATAATTGCATTAATGAACAACATACTACTAATATGCATGTAATGGGTAAGTGGCCTATGGCACTGTACAACATTCCATTGCTACTTATCTAGAATGAAACCTCTTTGCTGACATGTTGAGAGTGTTAATTTTTCAGAATTTACTTCAATCTTATCTAGGATCTTAACTGAGAGAACAACATGTACAACATATCTACAGCATATCAATCATAGACACAATAATGCAAGCACACAAGAGACACAGAGTTTACTTGGGGAAAACTGTAAAGGTGAAAAACCCCAATAAATTCCTCAAAGATAGATAGAGCAATGATACAACCCAAGCATGAGAGATAGACATCTCCTAGCAGCAGCTTCTCCTCCTCCACAAGTGAGCCACTCTCCCAAGAGTGTGATGGAGAATAGAATGATGAAATAGAGTGCCTCCCGCACTCTATTTATACTTGACTTGACTTGCCTAATAACCTTTACTAGGTCGACCTTAACTTAACCACATAACATAATGCTGACTGGGCCAACACCCAATAGGGTGGTCTAATAACCCTTTGACCCACATGGCCGACCCCCAATAGGGTGGTCTAATAACCCTTTGACCCACATGATTTATACAGGGCCGACCGCAATAGGATGGTCTAATAACCCATCAATTATAAGTTACGACACTTACAATATAAATGACGACACTTCCATATAGAGGAATAATACCATCTCTATAGGAGTACAATTTACATATATGAAATACATTCCGAAGTTACATATATATCAACACTCCCTCTTAATTAGGAAGGTATTTCTCGACACAGGTCTTCTAGCACAAGTCTTCTTCTCTGGATCATTGTCACTGGATAATCGTCATTGAGTCATCGTCATCATCACTGCTGCTGTTATCTCAATCCATCTCTGAATCTAATCATCATAGGAAGTTCTACAGAGCCAATCCTTTTTCATACTGGATGTAGGCCCACCACCTACAGGTCTTCATCATCACTGGCCATACTGTGGAATCCTCGAGACTTATTATGTGCGTCACAAAACCTCGAAAGAGCATCCCAGGATGTTACGAGTACACAACTCTGACTTGTAGGATCTCCCAAGGCGCTATTACATGTGACCCCACCACAAAACCTTGAAATAGCATCCCAGGATGTTAAGGGTGCACAACTCTGACCTGTAGGATCTCCCAGGGCACAAATTACATGTGGTCACCACAAAACCTCGCAAGAGCATCCCAGGATGTTACGGATACACAACTCCGACCTGAAGGATCTCCCAGGGCACAAATTACATGTGGTCATGGAAAAACCTTGAAAGAGCATCCCAGGATGTTACGGGTACACAACTCCGACCTGAAGGATCTCCCAGGGCCCAAATTACATGCCATAGGACAAAACCTCGCAAGAGCATCCCAAGATGTGACGGGTACGCAACTCTGACCTGAAGGATCTCCCTGGGCACAAATTACATGTCCTCCCTGAGCAATGTCTCAAAAGAGCATCCCAGGTTGTTATGGGTACACAACTCCGACCTATAGGATCTCCCAGACATGCTCATCTGCACAACCTGTTCCACGGCCACAGAGTGTCATCCTGATACTCACCATACATCATCCTAATGTACACATGATCATCCTGATCATCACCACTGCATCGTCCTGATGCATGTCATATGGAGCAACATCCTGAAGCTCGTCAACCATGATCATCCTAATCATACAATTCATCTACCTGATGCATACCAAGTATCTACCCGATACATATCATCATACATGATCCACTTGATCATACAATGTATCCACTTGATACATATACATATAAATGGTCCAAGAATCCAACATGATGCATATACAAAATACATACAAATGATCCAGCTGATCATATCCAGCATCCAACATGATGCATACTTACATAAATGATCCAACTGATCATATCCATCATCCAACATGATGCATACATACATAGATGATCCAACTGATCATATGATGCATATACATATACATAGCAGTAACTGGAGCATCGTCCTGATGCTCATCATCCATGATCCTCCTGATCATCATAGCATCATCCTCTTCAGATCATCTCATCGTCCACGAAGCATAGCCCAGATGCACATCATCCAACACTTACACAATCTACATGGGAGAACACATCTACCACCATTAGGGGAAGGCTCCAACCCTTACTTTTTCACTATGGGAGAACACATCTACCACCATGTGAGAATGGCTCAACAATTATATCACGACCATGGGAGAACACATCAACCATGTCAGAAAAGCTCATGTGCCTCTGCATTTTTTGGACTCATCACTTCCCTTTGGAAGGAACCTCGATCTGAGGTGCACCAAGCCTCTCTCTGAAGTACTCAAACTACACTCTGGCCAATGGCTTGGTCAATACATCTGCAACCTTCTCATCTATCACAACATACTCGGATTCGGCTGTACTCAGTGCTATGCAGGACTGCTTCCTGCTAAACCAAGAGATCACACCTAATCCCATACTGAAGCAGCACCCAGGAGTGCTCTTCTTATCTGTAGAACTGCCTGCCCAATCTGAATCAACATAACCTTCTAGGTTAAACTTTTGATTCACATCATACTTGAGCCCATAATCAACTGTACCTTTTAGGTACCTCAGAATATGTTTTATAGCAACCACGTGAACACTCCTCGGATCCGCCAAGAACTGGCTCAATGTGTTCACCGCAAAGCCAATATCTGGTCTCGTGTTCGTCAGGTACATCAAGGACCCAATCATCTGACGATACATAGTGATATCAACCGGCTCAGATGAAGCATCACACAGAAGCTTCAGGTTTGATTTCATAGGTGTGGCCATGGCCTTGCAGTCCATCATCCTGAACCTTTTCAGGATTTCTACTACATACTTCCCTTGTCCAAGGAAGATTCCATTTGTACTCTGCCACACCTCCATACCTAGAAAATAGTGCATCATCCACAACTTCTTCATCTCGAACTTGGAAGCAAGCTTCCATTGCGTGTTGGCAATCAATCTATCTTCACCTATAATAAACAGGTCATCCAAATACAAAATTAGTATCACTGGATTGCCTTCTTCAACCTTGTAGTAATTATTGGAATCTGCTTTACACTTGGTAAAGCCCAAACTGGATAAAAAGCTGTCTATCCTACCATACCAAGTTCTACACATACATGATTCCCTATCATGTGTCTCAGAACCAAGTGGCTGCTCCACACACACTTCTTCTTCAACTACACCATTCAAGAAAGCTATCTTGAAATCCATCTGGTGTATCTTCCATTTCATCACTGCAGCCAGAGCAAGTATGGATATAATGGAAGTGTATCTGTCTATAGGAGCAAAAGTCTCTATGATACCACCTGCAGCATGCTTGATCTTGTAGATCCTCTTGGAAGTCACTACAGACTCCCCTTCAGGTCTTGGGACTGCATCCCAAACATCTTCATGATCGACTGGTACTCCTCGGTCATGGAATTCTTCCCAGATCCTGGGAACTTCAATATTTTCAATAGATAACTTTGTTACTGAAGAAATGTTGTAGTCCTTCTTTTGTAGGTGATGGTATACGATCTTTCCTACACAACAAGTTAAATTGCATGATTAGAAAATAGCTCATAGTTTTCAGAACAAATTCTTACACATAAAGAAATATGTCATACAGTCATGCAATTATCTTAGCCAATGCTTCAATACAACATTTATCCATATCCTATAACTTTCTAGATGCCTTCCAATCTCTACCAGAACATTGTTAAGAGTGTGCACAACTCCCAACATGTCAGCAAAGAGGTTTCATTCTAGATAAGTAGCAATGGAATGTTGTACAGTGCCATAGGCCACTTACCCATGTATATTAGTAGTATACTGTTCATCAATGCAACTATTCTAATATGCATAATACACCACCTAATTCTAGGAACATGAGTATAAAAATTATTGAACAGTATTATTTAAACAATAAAATATGCAAGGAATGATAATTCAAATACTTATCTTTGTTTGTTTGTTGGGTTGACTCCCTCTCAATGTTTGCTTATTTTCTGCCACTCCATTTTGATGTGGATTGTGAGAAGTGGTCAACTCCCTCTGAATATCTGCATCCTTGCATAAACTACTGAAGTGTGCTCCTTCTTGATCTTTTCTTCCTTGCAGGAACAACTAGAGTGTGATCCCTCTTGATCTTTGCTTCCTTGCAGGAACAACTGGAGTGTGATCCCTCTTGATCTTTGCTTTCTGTATTGCCTGTCCTTGAACTTATATCCATCACTATGCATGCTTATTAGTATCATTATTGTGTTATCCTCGAGGTCTCATACATAATCACACATTCATTAGTATAATCTTAATACTATCAAACCACAATAATATTAAACATGTATAGTCATGATCATTTCAAACACAGATAATAAACATTAGTATTCAAGGTTTCAGGGAAGTCTTCTTTTACTCATGAATATTCTTATTTGATCATAGGACTCTTCTGGTTAGTTAAATCATCAATCAAGATAAGAGACATAAGATGCATAAACCCTTGATTACTTCATTTCTAACTTTATGAATAAACATAACCAATCATACCAAGTATACTTATATAAGGGATCCTAACACAAGGTAGGATTCTAACTTGATATAGGAAAAACATACCTGAATTGGTATGTTGGCTAGTTATGTCTAACATACCCACATGATGTCTTATTGTTCTCTTCAATGACTTGTGCTACTAACCTGCATATCTCATAGGTTAACCGTTATAGAACCAAGTTATACATACCTCGCAAATAGATCTTCTAAGTGATTCATGACAATGGATGAATCTTTGTCCTCATGTAATCATGATCATATGTTCTAGAACTAGAACATGATTTGTCTTTCTTGGTGTACCTTTCATGTTAGTGGAAAACATAAACCTCATACAACACCATAATGCATTAGTACAATCATAAGTGTCAACACCCTAATCAATGAATATCTTCTATCATGCATTCATAATTTTATTAAGGTGATACGACAAGTCTAAATTTAATCAAGATTGTACTAACCGTAATAACATGAAGGAAAACATACCATAAACTTAATCATGAAGAAATCTCGAAACATACCTGGATGAGTCATACCTGTCAAGATTGCTTGTAAGCTTCTTATGTAAGGCCTTAGCCTCATCTCCCTTTGAAACAAGAACTTCTTCACTTATGCAGGTGACCAATCCATTCTCTTCTAGGATTAACCCAATCCACTTGATTTGCAAGAACTGGATCTGGAGGTGGATTAGGGTTTGTTAGAGAAACCCTAAAAATTCAAAATTTGAATTTCAAACTTCCCAAAGGATAGAAATATGCGCCTTGTGAGCTGATCAAGCTGGTATACTCATAATTTGAAAACTGCAAAGTTTCACCCCTCAAATTTGCCTTTGAAACTTCTGGATCTTCTGGACTGGATCTCGAACTAGGGTTTAATAAATCCCACCCTTCTTCCCAATCAAAAGGATTGATCCAAAGCTCTAAGCTTCTGTATTTCTGAGGAGCTTCTAGATGTGGTCACAGATTTAAAAAATTTCCATTTTTGCAGAAGCCCTAATTTTCCACTTTTGTCATTAAAGTCCCAAACTAGAGTTTGATCAAGCCTGGCCTTCTGGAAAACCAAAAATTCTGATCTTGGTCTCTAAATTTCGATTTTGATGAGTAGCATTCAGCCGTAGTCTCCGATTACGAAAATTCCAACTTTCTTCGAAACCCTAAATTCTGGAAGCCATGAATGAAGGTGCTAAAAAATAATTCTGTTTTGATAGAAATATGTACCTGATTGTTTTTGGTGTAACTTTGAACTTTTTGATGCACAAGGTCTGAAATGGTTTCTTGAGATACCCCGACTTGTCATCTTTCCAACCCCATAGGTCTAACCTCAAATGGATTGTCTGAGAGAGATTTATGCCAAGTGTCTCAACATGTCCTGGTTATGGGATAAAACAGGAGAGCGAACTTGTACGGCGTGCCACGTGTCACTATTTCAGTTTCGGCCTCTGAAAAAGTCACCTTAGAAATTAAAGTCCATACAATACCTTTTACTTTTTACAAAATTTCATTTGGAGCTTCCTAGCCCAATTTATGACCTTTTTTCCAAGGTCACCTGTTTATGACTGAGATCTGGAAGAGGCAGAAACCCTATATTGTACAGATCATAAATCACAAAGTACAACGAATTAGAGGTTTTCCTTTTGAAAAAAAGTACATGGAGATCTTAGCTTCACCCTGTACGAATTGCATACCATGAAACCTCGCCGAATTTTATTTATAGCAAAAGTGCTATGATGACTGGTTTTTGCTATATCAAGCCCTAACTTCACAATTGCAACAAGTGTCATACATGCCATACCATGCCTTCTTTCAATCTAGCTCTGATACCATGTTAATTTTTTAGAATTTACTTCAATCTGATCTAAGATCTTAACTGAGAGAACAACATGTACAACATATCTACAGCATATCAATCATGGACACAATAATGCAAGCACACAAGAGACACAGAGTTTACTTGGGGAAAACCATAAAGGTGAAAAACCCCAATAACTTCCTCAGAGATAGATAGATCAATGATACAACCCAAGCATAAGAGATAGACATCTCCTAGTAGTAGCTTCTCCTCCTCTGCAACTGATCCACTCTCCCAAGAGTGTGATGGAGAATAGAATGATGAAATAGAGTGCCTCCCGCACTCTATTTATACTTGACTTGACTTGCCTAATAACCTTTACTAGGTTGGCCTTAACTTAAGCACATAACATAATGCTGACTAGGTCGACACCCAATAGGGTGGTCTAATAACCCTTTGACCCACATGGCTGACCCCCAATAGGGTGGTATAATAACCCTTCGACCCACATGACTTATACAGGGCCGACCCCAACAAGGTGGTCTAATAACCCATCAAGTATACGTTACGACACTTACAATATAAATGACAACAGTTCCGTATAGAGGAATAATACCATCTCTATAGGAGTACAATATACATATATGAAATACATTCCGAAGTTACATATACATCAACACTCCCTCTTAACTAGGAAGGTATTTCTCGACACAGGTCTTCTAGCACAAGACTTCTTCTCTGGATCATTGTCACTTAATAATCGTCATCGAGTCATCGTCATCGTCACTATTGCTGCTATCTCAATCGATCTTTGAATCTACTTGTCATAGGAAGTTCTACAGAGCCAGTCCTTTTTCATACTGGATGTAGGCCTGCCACCTGCAGGTCTTCATCATCACTGGCCATACTGTGGAATCCTCAGGACTTATTATGTGCGTCATAAAACCTCGAAAGAGCATCCCAGGATTTTACGGGTACACAACTCTGACCTATAGGATCTCCCAGGGCGCTATTACATGTGACCCGACCACAAAACCTCAAGAGAGCATCCCAGGATGTTATGGGTACACAACTCCGACCTGTAGGATCTCCCGGGGCACAAATTACATGTGGTCACCACAAAACCTTGCAAGAGCATCCTGGGATGTTACGGGTACACAAATCCGACCTGAAGGATCTCCTAGGGCATAAATTACATGTGGTCATGGAAAAACCTCGAAAGAGTATCCCAGGATGTTATGGGTACACAACTCTGACATGAAGGATCTCCCAGGGCCCAAATTACATGCCATAGGACAACACCTCTCAAGAGCATCCCAGGATATTATGGGTACACAACTCCGACCTGAAGGATCTCCTAGGGCACAAATTATATGTCCTCCTAGAGCAATGTCTTGAAAGAGCATCCCACGCTGTTACGGGTACACAACTCCGACCTATAGGATCTCCCAGACATGCTCATCTGCACAACCTGTTCCATGGCCACAAAGTGTCATCCTGATACTCACCATACATCATCCTGATGTTCACATGATCATCCTGACCATCATCACTACATCATCCTGGTGCATGTCATCTGGAGCAACATATTGAAGCTCATCAACCATGATCATCCTAATCATACAATGCATCTACCTGATGCATACCAAGTATCTACCTGATACATATCATCATACATAATCCACCTGATACATTATACAGATACATGGTCCAAGCATCCAACACGATGCATATACCAAATACATACAAATGATCCAACTGATCATATCCAGCATCCAACATGATGCATACATACATAAATGATCCAACTGATCATATCCAGCATCCAACATGATGCATACATACATAGATGATCCAACTGATCATATGATGCATATACATATACAAAGCAGTAACTGGAGCATCGTCCTGATGCTCATAATCCATGATCCTCCTGATCATCATAGCATCGTCCTCTTCAGATCATCTCATCATCCACAAAGCATAACCCAGATGCACATCACCCAACACTTACACCATTGACATGGGAGAACACATCTACCACCATTCGGGGAAGGCTCCAACCCTTACTTTTTCACCATAGCAGAACACATCTACCACCATGTGAAAAATGGCTTCAGCCCTTACATCTACACCATGGGAGAACACATATACCACCATGTGAGAATGGCTCAGCAATTACATCACGACCATGGGAGAACACATCAACCATGTCAGAAAAGATCATGTGCATCTGCATCTTTCGGACTCATCACTTCCCTTTGGAAGGAACCTCGATTTGAGGTGCACCAAGCCTCTCTCTGAAGTACTCAAACTGCACTCTGGCCAATGGCTTGGTCAATACATCTGCAACCTGCTCATCCAACGCAACATACTCTGCTTCGGCTATACTCAGTGCTACGCAGGACTTCTTCCTGCTAAACCAAGAGATCACACCTGATCCCATACTGAAGCAACACCCAGGAGTGCTCTTCTTATCTGTAGCACTACCTTCCCAATATGAATCAACATAACCTTGCAGGTTAAACTTTTGATTCACATCATACTTGAGCCCATAATCAACTGTACCCTTCAGGTACCTCAGAATATGCTTTATAGAAACCAGGTGAACACTCCTCGTATCCGTCAGGAACTGGCTCAATGTGTTCATTGCAAAGCCAATATATGGTCTCGTGTTCGTCAGATACATAAAGGACCCAATCATTTGACGATACATAGTGATATCAACCAGCTCAGATGAAGCATCACACAAAAGCTTTAGGTTTGATGTCATAGGTGTGGCCATGGCCTTGCAGTCCATCATCCCGAACCTCTTCAATATCTCTACTACATACTTCCCTTGATCAAGAAAGATTCCATCTGCACTCTGCCACACCTCCATACCTAGAAAATAGTGCATCATCCACAAGTTCTTCATCTCAAACTCAGCAGTAAGATTCCGCTGCGCGTCGGCAATCAATCTATCTTCACCTGTAGTAAACAGGTCATCCAAATACAAAAGTAGTATCATTGGATTGCCTTCCTCAACCTTGTAGTAAAGATTGGAATCCGCTTTACTCTTGGTAAATCCCAAACTGGATAGAAAGCTGTCTATCCTACCATACCAAGTTCTGCACATATATGACTCCCTATCATGTGTCTCAGAACCAAGTGGCTGCTCCACATACACTTCTTCTTCAACTACACCATTCAAGAAAGCTGTGTTGAAATCCATCTGGTGTATCTTCCATTTCATCATTGCAGCCAGAGCAAGTATGGATCTAATGGAAGTGTATCTATCTAAAGGAGCAAAAGTCTCTATGCTACCACCTGCACCATGCTTGATCTTGTAGATCCTCTTGGATGTCACTACAGACTCCCCTTCAGGTCTTCGGACTGCATCCCAAACATCTTCATGATCGACTGGTACTCCTCGATCATGGAATTCTTCCCAGATCCTGGGAACTTCAATATCTTCAATATTTTCAATAGATAACTTTGTTGCTGAACAAATGTTGTAATCCTTCTTTTGTAGGTGATGGTATACGATATTTCCTACACAACAAGTTAAATTGCATGATTAGAAAACAACTCATAGTTTTCAGAACAAATTCTTACACATAAAGAAATATGTCATACAGTCATGCAATTATCTTAGCCAATGCTTAAATACAACATTTATCCATATCCCGTAACTTTCTAGATGCCTTCCAATCTCTACCAGAACATTGTTAAGAGTGTGCACAACTCCCAACATGTCAGCAAAGAGGTTTCATTCTAGATAAGTAGCAATGGAATGTTATACAGTGCCATAGGCCACTTACCCATGTATATTAGTAGTATACTGTTCATCAATGCAACTATTCTAATATGCATAATACACCACCTAATTCTAGGAACATGAGTATATACATTATTGAACAGTATTTTTAAACAATAAAATATGCAAGGAATGATAATTCAAATACTTATCTTTGTTTTCTTGTTGGGTTGACTCCCTCTCAGTCTTTGCTTTTTTTTGCAACTCCATTCTGATGTGGATTGTGAGAAGTGGTCAACTCCCTCTGAATATCTGCAACCTTGCAGAAACTATTGAAGTTTGCTCCTTCTTGATCTTTTCTTCCTTGCAGGAACAACTGGAGTGTGCTCCCTCTTGATCTTTGCTTCCTTGCAGAAACAACTGGAGTGTGCTCCCTCTTGATCTTTGTTTCCTTGCAGAAACAACTGGAGTGTGCTCCCTCTTGATCTTTGCTTCCTGTATTACCTGTCCTTGAACTTATATAAATCACTATGAATGCTTATTAGTATCATCATTGTGTTATCCTCGAGGTCTCATACATAATCACACATTCATTAGTATAATCTTAATACTATCAAAACACAATAATCTTAAACATGTATAGTCATGATCATTTCAAACACAGATAATAAACATTAGTATTCAAGGTTTCAAGGAAGTCTTCTTTTACTCATGCATATTCTTATTTGATCATAGGACTCTTCTGGTTAGTTAAATCATCAATCAAGATAAGAGACATAAGATGCATAAATCCTTGATTACTTACATTTCTAACTTTATGAATAAACATAACCAATCATACCAAGTATACTTATATAAGGGATCCTAAGACAAGATAAGATTCTAATTTGATATAGGAAAAACATACCTGGATTTGTATGTTAGCTAGTTATGTCTAACATACCCACATGATGTCTTCTTGTTCTCTTCAATGACTTGTGCTAGTAACCTACATATCTCATAGGTCAACCATTATAAAACCAAGTTATACATACCTCGCAAATAGATCTTCTAAGTGATTCATGACAATGGATGAGTCTTTGTCCTCATGAAATCAAGATCATATGTTCTTGAACTAGAACATGATTTGTCATTCTTGGTGTACCTTTCATGTTAGCGGACAACATAAACCTCATACAACACCATAATGCATTAGTACAATCATAAGTGTCAACACCCTAATCAATGAATATCTTCTATCATGCATTCATAATTTTATTAAGGTGATACGAAAAGTCTAAATTTAATCAAGATTGTACTAACCATAATAACATGAAGACAAACATACCATAAACTTAATCATGAACAAATCTCGAAACATACCTGGATGAGTCATACCTATTGAGATTGCTTGTAAGCTTCTTATGTAAGTCCTTAGACTCATCTCCCTCTGAAACAGGAACTTCTTTACTTATGCAGGTGACCAATCCATTCTCTTCTAGGATTAACCTAATCCACTTGATTTGTAGGAACTGGATCAAGCTGGTATACTCATAATTTGAAAACTACAAAGTTTCACCCCTCAAATTTTCCTTTGAAACTTCCGGATCTTCTAGACAGGATCCCAAACTAGGGTTTAATAAATCCCACCCTTCTACCCAATCAAAAGGTTCGATCCAAAGCTCTAATCTTCTATATTTCTAAGGAGCTTCCAGCCGTGGTCACAGATTTCAAAAATTTCCATTTTTGCAGAAGCCCTAATTTTCCACTTTTTCAATCAAAGTCTCGAACTAGGGTCTGATCAAGACCGGCCTTCTGCCCAACCAAAAATTCTAATCAGGGTATCTAAATTTCAATTTTGATGAGTAGCATTCAGCCGTAGTCTCTGATTACGAAAATTTCAACTTTCTCTGAAACCCTAAATTCCAGAAGCCATGAATGAAGGTGCTAAAACATAATTCTGTTTTGACAGAAATATGTACCTGATTGTTTTTGGTGTAACTCCGAACTGTTCGATCCACAGGGTCTGAAATTTTTTCCTAAAATAGCCTGACCTATGATCTTTCCAACCCCATAGGTCTGACCTCAAAAGGATTCTTTGAGAGAGAGTTATGCCAAGTTTCTCAACGTGACCTATTTATGGGATAAAACAGGAGAGCGAACTTGTACAGCGTGCCATGTTTCACTGGTTTAGTTTCGGCCTTTGAAAAAGTTACATGAGAAATTAAAGTCCATACACTACCTTTCACTTTTTATGGAATTTCATTTGGAGCTTCCTAGCCCAATTTAGGACCTTTTTTCCAAGGTCACTTGTTTATGACTGAGATCTGGAAGAGGCAGAAACCCTATATTGTACAGATCATAAATCACAAATTACAACGAATTAGAGGTTTTCTTTTAAACAAAAGGTACATGGGGATCTTAGCTTCACCCTGTATGAATTGCATACCCTGAAACCTCACCGAAATTTATTTATAGAGAAAGTGCTACGATGACTGGTTTTTGCTATATCAAGCCCTAGCTTCACAGTTGCAACAAGTGTCATACATGCCATACCATGCCTTCTTTTAGGCTAGCTCTGATACCATGTTAATTTTTTAGAATTTATTTCAATCTTATCTAGGATCTTAACTGAGAGAACAACATGTACAACATATCTACAGCATATCAATCATGGACACAATAATGCAAGCACACAAGAGACACAAAGTTTACTTTGGGAAAACCATAAAGGTGAAAAACCCCAATAACTTCCTCAGAGATAGATAAAGAAATGATACAACCCAAGCATAAGAGATAGACATCTCCTAGCAGCAGCTTCTCCTCCTCCACAAGTGAGCCACTCTCCCAAGAGTGTGATGGAGAAAAGAATGATGAAATAGAGTGCCTCCCGCACTCTATTTATACTTGACTTGACTTGCCTAATAACCTTTACTAAGTCGGCCTTAACTTAACCACATAACATAATGCTGACTAGCCCAACACCCAATAGGGTGGTCTAATAACCCTTTGACCCACATGGCTGACCCCCAATAGGGTGGTCTAATAACCCTTCGACCCACATGACTTATACAGGGCCGACCCCAACAAGGTGGTCTAATAACCCATCAAGTATAAGTTACGACACTTACAATATAAATGGCGACACTTCCGTATAGAGGAATAATACCATCTCTATAGGAGTACAATATACATATATTAAATACATTCCAAAGTTACATATACATCAACAAAGAGTAGTGCAAAACTCTTAACAATGTTCTGGTAGAGATTGAAGGCATCTAGAATGTTACAGGATATGGATGAATGTTGTACTGAAGCATTGGCTAAAATAATTGCATGACTGTATGACATATTTCTTTATGTGTAAAAATTTGTTCTGAAAAATATGAGAAGTTTCTAATGATGCAATTTGACCTATTTTGTAGGAAAGATCATATACAAGCACCTACAAAAGAATAACTACAACATTTGTTCAAACAACAAAGTTATCTATTGAAGATATTGAAGATTATGAAGTTCCCAGGATATGGGATACAATAAAAGGTTGCCATGGTTGAGAAGTACCAATCAATCATGTCTAGGATGTGGTCCCAAGACCTGAAGGGAAGTTTGTTGTGACTTCCATGTGGATCTATAAGATCAAGCATGCTGTAGATGGCAACATAGAGAAATATAAAGCAAGGTTTGTAGCTCGTGGCTGATTATGAAGAGACTTTTGCTTCTGTAGCCATATACACTTCCATCAGATCAGTACTTTCTCTGGTTGTAGTGATGAAATGGAAGATATACCATATGGATGTCAAGACATATTTCTTGAATGGTGTAGTCAAGGAGGAAGTGTATGTGGAGCATCCACTTGGTTTTGAGACACATGACATGAAGTCATATGTGTGCAGGTTGAAGAAAGCCTTGTATGGCTTGAAGCAAGCTCCTAGAACTTGGTATGGTAGGATAGAAAAATTTCTATCCAGTTTGGGCTTTACCAAGAGTAAAGCGGATTCCAACCTTTACTACAAGGTTGAGGAAGGCAATCTAGTGATACCCTTATTGTATGTGGATGACCTGTTTGTAATAGGAGAGGATAGATTGATTGTCGACACGCAGCAGAAGCTTGCTACCAAGTTCGAGATGAAGAACTTGGGTATGATGCACTGCTTTCTTTGTATGGAGGTGTGATAGAGTGCAGATGGAATCTTCCTTGGACAAGGGAGGTATGTAGTAGAGATCTTGAAGAGGTTCGGGATGATGGACTGCAAGGCTATGGCCACACCTATGGCATCGAACCTGAAGCTTTTGTGTGATGCTTCATCTGATCCAGTTGATGTCACGATGTATCCTCAGATGATTGGGTTCTCTATGTACCTGACGAACACGAGTCCAGATATTTGATTTGCGGTGAACACATTGAGCCAGTTCCTAATGGATCCGAGAGATGTTCACCTGGTTGCTATAAAGCATATTCTGAGGTACCTGAAGGGTACGGTTGATTATGGGCTCAAGTATAATGCAAATCAAAAGTTTAACCTGCAAGGTTATGTTGATTTGGACTGGGCAGGCAGTGTTGTAGATAGGAAGATCACATTTGGGTGTTGCTTCAGTATGGGATCAGGTGTGATCTCTTGGTTTAGCAGGAAGCAGTCCTGCATAGCACTGAGTACAACCGAAGTAGAGTATGTTGCAGCTTGTTCGACTAGTTGTGAGGCAGTATGGATCTGAAAGCTACTGTATGAGTTATTTGATCTCTCCCTGGAGGCTACTAGTATATTTTGTGACAACCAGAGTTGCGTGAAGTTGTTTGAGAACTCGGCGTTCCACGACAGGTCGAAGCACATTGAGATCAAATATCACTATATCAGGGATATGGTGTAGAGAGGAGTAGTGAAGCTCCTGTATGTTGCGACAGATGAGCAGGTTGTGGATTTACTAACGAAACCACTAGCCAGAGTGAAGTTCGAGTACTTCAGAGCAGCGAAATTTTTAAGGGCGAAATTTCACCAATTGGCTATTTTTCGGGCATTTTTTCAAAAAATAAATTCGCTATTTGGTCATTTTTAGTATCTAATATTGCCTATATTTACATAAAATATGTTTTTTTATCATAATATTCGCCAAAATTTACAATTTTTAATAGTAAATTGTATGTTTCATATTTGATATTCGCCTACCATTTCATATATATGTTTTTTCTAATCTAAAATAATCGCCTAGAATATTATACTTAAGTATACTTTTATAATCCTTAAAAAATACCCTACTTCAGAGAGAGGCTTGGTGTTCTTCAGATTGACGACACTTCGAGGAAGAAGTGATGGACACATTTGTTGGAGCCATTCCAAGCATGGTAAGAGGAGGATCCAAGCATGGCTGTGGATTTAAGCGCTAGATGATGAGCATCAGGACGATGCTCCAGTTACTGCTTGGTATATGCATCATGTTGGATGCTTGGAATGATCAGTTGGATCATGTATATGTATATGCATCATGTTGGATGCTTGGTATGATCAGTTGGATCATGTATATGTATATGAATCATATTGGATGCTTGTTATGATTAGGTGGATCATTTATTTTTGTATGTATCAGGTGGATACATTGTATGATCAAATGGATCATGTATTTGTGTAGGTATCAGTTGGATACATTGTATGATCAGGTGGATCATGTATGATGATAGATACTTGGTATGCATCAGGTGGATGCATTGTATGATTAGGATGATCATGGATGACGAGCTTCAGGATGTTGCTCTAGATGATATGCATCAAGATGATGCTATGATGATGATCAGGTTGATCAAGTGATGATGTACATCAGGATGGTCTAATAACCCAGGTGGTCTAATAAACCTGGGATGCTACAGCCACATTTTGTGGTGAGATCACATGTAATGTGCTCCTGGGAGATCCGACAGGTAGAGCTGAGTGCTCGTAACAACCTGGGATGCTACAGCCAAGTTTTATGGTGAGATCACTTGTAATGTTCTCCTGGGAGATCCGACAAGTAGAGTTGTGTGCTTGTAACAGCCTGGGATGCTACAGCCAGGTTTTGTGATGAGGTCACATGTAATTTGCTCCTAGGAGATCCGACAGGTAGAGTTGTGTGCTCGTAACAACCTAGGATGCTACAGCCAGGTTTTGTGACGCACGTAATAAGTCCTGAGGATTCCATAGTATGGCAAGTGATGATGAAGACCTGCAGGTGGTGGGTCTACATCCAGTATGAAAAAGGACTAGATTTGTAGAAATTCCCATGACAAGTAGATTCAGAGATTGATTGATATAGCAGCAGCAGTGACGATGATGATGATTTACTGATGATGATCTACAGAAGAATACTTGTGCTAGCAGATCTGTGTCGAGAAATACCTTCCTAATTAAGAGGGAGTGTTGATGTATATGTAAATTCGGAATGTATTTTACCCATGTATATTGTGTTCCTATAGAGATGTTATTATTCCTCTATACGGAAGTGTTGTATTCCTATAGAGATGTTATTATTCCTCTAAACGGAAGTGTCATCATTTATATTGTAAGTGTCGTAACTTATACTTGATGGGTTATTAGACCACCTTGATGGGGTCGGCCCTGTATGAGTCATGTGGGTAAATGGGTTATTAGACCACCAAGTGTGGGGTCAGCCTGGATTAAGTTAATCATGGGTTATTAGGCTAAGCTAGACAAGTTGGCCCCATTAGTTTATTGGGCAGGACAGGACAAGTATAAATAGATAGAGATCGGGAGATCTCTATTTGATCACTCATTACTCACTTCTATCTCTCTCAGAAAGTGGTGCACTTGTGAGGAGGAGGATCATCTGCTAGGAGAAGACTATCTCTCGTACTTTGGTTGTAATTTGGTTGTATCATTGCTCTATCTATCTTTGAGGAAGTTGCGGGGTTTTTCACCTTCTTGGTTTTCCCCGGTGAAACTCTGTGTCTCTTGTGTGCTTGCATTAATGTGTCCATGATTGATATGTTGCAGATATGTTGTACATGTTATTCTCTCAGTTAAGATCCTAGATCAGATTGAAATTTCTGAAAAACTAACATTTGATACCTATATTATGGACTCATCATTACCTCCTATATCTTTCCTATCTTAAAACATAAAATAAAAGAAGAAGTATCCTAGGAATAAGTTTCTAAAGAGGCATCCCAACCTGCACAACCATAAGGTACTCAAACCTTACTAGAACCCATTGACAACAATACTTTGGTCCCTTTAAAGTATGTCAAATATCCTATATTGGAGGACCCAAGAAGGCCCGAGTCAGTGAAAACCATATTACAGCCCCTTAAGTTTACATTGATCTGCATCCCCCCTAGCTTACAGTGCTCTTGATATAGTCTCCCAAACATTTCCCATCCCTAAGACATTAATGGTTTCATCGCTCACTGTAGTTGCCTTGTCATATGTTCTAGCAAGCACAACCAAACCCTACATTATCGAAATTATAGATGATCCTCTAGAAACCATGCCTATGACAGAGATACCAATTCAGCAAGAAATTCCACAGTAGCAAAAGGCCTCCCATGAGAGTGAATCAAACCAAAAATCATCTGATGATTCATAGGCCACACTCGTAGATTCATTAATACAATATTCTTATGAACAAGTAGATGCCTTGAGTGACCTAGACACTATGCAATTTGACTCGCCCTAGCAGTGAGATGAATTATAGGAGACACCATGAGTGGAATACATTTCTATGCTTGAATCACAGAACAACCAGGAGATGGAAATGTAGGAACTTCTACCACCTCCCCAAGTAGTTGAAAAAATCTCCCTACAATACCAGATTGTATAGTTCACAAAGGATCCAACCCATTGTCAAGATATTCTCCATATTTTCCAGACGAATATGAATATCACCCTATTTATCTTTGAGGAAACCCAACAAAATATCATTTAGAGTAGAGTAGTGCAATAGGAAGTAAAGACCCATTAGAAAGATCATTCTGCATTTTCAATTACATTTGGCCTACCCCTACTATCTTTACCACCTAATGATTTAATATTGGAATACACTTCATTTTTATCCCAACAGTTGTTCAAGAATATCTGAAGCACAGTAACAGAAGAAGAACATAGCCTAGTCTAGGCTGAGACAGAGCATTCCAATATCAAACAAGTTTATGACGATGCCCACATCCAGCTGGCAGATTCTCTCACAATAAAGGAAAAAGCTCGATAATGTCGAGATGCTACAGAGGAAACTATCACATATCTTTATGACTAGATGCACACCATGTGGCCCCAAGCGCATTAGCACTTAGCCAAAGAACCAGAAGAATTTTTAGTTTCAACACCAAAATAAATCCTCCAACTCTTCTATACTTCATGGTAGAATATGAAGACAAAGAACGCAACATTGCAACAACAAATATTCACCATTCAACATTAGGGCAATGAAAAGCAGACACAATTGATGACTCGGGTATTGAAATTTAGCCAAGAAATTGAGCATATCGACACCCAACTGCAGCAGACAATGAAGCAAAGTCAAGATATCTTTACAGAACTAAATGACTAGTTTGGAATCTTAGAAAAGAAGCAATGAATAGGAACCCCCTTGAACATACACAATAGTATAAGGAATCCCAACAATTTGATAATGTGATGGATATCCTCCATGACAAATTCTGCACATACAAGTAGGTTTTGTGGGACTTAAATACTATATCCCAAGTCACATACACTAACCTTCAATAGTTAGATCAATTTGTAGATACAAAGACTTAGAAGGTACAACATTAAAAGCCCACCCTCCTAGATACCGATAAAGCCCAAAATTTTTTGTCCATCACTAATATTTTTCTTGGAAAGTGGCACATGAAGTTGGAATAATTCGAAGATCTCAAGAAGGAGGTGTTTATAGAAGTGCTAGAGTAGGCTCCTTCATTTGAAGAGCTTGTAGCAAAGGATACACAAGGATTATAAATGTAACAAAGTTAACTTGAGGGTGAGTCAACACTTGTGGTAGATTCCTATTGGCTCCTTCATTTTTGGAGAGGAATGCAAAAGGAGGAAGAGGAAAGGACCAAAGAAGGAAGCACGAGGTAAGGGAGTGGGAGTTGCGAAAAACCTCTAACAACCAGAATAGATTTGGACCAATTTTGGACCTGCCCTTGCAAGTATAAAATGAAGCAGAAAGCAAGCATAAGGGGTAGGAGTAGAATATTAAATAGATAGAAGACCAGCAAAGAAGAATAAGGATGGAGTAGAGAGAGTTCAAAGATGATCAGAGGCCCCAGAAGACCAAGCCGCAATAAAAGATAATGTATCTGGGTTTTGGGTAGTTGGGTTATGTTTCTATGTTTTGTATGATGTCGTGATGGGTAATTTTGTTGTAGTTGTAAGGCCATAGATCCAGGATGTAATGATGTTTATCTAATATAATAATGAAGTATTTTAGGGGCCCTCAATTTTATGTGTTATATCTGTATATATTTTCATAGATTCATTCTATGCTACTTTTTATTTATTTGGTATGAGTGATATATTGATGTTGTGATACTTTGAGATGAACATTGGTGTGATATGAATAATGATAACTCCACATGTGCATCCTTATATTTAAACACTCCTTATTACACACTGGTCTTTGTTGTGCTTCGGGTAAGACCTTCTGCTTCATGGGATTGATAAATCCAACACACTAGACTACAACGGTTCCTTGTTTTGGACCACGCACAAGAACCTAGTCTCAATTTTGCACCAACATAATGGCTATGTAAGAGAGAGAGAGAGAGAGAGAGAGAGAGAGAGAGAGAGAGAGAGTAGGAGGAGTAAATTGTGATTTATTTATAGCAAATCACTGCTATAAAACACCAGTTAAGAGTGTTTCTAATTTCTAATAGATGAGAAGTAAAGCTCATTGGTATACTCGTTTTCCCCGGTAGAGGGGTTTCTAGGGTAATTTCTATGTACTATGTGAATGTGTTTTGTGCCATTTCTTTATGTATAATTTTTTTTAACTTTATGAATCATATTTGTAACCACTATAATAGGTATTATAACCCAATAATTGGTATCAGAGTTATATTTGGCTTCAGGAGGATGTCGTTTTTGCTAAGGGTTTTCCTTGGTCCTAGATATGGAAAATACCTATTTTAGTGGGAGTTTCCAAAAGCATTGATTCATAGTTATTATGGATAACACTTCAATGATAGAAATTGAAAAGTTTAATGGGTATAATTTTGAGCTTTGGGAGCTTAAAATAGAGGATGTCCTTGCAGATCTAGAGAAATGGGTTGATGTCATCCCTAGTACAACTACAGAAATTATGTCATCAAAATATTGGAATAAAATTGACAAGAAAGAAAGGATTACAATATTACTTTTTTTAGTAGATTGTATATTACTAAATGTCTCAGGAGAAGACACTACAAAGAAGCTATTGGAAATTTTGTTCAACGTATACTATTTGAAATATCTAGTTAACAAGTTGTTTCTTTGGAAGAAGTTATATCTTCTAAAGATGAGTGAGGGTAACTCAATTACAGAGAACCTAGATGCATTCAACACTATGATTAGTCAGTTGTTGTCTATGGATATTAAAATCACGAAGGAGGATAAACGTATCATTTTGTTGTGTTATTTCCCAGACTCGTTGGATAGCATGGTCATAACCATTGGAGTAATAATACCAAAATGAAGATCGAGGATGTGGCCACATATGTAAGTAATATCATAAGATATGAAACAAATCAATACGGAAGGTTTGAACCATGACACCTTCATGGTAAGAGGTTGACTAGTAGACAAAGAAAAAGGAAAAATATTCAATAAAAGATTGAATTCGAGGGTATATCTAATACTGGAGATAAATCTCCTAGTTTGAAAATAAGAAGATGAGGGAAATGAGCTAAGGTTGAGCACTATAAGTGAGATAGTAAGTCAATATAAGTCAAGAGAAGAAAAGGGTTTAAGGAAGGTCAGTCGACTAATAATAAGTCTTTAAAAGAACAAAAAATATATGTGTATTTTTCTCCACAAGTACACAGTCAGATCGTGACTCTTTATTGATGAACTCTGATGTGTCATATCATATGACACCTTGCAGAGAATAATTCTATGAATATGAGAAGTTTGATAGTGGTGATATTCTTCTTGGAGATGATTCACCGACCATGATTGTTGGATGAAGAAAAATATGACTTATATTAAAATATGGAAGGATAGGAACATTTCCAGGAGTGTTGCATATCCCAGGTTTGGCTCAAAACATGAACTTGGTTAGTAAGATGGGGAATGTAGGTGTCCACTCTATATTTGAAAAAGATACATGCAAGATGGTGCAAGGAGCCATGGTACTAATGAGAGGAGTTCGGAATGGAACCTTGTATAATATATTGGGAAGAACATACACTAATGGATGTGTAAATGTACTCTGTCTTGAATTCGACATCATATCTTCTTGTCTAGTCGACTCAACTATGTTGTGGGATCAATGGATAAGACATATTAGTAAGATATGTCTTCATTCTATGCATAGTAAAGGTATGGTCTAAGGTCTCTTTAATTGTTCTAAAGAAGTAGACTTATGTGAACATTGTATTTATGGAAAATAGAGTCATGCAAGTTTCTCATCTGGTGCTACTATGGTTAAGGAAATAATGGAGTTAATACACAGAGATGTGCTTAGACTAGTGTTGATCCCATCACTAGGAGGATCATAGTATTACATATCTTTCATAGATGATTTCTCCAAAATTACATGGTTGTATTTTTTGAGGAAGAAATATGAGGTCTTTGAGAAATTCCAAGAGTTTGAGGATTTTGTAGAAAATTAAACTGGTAAAAGGGTCAAGGTGCTGAGAATTGATAATGGAGGATAAATTTTTGGGAAGGCGGTCAACCAGTTCTGTAGACATCATGGTATAGCTCGAAAAATATAACTCCATACAAACCTCAAGAGAATGGATTTGTTGAGAGAATGAACATAACATTGATGGAGAAAGCTAGGAGCATGCTCAATGGTGGAGAAATCGTACAAGAATTCTAGGAAGAGGCATTTGACATGACATGTTACCTGGTGAATAGGTCATCATCGATAAATATAGTTCACGCGACTCCATATGCAACATGGGATAGTAAAAAACCCTCTCTTACAGATATCAAATTTTTTGGGTGTGATTCCTTTATGCATATCCCAAAGGATAAAAGAAGCAAACCCGATAGCAAGTTGGTGAAGTGCATATTCATCGGGTACAAGGATGGAGTGAAAGGGTATAATTTGTCGAATTTGGTAACAAGGAAGGAAGTATATACTAGAGATGTAATATTCAGAGAAGTAGGAGTTACTTCCAGGTATGAATAGGTTAGAAGAGAAAATGAACCAAAAAAGAAAGAGTTTGAATTGAATGGAAAAAATATGGATTTAGGAGAGTCGATTAAATCTAACAAATAGGTTGAACAACAGACTCCAAACATCAAGAGTTCTAATCGAGAGCCAATATTTCCTAGTGTAGGGAATCAATGGGAATTTCAACCATGCTTAAGCGAAATTAAGTTTTGAATCTCCTATTTATGCAAAGAAAACAAAAAGTGGGAGAATGTTGGGAATTTTATATTGTTTTCATGAAATCAATGGTCGAAGTCAATAGTTGACTAGTGCGTAGGTCAAATGGGGTCGAAGGTGGTCAAATAGTGGAAGTCTAGTTGAATGGTCAATTAGAATAGTTGTTTGGTCGAAGACAATGAATGGTTAATGACAAGTCAACAAACACTAGAACGACTAAGATAAGCGAGCGACTGACAAAAGGTTGACTAAGTTGAACAAACTATAATAGAATAAATGAAAGTGGTTAGGAAGTGATGGATTTCGATTAATGGTCAGTTGATTGTAACTAACTCGGGTACCACGAACTAGTGTATGTATTGCATCAATAAACAAGATGTAATGGCTATGTAATACCAAGAGAGTGAGAGAAGAAGTGAAGTGTGATTCGTTGTTTAGTAAATCATTGTTGTAAAATGCTAGTTAAGAGTGTTTCTAATAGATGAGCAATTGATCTCATTGGTGTGTTGGTTTTTCCTAGTAGATGGATTTCCAGAGAAATTTCTGTGTACTATGTGAATGTGTTGTGTTCCATTCCATTATGTATAATTGTGTTGAAATATATGAATCATATGAATAACCACTGTAATATGTATTATAACCAAACAATTCAATGGAATCATTTTTAGAACTTGGGATTCATTCATTCAAGTTAAAAAGTGAGATATGAGGTTGTGCTAATCTATGAGATTTTCACAGTAAGGTAAATTTGGACAAGCGAAGTCAAAAACAAAGAATTGAATAGGACTTGCATGGGGCAAGGTTATAGCAGATTCATGCGTTGGTTTGCATATGATTATTGGGTATTGGGAAAATGATATGTTTCTTTATATTCAAGTTCAATCAAATTGAGCTCCAAGATTGTGCTAAGCTATGGGATTTGCATAGTAGGGTGAATATGGACTAACTAAGTGAAAAACAAAGAGGTGAATAGGACCTACATGGGGAAATCCTATACTATATTCAAGGGTTGGTTTCTATAGGATTATCGGGCATTGGAAGAAGGATAAATTTCCTTTCATTCATTGCACTTCTATAAAAGAGGGGTAGGTTGATGGCCAGACTCCTTCTTATATACTATAAACATTATTATCATAAATAAAGTTTAAACCATCCACCTTGGGTGTTGCATATACATGTGCATTTGTATTCTGAATTGTTTATTACGATTGATGTTATTCTATTCATGCAATGTTATATATTGGTTGACTATTAACATGGACTAAGTTTTGAATCAGGTTAAGTATAAGTATTACTAGGTTGTTTTAGAGGATATGGTTGGACACATGCCATACTATTGAATGAACTTTTTTGAGTAGGGATTAGTTTGATTTGATGGATTGTAGTCTAAGACAAAGTTATGGGCATACTTTAGGTCAAGAGGCATAGTTTGGTTGTAGTAGGTGTAGGAAGGTCAATTCCTTGCAATCGAGGTAAGGTAGTTCCACATGATCTCAGGTGTCGAAATGAGTTTGGGAAATTACTAAGTTAATAAAAAATATTAGGCTAGATTGTAGGTCCATTATAAGTGGAATTAGTTAAAAAATTGGGTTTTCTACACAACCTTCACTATTGTCACTCTTATGATAGGTGGTTTTATAAAAAAAGTATGCAATTTTATCCATTCTCCCTTCTGGGGCAGTGAGTTACAAATCACTTTGGGTAATGTTATTCATCCTTGGACAAAATTAGAAGTAGGACACACCTAATGAGGAAAATTGACAGGTAGTTGTGAAGGGAAACCTAAAAGTTGTAATCGTGAACTTGTGCCTAGGTGCATAGGAACCTAGGATATTTCATCTACATAAAAATTGGTTAATCATGTACTCCTCAACATGTCTTGGAAGGAACTATAATAATTCATTGACATGTTATTTGTAGAATTTGATCATATAGATCTAGATACTAAACAAGATATAAATATTGTGAAAGAAATCAACAATCAATCACATTCATGCAATAAATGTGCTAAACATTAATCATTACACGAAAGAGAGAAGTTAAAAACATGAGAGAATTTTATATTACATCTAGCTTCAATTAATGAAGAAGAAAGTATAAATGTGCAATGAAATTTAAATAGATCATGGAGACAATTCAAATTGCTCATGCATTGCATGAGATGCTAGTTAGGCTTAGCTAGATCTAGAGACCATTAGTTATCCATGCACACTCTCCAAGATGAGTTTAACTGACTCATGACTTCCTAAACACTAGTTCTAACTAAAAGAGGCACATGCAACTGAGTGCATGTGCATGCATGAGTATCACATCCCTAAAATACCAAAGGAGGGAACTACTATCTCAAAATAGCTAAAAAAAAGAGGTGCATATAGTCCCTCAACAGTGGATTAAACTCCCCAAATTCACTCCACAACTCTAACTTTGCAATGTGGGACTCTAAAATCAAGGAAAATAATCCATAATTGAAGGAATTCGTCCTCATATGCCAAAATAGATTTTAGGTGTTCAAAAGAAGGTGTTGATGGAAAACATAAACACTATGAAGAATGTTGTAGAATCATTGACCAAGATAGTGAGTATCGAGAAGATTTCTTACTGTAGGGAATCGATGGGAATGTAAACCTTGCTTAAGTGAACTAAAGTTATGAATCTCCTATTTATGCAAAGAAAAAAAAAGTGGGAGAATGTTGGAAATGTTATATTATTTTCATGAAATCAACAGTCGAAGTCAATAGTTGACTAGTCTGTAGGTCAAATGGAGTCAAAGGTGGTCGGATAGTGGAATTCTAGTTGAATGGCTGAGTAGAATATTTGTTTGGTCGAAGATAATGAATGGTTGATGATAAATCAACAAACATTGGAACAACTAGAATTTAAACGAGTGATTGACCAAAGGTTGAATAAGTTGAATCAACTGTAATAGAATAAATGAAAGTGGTTAGGAAGTGATGGATTTCCATTAATGAGCAGTTGGGTGTAACTAACTTGGGTACCACGAGCTAGTGTATGTATTGCATCTATAAACAAGATGTAATGGCTATGTAATACCAAGAGAGTGAGAGAAGAAGTGAAGTGTGATTGTTGTCTAGTAAATCACTCTTGTAAAATGCTAGTTAAGAATGTTGCTAATAGGTGAGCAGTTGATATCATTGGCTTGTTGGTTCTTCTAGTAGAGGGATTTCCAGAGTAATTTTTGTGTACTATGTGAATGTGTTGTGTTCCATTGCATTATGTATAATTGTGTTGAAATATGTGAATCATTTGAATAACCACTATAATAGGTATTGGAATCAAACAATTCAAGGGGAATCATTATTAGGACTTGGGATTCATTCATTCAAGTTCAAAGTGAGATATTAGGTTGTGTTAAGCTACGATGTTTTCATGGTAGGGTGAATTTGGACTAGCGAAGTGGAAAACAAAGAGGTGAATACGACTTGCATGGGGCAAGGTCATAGTAGCTTCATGGGTTGGTTTACATATGATTATTGGGCATTGGGAAAAAGGATATTTTTCTTTAGATTCAAGTTCAATCAAAGTGAGCTCCAAGATTCTGCTAAGCTATGGGATTTGCATAGTAGGGTGAATTTGGACAAACTAAGTGAAAAACAAAGAGGTGAATGTTATGCAACCAAGTCCCAAATATAGCATAAAAATAGCAGAAATAGACCATAAGAAAGTAATCCATGCCTTAATAATAAAGAACTAAGATGAATAACAGTCCTCTTCGAGGGAGGAACCTCCTTACACAATGTACTAAGTACATAATACAAGAAAAGATACAATGATCACTAAAATGAAAAGGTCTCCTTCCTATATAGAGGAGACAAAGGGGTACAATAATAACTAATAGACCTAATCAGACATCAATAATATGTAATGGACCATAATAAAGGGGGTAATGTGCCAATATTTAGGGCCTAACATGCCCCTCCCATTCAGACAATTGTTGTCCTCAATGACTTATTAGTTATGGAGGCTTCTGTATGAATGACTCATCTTCCCATGTTGAATTTTCCACTAACAGGTTCTTCCATTTGATGAGGTACTCCGTAACAGCCTGATTTCGTAGTTGTTTAGTCCTTGTTTTAGTGATTTGTTCAGGTTCCAATATGACTCTTCCTTCTTCATAAATATAGGGAAAGATTGTTTGAATTGGGATCTTGTCTCCTATTACCTTCTTTAACCAAGAAACATGGAAAACTGTATGTACTCTTGAAGATGAAGGAAGCTCCAATTTGTAATCCATACTACCAATATTCTGCAACACTTTATAAGGACCATAATACTTGGGTGCTAATTTATTGTCCTTATTTAGTTGCTTGAGGGACATATGCTTGTAAGGTTGTAGCCTCAGAAATACCCAATCCCCTTCTTTGAAACTCCTTTCACACTAATGTTGATCAACTTGTTGTTTCATCCTATTTTGTGACATAGCTAGGTTGTCCTTAAGTATTTGTAGAACTTCTTGCTGGTGCTCTATGTGATCTTCCACGACTTGAAATTTAGATTTTCCCTTTAAGGGATATGTGATATATGGAGGTTGGCATCCATAAAGTGTCATAAATGGAGACATTTTTGATGATGTGTGGAACGAAGTATTCTATCACCATTCTGCCAAAGATAACCATTTCACCCAATGTGTTTGTTTATCAGATGCAAAGAAACGAAGATAGCCTTCCAAACATTTGTTCACTACCTCACATTTCCTATCAGATTGAGGATGATAAGATGAACTATGATCCAATTGGGTACCCAAACAAGAAAATAATTCATTCCAAAATTTTCCAGTGAAAATTGGATCTCTATCGCTTATAATAATCTTTAGATTTCCATGTAACTTCTGAATTGTTTCCAAAAAAGCCATGGCTACTGTACTTGCATTAAAAGGGTGAGAGAGTGCACAAAAATGTGAATACTTTGTGATTCTATCAACAATAACATTATTTCCTTCTGACTTGGATAGACTTGTGACAAAATACATTGAGACTTCTTCCCAATGCTGGAAATGTATGTTTAATGGTTGTAGAAGTCTCAGGGTCTTAACTATTTCCACCTTATTCTGTTGGAAAACCAAGGATTCGGCCACAAAACTTTGAACATCAAATTTAAGACCTTCCCAAAACAAATTCCTTCTTGACCCTATGGTAAGTTTTCAGGAATCCAGAGTGCCCACCTATAGGAGAGGTGTGTAATTCTGAGAGGAAATTTTGTTTGAGTTGGAGTATTTGCATAAATATAAGCGATCCTTAAACCATAATGAATCATTTGTCCAAACAAAAGTATCTGATACACTGGGATAGTCCTATAGATTTTGAATGAGCGTCCACACAGATAGTTCATTTTCCCATTCTTCCCTTGCTACTACTACCCAATTGGGTTGCAGAATGGAAATTGCACAAAGTAATGCCCCAACATCTTCATCTTTTCTAGAAAGCACATATGCCACCACATTATGTTTCCCTTTTCGATAGATGATTTCAAATTCATATACAAACATCTTCGTTACGCATTTTTGTTGTTCTTTCAAAGATAATCTCTATTCCAAGAATTATTTAAGACTATCATGATCTGTGTTAGGAACCCATGTCAACTCTTCTATTTACTTTGTTAGTATATTGTTGTTGGACGCATATGCTTTATAAGTCGTCCCATAGTATTTGTTGATCCATAGTTTGTATTATTGTTGTTGGACGCATATGCTTTGTAAGTCGTCCCGTAATAATTGTTGATCCATATTTTGTATTTGTCCCATGGTTTGTATTGACACATGGTATTGACCCATGGTATTGGCACCTAGACTTAGTATATAAGTTGGTATTGAGACCAATGAAGGTACATGAAGTTATTTGTATTGAGCTTGCTCAAAGGAGGTTGCCCCCTCGAAGTGGCCTGCGATCAATATAAAAGTGATTATGAGTTCTGTTATTTCTGCTATCTTGTGTGTTTTCATTAATTAATTATTGCAGGTTCATCACATCTGGTATCAGAGCACTTTCTTGGGCTTGTTGGGTGGAATTTCTACCAAAATTTTTTTTCGCACGTGTTGCAAGTTCAGATCTGGGAATAATCCCTATCCGCTTAACTATGGGAAGTACTTGGGTATAATCCCTAAATCTCATTGTGAGGAGTACCACAGGAACCCCAAAGTAGCTGGCCCATTGAGAGGACCGGCCAGCGAAAAGGGCAACGACCCCTATCTGATTGACTAGTTCCCACCCATGAGGTAAACCAAGAGTTGTCATTTGTGGAAAAGCAGTTATCATTTTACCTGAGCCGTGGAGTGAGGGGTATTGCCCCAATATGCAAGCCGTCAGATATCATTGGTGGTCGAGTGAAACCCCTGAACTGTTAGGAAGCCACACATACCTGGGGTCCATATCTATTTTCAACTGGACTGTTGTCGATCACTTCCGTGCCATTTCAGATCCAACCATTTCAGATCCATTCTGAAATCCATTCCAGATCCAGCAATTCTAGATCTATTTCAGATCCATCCGTTTTTTATCCATTCGGCGTCATTTCAGATCCCTTTGTTTCCGATCACTTCCGTGTCATTGCAGATCTATCTGTTTCAGATCCCTTCCGCGTCGTTGCAGATCCACTCTATTTTTTGGCCATATCTCCCTTGTTTTCACTCTGTTTCCCTTGAAACTTCCCTGACACCCCTGTAATCCCATTCTGCATATTTCATTCCTGAGGACCCTATCCCAAATTCCACTTCCCAAAGTTTGAAATCCCACATTTGTCTATTTTTAGGGTTTTCCATAACTTCTTCAGATTTCACTGAATCGCCTTCAAATTTTACCATAGAGTTCCTTTCCTCATTCTGCTTCTTTGTCCCTCTTTACAAAAATTTTCAATTCTTTCACCCCGCTTCTGAAATCCTCATTTTCTGCTTCCCTGTCCATTCGATAGTGTCCAAAACCTAGTCAAACCCAAATTACCCTTCCAATTTTTTCCCAAATCCATATTTTCCCTTTATTGAAACAGCTTATGTTTTTGTTTTTCTACCCACTCATCAAAAAAAAAAAAAAAAAACTCCTGGTTATGTTGTCACCCGTGGAGGAGCAAAAACCATGGAAGAAGCACTTGCAACCATCCAAGCCAAACTCCAGGATCTGGATGAAAAATTTCTCGGAATCCATCTTGAGCATTCATCCATGAACAAAAAACGACAATCCGAGTCTTCATCAGACAATGGGTTCTCTTCTTCTAGCAATTTCCGTGGTCCGAAGCTTGAATTTCCTCGCTTCAATGGTATTGATCCGACTGGATGGATCTATCGTGCAAAAAAGTATTTCAGTCTGCATAATACTTTTGATGTCCAAAAAGTTCCACTTGCATCCTTTCATTTGGAACAGGAAGCCCTTCAATTGTACCGTTGGTACATCAAGGCTCATGATGAGCCAAAATGGACATATTTTTACCAAATCCTTTTGCAATGATTGGTCCTAGTGCTTTTGATGACTTCACTGGAGCACTCACTAAACTTCGTCAAATTGGCACTGTGAGAGAGTATTAGATAGAATTTGAGAAACTAGCCAATCACATAGAAGGATTGTCTGATGAATTCTACAGGAGTTGTTCTATTAGTGGTCTTAAGGATGAAATTTGCTCAGAGGTCAAAATGTTTTGTCCCAACACAATGATGGAAGCCCTCGGGTTGGCTATGTTGGTAGAAGACAAGATTGCATCCCAACAATGCTCCAAACACACTTTTGTTCCCTTCCAAAATATGGGTTCTCAACGACCTCCCATCCCGCCAGCTCCTTGGCCAACTCCTATCAGGAATTTGTCTGAAACAAAGATGCAGGAACAGAGAGAAAAATGGCTTTGTTATAATTGTGATGAGAAATTCACTCGGGGACATAGATGTGTTCAGCAAAAGCTCTATCTCTTGGATATGGATTCTCCGCCTGCCTCTAAAATTGGTGAAGAAGCTCCAAATACAATGGATGATCAGGTCGACATTCAGGAGCCGCTTATTGACCCCCCCCATCTCAGGATGACCAACCAGAGATATCTATCCATGGCTTTATCCGACATCACCACCCCCCAAACAATGCGGGTCAGGGGTTACTTCAAGAAGCTTCCTCTTACAATACTCATTGATTTTGGTAGCACTCATAACTTCATTGACCCTCGAATCGCCAAACAGGCTGATTTTTTGTCCATCCTTGCTCCAACTTTGAAGTCATGGTTGCCAATGGGGGCACCTTACCTTCCAAGGGGAAGTGTTACAATGTGCGTATCTCTCTGGAAGATTATAACCTGCGCTCTGACATGTTTTCCTTGTCCCTAGGTGGATGTGATGTGATTTTGGGCGTTCAATGGTTACGCACACTTGGCCCCATCTTATGGGATTTTGTTGAAATTTGGATGCAATTTTCAGTCAATGGGAAACAACACAAATTTACAGGCTTACCACAAGGGTCTCCCCGCGTCATCAGTTCACATCACCTGGAAAAGATCTTTAAGAAGAATTCGCATGGTGTCATCGCTCAACTCCATTCCATTCAAATGCACCCATCAACGGTCTCCCCTACTTCTTGGGATAGATATGTAGGTTTCGTTGCTGAACCAGTGGGCTTGTCGCCTTTAAGAGACCTTTCTGGTAAGACTTTAGCCGCATCTACATCTCAGCAGGAAATGCTGGCTATTTTGCATGTAGTACAAAAATCACAGCCATACCTATTAGGGAATCATTTATGCATCAAGATTGATCTCTAGAATTTGGAAAATTTCCTGGAACAACCGGTCTCCTCCCCAGCACACCTAAAATGGGTTATCCAGCTCATGGGTTATGCCTATGTGATCACTTACAAGAAGGGTAAGGACAATATGGTGGCAGATGCTCCTTCTCACACATTTGATGACCCAGTTCCTCTTACAGCTATTTCTCTGCATGTTCCAAATTGGTTGCAATTTGTTCAATAGGGCTATCTCTTCTATGAACTCCATGCTTCTTCATCGGCAGGGCACTCTGGGTTCCTCAAAAAGTATCATCGAGAACAATGTAACTTATTTTGGAAGGGACTGAAACTGACAATTCAACAGATGGAGATTGACTGTGATACTTTCTAGGTCAACAAGGGTGTACCGACACTCCTTTCAGGACTAATCGAACCCTTGCCCATCCCTACACAGATTTGGCCAACTATTTCTATGGGTTTTCTAGTAGTGCCCCAGTGGTACAATACCACATCTAAAAGGACAGCATATGAAGTAGTTTATGGACAGGCACCACCAGTTCTTCTTCCATACACCCTCAACAGCTCCCTAGTTTAGGAAATTGACTCGGTTCTTCGAAACCGCGATCAGATTCTTCTCATTCTGCAGGACAATCTTCACATGGCAAGAATTTGACTGCAACAACAAGCCGATTAGCACCATTCTAAGTGCACTTTTCATGCAGCTGATATGGTTCTTCTTCGTCTACAACCTTCCAAGCAACCCTCCTTGAACCTCAAAAGGTGCCAGTGGCCCGGAATGCAACCCACGGATGCTACAAGGGAACCACTCCTTCAAATTCTGCATCAATTTCCACATCTAAAGCTTTGAGGACAAAGCTTTTTCTAAGGGAGAGGGGATGTTAGGAACCCATGTCAACCCTTGTATTTACTTTGTTAGTATATTGTTGTTGGACGCATATGTTTTGTAAGTTGTCCTGTAGTATTTGTTGATCCATAGTTTGTATTATTGTTGTTGGACGCATATGCTTTGTAAGTCGTCCCTTAGTAATTGTTGATCCATATTTTGTATTGTCCCATGGTTTGTATTGACACATGGTATTGACCCATGGTATTGGTGCCTAGACTTAGTATATAAGTTGGTGTTGAGACCAATGAAGGTACCGTGAAGTTATTTGTATTGAGCTTGCTCAAAGGAGGTTGCCCCCTCGAAGTGGCCTGCGATCAATATAAAAGTGACTCTAAGTTCTGTTATTTCTACTATCTCGTGTGTTTTCATTAATTAATTATTGCAGGTTCATCACAATCTCTTTTGACCTTGAAATGTCTACCTAGTAGGTAAGGATGCCATTTCCTAAGAGCATGTAGAATTTCCAACATTTCCTTCTCATAAATGGGCTTCTATAAGTTCTTTACCTTGATTGGATGACTTGTGTGTAATATCCCTGATATGATCTCATAGGATATCAACTAAAAATTCACCTTTAAAAATCTGGAAATTGTATAATATTAACTAGTATTCAAAACTAGTTAAGATGAAACTAGTATTGGTCAGTGATTAACCCATCCAAAGCCTAACTGATGGACACTTTTGGATCTGCAAAATGTACTGGGGAGTGTGCAGAATAAAGAAAAATAGAATAAAGTCCAGATTCTGAGTTCTAAGCACAATTTAATGGGGCCATTTATGTTTCGAACATCAACCAAGCTGAAGTCTACTCCAAGGCTGCCCGGGAACACGAGCATAAGCCTACTAAAATATTTCACTTACAATTGACATCAACCAAAGGTGGATAACAGGTCATCACCCCCTAATGTACTTTCTTAAAAGTTTCAGAGAGATTTTGGGAGGTTATGGTAGTGTTTGGAGTCAAGGGGAGAAAGAGCGCTAGGATGGATTGCTCAACTAATTTGATTCCAAGCTCTTCCAAACAGGCTAAGAAGGTCACAAAAACTCAGTTTGAGTCTTGGGTTCGATTAATTAATGTCTTAAGGACCTATAATAAATTTCATAATAGAAAATAGATAACCAAAGGCTATTTCATTAAAGTTACTGCAAAACTAGTCAAGAATTCATGCCCAATGAGCTAGTCTTGAAATATACAAACACAATCAGCCTCTAAGGATCTCGAATATATTATTTTGGACTTGGTATGGATTCTCCAAACCATTAAAATCCTACAACAACCTTCATAAATTAAAATGGGTTCACATAGATCTGAATATCACAATTCTTGGAGAACTAGTTAATTAAAATGGCTCAATGAGCTAGTCTTGAGGGATCAAGATGCAAACAACCTCCAATTCTTTTGAATTTATCATTTGAAGCATAGTATTAATTAATATGGAATATAGGAGGAATAATAACTACGTTGAATATTTTTATACATCAACATATTAGCATTACAACCTTAGTTTTCTCAATGAACCTCAAATATATTAAATCTCACAATACATGAATGTGGATGTCTTCTAAACATAAAGGAGAGAAGGATATTCCAATGGAGCTGATATGATGATGAATATGGATCATATGTATTCTCATGTAATGCATACCCAACTTCATGAATTCTCATAGGGCGCATTCACCAAACTAGATAGAAAAGCAAGGGTGCGTTCTTCACAGCTAGAATCCCCGGATCTCGTAAAATGGCCATAACTTGCTCATCTAGACACCTTTTTTTATAATAAAAAAGTGTTTCCTCCTGTAAACGATGCTATAGATGAAATGGAATACTAGGTCTCAATGTCCAAAAATGCTCATAAAGGTCTAAAACAACACCTCCATTTCGGCCCTCCAACACTATTCCTACTAAATGAAGGAGTTGAATTGCACAACGAGAACAACAACCAATGAATCGGACTTTAGGACCTGCAATAGACTCAATGATGAAGACTAGATGTCATCATCCTTTCAGTAGAAGCATGGGGCACATCTCCCAACTAGGACTAGGGGCACATCTCCGAGGGCAATGAGGCAAAATTGCACTCAATTCAAAACACAAATGATCAAAAGATGTGAAATGGAGTTGGAATTATTATTTTATAGATTGAGGTGACATTTGAGCAAGTAATATAGGCTAAGGATCCTTCATGGAGTGGATAAGGTTGCTTTTCTTTCTGCTTTAGCTTTTTCCTTGCTTTCTACTTTAGCTTTTTCCTTTCTTTCTGCTTTGCTTTGCTTTCTGCTTTTGCTTTTCTATCCTAATTTTTCCTGCTTTCATACATTATCCTACTTTTCTTCTTTGCCATGATTCTCCTTGCTTTTCTTCATTACCCTTCTTTTCTTCTTTTTATTTCTTTTCTGATTTATCCTACTTTTTTGCCTTTGTCCTGCTTTTTTTCTTTGTCCCGCTTTTGTCTTGATTTTTTGCTTTGTCTTGCTTTTGTGCTTTATTCTCTTTCTTCGCATTTCCCTAATTTTCTTGTCTTGCAAGTTACCTCTTAGTCAACCTTATCCTCTAAGGAAAACTTTTGGAGCATTATCCACTTTATTCCAAAATAAAAATATCTAATTAATGAAAATTACTTCTACCAAGTGCATTTCAAACTTAGGATAAAAATAAAAATAAAATTTCTAACTAATTAATGCCTTTAATTCATAATCAACCCCAAGTGCATGAAATTTCCTCCTCAACCCAAGGGATTGGTTTGGATTGGAACTCCTTCCATTAATCATCAATGAGGGGACATGACACTCCTCCCTTCCCAATATTGCTTGTCCTCAAGCAATAATCAAATCCAACCCAACTAAGAATCATGAGCCATCATGCTTTTGCTGCACCACTCTGATTATAAAGTTCTCATGAACTCTCCCAACAGTTTCTATTACCATCCAACCACGCACTTAGTGTGGAGACCAATCAAAGATGATACCAGGATCGCAATTGATCCTCAAGAATACAAAGTTTAATATATATTCTCATATGCAATGCATAAGAATCACATGGAAGTCATCATAACACACTACAAGAAAAAACACAAGTCCATCCAAAAATAGGTTTCCCATGTAGGAAACCATCACCATCTACTGCAAATATGAAACCATGGGGAAGAGAAGGGGCTTGCTTACTCAATCCAACCAACCAAAATGTGCTCACAATGAGCTTACAATGATAAAAAATGCCTGGGTCCCACTGCTTGCACACTCTCCTAGTGCACAGTGTCATCAAGAACCAATATAGCAAGTATGGGATGCCAGGGTCCCAACACTTGTGCACCCCATCAATACATAGTGTGAATACATATAAATCAGAATGTGGGATTCCCATGTCCCAATGCTTTTTCATTTCTATCATGCACAAGGTCTCCCAAAACAATACATCAAAGTAGGAGGTGTACAATATCCTCCAAATTATTTCAACCAAGTGTGGAATGCTAGGATCCCATAACTGGCACATTCCATCAATGAGAAAAGTAACACAAAATTTTACATCAAGGTGGGGGATCCCAGGATCCCACTCTCTAATGAGAATCCTCCCAAACATCATAAGTACAAAATATAGATAATGAAAGTACATATCAACATCATACAAATGTACATCAAGAATGTGCCTCATCAAAAGATCATGAAAGTGCTTGTCCATCCAAGCAAGTAGACCACGATTTTGCCAAGTGCACACAAGCATTAGGTGACCAATCAAATATTCTCCAATGAAATAGGTGAGGATACCATGTCCTATAATTCTGCTCCAAAAGAATGTAAGGAGATTCAAAATAATCAGCCATGTGTTCTTTCATCCAAGAAGTGAATGAAGAACCTCCACCAAAATTTGAACCAAGTAAGGACCAAAGAAAGCAAGGAGACTTTAAGTGGCTCAAAGAAGTCTCATCAATACATCCATGAATATGTATATAATCAAGAAATAAAAAAGTATTTTGCTTCCAATAAGCATGTGCTGAAACCATATATCTCTTCACCCAAGTATTGGATGAAGTTCCTCCAACATCAAATGAACTAATCAAGGAGCAAGGAAAATTATGACTCTTCAAGTGACTCAAGTGAACATCATAGGTGCATCCATGTATGTGAGAGTTATCAAATGATAGCAATGGATACTTATAATTCAAAAGAGAATGTAGTGTACTCATCATAGAATCATGATGTAGTGTAGGGGTCTCACACTCCTCATATGGCACCAATAAAAATAAACCTTTCACCCATACTTCATTAGGATGAATGCTGCAAAATGTGGAAGTGTGGGATGTAGGACAATGAACCAACTCACCCAAATGATCAAAAAGTGTGAAAGTTTCATCATGTGAAGGCTCCATAAGGGTAGTATCATGCACCTACCTCGAAAGTGCGAACCTTTCCTCATAGGTTGGTTCCAAGGTAGTGGAATCATGCACTTATTCAAAAAGTGTGTAACCATCATTAAGAGGCAACCCAAGTTCCCCTTCCATTGTAACAAGTGTTTGGCTCTCCTCAAGCTCGTCTTCGAACACATCAAGCACATGCAAATTTACATGTTTCTCATTATCCATCATGTCATGAGAATCCTCCAAGCAATCTACCATATGAAAATATGAAACATAGGAGGAAGAACAAGTATCTTGCAACCTCTCAAGAAGTTGCTCATTTTGAATTTTGAGCTTATGATATCCTCATTAATCATTATTCTTCAAGTATGACTCATGTAACCATTCATTAATCTCAACCAAATTGTTTCTATCAAAAAGAAAAGACATGGAATTACCTTCGATGTTGCACATTGCTCTTTGAATATTCTCCATGTATTCAAGGAAGGATGGCTCCTCCAATGAAGAGACTCTCCAACAATAATTTGATACCAATGCTTGAGTGCCATGGAGTATGCTAAGGGCCTCATAGATCTTCCTTTCACCCATATTCAAAGACCCTTCAATGAAGGATGGTTCATGACAGTGAACCTTCTCTTCTTCTTTTTTCCTGTGATCAACTTCACATGGAAGCTCAAGTGGTGACTGAAAAGGTGATCTTGGTTCATATTTTCCTGCTACAAGGTATTCTTCTTCATGCTCCATGGATTTGGGACTTGTAGAAACCTCATTAAGGATGATATCTATGTCACCAATGTCGATATGAGAGCATCCATCAGTAGATGTCTCCCAAACAATTAGGCACCCATCAGTAGGTATCTCTTCATAGAATCCATCAGTAGATGCTTCTTCATGCTTACAACCCTCCTCAGTAAGGATTGTACCTTCATCTTCCTTAGATGGATGATTTGTACTTTTGTTTGGCTACTTCAAGTGAATTGATGTATCTTTCTCCTATATTTTCTTAGAATCAGAATTCTTGGAGACTTTGTTTGAAGAGAATCTAAAAAGTCTCTTCATGCAAGAAACAATGGAATCCAATGAGGCTTCACTTTCGATTGATCTTTCTTCTTCTTTGATTTGAGTAGTAGAACAAATTAACTTGATTCTCTTCAATGATTCCTCATCTGCATTCTTAGGCTGAAATCCAAATATGCAATAAAAATAATCTTCGAAAGCAATGGATTTACAAATCTCTTCCCCCAAGGAAAGATACTCCTGATAGTGGTGGGGCAAGTTCTCACATGCAGATATCACATTTGCCAAATATTTCTTAGGATTATCCATTTTTGGTTCATCCCATTTATATTCATAGTACAATTGGTCACTAAAGTAACCATCCTCATCTCGTGGTAATCCTCCATCTATGTAGATGTTTTCTTCTTCCTCATCCCCATCAGAATATTCTTCACTGAACATGGACATGGCTGCAAATTCTTCAAATCAAGAGATCACTTTCCACAAGTGTGGAGGAAAGTGATATTATACAACTATAATATCCCTAATCTTATCTCATAGGATATCAACTCAAATTCATCTTTAAAAATCAAGAAATTGTATAACAGTAACTAGAAGTCAAAACTAGTTAAGAGGAAACTAGTCTTGGTAAGTGATTAACCCATCCAAAGATTGACTGATGGACACTTTTGGATATGATAAATGTACTTGGGAGTGTGCATAATCAATAAAAACAACATCAAGTCCAACTTCTGAGTTCTAAGCACAATGTACTGGGGCCATTTATGTTCCGAACATCAGCCAGGCTGAAGTGTACTCCAAGGCTGCCTGGGCACACCAGCATATGCCTACTAAACTCTTTCACTTAAAATTTACATCAAAAAGAGGTGGATAATATGTCATAACCCCCTAATGTACTTCTAGACAAGTTTCACAAAGGTTTTGGGAGGTTTTGGCAGTGTTTGGAGTCAAGGGGAGAAAGAGCGCTAGGATGGACTGCTCAACTAGTTTGTTTCCAGGCTCTTCCAAATAGGCTTAGAGGGTCATGAAAACTCATTTTGATGATTGGTTTGGATTCATTAATTTCTTAATGACCTGTAATAACTTTTAGAATAGATAAGCAGAGGCTATTTCATTAATGTTACTGCAAAACTATTCATGAATTCATGCCCAATGAGCTAGTCTTGAAATATAGAAACACAATCAACCTCTAAGACTCTCGAATATCTGATTTTGGACTTGGGATGGATTATCCAAACAATTAAAATTCTACAACAACCTAAATAAAGTAAAATGGGTTCACACATCTCTGAATATCACAATTGTTGTAGAAGTAGTCAATTAAAATGGCTCAATGAGCTAGTCTTGAGAGATCTAGATGCAAACAACCTCCAATGATTTTGAATTTATCATTTGAAGCACAATATGAATTAATATGGAATATAGGAGCAATAATAAACAGGTTCAATAGTTTTATACATCAACATATTGTTAAATTTTGAGTATTAATTCACAATACTATAGGATCTTTGATGAGAGAATAACATCTACAGTATATCAATGCATGACAATCATAATATGACAAGCATCACAAGAATCAAAAGCATAAGAGACAAGAGACACAGAGTTTCCGTGGGGAAAACCCTAAGGTGAAAAACCACACAACTTCCTTAGAGATAGAGAGATCAATGGCTCAACCAAAATACAACCAAATAACACTGAGGTAGTCTCCTAGCAGATGATCCTCCTCTTCTTCACTAGTGCGCCACTTTTGATAGAAAGAGTGAGTTACTTTTTCGAGTGAGTAAAATAGAGATTTCCTATCTCTATTTATATTCACCTTTTTGCCCAGTGACCTTATGGGGCCAACTTGTCTACTTAGATACATCCACATTATATTATATATAAATCAGGGCCGACCCCACATGGTGGTCTAATAACCCATCGGCAACTACACACACTTGTGACACTTGTCAATCCACATGACGACACTTCCTTATAGAGGAATAACACATCTCTTATAAGGGTACAATAAATATATATATTAAATAAACAGATGAAATACATTCCGAAGTTACATATACATCAACACTCCCTCTTAACTAGGAAGGTATTTCTCGACACATATATGCTAGATAAGTCTTCTTCTCTGGATCATCGTCATCGATGCATCATCATCATCATCGTCACTACTGCTGCTATCTCAACCAATCTCTAACTCTACTCGTCATAGGAAGTTCTACAGAGCCAGTCCTTTTTCATACTGGATGTAGGCCCACCACCTGCAGGTCATCATCATTGGCCATACTGTGGAAATATCAGGATTTATTACGTGCACCACAAAACCTCGAAAGAGCATCCCAGGCTGTTACGAGCACACGGCTCTACCTATAGGATCTCCCAGGGCACAAATTACATGTGACCTCACCACAAAACCTTGCAAGAGCATCCCAGGACTAATTACGAGCATAAGGCTCAACCTATCGGATCTCCCAGGGCACAAATTACATGTGGTCACCACAAAACCTCGAAAGAGCATCCCATGACTGATTACGAGCACAAAGCTCAACCTATCGGATCTCCTAGGGCACAAATTACATGTGGTCATGGAAAAACCTCGAAAGAGCATCCCAGGACTAATTACGAGCACACAGCTCAACCTATCAGATCTCCCAGGGCACAAATTACATGCCATAGGACAAAACCTCGAAAGAGCATCTGCCAGATATCCCAGGGAACAAATTACATGCCATAGGAAAAACCTCAAAAGACTATCTACAGATCTCCCAGGGCACAAATTATATGTCCTCCCAAGCAAAACGTCGAAAGAGAATTTTCCAGATGTCCCAGGGCACCGAATTACATGCCATAGGAAAAACCTCGAAAGACCATCTGCAAATCTCCCAGGGCACAAATTACATGCTTACCTGCACAACCTGTTCCACGGCCACAGAGTATCAACCTGATACTCACCATACATCATCCTGATGTACACATGATCACCCTGATCATCATCACTGCAACATCCTGCTGCATATCATCTGGAGAAGCTCATCATCCACGATCATCCTGATCATACAATGCATCCATCTGATGCATACCAAGTATCTACCTGATACATATCATCATACATAGTGTATCCACCTGATACATAGATACATGATCCACACAATGTATCCATCAACATACATGATCTACCTGATCATACCTGATACATATCAATATACATGATCTACCTGATCATACAATGTATCCACCTGATACATATACAGATACATGGTCCAAGCATCCAACATGATGCATATACACAATACATACAAATGATCCATCCGATCATATCCAGCATCCAACATGATGCGTACATACATACAAATGATCCAACTGATCATATCCAGCATCCAACATGATGCATACATACATATACAAAAATGATCCAACTGATCATATCCAACATCCAACATGATGCATACATTCATATACAAAAATGATCCAACTGATCATATCTAGCATCCAACATGATGCATACATACATATACAAAAATGATCCAACTGATCATATACAACACAAACCAGAACATCATCCTGATGCTCATCATTCAAGGTTTACATCCACAACCATGTGAAGGATCCTCCTTCCAACATGCTCTGAATGGCTTCAGCAAATGTGTCCATCACTTCTTCCTTAAAGTGTCCTCGATCTGAAGAACGCCAAGCCTCTCTCTGAAGTACTCGAACTTCACCTTGGCTAGTGGCTTCATCATCACATTTGCAATCTGCTTGTCCGTCGCAACATACAGGGGCTTCACAGCTCCTCTCTGCACCATATCCCTGATATAGTGATATTTGATCTCTATGTGTTTCAACCTGTCATGAAACACTAGGTTCTCGGACAGCTTCACACAACTCTGGTTGTCACAGAAGATACCAGTAGCATCCAACGGTAGATCAAATAACTTAGACAGTAGCTTCTGTAGCCATACTGCCTCACAACTAGTTGAACAGGATGCAACATACTCTGCCTCAGCTGTACTCAGTGCTACACAGGACTGCTTCCTACTAAACCAAGAGATCACACCTGATCCCATACTGAAGCAGCACCCAGAGGTGCTCTTCCTATCTGTAGCACTGCCAGCCCAATCTGAATCAACATAACCCTGTAGGTTAAACTTTTGATTCACATCATACTTGAGCCCATAATCCACTGTACCCTTCAGGTACCTTAGAACATGCTTTACAACAACCAGGTGAACACTCCTCTGATCCGTCAGGAATTGGCTCAATGTGTTCAGAGCAAAGCAAAGGTCTGGTCTCGTGTTCGTCAAGTACATCAAGGACCCAATCATCTGACGATACATAGAGATATCAACTGGATCAGATGAAGCATCACATAGAAGCTTCAGATTCGATGCCATAGGTGTGGCCATGGCATTGCAATCCATCATCCCAAATCTCTTTAGGATATCTACTGTGTACTTCGCTTGACCAAGGAAGATACCACCTACACTCTGCCACACCTCCATACCTAGGAAATAGGGCATCATTCCCAAATCTTTCATATCGAATTCAGAAGCAAGCTTCCTCTTAGTATCTGCAATCAGTTTGTCATCTCCTGTTACAAATAGGTCATCCACATACAGGAGTAGAATCATAGGATTCCCTTCCTCAACCTTGTAGTAAAGGTTGGAATCCGATTTACTCTTGGTAAAGCCCAACCTAGATAGGAAACTGTCCATCCTACCATACCAAGTTCTGGGAGCTTGTTTCAAGCCATACAAAGCTTTCTTTAATTTGCACACATATGACTTCCTGTCATGTATTTCAAAACCGGGTGGATGTTCCACATATACTTCCTCTTCAACTACACCATTCAAGAAGGCAGTCTTGACATCCATCTGGTGTATTTTCCATTTCATAGTTGCAGCCAGGGCAAGTACTGTTTTGATAGAAGTTTACCTGGCTACAGGTGCAAAAGTTTCTTCATAATCTATTCCCTCTTTCTGAGAGAAGCCACGAGCTACGAATCTTGCTTTGTATTTCTCCACACTGGCATCTGCAGCATGCTTGATTTTGAAGATCCATTTAGAGGTCACAACAGACTTCTCTTTAGGTCTTGGGACAACATCCCAAACATCTTTCTTCATTATAGATTGGTATTCCTCAACCATGGCATCCTTCCATTCTTTCTTTTCTGCTGCTTCTCCATAACTGGAAGGCTCTTTGTTCATAATGTCACAGAGTAAAGCAACATAATTGGTATGTGATCTGGTTCTCTTCTTTGCTCTGTGTTCTTCTTTTGGAATGCCAAATCTTTCTGCATCTTGAATGAGCCCTCTAGCCCATGCAGGTTTCCTCTTGTGAGAGTTGCCTCATGGGGTGGATCTACAGGTTCTTGCGGATCTTCAAACTCATGAATAACTTCTAGAACTGCTTCAGTCATGGTAGTGTCTTGAAATCTAGTTTCCTTAGGTTCTTCATAAACTTCGATAGGTGCCTTCCTTGATTTGATGAATGCTGAGTTTTCATCAAATGTTACATCCTTGCTGACATCAATCTTCTTGAACCCTGGAAAGTATATTCTGTAAGCCTTCGAGTCATCTTTTCCTTTGGGACATGAGTATATACTGGACAACCAAATATTCTGAGATGGCTGACTTTAGGTTTCTTACCAGAAAAGACCTCTTCTGGTGTCTTGTTGTCCAATATCTTGTGGGGTGTTCTGTTCTGCACATACACAACTGTTCTAGCTGCTTCTTCCCATAGATGCATAGGAAGATCCTGGTCATGCAACATTGCCCTTGCAGCTTCCATGATAGTTCTATTCTTTCTTTCTGCAACACCATTATGTTGAGGATTATAAGGAACAATCAACTCCCTCTTAATCCCTGAATCACTACAAAGCTTCTTGAAGTCACTTGAGGTGAATTCTCCTCCATTGTCGGATCTGAATGTTTTGATTTTCTTGTCAGTTTGATTCTCCATCAAGGTTTTGAATTCCTTGAATTTATCAAGCACCTCATCTTTTCCCTTCAAGAAGTATACCCAAGTCTTCCTAGAGAAGTCATCAATAAATGAAACATAGTAGACATACCCACTTAGGGAACTGGATGACATAGGGCCACATACATCTGAGTGGATGATTTCCAGGATGTATTTTGCCTTGCTTTCACTGCTTGGGAAAGCCTTCTTAATGTTCTTACCTTTCGCACATCCTTTGCAAACACCTTCATGTTTGGTCTTGATTTCAGGTAGACCCTCTACTGCCTTGCTTGCAATTGGAAGTGCTCTATAGTGCATGTGAGCAAGTCTCCCATGCCAAAGTTCACTTGGCTCCATGGATTCATGTACCATGGCATGTTCAGGTTATCCCTTCAATTTATACAAACCTCCCTCTTGCTCTCCAATCACTAATACATCATCTATGTTCTTTCCCTTTGGCCACATTAGGACTTGTCCATCCACAAATGCAACCCTCATGCCTTTTGCATCCAATGTAGAGATTGAGAGTAAGTTTTTCTTGAGCCCAGGTACATAAAGAACTTCTTTCATTTTCAAATATTTTCCAGAATCTAGGTTGTAGGAGGCTTCACCACTTCCTTTGATTGGGTATTGATAATCATCCCCAAGTTTCACCTTATGGGGTGATTCATGTTCAGATAGGTTCACAAAGGATTCCTTAAACCCAGTCATGTGTTTGGAAGCCCCACTATCAATCAACCAATCATTACAACCATGGGAGATGGTACCTGTGAGAGCAGAAATTAGAACATATTCTTCTTCACTTGATGAGTCATCATCACTACTACTTTCTGCCCTAGCCTTCTTATTTGGGGGTTCATCATCTTCGGCAGCATGAGCATGAAATCTTCTTTTGTTATTCTTCTTCTTCTTGTTGAAGTTGTTGTTGTTGTCTTTCTTCTTCTTGGGACAATCTGAAGCAAAGTGTCCCTTCTCATTGCAATTGAAGCATCTGAGATCTTTCTTATCTTTATGATAATGGTGGTGAGAGGATCTTCTATTATGAGATGATTCCTTCTTGGAATTACCTTTCCTGGTATGTACTATGAGAGCTTTATCTTCATTCCCCATCTTTTCTTCTCGTGCCACAAGCCTCGCTTCTTCTTGTGAGCATTCTTCCCGAAGTCTATTGAAGGAGATCAACTTCTTCCTTGCACAAATTCCTTGGATAAAGGAATCCCATGACCTGGGTAGGCCATTTAGAGTGGTCATCACTACTTCACCATTCTCCACCATTTCATCCACTACTTCTAGTTGTTCCTTGATCTGGGAGACTCTTGAAAAGTAAGATTGAATGGTTTCTCCATTCTGAAACTTTACTCCTTTCAATTGGTTCCACAGGGTCATCTTCCGATTTATGTTCTTCCCTTCAAATAGCTTGGTCAAAGAGTCAAACATCTCGTTGGGTGTCTTTAGAGAGGACACATGGGGTATGAGATGGTCTTTGATAGAATCAGCAATGATTCTCTTTGCCTTGACCAAGTTCTTCTTATGCAATACCTTGGCCTCTTCATCCTCTGGGATAGGGATGTCTTCTTTCACATATGAGTCCAACTCATTCTCTTCCAAGATTAGCCCAATCCTATACTTCCAGGCTAGAAATTTATCAGCCCCTTCAAGCTTATCCTCAAGCTTGGTGTGGAGAGACATCTTAAAGATTATTTCAAATGGAAATAGAAAAGATTTAGGTCTTACCACTTGAAATTTTGAAATCTGGATCTGGTCCTGGATTAGGGTTTGTCATAGAAACCCTAAAAATTCAGAATGTGAATTTCAAATTTCTGAAAGGATAGAAAGATGCGCTTTGGTGAGCTGATCATCCTGGTGCATTCAGAATTTGAAATCAACAAAGTCTTGTCCTTCACAATTGCCTTTTTTTCCTCCCAGGTTCACTCGGGAGAGCCCTGAATTAGGGTTTGAATTTCCCAGAGATCTGCCCAGCCAAAAATCTCGATCCAAAGCTATAAACTTCGATTTTTGCAAGGAGCTTCCAGGTGTGCCTTCAGATTCCATAAATTCCTATTTTTGTGGAAACCCTAATTCTTAGGGCCAAATCTGAAAATTCTCGGAATTGAGTTCTGATTGGACAGATAGATGCGCCTTGATGAGTAGAGTCAATATACTATACTGATTTTCAAAAATCTGTGGAGAGAAACCCAATAAACAAGGAACTCAAGCTTCCATCACTGCAAATTGTCTTCTTCTCAGGTTAGCTCTGATACCATGTTAAATTTTGAGTATTAATTCACAATACTATAGGATCTTTGCTGAGAGAATAACATCTACAGTATATCAATGCATGACAATCATAATATGACAAGCATCACAAGAATCAAAAGCATAAGAGACAAGAGACACAGAGTTTCTGTGGGGAAAACCCTAAGGTGAAAAACCCCACAACTTCCTCAGAGATAGAGAGAGCAATGGCTCAACCAAAATACAACCAAATAACACTGAGATAGTCTATAGTAGATGATCCTCCTCTTCTTCACTAGTGCGCCACTTTTGATAGAGAGAGTGAGTTACTTTTCCGAGTGAGTAAAATAGAGATCTCCTATCTCTATTTATACTCACCTTTTTTCCCAGTGACCTTATGGGGCCAACTTGTCCACTTAGATACATCCACATTATATTATATATAAATCAGGGCCGACCCCACATGGTGGTCTAATAACCCATCGGCAAGTACACACACTTGTGACACTTGTCAATCCACATGACGACACTTCCTTATAGAGGAATAACACATCTTTTATAAGGGTACAATAAATATATATATTAAATACACAGATGAAATACATTCCGAAGTTACATATACATCAACACATATTATCATTACAACCTTAGTTTTCTAAATGAACCTCAAATACAGTAAATCTCACAGTACATGAATGTGGATGTCTTCTAAACATAAAGGAGAGAAGGATCCTCCATTGGATATACTATGATGATTAATATGGAGCATAAGGATGCTCATGGAAGGCATATCAGGATTCATGGATTCTCAAAAGGTGCATTCACCAAACTAGACAGAAAAGCAAGGGCACGTTCTTCACAGTTGGAATCCTCAGATCTAGTAAAATGGCCATAACTTGCTCATACAGACACCTTTTTTTCTGAGAAAAAAAGTTTTTCCTACTGTAAAATATGCTATGGACGCAATGGAATAGCTCTCAATGTCCATAAATTCTCATAAAGTTTGAAACCAGAATCTCCATTTCGGCCCTCCAACACTATTCCTACTGAATGAAGGAGTTGAACTGCACAACAAGAACACCAACCAATGGATCAGACTCTAGGACCTAAAATATAATCAATGATGAAGACTAGATGTCATCATACTTTTAGTAGAAGCATGGGGCACATCTCCCATCCAGGACTAGGGGCACATCTCCTAGGTCAATGAGGCAAAATTGCACTCAATTCAAATCACAAATTATCAAAAGATGTTATATGGAGTTGGAATCATTATTTTATAGATTGTGGTGACTTGTTCAAAATTTAATATAGGATAAGGCTCTCTCATGGAGTGGATAAGGTTTATTTTCTTTCTACTTTAGCTTTTTCCTTGCTTTATTCTTTGCTTTGCTTTCTACTTTAGCTTTTGCCTTGCTTTCTGCTTTGCTTTGATTTCTGCTTTTTCTTTTTCTTTTGATTTTGTTTTACCTAATTTTTCTTTTCTATCCTTTTTTTTCCTGCTTTTATACCTTATCCTGCTTTTCTGCTTTGTCCTATTTTTTCCTGCTTTTTTGCCTTACCTTGCTTTCCTACTTTATCCTGCTTTTTCTTGTTTTTTTTATTTATCCTACTTTTCTGCCTTTATCCTACTTTTATCCTTTGTCCTGCTTTTGTCCTGTTTTTCTGCTTTGTCCCGCTTTTGTGCTTTATTCTCTTTTTCCTACTTTCCTTGCTTCGACTGCTTTATCTTTTCTTGTCTTGCAAGTTAACTCTTAGTCAACCTTATCCTCTAAGGCAGACTTGTGGAGCATTATCCACTTTATTCCAAAATAAAAATATCTAATTAATGAAAATTACTTCTAACAAGTGCATTTCAAACTTATGATAAAAATAAAATTAAACCTCCAAACTAATTAATGCCTTTACTTTAGAATTAACCCCAAGTGCATGAAATTTCCTCCTCAACCCAAGGGATTGGTTGGGATAGGAAATCCTTCCACTAATCATCAATGAGGGGACATGACATTGTGAAAGCAATAGGGTATCCTTATTGCATTAGAAAAAAACCAATCCCATTTCTTGAAGCATCACATTCCACAATAAATTTTTTTGTGAAGTCTGGTGTGGCCAAAACAGGAGCTTTTCACATTTCCTCCTTAAGTTGTTCAAAATCTTGAGTTTCTTATGGAGTCCAAGAAAATGCATCTTTATTCAATAATGTTGTTAGAAGTGTTGCCATTCTTCCATAGTTCTGAACAAAATTGCAGTAGTACCTTGTTAGACCTAAGAATCCTCGAAGATTCTTCAAGTCTTTTGGAATTGTTCAACTCATAATGGATTTAATTTTGTTGGGGTCTACTTTGACACCTTTCTGAGATACAATGTGACCCAAATATTCTACCTCCTTTACGCCAAAAAAAAAATTGGAAGGTTTTGCATATAGTTGTTTCTCCTTGAGTAGTTGTAGTACCCTGTCAACATGTTGAACATGTTCTTCCCAATACTTGCTATGGATTAGTATATCATCAAAGCATACTGAACATGTTCTTCCCAAGACTTGCTGAAAATTTTCTAAGGAAAGGCTTGAAAATGGAATTCATCAAACCTTGAAATGTGGAAGGTGCATTCGTGAGACCAAATGGCATGACCAAAAATTCATAATGACCTTCATGAGTTCTGAATGTTGTTTTTGGAATGTCTTCCTCCTTCATTCTAATGTGATGATATCCAGAATGGAGATCCAAATTTGTGAAGAAAAATGCTCCATGTAATTCATCTAACAATTCATCGATGACAGGAATGGGAAATTTATCTTTAATGGTGATCTTGTTGAGCTCTCTATAATATGGACACATACGCCATGATCCATCTGGCTTGTGTACCATTACCACTGGTGCAAAGTAAGAACTTTGGATAGGCCTAATTATGTCGGCCTCTAACATTTCATCAACCATACACTCAATTTCACTCTTTCTCCATAGGGGTATTTATAAGGTCTGATGTTAGGAGGAACACTTCCCATAATGAAGTGAACAGCATGATCAAAATATTGAATAGGTGAAAGACCTTTGGAATATCTTCAAATACCTTGGAATGCTTATAAATCACCTTTTGGAGATCTGGGGAAATAGGAGACTTAGATGTTTGAAAATCTAATGAGCATAATTGTGCAATTTCACCTTGATGTCCCTTTTTATCAATTTTGTCATACCATTAGAGCTTATCACCTTACTTGGTTTCCCTATGATACCATTTAACTCATATTCCTTTCCTTCCCATAAACATTTCATGAAAAGCTTTTGAAAATTAAAATCCATTGTTCCCAATGATTGTAACCATTGTAATCCTAAGACAACATCAGCAACCCCATTGGAATTGAAATCATTGGACTATTCAATACATATTTCCCCATAGTGAGATTGATATTATGGAATTTTCCTAAGAAATTAATAGTTCCTCCATCTGCAATCATTACTTGAAACTTTAGTGCTGGATATACAAAGCAATTGAGAACCTTGGCTAATTTACAGTGAATGAAATTATGAGTACTACAAGAATCAATCAACGTTGTTACCTTTTTCTTTTTGATATATCCTTCGATATTGAGAGTATGAGGAGTGGTAATTCCATCCAATGCATGACACGATATGGTGGGAGTAATCTCTTCAGAAGTAGTATCTTCTATTTCTTAATCTTGAGACGGTTCCTGTTCTTTTAGTGCTTCTTATTCATTTTATTCCTCTGCTTCACAATCTATGTAAAATAGTTTCTTCTCAGTGCACTTATGGCCATTACTGTATTTTCCATCACAACTGTAACAAATCCCTTTTTCTCTCTTTTCCTCTAGTTGCTATGGTGTCAACCTTGTAGGTTGTGGATGACTGGAGACCACACTTCCTTCTTTATAGTTGTAAGTGGTAGAATTCCTAATTGCCATAATTTTTCTTACAACTTTTCTTGCCACCCTAAATGCATGCTCCAAGGACTTAGGTTCCCAAAGGAGAACCTCATGTTGGATGTGATCCTTCAAAGTTCCAATAAAGAGATCCAACAAACCATCTTCTGAAATATTCTTCACTCTGAGACTTAGCTTCTAAAACTGCTTGATGTGCTCACTAACTGGGCCTTTTTGCTTGAGATTTACCAACTGGCTAAAGAAGGTGTTTCTATTTATATCCCCATAATGTGCAATCAATTATTCTATGAATATAGAGAAAGAGATAATAGAGTCATTTTTACGGTCACAAAGCCATTGGTACCATACAAATTGATCAGGCTCTAAATATAAGGATGCAATAATTACCTTCTGTAAAGTTGGAACTTGGTGTAGATCAAAGAACTGCTCCATTTGGAATATCCATGTTATTGGATCATTTCCGTCAAACTTTCTCATGTCAATATTAGGAAGTTGGGTACCCCTTGGTGACCATCCCTGATTATTTCCATTATCACAATCATATCCTCTTGGAATATTCTTACTCATGGAATTTTTTTCAACATGGACCTTATCTTTATCCTCCTGAGTATCATGGAACACATCATCACCTGGAGAAGGAGTACCCTTTGAATTTTGTATGATATTAGCAATATTTTCCATTTGTTCCATCAACCCTTTCATATTTTCTTCCATATTATTATCCATATGTTTCATCAACTTCCCCTCTAAATTAACTAAATCAACTTCTTTCACAGATCTCTTAATCAAGTCTTCCAAATGGGACACTCGAAGAGATAGGTCTTCCCTTTCATCACAGGTTGGGATGACTCCTTAGGTGGTTTGAGTGGAGCGTGAGTTTTTATGATTCCTTTTGGTGGAATTGTGAGCAATACAAATAGATATCACACCCTATGTTTCATCACAATTAGATCCTTCTACTCAAATTTATTTAAATATAAAATGTCGTACCTTTTCTCAAACCCTAATTGGAAGACTGTATTAGGGTCGACTTGAAACGAAGATAAAATTCAAATTTTGACTCCTATGGGTCTGAAAATTTGTCCTGTTGTATCCTTATATGTCCTCTTTCTGATGCCGCAGGTCATACCTAATTCTGATATGCCAATAGAAATCTATTGTGAATCTCCCAACATTTCTTATTTTTTGTACCTTCGGAAGATTGAACTTGTATGGACTTCCACGTGTCCAATATTTTGTATTTGAGTCTTAAAATTATACCACAGATACTTTGGTCCGTACTCTTTCTGATTCAACTGGTATCACTCAATTTTTACCTTGCATGCCACAGATATGACCTTTTTCCCTAGAACACCTGTATTAGACTAGTTTTTGGACTAGTCGCAAACCCTATATTTCGAGGCCAATATATCTGAACCTGTGATGTCTTAGGACCTAAATATCGGACCATAGATATTTCGACCTATTATAGAAGTGGATTTTTAATATCTCTATTTGAATCCTTGCATAACATAATTTATAGCGAAATTCCAAGATGACTCGTTTTGAAGTACCCAAACCCAAGGAAAGAGCTCTGATACCAAATGATATGAAACCAAGTCCTAGATATACCATAAAAATAGCAGAAATAGACCATAAGAAAGTATCCACACCTTAATAATAAATAACTAAGATGAATAACAATCCTCTTCTAGGGAGGAACCTCCTTACACAATGTACTAAGTACATAAGACAAGACAAAATACAATTATCACTAAAATGAAAAGGTCTCCTTCCTATATATAGGAGACACAGGGGTACAATAACAACTAATAGACCCACTCATAGACCAAACCCGAAATCAATAATATGTAATGCACCATAATAAAGGGGTAATATGCCACTACATAGGGGGTAATGTGCCAATATTTAGGGCTTAATAGTGAATAAAACCTAGATGGGAAAAACCTATAGTATATTCAAGGGTTGGTTTGTATAGGAATATTAGGCATTGGAAGAAGGATAGATTTCCTTATATTCATTGTACTTCTGTAAAAGAGGGGTAGGTTTATGGCCACACTCTCTTCTTATATAATGTAAACATCATTATCATAAATAAGTTTTAAACCATCCACCTTGGGTGTTGCATATACATGTGCATGTGTATTTTGAATTGTTTATTGGGACAAATGTTGCTCTATTCATGCGATGTTATATATTGGTTGACTATTAACATGGACTAAGTGTTGAATCATGTTAAGTATAAGTATTATTGGAATGTTTTAAAGGATATGGTTGGACACATGTCATACCATTGAATGAAATTTTTGAGTAGGGATTAGTTTCATTTGATGGTTTATAGTCTAAGACAAAGTTATGGCCATACTTTAAGCGAAGAGGCATAGTTTGGCTGTAGTAGGTGTATGCTGGTAAATTCCTTGAAACTGAGGTAAGGTATTTTCACATGATCTCAGGTGCCTAAATGAATTTGGGGAATTACTAAGTTCAAAGCAAATGTTAGGGTAGATTGTAGGTCCATTATAAGTGGTATTAGATAAAAACTTGGGTTTTCTACACAATCTTCACTATTGTCACTCTTGTGATAGGTGGTCTTAGAGAAAAGGTATGCAATTTTAATGTTAATGTTATTCATTCTTGGACAAACTTAGATGTAGGACACATACATCAAGAAAATTGACAGGTAGTTGTGAATGGAAACCTAAAAGTTGTAATCGTAAACTTGTGCCTAGGTGCAATAGTAACCTAGGATATTTCATGTACATAAATCTTGGTTAATCATGCACTCCTCAACATGTATTGGAAGGAAATAGAATAATTCATTGACATGCTATCTGTAGAATTTGAGCATATAGATCTAGATACTAAACAAGATAGAAATATTGTGAAAGAGATCAACAATCAATCAAATCCATGCAATAAATGTGCTAAACATTAATCATTACACAAAATAGAGAAGCTAAAAACATGAGAGAATGTTATATTACATCTAGCTTCAATTAATCAAGTAGAAAGTATAAATAGGAAAGCAAATTTCAATAGGTTATGGAGACAATTCAAATTGCTCATGCATTGAATGAGATGCTAGTTAGGATTAAATAGATCTAGAGACCCTTAGTTAGCCATGCACACTCTCCAAGATGAGTTTAACTGGCTCATGAATTCATAAACACTAATTCTAACTAAAAGAGGCACATGCAACTAAGTGCATGTGCATGCATGAGTATCACATCCATAAAAACACTGAAGGAGGGAACTACTATCTCAAAATAGCTAAAAAAAGAGCTGCATGGAGTCCCTCAATAGTGGATTAAACTCCCCAGATTCACTCCACAACTCTAACTTTGTAATGTGGGACACTAAAATTAAGGAAAATAATCCATAATTGAAGGAATTCTCCCTCATACGCCAAAATAGACTTTAGGAGTTCAAAATAAGGTGCTGTTGGAAAACATAGACACTATGAAGAATGTTGTAGAATCATTGACCAAGACAATGAGTACCGAGAATATTTCCTGGTGTTGGGAATCGATGGGAATTTCAACCCTACTTAAGTGAACTGAAGTTCTAAATATCATATTTATGTAAAGAAAACAACAAGTGGGAGAATGTTGGGAATGTTATATTCTTTTCATAAAATCAACAGTCGAATTCGATAGTTGACTGGTTTGTAGGTCAAATGGAGTCGAATGTGGTTGGATAGTGGAAGTCTGGTTAAATGGGTGACTAGAATATTTTTTTGGTCAAATACAATGAATGGTTGATGATAAGTCAACCAACATTGGAACAACTAGAAGTTAAACGAGTGATTGGCCAAAGGTTGACTAAGTTGAATAAACTATCATATAGTAAATGAAAGTGGTTAGGAAGTGATGGATTGCCATTAATGAGAAGTTGATTGTAACTAACTCGAGTACCACGAGCTAGTGTATGTATTGCATCTATAGACAATATGTAATGGCTATATAATACGAAGAGAGTGAGAGAAGAAGTGAAGTGTGATTGTTGTCTATTAAATCACTGTTGTAATATGCTAGTTAAGAGTGTTGCTAATAGATGAGGAGTTGATCTCATTGGTTTGTTCGTTTTTCCTAGTAGACCGATTTCCAGATTAATTTCTGTGTACTATGTGAATGTATTTTGTTCCATTGCATTATGTATAATTGTGTTGAGTTATATGAATCGTATGAATAACCATTGTAATAGGTATTAGAACCAAACAATTCAAGGGAATTCATTTTTAGAACTTGGGATTCATTCATTCAAGTTCAAAGGGAGATATGAGGTTGTGCTAATATACGAGGTTTTCACAGTAGGGTGAATTTGGACTAGCGAAGCGGAAAACAAAGAGGTTAATAGGACTTGCATGGGGAAAGGTTATAGTAGCTTCATGGGTTGGTTTTCATATGATTATTGGGCATTGGGAATAAGGATATTTTCCCCTAGATTCAAGTTCAATCAAAGTGATCACCGAGATTGTGGTAGGCTATGGGACTTGCACAATAGGGTGAATTTTGACTAACTAAGTGAAAAAAAGAGGTGAATATGAGTTACATGGGGAAAGCATATACTATATTCAAGGGTTGGTTTGTATAGGATTATTAGGCATTGGAATAAGGATACATTTCCTTATATTCATTGTACTTCTATAAAAGAGGGGAAGGTTGATGGCCACACTCCCTTCTTATATACTGTAAACATTATTATCATAAATAAAGTTTAAACAATCCACCTTGGGTGCTGCATATACATGTGCGTGTGTATTCTAAATTGTTTATTGGAATGGATGTTGTTTTATTCATGCGATGTTATATATTGGTTGACTATTAACATGGACTAAGTGTTGAATCATGTTAAGTATAAGTATTACTGGAATGTTTTAAAGGATATGGTTGGACACATGCCATACTATTGAATGAACTTGGTTGAGTAGGAATTAGTTTGATTTGATGGTTTATATTCTAAGACAAAGTTATGGGCCTACTTTAGGTGAAGAAGCATAGTTTGGTTGTAGTAAGTGTAGGCTTGTCAATTCCTTGCAACCGAGGTAAGGTAGTTCCACATGATCTCAAGTGTCGAAACGAATTTGGGAAATTACTAAGTTAGAAAAAAAGTTAGGCTGTATTGTAGGTCCATTATAAGATGGTTTTAGATAAAAAAAAATTGGCTTTTCTACACAATCTTCACTATTGTCACTCTTGTGATAGGTGGTTTTAGAGAAAATGTATGCAATTTTATCCATTCTCCCTTCTAGGGCAGTGGTTTATAGATCACTTTGGGTAATTTTATTCATTCTTGGACAAACTTAGAAGTATGACGCATACATTGAGGAAAATTGACAGGTAGTTGTGAAGGGAAACCTAAAAGTTGTAATCTTAAACTTGTGCCTAAGTACAATAGGAACCTGGGATATTTCATCTACATAAAACTTGGTTAATCATGCACTCCTCAACATGTCTTGGAAGGAAATAGAATAATTCATTGACATGTTATTTGTAGAATTTGAGCATATAGGTATATATACTAAACAAGATAGAAATATTGTGAAAGAGATTAACAATCAATCAAATTCATGCAATAAAGTGCTAAACATTAATCATTACACGAAAGAGAGAAGTTAAAAACATGAGAGAATGTTACATTACATCTAGAGTCAATTAATGAAGTAGAAAGTATAAATATACAAGGAAATTTGAATAGGTCATGGAGACAATTCAAATTGCTCATGCATTGCATGAGATTCTAGTTAGGCTTAACTATATCTAGAGACCCTTAGTTACCAATGCACACTCTCCAAGATGAGTTTAACTGACTCATGAATTCCTACACACTAATTCTAACTAAAAGAGGCACATGCAATTGAGCACATGTGCATGCATGAGTATCACATCCCTTAAAACAATGAAGGAGGGAATTACTGTCTCAAAATAGCTAAAAAAAAGGTGCATGGAATCCCTCAACAGTGGATTAAACTCCCCATATTCACTCCACAAGTCTAACTTTGCAATGTGGGACACTAAAATCAAGGAAAATAATCCATAATTGAATAAATTCGCCCTCATATGCCAAAATAGACTTTTGGAGTTCAAAAGAAGGAAGATAAGGATGTTTTAGGACCTAAAATCATGAAATCATAGTCTAGGTAACTAGGTAGGAGAATAAATCTAAGGAGAGGGTTATTCTCCTCTAATACCCCCCATAAGTCAATCAAATTCATGCAATAAATGTGCTAAACATTAATCATTACACAAAAGAAAGAAGTCAAAAACATGAGAGAATGTTATATTATATCTAGCTTCAATGAATGAAGTAGAAAGTATAAATAGGAAAGGAAATTCAAATAGTTCATGGAGGAAATTCAAATTTCTTATGCAATGCATGATATGCTAGTTAGGATTAATGAGATCCAGATACCCTTATTTAGTCATGCACGCTCTCCAAGATGAGTTTAAGTTACTCATGACTTGCTAAACACTAGTTCTAATTGAAAGAGTCACATGCAACTGAGTGCATGAACATGCATGAGTAGAACATCCCTAAAAATACTCAAGGAGGGTGCTACTATCTCAAAACAGCTAAAATAGAGGTGCATTGAGTCCCTAAACAGGGGAGTAAACTCCTAAAATTCACTCCACAACTCTAACATGCAATGTGGGACCCTAAAATCAAGGAAAATAATCCCTAATTGAAGGAATTCACTCTCATATGCTAAAATAGGCTTTATGAGTTCAAGAAAAGGTAGATAACGATGTTTTAATACCTTGGAGTTTAGAAGTAAGCTCTAGGGTGACTAAGGTGGTAAAATTGAATGATATTTGGCCCACTAGAATCATGAAATCATAGTCTAAGTCACTAGGTAGGAGAATGAAGCTGAGCTGAGGGTTATTGTTCTCTAACATTATGAAGGTGAAAAAGTGAAAGATTGAGGCAACAAGTGAACTAATTATTGAGAATTGGGAAAAAAAATTAGAGGTGTTGAGAAGGGTTGACCACTTTCTACATTGAAACATGCATGGCATAGAGGAAGAGTCATGGAATGCAAAGAGGAAACATGCAACCATGGAACGGGATTATTGAGATCAAGACATTCTTGAGATGTACCAAGCATATGTGATGAATCTAGAGCGGACTAGTAGACTAGTGTGTACAATAAATCCCAGGCTTGAAAGTTGGAGTCTTTGATACACTAGGTGGAAACTTGGGAACTATGATCGGAATCATTCAGAAAGAAGGAGGCCAACTTGGTAGCGCGGATACAACATAATTTTCCAATGTCCAATTAAATATATTGCTTGTTTTCTTTGTGAACAAGATCATGTTTCCATTTTTTTCCTTTGAAGGAAGAAAGGGGATACATGGACAAAGTCTAAGTGTGACCAACATTGGTTGTGAAGAAAAAAGTATTGGGAGCAAACAATGTTCAGGTTTTAAAATAAGCACTAGAGGTTATCAATGCCTTGATGGAAAGTATGGGAAAGTCCACAACAAGAAGTCAAGAATAATAATATGTGCTCGTGAATCATGTAGTGGATTCTAGGTAGAGTATTGTTGTAGTTGATGGAGGTGGACTTGTATAGCCACCTGCCATCCTCCTTTTGCTTCTAAAATCAATATATGGCTCATTGGTTAGGAGAGTTAAACAGTGGAACCTAGGGAATCGACAAAGGTTCCCAATTTTGTGAAGGGTTGGACAAAGAGAAGTCATTTCGTCAAAAGGATGAGATGTGTGATGTAAGGAGCTACTATCTTCTACACATTGATGTTGGTTCAAGTATTTTACTATCTAGGAAGCAAGGAAAGTGGTAAAGGAGATGCTAGTTCATGAGTTCCTTGAAGATCTTGTTGATTTGTAGGAGTTGACTTGATAGACTTGAGGAAGAGGTGGAGAGATTTCCTTGGGTAGTAGTGATGACAATACCAAAGTAGTAGGAACATTCTTGGAAGAAGAAGGATAGGGGCTAGTTCCTAGTGAGTAGATGAAGGAACAAATAAATCAACCAAGAGAAAGTATTCATTTGGCATAGATGGATCAAATTGGAAAGCAAAACAAGTTGACTAGGAAGATTCTTACCCACCTTTTTTGTAAGGGAACTTAGGATGTGGTAGAACAAGTTGACTTGGAATATGCTCACTTACCTTTGTGTATGGTATAACAACCTAAATAAATATTAGGTTAATTAAGAATTAGGAAATATAATGAATTTAAAATAATAGTAATAAACGAAAACAAAAATGAACACTATATAAATAAACAAATAAAAATGAAATTATGCATATAATTAACCACTATGATTAGTATTTAAGGAAGATTAATCAACATGAACAGATCTTATGCGAATGGATGACAAGTGGAGTTATCCACGAAAAATTGGTAAAAATAAGAAAAAATTGAAAATTACTCAATAAAAAGGGCAACAAGCCAGGAAAATAGAGTTTTGGTCTGCAGAATTTGGATAGTATGATGTGTTTTTTATGGGTTTTTTTGTTGATTGAGATTTAGTATTTGGGGGAGGGGGAGGAAAGTGAGGGTAAATTGATGTTTCATTGATTACTAAGGAGTTCAGTAATGCGTTACCCATTGGAATAAGTTTAATTATTGGGTAGATTGAGAGCCTCAACATTCTATTGAATGTTTGGCTGGGTGGAGATCCGTTCACCCAAAACTATTGCAGGATACTAGAGAGAATTCCTAGGTTGCATACAAAGAACCTATGCCAGTGGGTAAGACCTTATTAAAATTCTTAGAAATCAATGGAACATCAATTTCCCCTCCTTATTCTCCCCTCCCCACAAATAGTAAATCTTAATCAACAACAAAACCCAAAACAAATTCAACCTACCATCCAATCCCCCAGACCAAAAATCCATTTTCTTGGCATGTCCCCCTTTTTATTGAATAATTTCCTATTTTTTCTTCTTTTTCCCAATTTTGCGTGGATGACACCACTTGTCATCCAAGCACCTAAGATCTATTAAGGCGGATTAGTCTTATTTAATTATTATTCATAATGGTTAATTATATGCACAATTTTATTTATTTATTTTGTATATATCATCATCATCATCATCATTATAATTCATAATGCTTAATTAACCTAATATTTATTTGGGGTGTTACATACTCCTCCCTTTAGGAAAGATTGTCCCAAAGTTATAGCCCCAAAGAATAAAACAATATTTACTCAATTAGCTATGTAGATAATCAATACTATTGTGAAGATCAATGATTTGTGCATGTGGCCATCACATAGAAATCATTTAGTTTCACTTATAAAATCATGGCACCCTAAGTTACGACATGATCTTTATTAATTTTCGTAGGGACTAATATGCAATCCATCATACAGTTTATGTACCAATCTCAATACATAATTTCTTCAGCAATTAGGTCAAATTAATAAATAATAAAAACAAAACACTCTTAAAGCTCCCTCCTTCCTTACTCACCCTCACCCAAAGAATCAGACCACCTGCCACCCCCATATCCCTCCTCATCAATGCTTTGAATGGTCCCACTGGCCATGGCTTGGACCCTCCATTGTAATTTGTCCAGAAATGTTACAATAGGAATCAAAAGTTCCCTGGGAAGTTTGTCTGGTTTCGCCACCCTCCCAATTCTAGTAAATCAACAATCTTCATCTCCCCCAATAATGTCTCCAAATTGGCATAAATTTTATCTGTTTGTGGGTGTGATATGTCTTAGTATTATCCACTACTCATTAGGAGTAGGGATACTTATAGATTTCTTAAATGAGTATGCCTATTCTATCTTTATTATTTAATTGGTTGACAACTTGACCAAGAATGGTTCATTTACTTAAACTGTAAATTTGATATGATTCAACTAAAGTGGCTTTTAACTTCATGAATAATGAAAATGCTTTTCTTGGGCAAATTGCACAGCCTAGTGATACTAGATAATCATGAGCAAATGAAATATGTTGTATAGGCCTCTCTATTAGTCCTTACATGGGAACATGTCTAAGGTAATTGTTAAGTTGTTCATGTTTCCATCTACATGCAACAAATTTATTCTCATCCCATGTATGTTTGGGAGCATTATAGTCTTAGACAAGTTGGTCATTGTCATTGCCATATTTTTGGGGTTTGATTCTTAGGTGTCTTTGATAGTATGTATTTCCCTATATCCAAGTATACTCATGCCGAGGAAGATTCAAGTAGATCTCACCTTCAACCCAAAATTGTCCTTCTTCAAGGACATACATTTTTTCATTGTCCTAGATTTGTGGAGGTCCAATATCATAGTTGGGGTTGGTTCTCTCTACTTTCCTCATGATGAATTAGAAAGTATATTTTCACTATCTAGGTACTTTCATTATATGATCTAATACATTCACATCTTCTCTCATGTTTAGTGCCTGATCTTTCCAGATGTTGCTTTCTTAAGGTTTCTGATCCATGTCTCAATATGGCCCCATTGTAATGTTTTATCTAGTTATATACTTATGACTTATTTTGTCTAATATTGTCTTGCAAATTGTCATGATTTTTTTTCTTGGAACAAATATACAAATGTTTATGTTGAAGAATGATCAATAAAGTCATATCATTGATCCCATTTTTCTATTTTGTTCTATCAGAAGATACATGAAACAACATTGAACAATCCCCACCTAATGTAGGTCCCATAAGAGAATCAATAACTTGAATTCTATTCCAACTCCTAAATATACCAAAAGCATGATGCAAATCAACCTTCCCTGCTAGATCTCTAAGAAATGTGATTGTAGAATCCTTCTTCATGGTAAATACTCAAAATGTGCAACAAATCCATATATGTTATCCATGGATCGTAGCTTTGTCAATTTATGTGGAGGATATTTTGTTCGAAAAATAATGAATCCTTTCTAACCCTTCCAAGTATATATTATTTCGAAACATTTTTTGCCCTTCATTAAGCATGACAACTATCATTAAAAAAAAAATTGTCTATAAAGATTCTATGGATCTGGTCTCCTCGAGGTGGATCGATTCCCAGTCTTTGTAAATTTTGGGGAGATTATCGAGGGTGTAAATATCTCTGTATATTTATTGAGAGTTGTATTTATTTTTGGTAAAGGCTTGGGAGATTCACCATTACAAGGTTTCTTTGGTTTCTAAACATAAAGAATCTTTCAAACTGTTTCATATTTATTATTTATAAAATAGATTTTTAATTTTATATTCTTTTTTTCTTTTCTTTTGATGGCTTATAAGTAGTAATATGGTGGAAGACACAACTTGCAAAAAGTTCACACACGGAAAAACAATGAGTTTGAACATAACTTTGTTTTATTATCATTTATGTTTTTTTTGGTTCATGTCAAATATTTTACTCATTTAGAAGAACATGATATATCATGGATGTTATTTTTTTCTATTATGTTAAATTAATAATTAATGTAATTCAATTTTAATATTTACATGTAATAAATATAGTTATTGATAATTTTGCATGAACAGTGTAATGCATTTATTTAGCCTAGCACACATAATAAGATAATTAATAACTTTTTTGTATGCATTACATACAAGCACTAATGTGGTAGGGAAAACATCATACCCAAGGTAATCCTTTTATTTCAGTTTGAGTGCAAGGATCATGCACCCCTAGAGGCATACCGGGGAATCAATATATTTACGGATCAGATAGTGGCCGAGTGATAAGGAGACCACACCCTAAAAGATAAGTAGGTTGGAGATATAAGTCTTAAAGTGAAGATTATGTATATTCAAACCCTCTGTAGTTTGGTTGTGGTTCAATGAGATAAGGTCTATCCCTTTCCACTCTGGGTGCATTACACATGTGCCAGTACAAAGACTAAATCAATATCATTCGGAAGTACGGAAACCCTAGGACAAAGTGCATTAGTGTAGTGACACACAAGGTTCAAAGATGGGATATTATCCTCTCCAGACCTTGATAGTATGTGTGGACCTCTTATTATCCTTGATAAACATTCTCATGGGTAGAAAAAAAAATATGAAGAGTAACAAAACATGGACTTATGAACATACCCTAGTTTTTTTTGTATCTCACTTGCATAATTATACTGTGGTTAAAACTATCCAAGATAATCCCCAACGAACCCCTTCATTAATGACTCATTACAAGGAATCACGGCCCCAAAGTGTCCTAGACAAACTCAACCCCCTCAAGTGGTAGGAATGCTAGTTAAGCAGGCTATATTACATTCTTTGGGAGAGATTTTTGGTATGTTAATGGGAATGGATGGAAGGGCAGAGTCAGAATCAAAATAAGGGTCAGAACCTGGATTTGAGTTAGGATAGACAACTTCAACAAAAGAAGAAGCAGGATCATGACCATCCCTCCTCCTCAAGGGATTTTCAGGAACCCTTGGATATCATGAAGTAAGTTCATAAATCCAACTTGCCTGAGTTTATAGGGGAACAACAGGGGAAGGTGGCAGAATCTTGGTTGGTTTGAGTTAAATGGAACCTTGTCTTTAAGGAGTGTGCCACTAATGAAAAATCACAAATATCTAAGTCTTCTTTAGGAGGAGGACCTATTGTGGCAGGTGAATGAGGAGATTAAGATGCAAAATGGGTGCTTACAAGTATCATGGGAATTTTTTGAAGAAACCTTTAGAACCCATTACTTGTCATATGAGTATAAACACTAGGATAAGGCATCCTTCCATGCAATATGACAAAGGGGGAGTTCCATAGAATAATTTGAATCACAATTGTATTCTTTGTTACATCACGTTGATTACATGACGGATGATGGCAGAAAAGCCGAGAGATTCCTTCATGGGATGGACGTGGATGTGCACATTAACGTAGTGCAATGTGGAATCCTACTACAATGGATCAAACCTTGAATATATATAGACATGTAAAAAGAAATATTGATATGGGGAAACCAACACAAGAACCCAGAGGAAACCTTAGACCGACTGGACCTATATAGATTAGGGGAAGGAGAGTTGGTTATTCGAGAGATCATTCAGAGGAAGTTAGGATGGCTAGTATGTTAACCACTTCTCAAACCACTCCATCATTCACTCCATGTACCACTAGAGTGAGATCTAGTCTACATCAACATCAGGGTGATGGTCATGGTAGGGGTCATGGTAGTTGGGAATAGGTAATTACCAAAACCCGAGCAAGGATCAAATGTTATGAATGTTAGGTTCCTCATTATAAAAGGAATTCCCAAAGAGGAAAGATAGAGAAGGTGGTATAAATACTAGGGCATAGGGAGTCCAACCGTACGGTCAACACCAAATTCATGCCGTAATTAACCATCGCCAGGAAGTGCACCAAGCCACGATTATCAATTCGGTAGGTATGATAAAAAAATATTCCCTTAACTATTTTGATAGATCAAAGGGATACATATAGCTTTATTTATCTCATTAGCATTAGAAAAATATTCTTTGGAATCTTGAGAACAAAGAGACTTTGACTAGGTGCAAATGTCCTATGGATGAAAACAATCAATGGGACTTCTAGTAAAAAAATGCATAGTTAAAGTAGGGAGTGTTTGTACTAACATGAACTTGTATAGCACTACCCTAGGATCATATGAATTAATAGTGGGTATGGATTGGATAGAATCCCATCAATTCCTAGTGAACTATTTTGATAAGAAGGTATTTTGCAACAATGAACTCAGCGAACCAATAGTGATTGAGAGACTTTAATGAGATACTTCTTTACATTTTATCACAACAACCAAGGTAAAGAAATGCATTTGGAAGGGATGCATAATTTATGTTGTGGAAGAACTAAGTGACAATAGTAGAACATGAAAGGAGTGAAACCCAATCATCTCTAAGTTTGTAGATGTCTTTCCCCCCGAGTTACCAAGGTTACCTCTAGTATAGGAGTTTGACTTCTCCATTCCCTAAAAACCTAGTACAAAAGTAATAACTAAGGAACTACATTGAATGAGAGTATCAAATCTCAATGAACTATGTCTATAGATTAAGGAACTCGTTGAACAAGGGTTGATTTAGCATTGTGTCCCCCAGGGGGTGCCAGTAATATTTTTCAAAAAGAAGGATGGTACCCTTCGTCTATGTATCAATTATTAGGATCTGAACAAGGAAACCATCATGAACCAATATCATATACTTCGTATATACAACTTATTTGACCAGTTGATAGGAGAATTAGTATTCTCTAAGATTGAACTATGATCATGCTACCATTAATCAAGGATTAAGGAAGAATATATGCCAAAAACTACATTTTAGACAAGGTATAGCCATTATGATTTTGTGGTAGTAGACTTTGGATAGGAAAATGCGCCAACAACCATTATGAATCTGATGAATGGTGTGTTCCAAAAGTATTTGGATCACTTTGCACAGGTGTTCCTTGATGACATCATCATTTATTCACATAACGATCGAGAGAAGCAAGAACACCTAAGGTTGGTGCTCCAATTTCTTAGAGAACATAAATTGTTTGGGAACTTGTCTAAATGTTCATTCTTCCAGAAAGAAATTCAATATCCTGGACATATAATCAATGGGGAAGGTATAACAGTCAACGCTAGTTGTAACACCCCTCTATCACATATTGCATTAGTGTTAGGGGGCATGCTGGTCCCGGGGGTTATAGTGTAGGCATGGGACACACTCATGATAGTACACGAGTGGATGATATCCCTACACAATAGTATTGGATTATATAGGTCTATATTAATAGTATTATAAGGACAGGTAATTCATAACAATCTAAATATATAACTTATCTAATTAAGAAAAATTAATCATGGCTTAGATTAATAGGGGGTTATAAAGGGAAATAATAAAATAAGTAATTATGATCTATTTTATCTATTAATGGGAATTTTGCATGGTTAATATTGCATGTGGACATGTGTCCAAAGTATCGAATCTTGAAAAAGATTAAAAATTAGTAAGGAGAGGGGAAGGGTTTCTGCTTCCTTCCTCCTCTCGAGGGAGTTTGGGACCTAGGAGGGGAAATGGAGGTTTGGAGGGTATGGGTAGATTTTCGATGGTGATTGTGGGATGGCTTGGTATTGTTGAGTGAGGGATTAGGGGTTCTCAGTCTATGACTAAGGGGTTGGTTGGGAGAAGAGTGGTCCTCCAAATGTGGTTTTCCAACTGCATCTGTTGTAGTCTTGATGTCTTCAATGGTATCTTTGTAAGTACAAATTCTATTTCAGGTATTCCTTTCTCCATGTCCTATGGATAAATAATATTTAGTTAATAGTCAATCTTGAAAGTTAGTTGTGTTATTAATAATTCCAATATGACAATTAATTTTAATGTTCCTATTGTTGGTTTAAGTGAATTTAGTTTAGCATATGTTGTATAGCACTCTTAATGGAAGTTTGACTCCATAAATAGAATCTAGGGCATTGCACTAGCAAAATTGAGGATATAATGAATTGGCAAGTGTTAAATCATATTTTGTCATATCATCTACAGAGATGAGTATATTGACCTTTTTCTATAATATTCCTCTCTTGTAGAATCACTTGTCCTTTTGTGGATCAATTATGTTAACCCTTCAACTCAATGAAAAACCTTAAAAAAACATATTTTTATGCTCATATGAACCTTTCAGTGCATTTCCTGCATATGTGTGCCTTGGCAGTGTATAGCCTATGTATGACCTTGTTTCGAGGTAAAACAAATTCTTGGGAAAAGTGAAATAAATTTCATGGGTTTTAACCTCCTTTTTCCCATGAATAACTACTCCTAACTTCCTTAAATTCCTCCTCAAAAGTATAAAAGAGGCTAAAGAGAAGTTGAGAAGGAGGAGAGAATACCTATAGTATCCTTATGTTGACATTTATGCATAGAAACCACAACCCTTATCCAAAGTCTACAAGAATTTTTCCTTTTTTTTGGAAATCCGCATTTCCAACAGCCTTCACCTTTGATCTAGTCAAAAAGCCATCATTCCACTTTATTGAGTGGAGCACAGAGAAGTATTGCATGTGTGTGTAGGAACTTAGACTCCAATCCTAGAACAATGCCACAACAAAGATCAAGTGAAATTATTACTATTTATTGTTGTTACATTAATATAAATAATTTTCTTTCCTATCTAATTTATGTCTTAAATTTATGTTTATCATATCTTGATTATTTAATACATTGATTTGTAGTCAAATATTTCTATATTGGAAACCATTCTATTGTTCTTTTTTCATCTTTCATTGCGGGTATTTAAGAGTACTATAAGGTTAAATATTCAAGGAAGGGATCTAATCCAAATGTTGGACTACGGGTAGGCACTTATTCCCTTGTTTCAGTTTATAATAGGTTGTAAATATTTACTTTGATTGATTTTTTAGGAACTAATTAAGTCTCTTTATGGGCATCACTTTGTGATGACTATAACCCAAAGTCATTAGGGTATTTCCCCCAAAACAGAATTGGTGACTCGACTGGGGATATCTCCTTTTTTGGGTTAGTATAGGGTGTCTTTTTGTGGTTTACTTTTTTTTTCTAGTTGTTTTTCTTGTTGTAGTATCTTGCAAAAAATTAATTTTCCATCTTGAAACCCCTAGGGAAAATTTTATAAACCTCTCTTGAAATATGGAAATGCAATTTTATCACACCATATATATATATATATATATATATTTCTTCTAGTGCTCTCAGATGCATATATATGCACCCTATTGTGTTTACAGTCACATGTGTTCCTGTAGGTAGTTGTTTTTCATTGTATTCTTTAGTGTTTGGGAATTCATACACGTGCTACTATGTAGAAAAGTGTGTATATACATGACCTACAATGGTGAAAGGCACATATATACCCAGAATCGAGGAATACATGGACTACCTTCAGTTAAGGTGAATATATACATGGGCTACCTTCAATTAGGGCACACATATGTCTTGGTTGGCAAAAAAAAGGGTACAAGATTTTTATTTGTTTTTTGTTTTTTTAGGTTTATAAGGTCTAGTGGAGAAATATGAGTCTTTCTTAGATTTTCCAAATTCATATTTTTAAGCCTTTAAGATAATTATTCAGTGCGTTTTTTTATTATTCCCTAAATGACAAGAAAATTTGAATTTTGCATGAAATCATCGGTTTTATTTCGGTTCATTTAGGAATGTTTTTGGCATTTTGATGTTCTTGGGATTTTTTTATAAAAGAAAATATTTTAATGCTTTCATTTGCATTATCTTGTGAAAATAATAAAGAATTCATTTCTTTGGCTACATTAATTTCCTTAAAAAGTTGTATCTTGATTAAAATTTTGAAATGTTAACCTTGGTCTTTTTTCTTTTTGAAAGTTGTTTATGTTGAGTACATATTTAAAAGGATTAAGTGATATTTTGCATTTGCAAGTAGTATATTTTATATCTATTTTAGTTGAGAACATCATCTTTTCAAACTTCCACATTCCTCTGAGTAATGGCATACATTAAAATGAAGTTAAGCAAAAATTTACTAGACTTTTTGGATTTATGGGGTTCACAAACGAGTATAGGCTAGGGCCTTGGATTAGATTAGAGAGTAAACTCACTGAGGCCATTTGAATTTTGAACACAGGTGTCTGTCCTAGAAAGTGAAAATCTAATTTTTGTATAGGTGTGGCCAGGAAAAAATCCTCTCAAATAGGAGTTAAATACGAGGTCATGTGAGTTTGAGTAGTGGATGTTATCCCTCCAATATTCATCCAAGAATCCATGGATTTTGTGCGTACGAGGGTTTGATTTGTACCACCTTGTGCCCTCTTTGTTGTTAGTACTTTTTAATATTTGGGATTAGCTACCCTATCCATAAGTACAATCACTATTGTTTACTATTCCCTCATACTCTAACTACAAGTTGGTAACTTTAGTTCTCTTCCTGAGTATCTACAGAGGTGACTACATGGGGCTTCATATGGTACCTTAGGTAAACATTATATCATGCTTTCAGTGCCATTGGATAGTGTCACATACCTTTCTAGTATACTTGCACCAAGAAGGGTTTCTACATAGAGGTAAGGGTAATTGCTTTCACTCCTTCGTTCATTGGTCTTGGGACTTAATCAATCCATGTTGATTTATGAAAGGTCATTTTCCTTTGGTTTGTTTTTGTTTCTTTTAGGAATTTTAGTGGTGTACCTTTTGTTCTTAGAAGGCCTTAGATATTTCTTGCTTTTGAATTATAATTTATGGCTAAAGTTCCTTTGGAGACCAACCAAGGGATCCCTATGCAAGGGATTCTTTTTCTTTTCCATTTGTTGACAAAATTGGTGCTATCTTGATGACCACTTTGAATCTTACTGGATTCACCCTGGGGCTATCAATTTGTTTATTTTCCACTTTGAATTTCTCGAATGATCTCGATGCTTTTCAAGTAAGCAATGTATATCAAGGACATCAAAACCCATTACCCTATTCGCCAATACCATCTTATCCTCCTCCTTGTGTCTCATCTGGTGAAAGTTTTAATGCTAGTAACCAACAGTCTAAAAGGAACAGAAGGAGGAAGAATATCAATAAGATGTGAAGACAAGGGGGCATGCTACCAATCATTGCATGTAATGCTAGGGGAAATTTGTTAGCCTCTACAAGTGATTTTGGGGGAAATTCTTCATCCTCTTCGAGTCATGCTGAGGGGAATTCTTCCACCTCTAGAAGTCATGATGGGGAATTTTCCCCATCCATTGACAGTCATGGTAGGGGAAAGTTACCAGTCACTGTAGATCATACTGGATATAGGTCACCAGTCATTGCAAGTCATACCGAAGACCCGCAATCAGTCACTACAAATCATGCTGGGGAAAAACATTTAGTCACTACAAGTCATACTAAAAATATGTTTTCAACCACTACGAGTCATGTTGAGGACACGTAATTGATCACTAGAAGTCACATTAATGAAAAATCACTAGTCACTGGAATTCATACTAGAGACAAGCCATCAACTGCTGCAAGTCATGTTGGGGGCAAGAAACCTACCATTGTAAGTCATGTTGGGGGAAAACAACCATCCAATGGAAGTCATGATGGACATATTGACACTATTGAGAAATCTAAATGAATAGGAAGCAAGCCTAAGTTCTCTTGTGATATTTGCAATGGATATTACCTTGATCACCTATTCCATTCTATTCCAGAGGTGCAAAGAGTATGGTTCGGGTATGAAGGATATTCTATCCCTAAACAACCTATGATTTCACAATAGCCCATTAGTATTCAAGATTTGGTTGATGAAGTGATCAAATGAATGCAATATTTGAATGATCCCACTCCTCCCATGGAGAGTGTTGATGTTGAAGTGGTCGAACCAATGCAATCTTTATTTGATCTCACTCTTCCTTTAGAGAGATAAAATTCAAGGTCGGACTGGTGCATTCTTCATTTGACCCCACTCCTCCTTTGGAGAGTCATGTGTCTACTGCTCAATTTTTCTTCACTGTTATTTTAGAACTCTCTGAACAAGAGGGAAATCCATTCGCTTCAAATGATCCCCTGCAAAACTCTAGGATTGATTCCTTTGATTGGAATTGTCTAGTTGATCCTTTCCTTCCTTCTTCTACACCCTTCCAGATAAGGGTTCAAGTTAAACAAAAAATGTTGTCATTTTATTATAGCTGAAGGAACCTTTGTTAGTATTTTATCCACATATGATTGGAGAGGTTTGGTATCTCCCACGTGCCAATTGTTAATTAGTTGTTGGCTTTTGATAGAAGGCTAGCACAAATTTAGGATTTTTTCCTCAATTTCCTATTACATTAGCTGGGAAGATTGTCTTAGTAAATTTTATGGTTATGGAGGGCCCTTTTAGACTTCAATATTCTCCTTGGGTGTGATTATGCATATGTTATGAATGTTTTGGTGTCTACTCTCTTTTTTGTGATGTATTATCCTCACAATGAAAGCATTTCCACTATTGATCGGCTTTCATTTGTTTATCCTTCTCATTACCCAAATTTAGACCAAGAACATCATTTGTTTGTTCCTGGTGATTATCTTGACACTACCCCCTCCATGGGTAAATTATGTGTCCTTACATCCCTTATGTCCAATATATACTAAGAAGAATCCTTTGTATTCATGCTCATATTCTTGGGATTTGGTCTTGGCAATTCACCAGGTGATTCATTCAATGGGGTCATTGGAGCCTTTTCTCCACCATATTGGTCCAAGTGATTTTTTTAACATATTTTCCCTTTGGGATGACATACTTATTTCAGGTAAATCTTTCCTAGAGGCAATGATTGGGTTTGACATTCCTCTGTATATTTCCATCCTTTCTAAAGACCATCTCCCTAGATTGGACCCAGTTGCAATCAAATCCATCCCCACTTTTCCTTTTGTTGATGTATATGTAACTTCGGAATGTATTTCATCTATGTATTTCATATATATTTATTGTACCCTTATTAGAGATGTGTTATTCCTCTATAAGGAAGTGTCTTCATGTGGATTGACAAGTGTCACAAGTGTGTGTACTTGCCGATGAGTTATTAGACCACCATGTGTGGGGTCAGCCCTGAAATATATATATTATAATGTGGATGTACCTAGCTAGACAAGTCGGCCCCATAAGGTCACTGGGAAAATAGGTTAGTATAAATAGAGATCGGATGATCTCTATTTAGATCATTCAGAAAGTTGTATCTCCCTCACTCAGAAAGTGGGTGCACCTAGTGAGGAGGAGGATCATCTGTTACTAGGAGACTATCTCAGTGTATTTTGGTTGTACTTTGGTTGAGCCATTGCTCTCTCTATCTCTGAGGAAGCTGTGGGATTTTTCACCTTAGGGTTTTCCCCCACGGAAACTCTGTGTCTCTTGTCTCTCATGCTTTTGATTATTGTGATGCTTGTCATGCTTATTGTGATTATTATGCATTGATATATTGTATATGTTATTCTCTCAGTGAAGATCCTAGAGTATTGTGAATTAATGCTCAAAATTTAACATGGTATCAGAGCTAACATGAGAAGAAGACATTTTGCAGTGACGGAAACTTGAGTTTCTTGTTTATTGGGTTTCTCTCCACATATTTTGGAAAAGCAGTATAGTAGATTGACTCTACTCATCAAGGAGAATCTATCTGTCCAATCAGAATTCAATTCTGAGCATTTTCAGATTTGGCCCTAAAAATTAAGGTTTCCACAAAAATAGGAATTTTTGAAATCTGAAGACATAGCTGGAAGCTCCTTGCAAAATCGAATTTTAGAGCTTTGGATCAAGATTTGTGGCTGGGTAGATCTCTGGGGAAACTCAAACCCTAATTCAGGGCTCTCTCCAGTGAACTCGGGAGGACAAAAAGGCAAATCTGAAGGGTAAAACTTTGCTCATCTCAAATTCTGAATGCTCCAGGCTGATCAGCTCATCAAAGCACATCTTTCTATCCTTTCAGAAAATTGAAATTCACATTTTGAATTTTTAGGGTTTTTTCGACAAACCCTAATCCGGGACCAGATCTAGTTTTTAGCATTTCAAGTGGTAAGACCTAAATCTTTTCTATTTCCATTTGAAGTACTCTTTAAGATGTCTCACCACACCAAGCTTGAGGATAAGCTTGAAGGGGATGATAACTTCGGAGCTTGGAAGTATAGGATTGGGTTAATCCTGGAAGAGAATGAGTTGGACTCATATATAAAAGAAGACATCCCTATCCCAGAGGATGAAGAGGCCAAGGTATTGCATAAGAAGAACTTGGTCAAGGCAAAGAGAATCATTGTTGATTCTATCAAAGATCATCTCATACCCCATGTGTCTTCTCTAAAGACACCCAAGGAGATGTTTGACTCTTTGACCAAGCTATTTGAAGGGAATAACATAAATCGGAAGATGACTTTGCGGAATCAATTGAAAGGGGTCAAGATGTTGAATGGAGAAACCATTCAATCTTACTTCTCCAAGGTTTCTCAGATCAAGGAGCAACTTGAAGTTGTGGATGAAGTAGTGGACAATGGTGAAGTTGTTATGACCACTCTGAATGGACTACCTAGGTCATGGGACTCCTTTATTCAAGGAATCTGTGCAAGAAAGAAATTGATCTCTTTTAGTAAACTATGGGAGGAATGCTCTCAAGAAGAAGCTAGACTTGTCGCTCATGAGGAAAAGATGGGAGGTGAAGATCAATCTCTTGCAACTCACACCAAAGAAGCAATCCCAAGAAGGAGCACTCTCGCTACAAAAGATCCTATCAAAAGAATAAGAAGGATCTAAGATGCTTCACATGCAATGAGAAGGGTCACTTTGCTTCAGATTGTCCCAAGAACAAAAGGGATGATAACAACAACTTCAGCAAGAAGAAGAAGGGCAGCAAAAGAAAGTTCCATGCTCATGCTTCCAAAGATGACGAACCTCCAAAGAAGAAGGCTAGGGCAGAAAGTGATGATGACTCATCAAGTGAAGAAGAGTATGTTCTAATCTCTTCTGTCACAAGTACTATCTCCCATAGTTGTAATGATTGGTTGATTGATAGTGGGGCTTCCAAACACATGACTAGGTTTAAGGAATCTTTTGTGAATCTATCTGAACATGAATCACCCCATAAGGTGAAACTTGGGGATGATTATCAATACCCAATCAAAGGAAGTGGTGAAGCCTCCTACAACCTAGATTCTGGAAAATATTTGAAGATGAAAGAAGTCCTTTATGTACCTGGGCTCAAAAAGAACTTACTCTCCATCTCTGCATTGGATGCAAAAGGTATGAGGGTTTCATTTGTGGATGGCCAAGTCCTAATGTGGCCAAAGGGAAATACCATAGATGATGTCGTAGTGATTGGAGAGCAAGAGGGAGGATTGTATAAATTGAAGGGACAACTTGAACATGCCATGGTGCATGAATCCATGGAGCCAAGTGAACTTTGGCATAGAAGACTTGCTCATATGCACTATAGGGCACTTCCAATTGCAAGCAAGGATGTAGAAGGTCTTCCTGAAATCAAGACCAAACATGAAGGTGTTTGCAAAGGATGTGCAAAAGGTAAGAACATTAAGAAGGCTTTCCCAAGCAGTGAAAGCGAGGCCAAAGATATCCTGGAAATCATCCACTCAGATGTATGTGGTCCTATGTCATCCAATTCTCTTAGTGGTATGTTTACTATGTCTCATTTATTGATGACTTCTCCAGGAAGATTTGGGTATACTTCTTGAAGAACAAAGATGAGGTGTTTGATAAGTTCAAGGAATTCAAAACCTTGATGGAGAATCAAACTGACAAGAAGATCAAATCATTCAGATCCGATAATGGTGGGGAATTCACCTCAAGTGACTTCAAGAAGCTTTGTAGTGATTTAGGGATTAAGAGGGAGTTGAATGCTCCTTATAATCCTCAAACAAAATGGAGTTGCAGAAAGGAAGAACAGAACTATCATGGAAGCAGCAAGGGCAATGCTGCATGACTAGGATCTACCTATGCATATATGGGTAGAAGTAGCTAGAACAGCTGTATATGTTGCAGAACATAACACCCCACAAGATATTGGACAACAAGACACCAGAAGAGGTCTTTTTTGGTAAGAAACCTGAAGTCAACCATCTCAGAATATTTGGTTGTCCAGTATACACTCACGTCCCAAAGGAAAAGAGGACTAAACTAGATTTTTCAGGAAAGAAGGGTATCTTTGTGGGTTACAGTGAAAGCTCGAAGGCTTACAGAATATACTTTCCAGGGTTCAAGAAGATTGATGTCAGCAGGGATGTAACATTTGATGAAAACTCAGCATTCATCAAATCAAGGAAGGCACCTATCGAAGTTTATGAAGAATCTAAGGAAACTAGATTTCAAGACACTACCATGACTGAAGCAGTTCCAGAAGTTGTTCGTGAGTTTGAAGATCCACAAGAACTTGTAGATCCACCCTGTGAGGATAACTCTCACAAGAGGAAACCCGCATGGGCTAGAGAGCTCATTCAAGATGCAGAAATATTTGGCATTCCAGAAGAAGAACACAGAGAAAAGAAGAGAACCAGATCACATACCAGCTATGTTGCTTTACTCTGTGACATTATGAACAAAGAGCCTTTCAGTTATGAAGAAGCAGTGGAAAAGAAAGAATGGAAGGATGCCATGGTTGAGGAATACCAATCAATAATGAAGAATGATGTTTGGGATGTTGTTCCAAGACCTAAAGAGAAGTCTGTTGTGAGTTCCAAATGGATTTACAAAATCAAGCATGCTGCAGATGGCAGTGTAGAGATATACAAGGCAAGATTCGTAGCTCGTGGCTTCTCTCAGAAAGAGGGAATATATTATGAAGAAACTTTTGCACTTGTAGCCAGGTATACTTCCATCAGAACGGTACTTTCCCTGGCTGCAACAATGAAATGGAAAATACACCAGATGGATGTCAAGACTGCCTTCTTGAATGGTGTAGTTGAAGAGGAAGTATATGTGGAGCAGCCACTTGGTTTTGAAATACATGACAGGGAGTCATATGTGTGCAGATTGAAGAAAGCCTTGTATGGCTTGAAACAAGCTCCCAGAACTTGGTATGGTAGGATGGAAAGTTTCCTATCTAGTTTGGGATTTACCAAGAGTAAAGCGGATTCCAACCTTTAGTACAAGGTTGAGGAAGGGAATCCTGTGATTCTACTCCTGTATGTGGATGACTTATTTGTAACAGGAGATGACAGATTGATTGCATATACGAAGAGGAAGCTTATTGTTGAGTTCGATATGAAAGATTTGGGAATGATGCATTATTTCCTAGGTATGGAGGTGTGGCAGAGTGCAGGTGGGATCTTCCTTGGCCAAGGGAAGTACACAGTAGATATCCTGAAGAGATTCGGGATGATGGATTGCAAGGCCATGGCCACACCTATGGCATCGAATCTGAAGCTTCTATGTTATGCTTCATCTGAGCCGGTTGATGTCTCTATGTATAGTCAGATGATTGGGTCCTTGATGTACCTAACGAAAATGAGACCAGATATTTTCTTTGCGGTGAACACATTGAGTCAGTTCCTGATAGATCCAAGGAGTGTTCACCTGGTTGTTGTAAAGCATGTTCTGAGGTACCTGAAGGGTACAGTGGATTATGGGCTCAAGTATGAAGCGAATCAAAAGTTTAACCTGCAGGATTATGTTGATTCAGATTGGGTTGGCAGTGCTGCAGATAGGAAGAGCACATCTGGGTGCTGCTTCAGTATAGGATCAGGTGTGATCTCTTGGTTTAGCAGGAAGCAGTCCTGCGTAGCACTGAGTACAACTGAGGCAGAGTATGTTGCAGCCTGCTCAGCTAGTTATGAGGCAGTATGGCTACAGAAGCTACTGTCTGAGTTATTTGATCTCCTGTTGGATGCTATTGGTATCTTCTGTGATAACCAGAGTTGTGTGAAGCTATCTGAGAACCCAGTGTTTCATGACAGGTTGAAACACATAGAGATCAAATATCACTATATCAGGGATATGGTGCAGAGAGGAGCTGTGAAACTTCTGTATGTTGTGACGAACGATCAGATTGCAGATGTGCTGACGAAGCCACTAGCCAGGGTGAAGTTTGAGTACTTCAGAGAGAGGCTTGGTGTTCTTCAGATTGATGACACTTCGAGGAAGAAGTGATGGACACATTTGCTGAAGCCATTCAAAGCATGTTGGAAGGAGGATCCTTCACATGGCTGTGGATGTAAGCGCTAGATGATGAGCATCAGGATGATGTTCTGGTTTCTACTTTGTATGATTAGTTGGATCATTTTTATGTATGTATGCATCATGTTGGATGCTGGATATGATCAGTTGGATCATTTATATGTATGTACGCATCATGTTGGATGCTGGATATGATCAGTTGGATCATTTATATGTATGTATGCATCATGTTGGATGCTGGATATGATCAGTTGGATCATTTATATGTATGTACGCATCATGTTGGATGCTGGATATGATCAGTTGGATCATTTATATGTATGTACGCATCATGTTGGATGGTGGATATGATCGGGTGGATCATGTGTATGTATTTTTGTATATGCATCATGTTGATGCTTGGCCCATGTATCTGTATATGTATCAGGTGGATACATTGTATGATCAGGTGGATCATGTATGGTGATATGTATCATGTATTTGTATTTGTATCAGGTAGATACACTGTATGATCAGGTGGATCATGTATGATGATATGTATCAGGTAGATACTTGGTATGCATCAGGTAGATGCATTGTATGATCAGGATGATCATGGATGACGAGCTTCAGGATGTTGTTCTAGATGACATGCAGCAAGATGTTGCAGTGATGATGATTAGGATGATCATGTGTACATCAGGATGATGTATGGTGAGTATCAGGTTGATACTCTATGGCCGTGGATCAGGTTGTGCAGATGAGCATATAATTTGGCCCTGGGAGATTTGCAGATAGTATTTCGAGGTTTTGCCTATGGCATATAATTTGGCCCTAGGATATCTGGCAAATGCTCTTTTGAGGTTTTGCTCTGGGAGGACATATAATTTGGCCTTGGGAGATCTGTAGATAGTCTTTTGAGGTTTTTCCTATGGCATATAATCTGGCCATGGGATATCTGGCAGATGCTCTTTTGAGGTTTTGTCCTATGGCATATAATATGTCCCTGGGAGATCCGATAGGTTGGGATGTGTGCCTGTAATAAGTCCTGGGATGCTCTTGCGAGGTTTTTCCATGACCACATATAATCTATCCCTGGGAGATCCTATAGGTAGAGTTGTGTGCTCGTAACAGCCTGGGATGCTCTTGCGAGGTTTTGTGGTGACCACATATAATATGTCCCTGGGAGATCCTATAGGTAGAGTTGTGTGCTCGTAACAGCCTGGGATGCTCTTGCGAGGTTTTGTGGTGAGGTCACATATAATATGGCCCTAGGAGATCCTATAGGTAGATCCGTGTGCTCATAATAGCCTGCGATTCTCTTTCGAGGTTTTGTGACGAACGTAATAAGTCCTGAGGATTCCACAGTATGGCTAGTGATGACGAAGACCTACAGGTGGTGGGCCTACATCTAGTATGAAAAAGGACTGGCTCTATAGAACTTCCTATGACGAGTAGAGTCAGAGATTGGTTGAGATAGCAGTAGCAGTGACGATGATGATGACGATGATCCCAAGAAGAAGACTTGTCTAGTAGATATGTGTCGAGAAATACCTTCCTAGTTAAGAGGGAGTGTTGATGTATATGTAACTTCGGAATGTATTTCATCTATGTATTTCATATATATTTATTGTACCCTTATTAGAGATGTGTTATTCCTCTATAAGGAAGTGTCGTCATGTGGATTGACAAGTGTCGCAAGTGTGTGTACTTGCCGATGGGTTATTAGACCACCATGTGTGGGGTCGGCCCTGAAATATATATATTATAATGTGGATGTACTTATCTAGAAAAGTCGGCCCCATAAGGTCACTGGGCAAAGAGGTTAGTATAAATAGAGTTCAGGTGATCTCTATTTAGATCATTCGGAAAGTTGTATCTCTCTCACTCAGAAAGTGGCGCACTAGTGAGGAGGAGGATCATCTGCTACTAGGAGACTATCTTAGTGTATTTTGGTTGTACTTTGGTTGAGCCATTGCTCTCTCTATCTCTGAGGAATTTGTGGGGTTTTTCACCTGAGGGTTTTCCCCACGGAAACTCTGTGTCTCTTGTCTCTCATGCTTTTGATTCTTGTGATGCTTGTCATGCTTATTGTGATTGTTATGCATTGATATACTATATATGTTATTCTCTTAGTGAAGATCCTAGAGTATTGTGAATTAATGCTCAAAATTTAACACCTTTTGAGTATGATCTCACTATTTATATATCCTTAGGCATTGGTATTTTTGAGTCCTTGGACTCTTCCATTGAGTTGCAAGTTGTTTTTCCTGATGAGTTTGATTATGTTTGTATATTTTTCAACTCCATTGATGATGAGTCTATTCCTGTAGACTCCATTATATTTATTCTTCGATCTTCCTCATCAATTTCATCTTATTGATTATAGGTTCTCAAGCCTTGGCGATCTTGAGTATTCACTGGTAAAATTTTCATTGGTAATAAATATTGTTGAAGATATTGAAGTTCGGAATACTTCTACCAAAGTGACATGTATGAGATGTTTTTTTTTAATATTTTTTAGATATGATCATGGTATTGTTGTTTCTTGGAGACATGAATTTTAGTTCGATTCATGGTTTCTTAGGGATCATATTGTGCACATTGCTCAATCCCATTCTCTTGAATCACAAATCCCATAATGTATCTCTAGAACAAAGGAGTTAAATTTGTATGGACAAATGAATGTGAAGAAGATTTTGCAGAATTGAAGAAAATATTAATAAGTTCCCTAATACTAAGGGTTCCAAACATGGATGAGGATTTTTGTGTGTGTATAGATGCTTTGAAGTAGGGCCTAAGCACAATTTTAATTTAAGAAGTAGGAGTTATAGCTTATGCCTCACATAAGCTTAAGAACCATGAAATCAATTATGCCACTCATGATCTAGAATTGGTAGCAACTATGATGGCCCTAAATTTACAGAGACATTACCTCATGGGACATCAGTTTGAGTTGAAAATAGACAATAGGGGTCTTCAACCGTTATTTTTTCCCAAAAGAACCTCAATTTCAAAAAATGGCATTGGAGTGAGTAATTTAGTGGGTATGATTTTCAAGTAACTTATATCAAGGGTGGGGAAAATAAGGTGGCCTTATCAAGTAACTTTTTAAGGCCTCATTTTCAAATAAGGAAGGTTCCTAAAAAGCCTCAAGGTTTTCCACAACCCCCATAGTCACTAGATGACATCGAGTTCTCGTGAGTAGTATTTCAACCTCTATTTAGAGATTGAGGAGATACAAACACTTTCACACCATTGAGATACTATGTAATAGTGTCAGAAGGGTTGTTGCCAAAGTTTTACCAAGAAATTCTAGATGTGATATTGGTTTAGGTAATTTAACTTCCATAAATCGCTTTTGTCTTCTTGAAATCACTGGGATACAGAAAATTATGAACCTTATATTAAATGAATTAGGAATTATATAATAAATTCCAATGATCCCCGTGGTATATATTTGATTGTAAGTAGACTGAATAATTTATTTAATATCCAGTTCCGAAAAAGGCCTAAGAAAAGGAGGAAATATGATGTAATTCAATTCCAAAAAGGCCTTAAGTGAGTAAAGATGATGCAATTAAGACCATTGTAACTCTACTTAGGACATGTATTTGTTAGGATATCTCATCATTCACTTATGTACTTTTCATGCATTTGCATGCATGCATGCATGCATGCATTCTACATGCATTGCATGCATCCACATGCTACCCAGTCATCAGTATGGTACCTCCAGCACCTATTCCTTAGTCTCCCAGCACTCGAGAGCTACTTTCCACTCAGTTTAAGCCCTCCTAGCCTGTCATGCGCCCAGTTCTCACCTTCCACTGAAGAAGGGAACCTTTCTCACCTACCAGTCCAGTTACACTTCAATTATCACTCAGATTTACCTCTGATTGACCCATAACTGATGTTATCACTCTGATTGACCTCCTATGAGACATGAATGATAGTTCTGAGTGTAGTTAAGCCCTCATGCGCCCTCCATTGAGCCTCCATCCCTATATTAGTGCCACTTATCATCAGTTACACTTATTACACTCAGTTAGACTCAGTTTGACACCTGTTTGACAATGACTTGTGCATTGATGACCACCACTGATTGATGATGAGGACTCCTAGTTGGAGCCAAGCTATGCTATTTAGTTAATTCGAATGACCTCCTTGGTTAATTTGAATTGCTCACTCATTGTGATAGTATTGTATTGTATTTTTACCCTTATTGGGATTATAGAGCACTGATGCATGCTTTTGCACAGTTTACACCATATTTTTTGAGCTTCATCTATTGTGATTGATTCACTTGTTCATTAGATCTGCTATGACTAATTTTACATGGTATCAGAGCCATTGCAGGGACAAGATCTCTTTTCTACAGGTGTTCTACAAGAATATTTGAGTGAATTTGCTCAAAATTACTAAAGTTTTGACATGAAAGATCTCATGTGCATTCGCTAATGTGCATGCAAAGCAGAAAAATACACTCCAATCCACTCCAGAAGCTTGAGTTTTCCACATAATTCCTGGATTTGATACATTGGACCCATTCAACTTGTTTGATCTCCAATCCTAGGTGTGATGCAACTCTAAAAGGGTGGATTGTTCGACCTTACTGTTCTTGTTTTGATTGTGATTTGCAGGTTAATCATCTACATCAATTGCATTCGCTCTCTTGTGTTTGACAAGTTCTTCTACATCAAGTGCACTCGCTATTTGAGATGGAATACTCTTCTTCCAAGCCATTTCTTACTCCTTTCAATTATTTTGAATGGAAAGATGATATGGAGATTATATTGCACTCAAAAGGGTACTATAGAGTCACTATTGGCCTCAAATTGGAGCCAAGCACATTGTTGGAAAGAACCAAACACTACAATAAGCTTGATGAAGCTTATGGTTTCCTTTGCCTCTCCATTTCCAAGGATCTTCACTTCCATCTCAGCGGATTGAAGACTCCAAAAGCAATATGGGAGCAACTTGACAATCTCTTTGGCAAGTAGGACGAGATTAGGGCCTTTCAATTGGAAAATGAATTGATTGCCCTTAGTCTTGAGAATTTTGAGACCATCAATGAGTTTTTCACAAGATTCAATCACTTGTCATTGCAGTTGAAGAACAGTGATGTTGTGAAAGAGGATAAGCAATTGATCCTCTCCATTCTCACAAAGCTTGGGAAAGATTACTCGGTATTTGTCTCTACTTTCAATTCCGATCGGCTAACTATCCCGAATTGGAAGATGCCTACCTTGAATGCCTTCATTGAGTCTATCACAAAAGAGCATGATAAGTTGATTCAAATGGGGTCCATAAAATCCAAATATTCAGCCCTCTTTGCTCAAGGACCCAAGAATTCGAATGGTAAAGGAAAGCAAAGGAAATAGAACCCCAAATTTGAACCTACCAAGCAAAGAGATAAAGGCAAGAAACCGGAAGCACCATCCGGTTCGAGGAACAAGCAGAAGGATAAAGAGGGCAAGAAAAAATCTAAATGTTCATATTGCAACCATGGCTTTCATCCTGAAATTTCATGCATGAAGAAAACAATAGATCAAATGGCCCTCATTTTGGAAAAGAATAACATATGTCTTCCCAACGGTGCACAAAAGAAGGATAGGAATGAGGATCATGAAAGAGGTCAAGCACTCATGGTAACTGTTTCAAAACCCACCACTCTACTGATAGATTCTGGTGCCTCGAATCATATGGCTATAAACATTGACTCCTTTTCTTCATTTGATCCAAGCAGATCCATCCCCATCCATTTGGGAGATGACTCAAAAATTTCTTCGAAGGGCAAAGGTACCATCCATGTACAGCATGGAAGCTTCCAGAATGTTCTCTATGTGCCTTCCTTGGCTTCAAATCTACTTTCTGTGTATCAAATGACACACACTGTTGAACCGAAGTAAGTTACATTCATCCCTAACAATGTCAAAATTTCTGATATCAAAAGTGGAAGACTTATTGTAGTCGGAAAGGCAAACCACACTGCTGAAAATACTATGAGTTTTCTCACTTTGTGCTGCCTGAAAATCCCACTGCTCTCCTCACTCATGGAAACGAGGTTAGTAGGCTTTGGAATGAAAGGTTTGGACACCTTAACTACAATTATTTTCTGCTTCTACAACAGAAATCCATGGTAGATGATCTTTCGCAACTTCGTTCCTCGAAGGGAATTTTCCCTGGTTGCATTGTTGGGAAGCACCCCGAGCATAGGTTCGAACACGGCAAAGCTAGCAGAGATTCCACCATTTTGGGCCTCATACATTCTGATATCAATGGTCCGCTTCCCAACATGTCCATGAATGGGTTGAGGTACATCCTAACATTCATCGTTGACTTCTCCCGCTTTACATGGGTATTTTTTCTCAAAAACAAGTCAGAAGTGCTTAGAAAATTCAAGGATTTTAAGGCTTCTGTTGAGACCGCTACTGAGAGCAAGATCAAAGCTCTTATATTTGATAATGGTGGAGAATATATCAAGACTAATTTTTTTCAACTTTGTGCCGAAAGCGGAATTCAGATCCAACATACAGTTCCCTACACACCCTAGCAGAATGGTGTAGCGGAAAGGAAGAATCGGTCACTGAAAGAGATGGCTACCTGCATGCTTGAGTCAAAAGGTTTGGCTGCAAATATTTGGGCTGAAGCCATTAATGTTGTTGCATATATTTAGAACCGAGTTCCACATTCATCCATGAAAGTTAAAACTCCTTTCGAAGCATTCTTTGGTCGCAAACCGGATGTGTCCAATTTGAGGGTTTTTGGCTCCACTGCATGGGCTAGAATTCCTTCTAATAAGAGAAAGTATTTGGATCCACAAAGTATTGAATGTATCCTGATAGGATATGGGGAAGAATCAAAAGCATATAAACTCATGAATATCATATCCAAAAAGGTATTCATAGAGCGAAGTGTGAAGTTTGAAGAACTGCTGCCAGATCTGAAACTAGTTGAGGAAAACATTGCCAATCTGGACCCTCCATGAGAAGAAGATTCAAGTGAGTATGAAGAAAGAATTGGATCTGTTATCTATGATATTATATCATACTTTGATGTCCATGACATATCAGGTTTAGAATCAGACCATAATGATCCTCCTCAATTACCAAAGTGGTCCCAAAACACTCTACAATCTGCTGCTCCAAACATTGGAAATCCTGCTAATCCAAGGAGAACAAGAGAAGACTATCAAAGAGTAGGTATGGATATTTATTTTTTTGATCCATTATTATCTAAGAAATTTTATTTTATGATTGGTTCATATCCAAAATCATGCTATCATGCCCACCGAGATCCACGATGGCAAACCGCCATGGATGAAGAGTACACTTCTCTTCAAAAGAACAATACATGGGAGCTAGTTTCTCTTCCACCTGGAAGAAAATTAGTTCAATGCAAGTGGATGTATCGCACGAAGGTTGATGCTGATGGTTCTATCAGCAAATACAAAGCTAGGCTGGTGGCAAAAGGTTTCTCCCAAGTCCAAGGTGTGGACTACATTGAGACTTTTGCACCGGTTGCAAAGATGGATTCCATCTGCCTAGTTTTGGCCATTGCCACATCCAAGCACTGGGAAGTGCACCACATGGACGTGAAGAGTGATTTTATACATGGAGACCTTGATGAGAAGGTATACATTAAAAAACCAGAAGGATGCATATCAGATCCATCATTAGTTTGCAGATTGAAGAAATCTTTGTATGGATTGTGTTAAGATTTAATATGCTAAGACAGAAAATAGCAGCATTACATTCCATTTCACAATAATAGCATATACAAGATCACTGAAGAAACAAAAAGCACAACATAAACACAAGAGACACAGATTTATACTGGGAAACCCTCATGGGGTAGAAAACCCAGCAAAGCTTCCTCAATATAGATGACCAGTAATATACAAAGATGCAAACCAAAGACATGATCTCCTCCTCCACCATAGCAGACCTCTCCTCCACAAGTGCACTACATTTTGAGTGAGGGAAGTGTGTGTATAATGAGGAACACACCTCCTCTATTTATACACATCTCTGACTTGTACTTTATATTAACTAGGTCGGCCCCAACTTTACCACTTGGTTAAACACCCCACTACAACTAACTGGGCCGACCCCACTAGGGTGGTCTAACAACCCTTTGACCCACATAACACATATAGGGCCAACCCCCACTAGGGAAGTCTAATAACCCAAGTTACCACAATCCGATGGAGGAATAAACATATTCGGATATACAATAATATCTTCACGGAGGAATGAAACATCTCTGGAATAATAAAGTACAAATATAATAATCTTTGACCCCTCAAAATTGCCTTCAAAACTTCTGGATCTTTTGGACAGGATCCCGAACTAGGGTTTGATGAAGCCCACCCTTCTGCCCAATCAAAAGGTTCGATCCAAGGTTCTAAACTCTTATTTTTCTAAGTAGCTTCCATCCATGGTCACAGACTTAAAAAAATTCCAACTTTTAATGAAGCCCTAATTTTCCATCTTTCCAATCAAAATCCCGAACTGGGGTTTGATCAAGCCCGGTCTTCTACCCAACCAAAAAATTAAATCTTGGTCTCTAAATTTTGATTTTCCTGAGTATCATTCAGCCGTGGACTCCGATTCCAAAAATTCTAACTTTCTCTGAAACCCTAAATTCCGGAAGCCATGAATGGAGGTGCTCCAAAAATAATTTTGTTTTGACAGAAATATGTACCTGATTGTTTCTATTGTAAATCTAAATTTTTTGATTTGCAATGTTTGAAAACTATTTTTGTGGTAGCCTGACCTGTCATCTTTCCATCTCGATAGGTCTGACCTCAATTGGATTTTCTGAGAGAGAGTTATGCCAAGTGTCGCAACATGACTTGTTTATGGGATAAAATAGGAGAGCTAACTTGTATAGAATTCCACGTGTTATTGGTTCAACTTCGGCCTCTGAAAACGTTTTCTGAGATAGTATTGTCTGTGTAATACCTTTCACTTTTTACGAAATTTCATTTGGAGCTTCCTAGCCCAAGTTATGACCTTTTTTCTTAGGTCACCTGAGTTTGATTGAGATCTGGAAGAGGCAGAAACCCTAACTTGTACTGATCATAACTCACAAAGCACAAAGAATCGGAGGGTTCCCTTTGGACACAAGGTACTTGGGGATGTTATCTACGACCTGTAAACTTTTCAGATCCTGAACCTTTGCAAAAATGGATTTATAGCGAAAGTTCCATGATGACTGGTTTTTGCTATATAAAACCCAAACCTTCAAATTGTCGCAAGTGTCGTAAGTGCCATACATTTCCTTCCTTCAGGTTAGCTATGATACCATGTTAATATTTAAAATGTTAAGACAGAAAATAGCAGCATTACATTCCATTTCACAATTATAGCATATACAGGATCACTGAAGAAACAACAAGCACAACATAAACACAAGAGACACAGATTTATCCTAGGAAACCCTCATGGGGTAGAAACCCCAGCAAAGCTTCCTCAATATAGATGACCAGGAGTATACAAAGATGAAAACCAAAGACATGATCTCCTCCTCCACCATAGCAGACCTCTCCTCCACAAGTGCGCTACATTCTGAGTGAGAGAAGTGTGTGTATAATGAGGAACACACCTCCTCTATTTATACGCATCTCCGACTTGTACTTTATATTAACTAGGTCGGCCCCAACTTTACCACTGGGTTAAACACCCCACTACAACTGACTGGGCCGACCCCACTAGGGTGGTCTAACAACCCTTTGACCCACATAACACATACAGGGCCGACCCCCACTAGGGAAGTGTAATAACCCAAGTTACGACAATCTGACAGAGGAATAAACATCTCTGGATATACAATAAGATCTTCACGGAGGAATGAAACATCTTCGGAATAATAAAGTACAAATATAATATTCTTTGAAGTTACAATATTTCAACAGATTGAAACAGGTCCCAAGAGCTTGGTATGCAAAGATGGACTCCTTCCTTCTTTCTCTGAATTTCAAAAGATGCAAATCTGATCCTAATGTGCACCTACAGAAATTTAAAGGTAATTTGTTGATTGTGGTTTTATATGTTGATGATCTTCTCATTACTAGTAGCACTCTCCTTACAATTAACAAGCTGAAAACCGCTTTAAATCTAGCTTTTGATATGAGTGATTTGGGCTTGCTTAAGCAATTTTTGGGCTTGGAGATAGATCAAAATTTTGATGGGATAACATTATCTCAGCAAAAATATGCTAAGGACCTGCTAATAAAGTTTAATATGGCATAATGTAAGGCTACTCCATTCCCATTCCTCTCAGGAATCTGTCTTGAAGAGGGAAACACCACACCGCTTGCAGATTACACTATGTATCAACAGTTGATTGGTTCACTACTCTACTTGACACACTCAAGGCCTAATATATGAGTGTTGTATCAAGGTATATGCAGCAGCCCCATGAGCTTCATTGGCGGGCAGCCAAGCGGATCTTACAGTATGTGCAAGGTATGAAACATTTTGGCATACATTATGCTGCAGATTTTGAGCTAGATTTCATTGGTTTTACTGATTAAGATTGGGTAGGTGATAGCATAGATCGGAAATCCACTTCCAGGTATGTTTTCATGATTGGACATGGGCCTATTTGCTGGTCAAGAAAAAAGTAGGCAACCATTGCACTTTCTTCAGCAGAGGCAGAGTATCGAGGGGCAGTCAATGCCTGCATTCAGGCAGTTTGGTTGCAGGGTATTCTTTCCGAGTTTGATTTTTGTAGCACTACTTTGACTGTCCTATTTTGTGACAATCAAAGTGCTATTAAGATCTCCACCAATCCAGTTCAATGGCAGAGGACCAAACACATTGAGATTCATATGCACTACATTCGAGAGTTGGTGCATGATCGCACCATCATTCTACAATATTGCCCAACCGATGAGCAAATTGTAGACATCTTCACCAAGAGCTTCACTGAGAAGAAGTTCTCTTACCTACGTTCACTGTTGGGGGTGAGTTCCATCATGGTGGAGACAGATTAGATCTATTTCTATGTTTAGCTTGAGGGGGGGCTTTCTTTGCATTGGGTTTTCCCTCTTTCCTCACTTAGATTATTTCATCATTTTTTGGATTATTGTATTGGGGTGACCTTTGGTCTCAGTAACTAGGGCCCTACATTTTATTTTTTACATCATAGTATAGCTTGAGGGGGGGTGTTAGGATATCTCATCATTCACTTATGTACTTTGCATGCATTTTGCATGCATTCTGCATGCATTGCATGCATCTGCATGATGCCCAGTCATTAGTATGGTACCTCCAGCACCTAGTCCTTAGTCTTCCAGCACTCGAGAGCTACTTTCCACTCAGTTTAAGCCCTCCTAGCCTGTCATGTGCCTAGTTCTCACCTTTCACTGAAGAAGGACACCTTTCTCGCCTACCAGTCTAGTTACACTTCAGTTATCACTCAGATTTACTTATGATTGACCCATAATTGATGTTATCACTATTATTGACCTCCGATGAGACATGAATGACAGTTCTGAGTACAATTAAGCCCTTATGCACCCTCCACTGAGCCTCCATCCCTATATTAGTGCCACTTACCATCAGTTACACTAATTACACTCAGTTAGACTCAGTTTGACACCTGTTTGACAGTGACTTGTGCATTGATGACCACCACTGATTGATGATCAAGTCTCCTAGTTGGAGCCAAGCTATGCCATTCAGTTAATTCGAATGACCTTCTTGGTTAATTCGAATTTCTCACTCATTGTGACAGTATTGTATTATATTTTTACCCTTATTGGGATTATAGAGCACTGATGCATGCTTTTGCACAATTTACACCATATTTTCTGAGCTTCATCTATTGTGATTGATTCACTTGTTCATTTGATCTGCTGTGACTAATTTTACCGTCTTGGGGATTTATTATAAAAATTTTTTATGAGTCCAAATATTCCCACATTTGGATTTTATTTATTGTGATGAAATCATCCTTTGAAGGATTTTGCTAAAGTGGAATGGTTAAGGAGTTCATTTTGATTTTGGACATGGTGTGACTTTTAGTGTGGCATCATATGTAGGAGTTTGGTTATGTAGAGTGGTGACATGTGATTTTAGGCCCAAATATAATCCCTAAATAAATTGACTTACACCAGTTGGACCAATGTTACCCACCATCATTTCCACATTGTTTTTATTTTCTATTTATGCACATGACTAAGGACATTGTTCTAGTAGTTGAGATGAACAAGAAGCTAAATGTACTGAAGAAATTTTTTTAAGGAATAGAAGGATGAAGTGTTTATAAGGGGGGGAAAGGAGGTTGAAGGAATGAGCATTGTTTGAAAGTATAAAATGGAATAAGAAGAATCAAACCTAGGATACCATAGTAGATAAATAGCCAAATCTAGAAGAATGGAAGAATGGAATGACATCTCATAGTTGGGATGCTTAAAATAGAATAAAATCTTATGAAATTTGGTCCACGGGTGATGAAACAAAAGGGAAATACTAGGGCATGGAGGTGTCGGGGCACTATCAATGGTGGAAAAACACTCCACTATGCCAATTGCATCATAAGTAATTGAAATAGGAGAAGTTTCATGCAATAAAATTATTACTGACAACTACAAATAAGATCAACACATTTTCAAATGGCAATATTTGATTGGTACAATATTGGAATACATGTCTAAACTAGAAACCCATACATAACTTAGCTTAATCATACAAAGTTCAAGTGATGAACTATGGAAGGGAGGTACAAGCTAGCATGTGCAATTTTGAGCTAGGTTGGGTAGGGAAGGTGGGTAAAAGTTTCTAAATACTACGAGCACCATTGAAACTTGAACTCTTGACCATTCTCCCCATTATTTTATGCTTCAAGAATAATCATACATCCTCCAAGTACTCAGTCAATTACACTAGGGAGCAAAAGAGAGTATGCAAAGGTAGTGCTCAAACTCTACAATTTGTGCAAAATTAGAATGTGTTTTTTTAGTTCCTTAGATTTATGGAATTTATTTTCCATGTAGTAAATCTATTTTGTTACCACAACTAACCTAGGGTATTTCCTAAATAATTTGACCATCATTTTGGATTCATACTAGAATCCATCATCAGGATAAGAAATTCAAGGGAAGGGCAATCAGATCTTCAACCCATTAGTACCAAAAACATGAAGAATGGAACCTAAATGTTTCTAGCATTAATGAGTTGAAGATATGCTTTCCCTTCTCTCAAATTTCTTGACCCAATGATGTATTTTGGTATGAATATGAAACAATGACAAAAGCATGACAACCATTATGAAATATCTGATTATTGTAGATAACAATTCTTCCCACATCCATCTTAGAACTAAAATTTGACCAAGTTTGGAATTATCCTTAGCCATGCATGAATAAAGCAATCCTCTCAGGGGAGTGAGTGGAATAATTCCTTAGACAAACGAGCAAAAGAAAAATGAAATGAGAAAGAAGTTATAGGAATAAGAATGAAAGGAGAAAGAGGCTGCATGAAGAAGAATGAAAGGAGAAAAAATCTCTAGAAAGTGGTTCTCAGGGAAGTAGTGTGTGTAGTCCATAGCTAATAAGAAGAAAATGCATGAATAAAAGCGACAAAGATTAGATGAAGAAAGGATAACATCATGGTAAGAGGCTAAGGTCATGGGAGGTGTACGTATAGGGTAAGGTTGTGGCAGCAATTTCAATTAAGGAAGGTGGACTATCACCTCCTTGGAATTTAATGAGTGCATTGATTACTGAATACTTCAATCCTCCTTCTATAGTATAAATATCAAATATCCAAAGTATTTGAAACATCACACAAACTAATAGGATAGGAAATGACAAGTAATATCATCTCAAACTACTATATTATTTTATATAACAAAAATCAAAACATTTCCTAAGACAAACTGTGAAGAATTAACTAAATTTCAGTACATTGAATAAAATAAAAAACATGCAAATCGATGAAATTCGATTTCTAAAAAGCCTTGCTCTAAGAAGAAAGAGACTAACATGAAAAAATTGGCATACATACTACATTACAAAACCCTTTCTTATCATATTCTATTATCATCCTTTTATAAATACTTAGAACGAAATGAGGAAAAAATAACAATGTAGTATTATTCTATAATTTTTTATAAAACATTATAACATTATAATGTATTGACCTAAGTGACATAAGTTTTATAAAGCATTATATATCATATAATGTATTTGTAACAAAATACATATTATATGGACAAGTGCATCTCGTCTTCTTTTGGTATGGATATACTTTTATTTTCATGTTTATCATGTTCGGTTAGTTTAATTTATTTTTTACATGATGAATTTTTTATATTGTATAAATATAAAAAGATGAAATATTTTTTATTAAATTTGTTAATTTTTATTATTAATTTATTTTATTAAAAATTTAAATAAATCAATAATCAAATTTGACCATGTCAATGTTCAATAAATTCATTTCATATTATAACAAAACTTTTAAAAAAAATTATACCAAATATACCAAAAGGGAAAATATCTATACCAAATATGTCAAAGAGGAAAATTAAATTCCATCATACTATAAATGCAAGTAGGCATGTGAATACACATCCATTTCGTGCAAACACATCCTAGTAGAGATGATAATACACGTTCATTCAATTAAACACTTAAATCAATGATAATACATCTCAATAAATAGAAAAGAAAATGTAGAGATGATAATTATGATGATTGATAGAGTGATTTTATTACAATGTAATTTCTATGATGAGAAAATCTATGTAATTATGTTTGACAAAGACAATCATAAATCATAGGAGAAAAATAATCTGCTATATATACAAATCAACACAAATGCATTAATAAATCAATAGATATTGGATGAGCATGCATACATAGTTTGAAATGTCTATATAATATATAACAACATTATATAGATTACTAAGATGCAAGTGCCAACCATATATATATATTACAAATGCCAATTGCATTATGATACAACATTACAACAATGTTAAACAATTAAAATAAATTGTATATGATGGCATTTTTGGCCGAAGTTGTTAAATCAAAGTATACATTGTAAATATCAATTAATAATTTTGTATAAGACAAATTTGTAATTGGAAATAGATTTTCCCTTTTAGCATTTTGGCAAATTATACATTTTTAAATTTTGTGACAAGTTAAAATATGTTTAGTGGACATTAGCATGGTCAAAATTGATAGTTGATTCATACAAAGGTTGGGTTAGTTATTCAATAATTGTATAATAAATATACATTTTGAAAATATGAAATAATTTGAACTTACCGACGCGAATTGACCGATGTGTATCTAGGAACGTGGCATTGAATTATCGGAGGCAAAGCCGAGGAATCTATAACAGTATTCCTGAGATGATATCTCATTGTGGAAAATGCCTATGGTGTAAAAATAATATTTATAATATTTTCTTATACGCGCATGTGTGTAAAATCGAATTTCAAGGAAAATATCATTAAGAGGAAATATTCTCTTTATATAATAATAATAATAACAATAACAATAACAATAACAATAACAATAATGTCATAGCCAAACTAGACACCAATTGGTATATGAGATTTTTTTTCTTTCCAAAAAATGAACAAACAACCGCTATTAAACTTGAGATATTTAATAGTGTATGATCCTTTCACCACACTACAATCATCCATGAATAAGCTAATACAAGTGGGGATATTGAACCTTGCAGGTTGGATATTAACAATACCCCACTTTAACCAACTAGAAAAACCACATTGACTAATAAATATTTGTTTTTATCTACATGTTAAATTCTATAGCTTTGAAACATATTTTATGAAATTAAATTTGTTTAATTTTGTTACTGTTTAATTGATTAAGTTTTTCAATGAATCAACAATCAAATTTGACCACGTCAATGCTCATCAAACACATTTTAGATTTCCAAAAATGTTAAAAAACTTCTACCAAATGCAAAGAGAATAAAAATAGCATCTTACATATGCAAATAAATAATTTACATTTGCATAAAATTCATATAATATTACACAGATCATGTATTTGGTTGGACACTAATGTTGAGGATGACACATTTCAATAGATGAAAGAGAAGACATAGATATGATGGCTATGATAATGTTGTAATGTTACAATGTACCTTCCACATGTGCTCATCAAATCTATGTAATTGTCAACATATGCAAAAACAAACATTTGTCTCAAGAAACAACATAACCTATATACACATCCTAACAAAAATATATGATAAAATGTTGTATATTTCATCCATAGACGTATAATGTCTTTTTCTTGAGGTGAAGGACCATTTTTGTATATATAGTAGCGTGTTGTAAATTATTGAGATATAAGAGTAAAACACATTATAACATTACAACAATGATACAACAGCCACCACGCCTATATCTCCTCTTCCATCTATTGTGACATGTCATTACTCAATAGTTATGAGATCAAACACATGATGTGTAAAACACTCAATAAAGTATTTTAGTTAAATATATTTTTATTTGCATTTTATATACTATTAAAATTCATTCGTCCATTTGACATATTGGAAAAGAAATAATTTACTATTTTGTGATAATCTAAAATATGTTTTTTGGACATTGATGTGGTCAAATTTGATTGTTGATTCATTAATCCTCATTCAATGAATCAATAATTATAAGTAAATAAATTTAATTCTATCATAAAAATATAAAAAAATTATTATACAAATGAAAACAAATATTTCACATGGTTAGTTCTATATATTTTCATTCGAAGTAAAACCTAAAACTAAATGAATGCTTCTACTTGTGTGGATGGCATCCATGTTAAAATTTTCTATTAGACTAGTGCATTTAACCTAGAAGGATTCAAACCATTCACCTATTAGCATAGAACTAGAAATGGAAAACCAATGAATTTAACCCCTTGAAGAAAATATCGAAAGAAAACCCAATGAATGATTCACCACATTCATGGATGGCATCCCCAAAAAACATATTGACATAAACTAGTGCACCTAACCCATGAAGATTCAAATTAAGTGTCTGCTAACAAAGAACTAACCAATTACCCAAAAACATTAACAAAATCGATTAAGCTAATCCTTTAAGCTTGATTATATATATATATTCTAACGAATTACTCAAAAACATTAACAATTGATTAAGATGACCCGTTAAGCTTGATTATTTCTATATATATGTATGCCCCCAACTACTCTTTAATATAATATTTGAATGGGTTAAACAAATTCAAACTCTGAATTAACATCAACGAAAATATTTAATATTTGAACTTAAGATTTTGAAGATCATAGTAAAAAAAAAACCATAAAGGAATAACCATTGCAACCTTTTACAATATTAGTAGTTAGGACTATTTGTGATTTCAACTTGTTTTTATGGCTAATGTTGAATAACCAATTTTCCTTGATGAATTGTCCAAGAGAGATTTTGAAGAAGATAACCAACAATCAAATTTACTGTAATTAGATATTGCAAACTTGGAAACTAGTTTTAAAAGTGTGCATTTAAGTAGTTTTTGTTTTAGTTGCTTAAATATCACTAAGGTTGGAGAAATAAAAACTTCGGAAAGCAATTTAGAAGTGTCAATTAAAAAAACTTGTGATTTTAGTTGCTTTAAAGATCACTGAATTTTCATGAGCAATTCTTTTAAATTTAAGAATGACTAATCAACTTTCCAAAATCCGAGATTACATTGTTCTTGAATTGCCATAGTCCATCCTATTTAGTTAGTATGATCTTCTTTTAGATACCCAAAATGCCCCTAATGTTAATATACTAATATACAATTTAGACATGAATATTAGATACCCAAAATGCCCCTAATGTTAATATACTAATATACAATTTAGACATGAATATGTTAATATCTAATTTCCCCAAATTTATACGATCGGGATATTGGTTAAAGTTAATATACAATTTAGTCATGAGTTCGCTCATTTAATTTCCCTAAATTTATACGATTAGGATATAGGTTAGAGATAGTGGGATCATATCCAAAGTTTTTTTTCTTTGTAAAGGTGGGTTTATCAATATAAACATATGTTAGATGTTTTTATGGAGTTGTTAAATGTGTTTATACCCTTCTATTTTCTTTTATGACTAATTGGGATTATCTGAAAACATGTTTTAAAAAGGTTTTTATGAAGTAAAAGATTTTGTTATCTCTATCACATACCACAATTATAGGAATGTCATGAAACCTAAAGATAAAATACAGGATTCATAATTAATTTGACTCCTTAGAAGAAGGGTTTTAGGAAGTTAAAAATGTAGTTACCCTATCGTCATGTTTTCATGATATTCCTATAGTTGTGGTATCTAAGAGATGTAACAAAATATTATACTTCGTAAAAAACTAAGGATAAGATAAATGATTTATAATTAATTTGACTAAAAAAAAGGTCTTAGGAAGTCAAAAACTATGGTTACCCTCTTGTTATGTCATGTAAGAGTGTCAAGAAATGAAAGGAGAAAATAAAAATAAACGGTTTATATTTGATTGGACTCCTTAAAAAAGAATGATTGATTCATTTCCAAGAAAGATAACATGAACAATGACTAGTTTTCCCATATTTGTGATTGTATGGCCCTTCCTCCTAGTCCAAAACTTTAATTTTACGAGTGGGTTGGTGCATGTTTTGTCAAATTTTATCATAACCCCTTATGATCACCATTATTCTTATAAGAGGTACTTACATCTATTTATTCTGAACACATTCAATCCAAAAAAACACATAGAACTATATGAAATCCCTTGTCAGTTCATTGTTAATTCTGGTATGGTATGATCTACCCATTCCCATACCATTTGAAGCATCACATTCTCCAATAAATATAGGTTAAAGAGTGATTTTATATTACCAACTTTTGGGGCCCATATTACTTAGAAATTGGAATGAATGATGATAACATCCCATGTGAAATAAATGTCTTACCTAATCATGCCAATTTACATAATGACGATAAACTCTTTCAAGACATAGATTTACGTCATGATAATTTGATTGAGAATGGTTTGAAGGTTGAAGGTTAAGGAGTAAGACATAGATTTAGGTCATGATAATTTGAGCTTGAAGTTTGAAGGTTAAGAAAGAGATTATCTGGCATGAAGCTCTAAATTTTATCAATGATTAGTATATTATGGTTGACTATGGTTTACTAGATTAAACTTGGTCTTTAAAGCTAGAAAATGCATCTAGTCCATTGTACATGAATCATATAAGTCCTTCACAGGGAAAATTTTAGGGGCGAAATTTAGCCCATGGGATAGTTTTTTTTATCTTTTGTTTTCCAAAAAAAGATTCACCAATTTCCATTTTTTTCTAAGTTGATTCGCCCAAATTCCGTGGGATACAAATTTTTTACTCTAAAATAGCCAAAATTTTCCAGAAACTATATAAAACCCTTAGAAATTGGAATCTTTTTAGAAAAGTATGGCCCAACATTTTGTGGTTGGAAATTTATGAATAAGTAAGATTCAACAAAATTTTTATAATTTAAAAAAATTATGGATCTTCCTTGGTCCTTCATGATTGACTAGATTAAACTTAATATTTAAGGCTAGAAAACCCTTCCAATCCCTTGTCTAAGAATCATACAAGTCCTTCATGGTTCTAATATATTTCTTAAACATTAATTTGGCTAAATACAAGATGTTTTAGCCATTGCAATTGCTAGAGGTTTTGTTTATTGGATGAACAAAATTTCCACTTTCAACCAAGGGTTTGGGAGCACTAGAGGTTGTGTTCATTGAATGAATAAAACTATTCAAAAAGAGAAAAAGAAACATAAAAAAGGGCATTGGTATAAGCCATCTTAAAATGAGCTAAAACGTCTTTCTCTTCACATAGATTAGATCCCATACAACATGATTCTGACCATTAGGTGACTGTTGATATTGATATAATACCCAACTAAGGATTTCATTTTTCATTCTTGGAAGAGACACTTCTCGGCCTTCCCCACCTCCTCAGGGATAATGATCTATGAACAGGTTCCCTATAGCAAGAACCTTTGTTGAGAGGGCCACCACACACTACATGAAATGGGAGGGTTGTTGACTGCAATTGACAGTCACCACTTCCATAGGAAACACTAGTAGAAAGTGTGGAAAAACATCGAGCCAAAAGACCACTGCCCCTCCTTAGATATTTACATTTCCATTAGAGATGAGATAGAGGGATCTATACCTCACTACAGGTCACCACACAAGGGCCTCTCCACCACTCCACGGGAGAAAACTCCACGTATTTAGACCTGTACCAAAATCCCCTCAGAGGTGAAGGAGGTGGGTGGCTAGGGAAGGAACCCTAGTCGCCAAGATCGGTTTGCTAAATCGAATCTCAAACCCTAAGCAGTTGTAGAGTGGCTAAATAAGCAGGGAATCATCTCTCCTTTTTGGGAATTAAAGCATCTTAAGTGTATACCTTTGATTATTCAATAATATATTGTAGATTTGAAACATGGCCATCATGTTTCTATCATTTCGGTCATAAATTTTTCTTGCTTTCTATATAATGTTGTTGAATAAAAGGGTTTCTAGCAAGAGACAATGTCCTTCCTACTTATGTTCAAACAATATTTGGGTAAAGCTGGAATACTGGGAGTCTCTAAAGTATTTAGAGGTTTAAGGCACTATGATACAATATGGAGAAATAAATTGCATAAATGTGCTATAAATTTGATCCTAAATTCATCATAGATTTTACAAGGAACTACTGAGAAATAAATTGCATAGATTTGGTGGTAGGAATTTGATGCTAAATTCATGAGAGGTTTTACAAGCATTATGGTACAATAATGAGAAATAAATTATGTAGATGTGGCTCTAGAATTGGATGCTGAAAATTACATATATGATGCAAGAAATCACAATTCCAATATTGATAAATATAGATATGATGCTAAGAATTATAGATATGACATTAAAAACTTTAGATATGATTTCAAAACTAAATATATATTGATAAAAGTATAAATTTTATGCATATAGTTGATTTTGAGAAGTGTATATTAGCTGTTGGGAGTTACCAAATGAATCAAAGAACTTGAGTGATAATATGTTTCAAGTATGCTTGTTATCACCCTAATTTCACTTACCTTCAACACTTGATTGGGCATACCTGAATCACATAATACAATTAATTACATGATCAACAAGCTATTTATATATATTATCAAGCAAAGTTAAACCATTAGTGGATCATTTCCATTATCATGTTTTATACCTCTATATACTTACATCAATCATGCATCAAAATGATTAATAATAGTGTGACTCAACCAAATCCATAAATTTAACTTCGCACAATTCATAAATGCCCAAGGATAGAACTGAAGCAGTAAGGCAATAGAGTAAAGGACCATACAACCCCCTGTTGCATTAAACCTAGGTAATTTTCCCTCCCTCAAAGGTATTATCAATCAAATGGGATACCCTAGGTGAATTAAGAGCATTCACATTATATATGGCTTAATATGGGGTTCACCTCTACCTATAAATAATAGTTTCTCTTTCTTCATTTATGCTCTTGGTCAAATTCAAAATTATTTGTTCTTTCTTCCTTTATTCTCCTACTCAAATGCATATCTGACTATGCTTTCTTGATTTCTAGTTCTCCTATTCAAATGCATAACCATAGTCACAATTGTATTTATAAGTAGAGGTGAATCCCCATCCTAAATAAGATCCAATTTGAATTCTCTTAATTCACTAAGTAGAACCCATGTGATTGATAAGACCTTTGAGGGAAGGACATTTTCTTAAGCTTAATGTGATAGGAGGTTCTATGTGTGTTTATGATACTACCTCACCATTTAAGTTATGTCCTTAGTAATTTATAAGCCATGTGAAGTTGAATTTATGACTTGTGTCAGGCTATGCTACATGTTACTGTCAGGGATTTTCATGCATGATTGGTGACCACGTGACCATGGAAATGGTCCACTAATGGTTTAGCCTTGCTTTAGAGTGTATAAATAACACGTTTATCATGTAATTGGTTGCATTATGTGAGTTATATGTGGATATGTGATGTTTCTAAGTATGAACACTCAAATTTCATAGGTGAGCAAAATTAGGGTAATAAAAATGCTAATGACTTTAAAACAAGAAAAGGTGTTGGAAGATTGCAAATCTCTCCAATAACTTGTAAAATCACAAGGAGAATTTGAACCAAGGGAAACTGTGATGAGACCATGATCACAAAACCCCAAAACTCCAAATTATTAATCTTTGATAAGAGTTCATCTGAGAACACAACATCAATACATATTTTCAGGGTATTTTTTAAGAATTCAAATAGTATACCCAAGTATAGTATTCTAAGTGATTATTTTAGATTTAAACAATCATACACATAGATAGGTAGGTGAATATTAAATAAGAAACATACAATTTACTACTAAAACTTGTAAACTTTGGAAAATATTATAAAAAAACATATTTTATGTAAATATAGGTGATTTTTAGAGTAAAAATGGTCAATTAGCAAATTTTTTTTTGAAAAAAGGACCAAAAAATAGCGAATGGGTGAAATTTATCCCCTAAACATACTATGCATATATTGACATAGAAGAATAAAAAACCCATTACTAAGAGAAAGCATTTAAGTAGAACTGAAATTGAAATAATGTAGAAACATGTTGTACATCCATTTGTATTATATATACAAGAGTATAGTAGTGTGGGAGAGTGATCAAGTGTTAGCATGTCTCCTCTAAATATAATAAAGGTGGGTGATTAGACTTGACCAAATCACTTGCGAATTAAATAAGAGAAAGATAAAGTGAAACTTACTCTTTTTATAGAGGAATTTCTCCTCCAAATTTGGTAGGAATTTTACCAAAAATCATAGCTTCACTTAATTCCAGTATGTCCACTCAAATTTCATAGGTGAATAAAATTAGGGTGATAAAAATGCTAATGAATTGAAATCAATAGAAGGTGTTTGACATGTTTTAGATCACTCCAATAACTTGTAAATAAAAATTCAAGGAGAGTTCCAAGTAAGGGAAACCCTATTGAGACCATGATTGAAAAACCCCAAAACTCTTAATTGTTAGGATTTAATAACACTTGATTTGAGCACACAACATCAATACATTAACTCACATGGAATAATAAAAACTCAAATCGAGAGAAAGCATGTGGGTGAAAATGTGAAGATGGGTAACATTTTTTCGAGTGAGGCACAATGGGGGATTGTAAATTTCATTTTTTCGGCCGAAAAAAGGTCAACTATTTTCTCAGCCAATTTCTTTTATAATTTCTAGAATAATGTTTTTCTTAAGTTTAACCTTTTTTGTTTGCTAGAATATCCCTAACTTGCGTGAGTGGCCTTTGGTCTAAAAAACCATGATCCAAGGGAATCTAAGCCATCAAAATCACTTGTGGATTGAACTTGACCTGGGCCACACCAACCCTCAACTAGTTGGATTTTTAGTGTCCCCTCCCAAATAGCTCACCCCTAAGGGGAATTGAACTCGGTTCACCCTTCTGATGAGATCCACACCTTAATCGAATTCGCTAGCAAGAATTGACTCTTGAGTTTAACCTTAGGTTAAATTTTTCTTGGCCGAAATTTTTGGTCAATATATAATTTTCTTAGCTGAAAATTTATTTTCTTGGACAACTAATTGAAATCCAATCACAATTTAAATTTTTTGGGGAAAAATCTCGGTCAAGAGTTTAGATTCTTCTCCCACATGCTTGACCGAGGGTTTGCGTGGTATAAAAGACAGACACGAGTTTTATCGAGGCCCATTTTTTGTTGTCCGATGAACATTAGTGATATCCACCCAACCAACAGTGACCACTTCATGCCAAATTTGAACAACATTTCCACCTTCGCGTATCCAAACAAGGTATTTATGTATTTTATCATCCATGCATGATGGGAAAGTATACATTCAAATTTGTGTTTTTTAGTTAGCTAGGGTTTCAATAGAAAACATGAATTAAATTTCTATTACCTATTTAATAATGATCCTATATCATTTTGTTCTACCCAACAAAAAATAGTTTCCAAGAAGCATTTTGCATCATCTACCCAACCAAAAATAGTTTCCAAGAAGAATCATGAAACCACCACCAATTTTCCTATAATAGTTATGAGTTATTTAGTTACAGCCAAAGTAAAAAACAATTTGATATTATTATTATTATTATTTAGGCATTGAGTAGTTTTTCATTATTTAATTTGGATGCAACACAACTAGGAACATGCTAACTGATGTGGTAGAAGAAGGAAAAAAATATATATATAGAGAGAGAGAGAAGTGATTAGTGAACTGCCATGTATATTCGACTAGAATAGTTCAACACAATGGATCTCATAACTTTATGTTAGCTTAATTCCAAGGAATGATAAATAAACTAGAACTAAAAGGAAAATAATTAGAGAAAAATAACACATCTACATAAATAACATAATATATACCCTAGGAAAACCGACTATGGGGAAAAACCAAGCCAAGAGTGAGGACTATTCCTTTCTTTTTTCTTCTCCAAAATGCAATGTGAATACAAAAAAAGTGGTACTCACCATGGATTTACCTCTAACACTATCCCTTGCATGACTACTACAGGATCTCCTACTTCCACTATTATTCTCTAATATCCACTCCCTTATTGTTGATCATTTATGGAACAATACAATAGCATCATTTGAAATGGAACCCATTTTCCTCTCGACAACCCAGTATTTGACATAGTCTAATAGCCATCTAGGGTTAGTTTTAGAGTTCGTACATGCCTCAACTCCCGATTAGGGATAGTTTTTTGGACCATCTAGCTTGTTTTTAAAAGTACACTTGTGACTAGCTCCACATGTGGGGATAATGAGATATGACATGGAATCCACTCAGTACCATGGTCATAAAATGAATAGGTCAACTTGCAAGAGGCATAAATTCTTCATATGGATTCTGACTAAGGCGATTCTTGCACCATTAGAAAGGTTGTGATCTATGCACAGAAGAGTTTGACCCAAAGATGTCGTTTAAGCCATCAAATGAGACTCAAAAGGTTATGGATTCAAAATATGAAAAGTAAGAACTACCCCTAAAATGGTCCCTACAATCCAATTCATCCAATTGTTCAACCCAAAAATCACCAAAATAAATGAAATTTTTTATATTGATCCAATTTAGATCATATAGTGGTTTCATAAGTATTGTGAAAACACCACCAATTTTCCTATCATAGCTATGAGTTGTTTAGTTACAATCAAAGTAAAAGAGAATTTGATATTATTATTATTTAGTTGTTGCATATTTGTTCATTCTCTACTTTGGATGTAGCAAAGCTAGGAACAAGTTGACTGATGTGGTGGAAGAAGGAAAAAATAAATAGATATAGAGAAGGTTTGAATCAATAATGAAAAACCTATGGTATTCAAACTTGAATTTAATTTATAACAACTATTCCCACTATCATAAGTGCTCCATATCAAGCTATTCTAATTCATAAATTAAAAAATACCCAACAAGGAAGAAATAAACAAGGCAAGTCCAATTTCCCCATCTCAAACTTTATTTGGGACAAGCACAAACATTTTAGCGTAAACATAATTCAACAGAATATCCATGCCTATATACTAGATCCAAGGTCACCTTCTGTGAATTTTTTGCATTCTTCAATGGTTGGTATATTCCAAGATATCCAATGCCCCTATTTTCAAAGTCTGTAAGCACTCCAACACTAGGAACTATAACTAGGATCAAATCACCCACCTCTCAACAAAAAATTCATCTCCAGTGGGTAGAAACCAGAGCATACCATTTATTTTCAGGCCTTCACACATATCTTACTTAGATAATAATGAAACTATACAAATCAGTAATATCAACAACATCCTTAGTACAGTAGTATGTATTCCTAATGGCCAAATCACCAACATTTTCAGAACCTTTTTTTGTCATTTTGTAATATAGCCCCTAAAATTAAATCACTTTACCATAATAGTCCGTCTCTTGCCAAATCTATCTCACATAGAACAACAATTCCCTACACAAGGAGATAGATGGCTAGGAACTCTATCTTTACGAAACCATGAATCAATATCCATATCTTCCCACTTCATTATAGAGTTTTCACATATAGACAATGCTGTTGTAATCCAACCTATCAAATTATTTATCTCCATTTGTCTGAATGTTCCGTCACTACATTCCAAAATATGACTATTGTGATATGGTCACGATGTTATGGAGATACACCATTGGACACCTAATACAATCTATGTTTGTTTTTATTCAAAAAATCAACCATTCTTGGATTAATAATGTGTTGACAAAATTTTTCCATCAATATCATGTTTGCAAAATTAGGTACAGGTATTTTAATTAAAGAGTATATCTTTCCACCATTTTAAGTACCATGTTCATGGATTTTTAATCTTCAAATATCATTGCAATTTTTCAACTATTTCTTCTTGAATTAAGAATATGTTGACATAACCTCTACATTGGTATCATAAATGGAACATTATGTACAATTATTTTAAATGGATAAATAGTTTATCTTTCCACAATTTTAAGGAACAATGGTTACGCTTTGTTGTGTAAAGTTCAATCTTAAAATATTCTTGTTGTCATGTTATGAAAACACATTCTTCTCTGTAACAAACATATGTATGCCATTGCATCCACACTAGAAATCTTTTGCAAAACTCAAAACACAACTTCTATTACTTAATGAGATTTTGGATAGATACCTTTATCCCCAAAAACCCAAACACCTAGAATTCTCAAGAGTGCAAAAGATCCGTAAGACCTATGAACATAGTGCTTATTATTTACCATTTCTTAATTCTCTAAACTTCTAGTAGTATCTATCTCTTAACAGTGAAATTGTTAGTCCAAAATCATAAGGATTTTGAGAGACTTGCAAGCACCAAATATATGAACATGCACATGTCACAATTTATATACATAATTCTTCTCAACCTAGTCCCACATGAACAATATTCCTATAAGAAGGAGGAGTTACATTTTTAACATCTTAAAATAAAACACACAGGTGTGAGCCTACATACATCATGATTTTTTTGGATGACACACTCTTAATTGTCACTCATAAAAAAGCTCTTCTTATTTTCTCCAACAAAGATTATCATCACAAGGTTTCTTTGAGATACCACAATTGCCCAAGTTAATTTGGGTATATTGTTGGTTTTCAGGTTGTCCCATAAGTTCTTTCCTCTATAATCGAGAGAATATGAGTGCTTTAAAATCAAGGAACATATCCTAATGAAACTTATTACCTATGTTCTCAGAGAACTTATGTATGGAGTGAATTCAGAAGTCGATAAACTTAATCTTCGTTGACTTCATTTTACTTCTTCATTTATTTTTAACAAAGGAAAAGTTCCACTTTGCTCCATTTAATTTTTGAAATTATAATGCACTAATTCATCTTAAAATGCACCAAAACCAAATGGATAAAAGTTCCATGGTGATGTTCTCATCAATCACATGAAACTATGATTTTTGGTAAAACTGTTATCAATATGGGGAGGGAATTTCTACTGGAAAAAGAGTGGGTTGCACTTTATTTTTCTCTTATTTTATCCATAAATGAGTTGGCCAAACTTGATCACTCACCCTTACTCTAGTTTATTGGAGAAATGTTCAACCTTCCCACACTTTTATACTCTTGTATAGATGATACAAACAAGAGTTTAACATGTATATATTATGACAAATTTCTTTCTAGTTTGCTTGCAGAACACCAAATCAAGTGTATTACTTCGGTGCTTTCTTTTAAGGGGAGTGTTATGAAGGTCTTGTTCAAAAATCACCCTAATATCCTCAAGTTGGAGCCTAACCTATTTCAACCACCTCCTTTACCTTCGAGACATTAAACTGCCCCTACCCTTTATAACTTCACAAATTTGTAAATAGATTCCCTTATCCCTTATAAGTTCAGTGGAGAGGTTTTAGAATATTGATTTAAAGCCATTAAATGTGGATATTTGAGACACGAGACATTAAGGTTGAATAAAAATGAAGGAGAATCAAATCCAAATCTCGCATGTTGTTGGAAGAGGAGTATGTTTTGGAAGGAAAAATTATTCTTTGGAGAGGTAATTTCCATACTAAGATAAACATATGTTACATGGGGACACATCCTCCTTAAAAAACTCTCATACTTGTCGATCTAGAGTTTCTAGGATGTAGGAACCCCTAGGAAACATTTTGAATTTGTAGGAGAGGTACCTAAGGACTCAGGATATTTGGACCATACCCACATCATTCTAGGCATTTTCAAGTACATCTTAGATATCAACATCCCTCAAAAAAATTGAATATGCCAAGCCATCCTTGAGCTAGCGAAGTTCTTTCACATTGAGGAAAAAAAAGTCTACAATCATGCTTGCCCTTGATAGTAAAACCAAAACCCTAACTCTACTCTCATATGGGCATGCTCTCCTCTCACATACATTTATCTTTCACATTATTGATAATTAAATCATACATTGGGAATCCTTGGGTTTGGTGTCAATTCCTATCACTTTTCAAGTGAAAAGCAAAGCATAAATGCTTGATTTTACAAAGCTTGTAACTTTAGAATCTAATTAGTAATACTATTTTTTTAATTATATGAATCTAGAGTTTAGACTATGTCATATGTAATATCCTAGTATTACACATTTATATTTTGTTTTTTTTATATCCATTACTATGTTTTGCTTCATGTCATGAGGTAGACTTGCCATGGGAATTTTAGAAACATATTCTAAACATGATCATTTTGAATTTAATGAAAGGTTCCAAGGCTGACTGGTGGATGAAATTGATGGGGCTATGAGTCCACCAGAGAGAAAAAGTGAGGGGTTCTAAGGGAGGAATTCACTTATGTTAGTATGTTTACTACTATATCCTATCTATAACTCCTTCCATGTGATTTTCATATTATCATTATATCCTAATGTTTATGTTATTACAATTAGGTTCCTAGTTAAATGATTAATTACTTTAAATTAATTATTTCCTACCCTTATGTACCTACCTACTATATTTATGCAACTATATCCTATAGTCATACAATCAAGGAGAGTTCAACTAGCTCTTGATCGATATCATTAAGAAAGTGGAAGAGTTTGATTACGAATATTTGTTCCTCTCTCTTTCATTCATGCAAAAGAGAGAAATTAAATTAGGAAGAGAAGCTTGAGAAAGAAGGGAGTTATTAAGGAGGGTGTAATTCTGGATGAAAAATGAGTAGCCTAGCTATCATAAGATCCATGGAGAGATGAAATAGGCATTTTCATATGAAATTAGAAACCAAGATTGAGTAGGGAAGCACCTTCTTAAACTTCTATACTTTTGTTGCATTTCTTGGTTGGTTTGAAAACCTTTGGAAAATATAAAAGTAATTTGGAATCCTTTGGAAAAGAGAATATAGATTTTGCCATATTGGAGAAATATTTTTCACCCTTATGATATCATAGTTTAGTATAGGGGTGGTATGCACAAAAGGATTTCTTATGGTTGGGAGGAAAATGGCTCACCTAGAGCCATTTTTTTGGAAGTTAATTTATAAAAAGATAAGTTATTTTATTCTCCTCTCTTGTTATAAATTAAATCTTGTTTGATGAAGAATACAATTTCATTACTTTTTATGAGGATTTGCATTGAAATTTCTTATAAGTTTGATAAGAAAATGAATCTAAATTTATACAGAATGCAAACTATTTGTAGAAATGCATTGCACATACAAGTTTGAAAACCCGTTTCATATTTTTAATAAAATGATGTCATATGAATTCAAATGAATACCAAATATGGATTAGGGATTTATGTCACATATACCCATATTCCCACAAAATACCAACTTCATATTTTCTTAAATAACCCTTAAAAATGAAAAATGGATATAGATGAAATTATGCTATAACTTAGCCATACAATGTTCATCATAATTAAAATTTTAATAACTGATATATAACATCAATATACACATTATCACTAAAAATAAACTTCATATTTTATTGTATGGTTATTAAAAATACAAATATGGTATATGACATCAATATACACATTATCATTAAAAATCAACTTCATATTTTCCTATATGATTTAAAAAAATACAAAGTGGATGTACTTGAAATTTTCGTATAATTTTCTTACGTGATCCTTAATAATGAAAAATTAATATAAATTAAATTATGCTATAAATTGGCCATACAATGTACATCAATATACACATTATCAGTAAAAGACAACTTTATATTTTCTGGTATGATTTTTAAAAATATAAAGTGAATGTAGATGGAATTTTCCTATAACTTGTCCATACGATGCCCATTGACATTCAAATTTTAACATCTACAATCCTCATTAGAATTCAAATTTTAACATAAAGTATCTGACATCAATATCCATATAAACAAAAAAAAATCAGAGTTGTAGTCATTTGCTTCATTAAGATTAAATGACAAAATTCAAAGTTACACTCATTTGTTTCATTCCTCAAAAGGTAAGAATATAGTCAGGTCAAAAAGGGTTGCTCAAATCCCCCATACCCTACAAAAAGTTGTGTTTGTTGACTATAAAACGTTTTGGCATATGATGTTAATATTTTTAGGGGATTAAATTATATGGTTATATTTTGATGGATAGGTTTTAACCATGTTTAGTATTATATTGACCTCTTGAAATAAGGAGGAATATAGAACGATTTGCATAGACTATCATAGTTGTATAAATGATTTTGAAGAATGTTGTGAGGTATTTACCTATGTTATGTTATATGAGGTATTGTATGAATTTTTTGGATTCAACATTGTGAATTCCTATTCTATAAGTATTTATAACATTTTATATAACCATTTATTTTGTGAATAACGAGGCAAGAGATTTGTATATTAAAAAATAAAAGGGAATTGTTGAGTTGAGAAAATTAATGAAATTTTAAAATAGAGTTATTATGTGAATAATATGCTTATGATTATGCCAATTTAGTTATGATATTGGTGTGCGTGCAACCGGTTGATTTTCAATGGCGATCGGCCTGATATGGTTCTATTGGTGGCGAGGATTTTCTCCAGGAATACGTCTGCTGATCGAGCCCCTGTGCGTGATCTAATTGGAGCCCCACCAATGCCTACTGAGAATGTCATGTATCCTATAGGATTTTTTGATAGCGCTGCATAGTTGGGTGTCTGTGGGGTTGGAATGGTGATTAAAATTTCGGACAGACACTATTTACATCTCCATATGGGTGCTGGGAGGGGATCTAATACCCGATTGTAGCTGATGGCTCTTTGGGGTCTTCTCTGGTTCGTTGAGAACCAGAACATTCACATTTCCCATATCTTCAGCGATTCGTTATGTGTCATCAATTGGGAAAATGGTCTCTCCGAGCTATAGCCTCTCTCAGTCCAACATTGGATGGTAAAGGTACGCAATTTGATTCAAAGGGCTAGCGATCTGGTCTTCACTCATATCCGTAGAAGCTTAAATTCGGAGGCAGATGGCTTGTCCAAACAAGCACTGGGAGTTATGGATGGTAAGATCCGTAGCATGGAATTCATTGAAGGCAAGCTGGTCAAGCATGAGTTACTGCAGTTCTGATGAGTCTATTGGGTTCCTTGTATTGTGTTCCGGCTGGTCGTAGCCCTCACTAGATATGTGGTTTCTGTAGGACATATGATGCTGCCGATTTTGGTCATTCATTTACCGGCTTTCAGTAGCTCTAAAACTATGTTTCATTTAGATGGCGTAGTGGTAAAGGTATCTTCAGCATCGGTTTATTTTGATACCCGGTAGGGGGATTTATCGATCCGTTTGATTGATGATTGTCTATGTATGATGCATCTTTTCTCTTTTAATAAAGATGTTTTTTTCACCTTGAAAAAAAAAAATCTATGATTAAGTGTCGCCATATTGAAAATGTATTATGTGGCAAATTGTGAATTTATAGCTCTAATTCAATTGAGATCTTGAAGTTGATTTTATTGTCTAGACAAACTACTATATAGACCTTGAATTTAAAAATTCAAATCTTGACCTTACGTTGGTTGGTGTAATGCCAAACAATGTCATAATAATTACAAGGAATGGTTTTCTTTTGTAAAATGGTCTTTAATTATTGAAATTTTGATTTAAATACCATTGTCATTAATGAAATATTAGACCAATAGACCATTTTTTTATATTAATAATGAAGGTAGATTACAACATATGACTCATGAATTATCAAACTATCATGTTGTAATTTAGTAACTTATAAAGCTATAATGTTTAGGACATTAGGCATGTCCATCGATATTGATGATGGGACAATATCCAAGATTAGTTATTTTGTAAATTTATTTTCTAAATAATAATAATAATAATAGTATATTTTTAAGGTAACGACCCAACTAGAAACCAAATTAATGTATGGGGCCTCTTTGTTTATGGCATAAAGGACCTCCTCTTTTTTCACTTCTTAGGTGTACATACCCTTTGAATCCATATTTGAACATGTGACCTCCAAGAAGGAAAAAAAAAACACACACAAATAAAAATTCATCGCCACCTCACTATTACATGAAAAATTTGGAAGTGTGATCCAGATGTTCTGGACACTCTCTCCCTATTCCTAAACATAGCAGGAGATTGGTTGAGAGCACCGTTCATAACAACAATAGACCAACTACTTCATGAATAGTTGTTTACAGTTTTTTTTTTATACTTGGAACTGATAGAATTGGCAAATTGCATATGGTTAAATGGGAGATATTATCACAAGAAAAGTCTATGGGTGGCTAGGATATTAAAAACTTGAAATGGTTCAACATGGCACTACGTATGAAGATTTTTTTGGAAGGGAATGATTGGAAAATTCATGTGGCAAGAAGTCATTAAGGTGAAATATCTTAAAGGTAAATTAGTGGTTTATTGGATCAGGAACCCTGTTAAAATTCTTAATGGTGTTTCATATTTCTGGAATGGTTTCATTAGAATATTTCCTTCGATAAATAATTTGATTGCTTGGAAGGTTGGTTAAGGGTCCAATATACTTATTGGGGTGGATCCTTTCATTTGTTGTGAAGATAATTATATACTTTGAAACTCTCTTCTGGAATACTTGGCTGAGTTTGGTTTTTGTACCTTAGATCACATTAGAAGACCTGGTTGGATGATGAATTCAAGCAACTATTGGATTCAAGCTAAGAACCTAGGTATGCAAAGAATGGTATGCTTTCATTAATTCAATTAAAAGTACAGGCATCAGGTTGAATGAAACAAAAGAATCTTTAGTCTAGTGTTGGAATAAAACTAATGGTCATATCAATGAAAAAGTGGCTTATGAGGCCATCTCTAAGACACAGTTTTCTTTTGAGAATAAATGGTGGGATGAAAAATTTGGAGATGGAAATTACCTATAAAACTTAAGTGTTTTTTCTGGCTCTATTTGGAAAATAATATACTTACCTAGGATAACCCATTGAGGAGAGGATGGCTAGGTCCTAATTTTTGTGTTCTTTGTAAAAGTGGTAATGAATCTATCTATCATTTGTTTATTTCATGTCCTTTTCGTAAGATGGTGTGGTATTAAATTCTTAGTAATCTTCTATTATTGGAGGACTGGGACACTTACTCCTTAGAATAAAATTTCTATAACTAACAACAAAAGGTAAAATATCATAATTTTTTACCTATATTTATGTGTTGGTACATCTGGAAAATGAGGAACAAAGTAATATTTGAAGATACTAGTCCAAATGTTTATACTTGTTGTATGAAGTGTTTGGGACACTATGATGATTACTATTCAATCAAGATTTCTAAAAGAAACAGACAGGTTACTAGTCCCTCAATCACATATGGTCAAGTTGTTGGATATTTTGATGGTGTTGTTCAATATGATTCTAGTTGCATGTACTTGTTGACCAACAATGATCATTATTTCAAGTTATGGTTAGGTTGTGGTAAAGCTTCCAACACTAAAGAAAAACTTTTGGCCCTTTGGGGACTACTTCATTTTGCCATCAATAATGGTATCATTGCACTTTAGGTGTATGGAGATTCATAGACAATTGTAAATTGGGAAAAGGGGATGTATAAGCTTCAGGTGATATATCTAGATTACTGGTGCTACATAATTAAAAGTCTTTTATCCTTATTTTTTGTTCCTCAAATTGATCATATCCACAGGGAATATAATTTAGTTGTTTATGTACTATCCAAAAAAGCAATTGACTGTACCAAAGGGGCTCTGTACTTTGAAGAATTCTTGGAAGGTTCACATATCAATAATGGATATGTGATGGGTTTTGTTTAATTGGAAGCACCAATCTTTCTTTGCAAGTTTGGACTTGGTTAGATGTTTTAATCACTATGCAAAGGGTTGAATTTCACTTTTTGAAGTTTTTTTCCGTAGATATTTTATGCATTTTTTTATAAAGGTGAAAGTTGTCATTGTATATTTTACTAATAAATTTTGGGGTGACTCTAGTTGATAGCTCTGGATATAAGTATAATTGTACGTAAAACTCACTTTTTCTTTGATTCATAATGAATATCAAAAAAATGTTTTGTTTTTTTTCAATTGAAAAAAATCATATCATAATACATAATATTATAATAATAAAAAAATGAGATATAAAACTATAATAAATATCAATATTTATACTAAAATATTTTAGTTTTGTACCCATTCAAAAAATATAGAGATGTTAAAGTAGAAGGAAAATGTCATAGAATAAGCATATTTAACCTAGACATAAATGTAAGAGAAAAATATAGAGATGTTAAAGTAGAAGGAAAATATCATAGAATAAGCATATTTAACCTAGACATAAATGTAAGAGAAATAATCGACTAAGAGAATATATGTAACATGTTATTCAACTAGATCATTTAGATCAAAGAAAATAAAGAACATTTCTCATGAATATTTTGATATTGTGATAATATTTTGATAAATAAAAAATATTTTGACAAAGAGAAAGCACTTTGGATGGAATTTAAAGCATGTCATGTGCTCCCCACCTGATGAGGTTTTATTTTGGATTAAGTTCTATTTAGAGCTTGGAGGTCGACATATATTAGTTTATTTATTTCTTTTTTCTTTGATCTTTTAAATATGACACCCAACGTCTTTGGCCATAATTATATATTTATGTTTAGTCTAAACAAATATAATATATGAAAAAAATTTAGTGTTTAAATATATTTAAACTTTTTTATGAAAAAATTCAAAAAATAATGTTCTAAGAAATGGGTATACAATCAAACATTGCGCATTCAGATGTGTTTAATATATTTTGAGTAGTGGAGAGATTAATAGTAATTCGAAATGCAATATAAATGAAAATAGTTTTTATAATGAATGGAAAAGAAAATTATATAAAATTAGGTTGAAATAGTTTTTTTATATGAAATTTTCATTGTAGAATTTTTTTACTAGCATATTAGATATTTAGATATATTTTTCTCTCTCGAATCTGAGATTCTAAATATTTGAAGTTTTAATTTCTTTTTTATTTATTTAATATAGTGTTTTGTCAATCAATTAATTTAACTTTTAAAACATACACAGACAAAAATGATTTTTCCTTTTTAAAGGTGGTTCGTCGTTTGTTAAAAGGCTAGTTTATCTAGGAAAATGGTCACCACCTGCTATTCTAGAGAATCAAGGTGGCACGAATTACAATCATTACAATATGGGCTCAACAAGAGCAATATGTCACTTACAAGAATTGAACCTGGGTGGGGAGGGTAACAAACATTCCTCCCAACCACCCAGGCTACAACCAATAGACAAAAATGATTTCTCCTTATTTTAATTCTTTTTCCTCACAAATAAACTTTTATTTAATATATTAAATAAGAGCTTATAAGAAAAAAATCCATAAAACAAGGATGACATTAAATTATATATATATATAATGCTATCCTTATTTTATGGCTTTTTTTTATGGACTCTTATTTAATATATATTAAATAAGAGTCTATAAGAAGAAAGCCATAAAATAAGAATAACATTATATATATATATATATATATATATATATATATATCACAACTAAGCCATACATCAACTTGGTGTATGAACCCCCTTGTTTTTTGTGACAAGGGATCGTTTCCATGCAATGATTTGATTGCTAAAGTATATGGAGGTGTACATGTACACTACCTCCTATGAATTTGAAGTTATGACTTCCTAGAAGGAAACACATGTTCTTAATGTTGTTATGATGATTATAATTTAAGTTCACTGACACCAATTTTGGTATACAAGACCTTACGAAAGGTAAAGAATTACTTGGTTTCCTCTATAATTTAATTTATGTGTTAAAAATATTGAAGATAATCATTCCTAAACTCTCACAATTTTTATGAGTTAAAAGGTTGAGAAAGTCAATAATGTAACAAATATTTTGAAGCAATTTAATGTTGGTGTACATATGATATTACAAGAGAGTGATTTTCATCTTCAACCATGCTAGTTCAAAACGATGAAAAATTCTTTTGAGCCACAATGTTTTAGGAATAATCCAATTCCATGTTTAACTACGGAGTTCATGAGAATTTGTTTTAATTTTAGTGATGTTGATTTCTCCTTTACACAAGTTAAAATAGATGTATACTTTTTATCTTCAAGTTTAGGGAAGATGAACTCCTTATAATATTTTAAATTTATCTTATCCTCTAATTCTTATTGCATGAAAATTTCTCCTTAAATTTCGATGTAATAATATTTTTAATAATTTTGTTACTTTCTAAAGTGACCTCTTCCTTGATTCCCCAATGATTTAGCCAAGTCTTGGCATCTTTATGCCAACCCTACTTGAGTTGTAAGTGGTTTTGAATAAAGTTTGAAGCAATCATAGGAAGCCTCTTGTCTTCCATGATGTTTAGCTTATTCTTGTACATTATATGCCTAGACAAATCCCAAGGGGAAAATACATGCTTCTTTGAGGAGGGTAGGATAGAGTGTATTGCCTTTAACTTTGAAATTTTAAGTTATAAAATGCTTTTGAATTTTCTCATGATTTTCTCTATATTTCTCCATAACTCTCTAGAGATGTTTCAACCCCCAAATTCTTAATCATATAAGATAACATGAGTGACAAGAGTCTCATAGAGGAGTTTATTCTTATCTCAGAGCCAAAGCTCCATTGGATTACCGCTATTTTCGAGTGCATACTAAGTTTTCCACCCTCCATTTATCCTTTTCTCAATGTTATAGTTCCAATTAATTTTGCGACGAAGAACAATTCTAATACATTTGTATGAAGTAAATTACTCCAAGTTGTTGTTGTCATATATGAAATTATCATAAGTGATCTAGCTTTGGATTTGATTATCAATAACCTTTGTTTCGTCGGTTTTAACAGTGATATCATTTCCAGGGAGAAAATCATTGAAAATTTTTAAATACTTGTCGAGATCATAGGGAATTCTCATCACACGAACAATATCATCAGTGTAAAGAAGAAGAATTATGTCTATAACAACTAGAGTCATGAAAACATAAACTGCTTCTTCTAAGAAACCCTCTAACTTGTCGATGTATACACCGAAAAGGATAGACTAAGACATAACATAACCTTTCTTAAATCCTATATTATAATTAATTTATTCTGACAAACCCTCATTGTTCCTAAACTTGGAAATACAATTATTTTACAACCTTATTACAACAACTCTCAAATTGAAAGAAAATTTTATCTTTTTCATACGAACCATTACACCAAAGCCCCGAGATGTTAGCGAAGGCCGAATCCTATATTATAATTAATTTATTCTGACAAACCCTCATTGTTCCTAAACTTGGAAATACAATTATTTTACAACCTTATTACAACAACTCTCAAATTGAAAGAAAATTTTATCTTTTTCATACGAACCATTACACCAAAGCCCCGAGATGTTAGTGAAGGCCGCCCACTAGGATCTTAACATCCCACCACGCTCCACAGTCCAAACTTTAGGCTGGATGTGCGCTCGTACGGTGGTGTCCCATTTGAGTTGTACGAGCCCCAGACGAACACTGCAATGCCGACGTTGCCACCCACTCTGTGACTCGAACTTGGGTGGAGGCTCTGATACCAAATGACACGAACCGTTACACCAAAACCCCGAGATGCTAGTGAAGGCCTCCCACTAGGATTAACACTTTTCTAATATATTCCAAAGGTTAATTTTGGGTGCTATATCAAATTGTTTTCCAAAGTCAACAAAGCAACGAAGGAGATTGATTTTATTATTATTACACTATTTTGTAATGATCCTAATATTAACAAGGTGGTCCACAATAACTAAATGATAGCTCCTAAATCCATCACGGAATTTAGTTTTTTTGTGTGCCTTTCTAGCCATACATTTATCTTCTTTTCAAAATAATTCCAATCCCCTCTATATATATGAGTTGGTCCATAACATATACCTATAAGGAAAAAATAATGGATATGTAGCTTTCTAACTCACCAAATTTATAAATTTATAATTTTATTACATGTTAATGTCGATACTTCTTTCAAAACCTATTATAATAAGCTAGAAAATATGCTTCCCAGGGAACACAGTGATTTTTTTTTTCTTTCTATGCCCTTTTAAATCTACACACAATATGATCTCGCCACTCTTCTTCCTAAGAAGGACTATATTCGCAATCGAAGCAGCACGGCACACTTGAAAAATCATATTTGCGTTAACATGTTTTCACTCATTTTGTAGGATCTATTTCTAGATGAATGTTTCAAAGCATGTGATGAAAGGTTTAATAATTGGCTTCAAGGATATCACATGTCGAATGATCTTTCTACCATAAACATTCAAGTTTTGATTGTTTAGATATTTAATGATCTTTGTATCATAAACATTCAAGTTTTGATGATTTAGAATTTTTAATTAATTTATTAAGGAAAAATTAATAAAGGTGGAGAAAAGACCACAAACCATATTCATTAATCAAATTCATAAGAGTGTGCAAGTGGAGAAAGAAGGGAAAAGCACCCCTCTAAAATCACAAAAAATTGAGATGGTTAACTATGGTAGAGTTATCTAATTATCTTAAAATGTTTTTACTTGGCTCATCCGAGAGTATCACAAACCATATTCATTAATCAAATTCATAAGAGTGTGCAAGTGGAGAAAGAAGGGAAAATCACCCCTCTAAAATCACAAAAAATTGAGATGCTTAACTATGGTAGAGTTATCTAATTATCTTAAAATGTTTTTACTTGGCTCATTCGAGGGTATCATGACAAGGCTAATGGAGGCTAAAGGGTGTGTAATGTGTGAGGGTGATGTCTTCAAGAGTGGATTACTCATAAGATCCTCTTCAAAAAATCCTAGATTGGTGTTGGTGATTGAGGATTTTCTGAATGTGAATTAACATTAAATATTTTTGAAAGTTCATGTAGTTGTATTGGTTTGGTCATGTATCATTGAGGAGTGGGTGTATTGATTACATTTTTTAGATATGAAATTGTTGATGAGCAAATAAAAATGATAGGAAGAGGTTGGTCACTTGTGATAGAGTTACCAACACTTAAGTTGTTTATTGCATTGACTAGGTCTAGAATTGTGTATGATCATGCAAACTCTCAAGATCAAGAAAACATCGAGATTGTGACTCTCCCATATATCAAAGGAACCACAGATAAAATGGCTAAAATACTAGAGAAAGGTAATATTTGAGTTGTATTTTCTCCTCATAGGACTCTAAGAATCTTGTTGGACTATGCAAAAGATTCTATCGACCCAAATCTTAGAAAAGGTGTTTACACCATGCCTTGCTAATGTGTGAAGTATTATATTGCCGAGACATTTAGAAGTATACAGGCTAGAGTTAAAAAACATTGCAAAAAGATTAGGCATGGTTGAGTTAAAAGATCATCTCTAGTTGAGCACATCGCAAGACTTTGGCCATCTTGTTTTCTTTCACAAATAAAAAAATATTGCTAATATTAATCATTACACAAAAAGGAAAGTTCCTAAATCCCTCAAAATTGAGCTCAATTGAAAAACAATATTAATAGAGACAATGGCCTTAAATTAAGGACACTTGGAAACCTATCCTACAATAATTGAAATGATGATCCCTTTGACTTTTTCAGCTCTCCTTTTCTGTTTGGATCCCATTGAATATTTATTTAATTTGAGAGATATGTTCTCAATTGATCCTTTCACCTCTTAATGATGATCCTAACATGGGGATCGAAACCAATTGAGGAAAATCCCTCTCAATGCAACTTCCATCAATTTTACATAGGTCTAGAATTGTTGATGAGTGTCACTAAGCTTGATAGAAATATGAAGTTGGTCAAGTGTGATAGAGTTATCAACATTGATGGTTGTTGTGGACCTTTCATTGGTGTTGGAAAACTCATGTTCTAGTTAAGAATGACCATGTAATTTACATCTCATGAAGACACATGTAATCTCTTATATATATATATATATATATATATATATATATATATATATATATTTTGTAGGAACTAGGAACTGTAATTATGTTATGGGTGGATTTAGAGACCTAAAAATCCCTTTGTTCACATTTGTGATGAGGTGAAATTGTAGTTTTAGAATTCCAGCATAAAATAAATTAAAAAAATCGTTTAAAAAAGCTTAATGGTAAGGATAATTTTAGTTGTAGCCTAGCCCAAGCCCTCAATATGGACACACATTTATTTATGCACATAGAATTACAACGAGTTAGAGAACCAAGTTATTACACTCTTTTTGTGTCTTTACATGTTCTTGGATGTTCTACAACACACAAATATTTTCTTTAGTTTTTGTCTTTCAATTTTTACACCACACATCTTTATTTTTGTTTATATATGAAATATTGCATTGTTTTCCTATGCCTAGCCATAGTATCACCATTTGAATTTATTAGATATGTAGTAACCACAACTTCCTCCTACAAGATGGTCAACTACGAGTTGATTTTTAATCATCATCAAGCCAAGGCATTTGAGTACCATTACTATGATTACCACTACTTGATGCTTTAAAAAAAACACAAGTTTTTTTTGGACAAGATTTTTTTTTTACATTGATAGTGAGTTATCCATAGCCCAAGGGGTAATGAAGCAACATGCTAACTATGAATCTCGCTAAACTATGAACCTCGACTTGCTATCACTTAAATCATAACTAATTGATCTCCATTATAGAGATAATTATGTAATTGAATACCTATAAAGGCCTATTTGAGCTATCCTTTCACCATAATTCTTGTAATACTCTCCATTTTACTTCTCCAACTTCATATGCTTTCACTATAATTCTTGTAATACTCTCTATGTTACTTCTCCAACTTCATAATATAATGAAGATATATTTTGATTCATCGAGATGTATTATGATTCATCGCCACTCTTTTAGCTAATCCTCTGCTCTTATACTTGAACTTAAGCTTAAAAGTTCAACATGTCATTGCAAGAATTTGATGTGAGTGGAAAAGATAATATTGTTTTTCACAATCATTCAAACTAAAACCTAATTAAAAACAAAAAAATAATTTTTATTATTAATAATTTTATAATTTTAAAAAGACAAAGAATACATCACTCTTCATACTTAAATTTAAAAAAAAACACATTTTAAAAACTAATTAACAAAATTGTAATAGATTTGGGTGCCACATTTAGAGGAAAAACAATTCAAACGCCAAGCTTAATTTATTAATGATATCATTTGCACCTACATATAGACTTAGACCTTCTCGACTTGGACTTTTTTTTCTCAGAATGGATAATTATCCCAAGGAGAAAATTATTAAATTAAAATTCTTCTTCATAAATGGAAAAAAATATGAATTCCTTTCAAGGATATTTAACATAACAAGTACTTTCGTTGGCATGATGAGTCCTAATTTATATAACCCTCTATTTGTAAGCACTTACCAATTCCTTTGCATATTTTTCCCAATATTATCAATCCTAAGTTTGTTGTTGAAGTTTTATTGGTTGCCGTAGAAAATTTAAGGGATGAAATTTATTTTAAAGATTAATTTAAAAGAAAATACAATAAAAAAAAATATTTTTTCAAAAGATTTGTTTAAATTTTACATGGGTCAAAATTATTTAGAATTTTAGAAATTTAAATGTTTTTATATTTTTATAAAAATATTGTTAAACAATTTATGATTGGAAATTTAAAAATTAATAAGATTCACCAAAATTTATACATTTAAAAAAAATATTTATTTTTAAATTTTTTCTCATTCTTTAATATGATAACCCTTCCTTTGGATCACTTAAAATAATATTCTCTTAATTTGATGGTTTAAGAATTAGTAAAATTCACCAAAATTTCTACACTTAAAAAAAATATATCTTAATGATATCGTCTCCCTTTAATTACTTAAAATGATAATCCTTTAATTTAATAATTTAAAAATTAATCAATTTTACCAAAATTTAAAAAATATTCCTAACCCCTTCCTTCCCTTTGAATATTTAAAATGATAACCCTTAATATTATTCAATTGGTTTAAATTGATTTTTAAAGATTACGACATTCGTTCCAATCTTATCGGACATATAAGTTAAATAAAGCAATTATAATATTGCTCAATTGGTTTAAATTAATTTTTAACCCCTTCCTTCCCTTTGAATATTTAAAATGATAACCCTTAATATTGTTCAATTGGTTTAAATTGATTTTTAAAGATTACGACATTCGTTCAAATCTTATCGGACATATAAGTTAAATAAAGCAATTATAATATTGCTCAATTGGTTTAAATTAATTTTTAAAGTTTACGGTATTCGTTCCTTTCTTACATGACATATAAGTTAAATAAAGCAATTTTATTTTGGACATATCTTTTAACTATATAGTTATCTATGTTTTTTGAACTTTGATCGTTTATGTATGTTTTGGGGATAGATGGCTATATGGACTCAAATCTTGTGGTAACAATGTTAGGTGAGATTTTTATATTAAAATGCTTAACTATATAAAATGTTCAAAAAACGACTACATAATATTTTAATACAGGTGGTTGAAAAAATATATATTTTATATTAAGATGTATGAGTTTTTATATTTCAATTTGTAATGTGGATTATCCTTAAATTAGAGTTTCTTTAGGTTTTGAAATTTAGGTGTATATCTAAAAATGGTCATAATTAGGCTATGAGTTTCTCTAGGTTTTGAAATTTAGGTGTATATCTAAGGGGTACATTTATGCACCATGTAAAATGGTCATAATTAGGTTATGAGTTTCTCTAGATTTTGAAATTTAGGTGTAAATTTAAGGGGTACATTTATGCACCATGAAAAATGGTCATAATTAAGCTATGCAATATATGTATTTTGAGTCGTGTAATGTCACAATCTACTGATTATTTGCATTATTTGTGTAATGCAGTCCTACTTGACACATTGAAGGCTATTATGTGCAACACATAGACTAGAACAGAAATGAAGAGTACAATATACTAAACACTTGGGTAATTATGAGGATCAGTTTTCTTATCACAATAAATTATGAATATAAAGGGTAACTTTAACTATTTTGATTAATTTTAGATTTAATTTAAATTTTTATAATTAATGATAACTTGTTGTGTTCTTAACTATAAGTTATATCATTGTTCTTTTTCTTATCACATAGATAAAAATTTATATCTTAGAATTTGAGGTGGACTATTATCAATGCTTTTTCTAGATTGAAGAAGGATATGACAAGTGTACTATTCAGATTGATTTTATGGGCATTGTTCAAAATTTGAAATGAACAATTATAAAAAAAGAAATATAAAACATCACTAAAGGCAGTGAGAGACAACCTATTTAAAATTAAGTAAGGTAATAGGTAGCTAAGGCATAGATAATAAGTGATTGCAATTAAACTTGGATAACAAGTAATATATAACTTGTTCATGACATTTAATTTATTACCAATTGATATTGTAACTACAAATTAAATAGACTATACTAATGTATATTACTCTTAACTCAATCCATTAATTCAACTTACCATTTTACACATTTCCATTTAAATATAAATTTGAAATGAACTTTCATATTGTGAACTCAAATATGTTAATTTTCAACTTAGTTTCCTTACAAATCTCGCACCTCCCTTTTTCCCAAGAGTGATTTCGAAACCAATTGAACCCTTGGAAGTTAGTTCAACTAATTGTTGAACAATAAAATGAGTGATTTCAAATTGTTGAAATCATCAACTAATTGTTGAACAACAAAATGAGTGATTTCAAATTGTTGAAATCATCAACTAATTGTTGAACAACAAAATGAGTGATTTCAAATTGTTGAAATCATCAACTAATTGTTGAACAATAAAATGAGTGATTTCAAAACAAGAGTAATTTCAAAATCAATTGACCTAGCGTACTGAACTATATGTTTACCCGAGAGAATTAGTTCAATCAATTACATGAAAGAAGATGATTCAAATACTTGTTGCAAATATTGTTGGGTATTGTCTAATTGCATTTTAGGTTCAAAGTTCAAATCTTATGAGTTAGTTCAGTTAATTGTTGTAACAAAGGGTTAGTTCAAGTTTTGGTATTTGTCTAATTAATAAACAATTATATATAAAAAAGAAATGGAGAATAATAGGTGATTACAACTAAGTATGGATAACAAGTAATAAATAACTTTTTCATGACTTGTGACCTATTGGTATTCACTGGCCACAAATAACTATGCTTAAAAATCTTAGATTCTAAGTTCAAATTCCCGAGAGTTAATTCAACTAATTGTTGAAGCAAAGAGTTAGTTCAGCTAATTGGTGCAACAAAAGGAGTAACATTAACCCATTTAAAAAGAGTTACTAATAATTAGATTAAGCCGTTGTTTTACTTTCATGTTTCTATTTCATCTGCGTAGCCCAAGATTTCTAGTTTAGAACATATAAATTTTTATACAGATTGAAATGCAGACGTACAGAACTATGCACAAATGAATTTTCCTTCCTCGCTTCATCTGTTAACTAACCTTTTGGCTTTAAAAAAAAGCATACTACAGGATCACGTTTGGCGTGAACCGTCTTAAAAAATGGTAGAGAAAAAGCTTAAAGCCTTATTTTCTTGAACCGAATGGGCAATTGATTTAAACGTTAAAAATAATTTATAACGTAAGGCTTGCCTTTTGACATTATTTAGACGCAGAAATGTGGCTAGTAGATTCTTTGTAACTAGAGAAAATCAAAGTAAACATGAGAATATTTTGATAGACTTTCTTTCGAGTTAACCTTAACCTTAGGTTACACATTACTGGTTAAAAACATGAAAAACTACAAACACATTACTGGTTATAAACATGAAAAACTACAAACAATGCCTACGCATATGGGGCATATTATATCTTTTATATGAAATTTAGAAAGGCACATTTCATCCGAGAGTTATAGATGAGATCTCTGGGAGAGTTGGAGTTGGAGTTGGAGCTGGAGCCGAGATGATATCTCAGAGTTGAAGTTTGAGAGGTCATGGCTTTAACTCTAGTCTAGTTTAGGCTTGTAATAAGTAAGGCACACTGGGAGAGCTGGAGTTGGAATCTAGATGAGATCTCTTAGTTGGAGATGGAGTTGGAGACTTGATGAGATCTCTCAGTTGGAGATGGAGTTGGAGCCTAGATGAGATCTCTTAGTTGGAGCTGGAGTTGGAGTTGGACATGTTATGGTTTCAACTCTACTCAGAGTTGGGGAGTTGGACATGTCATGGTTTCAACACTACTCGGAGTTGGAGTTGGAGAGGTCATGGCTTCAACTCTATTCCAGGTTGGGCTTGTAATCAGTAGGGCACATTAGTTAAAAACATGAAAATATGAAAATTCATAACGGCACACTAAGGCATATAATATACTATATGGTTATAGTTTTTTAAGTGTTTAAAAAATGAGCACAACCTTAATCTAAAATTTCAACTAACTCCCAAGGTTAGGGGTTATTTGTAAGATTTCAACTAACTCCCAAGGTTAGGGGTTATTTGAAGTAGTCATGGGTTATTTCAAGTGGCCATTAGCTAGAAAGAAAAGAGTTTGAAGATTTTGTAGTATTTGTAAGATTTCAACTAACTCCCATGGTTAGGGGTTATTTGAAGTAGTAATGGGTTATTTGTAAGATTTCAACTAACTCCCAAGGTTAGGGGTTATTTGAAGTAGTAATGGGTTATTTGTAAGATTTCAACTAACTCCCAAGGTTAGGGGTTATTTGAAGTAGTGATGGGTTATTTCAAGTGGCCATGAGCCATGAAGAAAAGACTTTGTAGTATTTGTAAGATTTCAACTAACTCTCAAGGTTAGGGGTTATTTGAAGTAGTAATGGGTTATTTCAAGTGGCCATGAGCCAGACAGAAAAGATTTTGTAGTTAGAAATGCAATGCACACATGCACACGATATCTCCTTGCACACTATATCATTATCGTTTTTTAAGTGTTTCATAAATAAATCACAGTAGCATAATTCCTATATGGAAATTCCGAGTAAATTCAAATTCTTGCATTAATAAAATAAAATAAAAACACTTTAATTATTTAAACATTATAAAATATAAATGCCATTCAATTTAATTTTTTCTTATTAACATAATTATTAATAACTAGTTTTCATTTATCACATTGGCCGCATATCCATGTTGTTCGCATATCCATGTTGTTGAGATTTTATATTTTATTTTTTAAAATATTTGTTTGATTTTATTATATAAATGTCTATCTACATTTATGGTATATTTGATTAAAACTATTGTATATAAGAACTCTACTTCTGTATTTTATTCTACTTCCGTATTTTATTAGTACTAGATTTTTTCATTATGTACTTTTTAGATCGAATCCTATTTGTATGAGTATTCATGCTACTATGAAATAAACACAATCTTAATCTCCTTTCCGTATTTTATATTTTATTCGTACTAGATTTTTTCATTATGTATTTTCTTAGTATCTAATCGTATTTGTATCAGTATTCATGCTACTATGAAATAAACACAATCTTAATCTCCTTAATCTCACAATCTTAATCTCTTTTTGTATTTTATATTTTATTCGCACTAGATTTTTTCATTATGTATTTTTTTAGCATCTAATCATATTCGTATCTGTATTCATGCTACTATGAGATAAACACAATCTTAATCTCCTTAATCTCCTTAATCTCCTTGCACATTATATCGTTATTTTATTGTTTTCTAAGTGTTTCATAAATAAACACAATCTTAATCTAGAAAGAAAAGATTCACAATCTTAATCTCCTTAATCTCCTTGCACACTATATCGTTATTTTATTGTTTTCTAAGTGTTTCGTAAATAAACACAATCTTAATCTAGAAAGAAAAGATTCAGAACAATTTCAACTAGCCCCAGGGTTAAGTGGTCAAGAAAAAGGTTATGATCCAGAGGTTTATTTCAAGTGGTCATGAGCAGAAGTTGAAGAAGGTTAAGTCTGAGCGAGGTTAATTTAAGTGGTCATGATTCCTAAAGAAAAGATACATAACAATTTCTTTCCATTTTAATGAAAATGAGTGAAAAAAGAGCGTTTCCTTTTTAGCCTTAAATCTTGAACAACTTCAAATAGAGCAGACAATACAATACGATTTGAACAACTTCAAATAGAGCAGACAATACAATACAGCGTGACAGTATTTTTTACTCATCATAAAATGACTATCTAAACAGCGTGACAGTATTTTCTATTCATCATAAAATGACTCTCAAAACAACGTATTCTACGGCACACTAATTTTCCCAACACCCTTTTCAAGTGTATTCTCCATTCAAAGAATCGAAATAACAGAAAATACCACAAGCTTGACATCAAATCCTTCCAAAGGTAAAACTAATAATAACAAATGGAAATATTGTCTTAACGAGACAAGGAAAATAAAAACGATAACGACGTACCTTCATCCGCAAGTCCGAAAACGGGAAGCAACATAACCGCGAAAGAAAAACAACGCAGCATTTTTTTTCCAGCGAAGCCCTAACTCAGCCTACTCATCACAGTAACGAGTCGTTATATACACAGCCCTTGAAATGGTCTATCCAGGAATTTCCATGGAATCCTCGCATTTTCTCCGATTATTACCCTAATTCGCTGCACAATTAATCTCTCTTTCTCCAAACCATCTTCCGCGCCTAACGTTTACACATTTATCATCTATCATTCTGGGCATCCAATTCATTGTACGAGAGAATGCCTACACAGTCAAGTAAGTAAGAAGAAGCTTGAGGCGGAACATTCTAGGGGACATAATATGCCAGCGTCAGAGCTCAACAAACATTATGAATCCACTTTGCAGTGCAATATATATCCAAACTATACATCTATAAAATAAAATATGCATATGACTAGTCACATAGGGGTAAAGCATTTACTACAACCTGTATATGCATCATTAGATCTCTGTGGAGACAGAGATCTAATGATAGTAAGATGAATAGATAACAATATACGCACAATAATTAGATATTTGTGCAGAGATCCAATGGTGCATATACTACAATTGCGGCATGCTGTACAGTAAATGCTCTGCAACGTTATGGGCAAGCTGCAGCTGTACATATACTGCAACTTCTCCAGTAAATGTTATATATGCTACATAAAGACTGAATACTGTTGTGCATGTACTGCAACATATTACAGTAAAATCTCCTATCCAAAAACGCATTATGTTTCTCGCTGCATAATTTTCGCCGTGGCCGGAGGCCAAGTGTTTTTTGTGTTTGACAGGAAGCTAACAAGTATTTGAGCGCCGCATTATACTGTTCTTCATGTTCTTCAGCACAACAGAGTAGCAGAGAGAGTCGGCTGTTTTAATAGCAACGTGTCGATTAGGAATTTTGCAGCAGGTGATTCCAGCAGAGAAGCGCGACAATTGGAATTAATATGGTAGGAGCGTACAGATGGAGATATGGGCTCCCTCCGTTCGCTTTTCGTTTCAATTTGTTTATTGTTATATTTAGATTTATTTAGATTTACAAAGGACTAGTGTTTATCCATCCCTCTAAAGGGCAAGGAACCCTAGGCAAGACATCAAGGTGTTTAGGAGATTAAATCCAAGGTTATTGGTAAGGGCAGAGTAAGAAGTGTACTCAGTGTTTAATGGGTTTAATGTGGAGCTTTTATACATTAGACATGGTATTTTATTTTAAAAATACTAAAATTTAAATAAATAAAATTTTAATAAAGTTAGCTCTAACCTAAAGTTTAATAACTATATGAGGGAGAAGTGTAATTACCTGTTGAATGTGAAAGTCACACATGCACTTGCACTTTGATAAATTGAAATTTTATAAAGTTGCTAGTAATAAATGCAAGTGTGAAATGAATCTAAAAAAAGAAACAATTAAATACATTACTTTTGAAAATATGCTAGTTGAAGAGGCCAATTGTCATAGATTTAAATATGGTTGACCAAGGTCTAAGAACATTGCATTGTCGTTTTGTAGTTCTTGTTTTATATGTAATTAAACAACTTAATAAAGTAAAAGATTGAATATGCACCAACAAAACCTGTGCAAGCCTTGTAAGAGGTGGTTGGTTCAAACCTCAGATAACCTTTGTGCCATTGTGGCCAGTGCTATGCATGGTTGCACCTAGGGGTATAGCATTGGACCCCTGGACCGGTGTCACAGAGTACCAGCGGCATCCCAATTGTCGATTCCCGTAGTACAAAAAAAAGAAAAAAAAGTAAAAGATTGAATATCACTACCATTGTATATTTTAATATCATTGCTAAGACAATAATAGTTAATAACATTTGTTAAGTATAACAAATAAAAACAAAATGTTACTGCCCATTATCATAATAATCATTTATTATTAATATGTTAATTTATAAACTCATTTTTTCTCTAACATATCATATTTTCCCATAAATAGAAATGTATACACTTACACGTTATTTTTTTTTTGAGAAAACATATTACATTGATCTTGTGAGTGATTATGCCAATCTCACGATACATGACAAACACATTAATCTTTGTCCTTGATTATAAGCATCAAATCATAGGATAACATAGTACACAAACGTGTGGAAAGGATTATAAGCATAAAATGTACATTAATGCATTATTATTTGTTCGTGATATCATAAATAACTTGTAAGCATTTTCAACATTATATACGCTGATTAGGGCTACGTATTCTTTTTCTAGATGATCAACATTGATCATGTGGATGGCTGGACCCACTTCATGATATATCACTACATGGTTCTTTTAAAAGTTAGTCATCGAGTAGATATAGAATAGATCCCAGATATTCATGGGTATGTTTCAATCTTTGACTAGATAAAGAATGGACCCTAGACATTCATGAATATTTATCGATCTTTGACAAAGTGCATATAGTCAATTCACTCTAGTTGGCTCATGATAACCTTTTGGATTAAATGTTCTTTGTATCAAAGGTTTATGCATATTGATATATTTGTGCACTTTTAATGCATTTTTGAAAAATAATTTGTTCAAACAAAATTAATTTCAAACTAAACCAAAAATATGTTTTTATTAAACTATACTCATAAATTCTTATAATGGAGGAGGTATCAAAGTCCCTGCATCTTTCTAAATAGATTTTGCAGTTTTGAATATCAATAGCTCTGATCATATACATAGAAGTTAATTGAAAAATATAAACTAAATTTAAATTAAATGAATACTCATGAGACCATGTCCGAGGTTTGATTTCTCTTATGTTCATCTGCTTTTGCTGTAAATGGCTTCTGATGCAAGGTTTCCGTCAATTTTGTTTCCTTCGTGGATACAAAAGCAATGCAAATAGTTTTCGAACCTCAATAATTAGCCCCACGGTGATTAGAAAGTTTTGCTTCTAGAAAACTAGTCAGCTATTGTTGCTCACCTTTGAATCTACCTCACGCTCTTGTTCACATAACTGCTCAACCAAACCCGCCAACGTTCTGAACCCTGACCCCAAAACTGTGAGCTAACTAGTAAATAAATAGCCTTCTTAAGGAGTTAAGAGCTACGATGATTGCTACAGCGTCTAAGTTTGTCTAAGAGTTATTCCGTATCAAATCGAAAACGATAGCATTATCTGAAACTTTTTCCAGAAAGTTGCCTTGAGTTACTGAGTGACCCCATTGGCAAAAGGAAAACCATAAATATTCAATCGCACTATATTAATGGCTACAGTTGTTAGATGGATATGTATTTGAACTTGCCTCGAAGGACTAATTAGTTGTTCTTTTCAAACACTAAATATTCAAGTCTACTACATTAATGACAACTTTAGCTCTTTAGCTATATATTGTTGAATATGGTTAATGGCAACTTTAGCTATATATTGTTGAATATGGTTAATTTGGGATGCATATTTTAAATTTTACTTTTTATCAAGAATGTAGATATTTAACAAGAGTCACAAGTGGTAATGTCCGTGACAGGGCCAAGATGCAATTGCTTGAATGGAAATGTCAAAAGGCGAAGATGCAATTGCTTGAATGGAAATGACAGAAGGCGAAGATGCAATTGCTTAAATGCAAATGCCAGAAAATGGAGTTGCAACTTGAATGCAAATGCCAATTGCTTGAATGGAAATTCTAGAAGGTGAAAATGCAATTGCTTGAATGAAAATGCCAAAAGATGGAGTTGCAGCTTGAATGCAAATGCGAGTGTTCTATGCATTCTATGCAACTTTTATTTAGACTCATTAATTTTTTCTTTACAAAAGAAAAACAAAATTCCTATATATTCACTAAGACCTATATCCATTGGATTTAATGCATATTCATTGAATTTGATTTATATTCATTGAGGCCCATATTATTCTGATCATATTTTTAGTTGGTAATATTCAGTAACAATACATATTCACTAAGACCCATATCAATATAACACATCAATAAAATATTATATGGATAAAAATGAAGCACAATATAGTACATGAGATATTTTAAGCATACCTATTCACTAAGACCCATATCCATTGGATTTAATGCATATTCATTGAATTTGATGTATATTCATTGAGACCCATATTATCCTGTTCATATTTTTAGTTGGTAAAATATAAAACCTATTGGAATATTAATAAGTGATACACATATCGTTTTACAATTCATTGTGTTTGTAACAAATTACAATTCATTGTCTTTGTAACAAATAAAAAGAGAATGAAAAAAGGTTAAGAATATAACACAAAAAGAGAATGAAAAAAGATTAAGAATATAACACATCAAGAAAATATTATAGATGCAAATGCAGCAGAGTATAGTACATGAGATATTCTAAGCATACATGCCACATAATCTTATAAACATATTGTAGAAATATGTAAAAAAAGTAGGTGACTGAATTCCAAAACCAACATTACAAAGATCTGGAGCAACAAACAAGTGAGTGACTATAAGATTATCCAAACAACAGTGGTCTCCGGGCCTGTATGTATAGCATGAGAAAAAAAAGGTACATGTTAAAGCTTGTGTAGAAGTGACAATTCCATAATATCCAAATAACAATGGTCTTCATAGCTGCATGTTTAGCATTATCAAAAGAAAGAACATGTAAAATATTTCGCACAATAAAATCATGGTAAGTCTAAACGCCAAGAAGGAATAAGACTTAATGACTGAATGGAAATATATGCTGCATAAAGAAAGTATCAATTGCACACGAAGGAGCAAGTACCATTACAATGCTTTTATTGTGTATTTATATATAAAATCATAGTACAATGGGAAACAACAATGGTCTCCAGACAAAAGAAAGAACATGTCAAATGGGAGGACTCTGTATAAACATATTATGTTTTTTATTTAAGCAAATATCGCTTAAATTCCATGCCCAAGCATAATATGCACAGTGCCATGTGCCCTTAAAAGGAAGATCAAAAGGAAAGAAACTACAAAAGCATATTGCCAAGTAAGCAACTGCAAACAAACACCAATGCAAAAAATTACAATGTTTTCACCTCATCTAACATTAAACGGGCCTATGTCAAGGGAGAGAGGTATTGTATTGGTCTACAAGGCATGAAATCAAGCATGTAATTAAACTTTTAAGATAGTTATTGCATCTGAAGTAATTTCAAGTATTTAAATCTTCTACCATTCTAGAATTTGAATCTCTGATCTAATTGTCACATTTTAAAATACTTGAAAGTATTTAGATATTCTACCATTCCAGTCGTATCCAGCACCTGCCACTCTCAAGGCAGAGTCCATATAGACATATTATGTTTTATAATTAAGCAAATTTAATTTGTTCTCGGGAAAAAAAACGTTCTCTGGCTAAACCGAGTACAATCAAAACACGTAGACTACATGTGATTATTCAGAATTGAAATATGTGCTTCAATGATTACAATTGGAACAAGATAAAGCTAATTCCTTTCAGGTTAACTATACCAACAAAGAACAAACAAATTTCTGTTCCAACAGAAAATATCACAGTTTTGATCAGTTACAGATCAAAAAAGTTGTTCAATGCTACCCTAGTTCACTAGTAACATCTAAAAGTGCACTTATTACCTAGCAGTTTAGATTCAATAAGAATTTGATATCAAACAATTTAGAGCCGTATGTTTTTTGCAGCATGTCGGTATTGAAGATGCTTCCTTAGTGCATCGAAGTGTGGAGTAGCCACCACCAATCAAAAGGTGGGACACAGTTTTACACTCTGAGACATGTGTGACCATCCAACCTCACTAAATGGCCATGACAGTGAAAGCACTTGTCAACCACCCCCTTGCAGGAGTGCACTGGCTACTTTTTTTAGAAATTGAACCCTGGTAGAGGCTGTAACATCGCCCTACTTTCACCAACCTGGTTCACCTCTCATGGGTTTTGCCGCATGTTAGAAATAAATGCTTAAGCTAATATATTATAACAACAATAATTATAGTAAACAATAGTCCATACAGAAAAATGAGATTGAAGAGATTATGACCACAAGAACAACGACAAGTTAAAAAGACACTGCTTCTGCATATATATTAGCACTTCAGATCTAGCTAAATTTATTAGTAAAGTGCAAGGACAAAAATATACCAAACACATGAAAAAGCAATTTACTTAGGGGATTAAATTTTAACCAGTTCACCAATTGGTAAAGTATGTGTTTTCCATGAGAGAGGTGCAAGGTTCAAATCTCTCTTCCACTATTAGAGGTATTTGAAGTACATTAATGCCCCAGAGTTAGGGAACTGGGGGTATTTATAGTACATAAATGCAGTAGAGTTAAGGTTTATAGCTTGCCACAGATTTCAAATATCTCTTCCACTATTAGAGTCATTTGAAGTACATTAATGCCCCAGAGTTAGGGCACGGGGGGTATTTATAGTACATCAATGCAGCAGAGTTGAGGTTTATAGCTTGCCGATGTTTCTAAGTTTCAATGGAGTAAATGTACCAATAGCTCGAGGTGTGAACACAAGTGACCCGACCATAGGATGATCATTGCGGCAATTCCAACAGGAACAAAGAAATTATTAAAGAAAAGAAGCCCTTGCACCGAAGCACACCGTTGCAGACAACCAAGAACCTGAACCCAAACCCCGCCATTGTTTCCCTTGGAAATAAGAGGGCCGACTGCCAACCTTGCAGATAGACAAAACCCTAAACCCAAAACATGCTATCTTTACCCTCGACAACAAGAGGGTAAAGATATGAGGGCTCACTTTCTTAAAATAAAACTCTCTCTCTCTATATATATGCTCACCTTTGATTGGGACAACTTGGGAGTTGTGACGGATCTAGAATTAGACAGGGACAAACTCTTTCCCATCTTCATTCGCACTAAGAAACATACAGACTGTGCTCTTTACCAGTATCTATAATTTATTATGAAAAAAAAGGGTTTAAGTTCCCCATTAAGCCGTAAAACAAAGACATATAAATTATAGAGTTAATCCCACCCATTTTCTAGGCAAGTGTAAACATACCTAATTCACAAGGAAGTCGTCGTAGATCAGAATTAGAGTAGAGGGAGAAATCCCATGTCCATGCAAAAAGGCAAAAGAATTATTAAAATATGGTAGATGCTTGGAAATATTGTAAAGGAGAAAAGAGAAACCCTTATAAGTATACTTACCATAGAACATAATCAATCTTCTGGGAATACTGGTAAGAAATGTTGCTACATTTATGGGTGGCTCTGGAAATGAATAACTTCTAATATTAAAGATGAAAAACTTCCTGATATAACCCAGAAGCACCATAACAAATAACAAATAGATTATGATAAATAGATGGCCTATTACCTGTTTGGCCAAGGTAATAATAGTAGTCAGCTTACATAATGCGCGTCAAGAAGGTTGCACTAGAATACTATCAACCTTTCAATATTTCATAATATACATAAAGCGACAACCACTAATTAGCTGAGGCATAATAATGTTTGTTAAAACATCAGTAATAAAGAATTGCAGAAGGTAAAACAATTAATATTACCTCCATCGAACAAATAAAAACCAGGAAATCAATAATGTTGTGCCAGAACTGATGTTGGTAAGGAGGTATCTAAGATGTTGTGCCAGAACTGAGAGAACAAACATGCCATTTAGACTCTTTTTCTCAAGCCCTTGAATCTCTGTTGCCAATTCCTTTTTTATTTGTTCCACTTCATGAGATTTCGCCATAGAGTAATTAAGCTCCTCTTCTTTTTTATGCCTGTTATCTGCAATTTGCTTCTCTTCCTTAGTCATTGAAATGGCTAGGGATTCTACAAGAAGTGTCAACTTATCCACCTTTTTGGCATGCATCTCCTTCGAGTCTCCATTTCGTATAATAACTTTCTTCCTTTCCAAGAGGAATTGCAACCTTGAGCTTATCCGAATAGCTTCCTGTGATTTCTTTAGATCCTCAAGAGTAGAAGGCAAAACTTCATTAGATTTCCTTTGAGGAACATTAGATAAATCATCCCTTCCAAAATCTACTAATTTATTCTCCATTAATTGGCGTTTCAGATCCAAGACCTCTCCATCTATTCTTGACAGCTCAGCATTCAACTTGAGTCCAGTGATTTCAGCTCGTGCAAAGTTCATCCGACAACCGATTCCAACCTGGAGACCAGCACCAACGCCCTCGGCCCTGCATCTATTGCAGCTACTGGCCGAGCTTAATAAATCTGGGAAATCCTTGACAAGAACGTCCCATCGATAAACCCCTCTTCCAGGTCCTGACCTGTAGAACAAGCCCATTTTCCAGCTTGCTGGAACTTTCAAGGATCAAGGAAGTCGACCTTATCATGACAAAATCTACAACCATTGAACACATGAATTTCAAATCAATGCCATGTCCTTCAGCTATATCGCAATAGCTCGTAACAGCCGAACAATAACAAAAACAGCAAGGGAAGGACACATAAAAGCCATTGGAAGATTGGAAATAACACACCATGACAGCGACTCAAGCTCGCACAGGTGTACGAGCAAGGACAGGTGCGGGGGACATGCGGTGAACGAAACCCCCACACCAAACTACGAGGCAAAAAATTTTGAGTTCGACTTTGGAAAAACTTGGGAAATTTTGCCCAGCTGGAAAAATTTACTGCCACCGACAGACTAATTAGCCCAAATCCGTTACAAGATGTCACGGACATAATAATGGTGATTCATTATTGGTGATCTAGTTTTTTTTAAACAATGATGATGATTCAATATTCATTAACAAATAATGTCCAACAATAATTAAGATTTTAAATTTATTAAATGTAAAATATTTACAATAAAAAAATCAATAATAACTTTAACACCAATAAATTGATAAGCAATTTAAAAATATTCAAATAAAAATTGTATATCAATATCAATATCTCTAATATAATAATCATAATTAAAATAATTATCTCAAATATAATTATCATAATTAAAACAATAAATACCTTGTAATACATATAATCTCATAAATAAATATGAAAATAGGAGATGTATTTATACTAGAAACTAAATAATATGAATGTGTATGCCAAATTATTTGATCTTAAATCATTTTAAAGTTGTTTACAAATATTTGCTATTAAAAATAGGAAACATAAACCAATTTTTTTATATTAAAGTAATAATTTTAATATTTTAAAATTATGATTTTAATAAATAAGAGAAAGTTGCATTGCAGCATATTCTGCCAAAATGACGGAGAAAAAAAAGATAAGAACACGACCACTTAATACATAAGGGGTGGAGCACTAGCTAATAGAGCTTTGCTAAATTTAAATTTAAGCTATTTCTTTCCAAAGGAGGATTAAGTGTCGAGAAGGCTTTCGTCTTCAAGGTCTACAGTGTCTTTCACACGGCCTGCAATACGATGTGCTTGAAAACAGATTGCATGTTCTCTTCCAAGTGGCGAAGATCGATGGCATGGAATAAGCCCACCGCATATGTAGAGAACATCAACTTTAAAATCTTGATGGCCTCGACCATCTTTTGAGCGGAGATCAAGCAGAGGGAATTGACATCCAAGTTGTGTTGTTCAACACTCTCTATGTGAGTGGTGATGGTGTTGGGGAGGTACTGGAGCTTCGAAGTGTAAGTGGCCATGGTGATCTCAACACCCTTCAAACCGTAATCCAAGCTAGGATTCATCCTCCCTTGAGATTGGAAGGAAGTTCATTGTTGTAGTAATCGTAGACGAGCTCTGAGAATTGAGCAAAGAGAAGATTCTCGATGGCTACCAAAGGAATTCTCATGTTGTCCATAGCCACTTTGGTGGGCGTCCCCTAGAATTTACCGTCATGGAGAAACATGAATCTAGACACATCGATTAACGAATTGTTGTTGACAGAATTAATCTCTTGCTTGATGGAGTGAGTGGTGGTGTGGATGACTTCGATATGAGGGCCAAACCATTATGGTGATGTTCGTAGAGCATAACAGTGTTTCTTTGGCTTGCTCAACAGATTCCTCTCGTGGAGACACATTGCTTCGTTGATGTGGTGGTGCTCCAACTAGCAGGTTAACAAGTCTAAAAACTCAGGCTTTCCTTGCATCACCTCTCAGAAGAAAGGCCCTATTGAAAACTTAGCCAAGAAATTTCAATTGGACCTTTCTGGGGACCATGTTAGGCATCACTTCCTCCTTTCATGTTTCCTTCATCTAAATTATTAGAGCCAATATGCTATAATGTTTTGTAAATTGGTCATAATAAAGTTGGATTGGGAAAAATAAAATAAATCCTAATGACAAGTGGATTACGATGATCGCATTTTGGTGCATTTGTAGTGTGGCTTTTAATTTTATTCCCTGTGTTTCAAAGAGGCCCAAGAGATTTGTTTCAAGCATCTTTTTCAGTGAGTGTTGAAGGAAAATATTCATTTGAAGGAGTGGCTAATCATTTAGAAAAAATACTCATGTGATCCGCATATGCTTGTGTGCATCGCATGTTCGAAGTAGCTAAATGATGGCTCACTAGATGCCTTAGATGAAGATGCCTCTCGCAGTCCAATATCTCCTACCTCCAAGGAGGCCATTGAAAATCATGCTATTCAATTTTATACTATATTTTTAAAGTTTTTTCCATAAATGAATTTTCTTAGTTGTATAAGTTAGAGATCAAATCGGAAGTTTACTTGACAATCTTTGAAGGCAACGTTCTTTATATATTACTAGAAAAATTTCCATATGTCTGTCCTACCTGCACACTTTGAAAGGAATGTACAGTGAGGAGATCGAGTTCAAATTTCTTTGGGACCTAGCAGACAATCATCTCATGCCTTTCCATTTTCTTTGAAGCTCTCTTTAGTCACTATTTTTTGTCTTATTTTCTGAAGATTACTGTCATCTATTAAGATTGCTTTTTCCTAGCAAGTTCGATGAATTTTATGATTCTTATGGTATACAACTTCTTATCGGTTTTAGATAAAGGACGTGACATTAAAATTATCTAGAGAACATAGGACTTGCGTAATAGCTAACCTTATCCACCAGGGACAGTTGCAAAGATGCATAAAAATAGAAGCAAGATACGGGAGCGTAGCACCACATGGATAAAGTTCTAGTTTGACACCAGGGCATGTGCAAGCTAATGAGGGTCACTTTTGGCGCATTAGATGCAATAGAAAACTGAAAAATCAGGCATCCCTCAACTTACTTCATTTTTTTTAGATACTTACACAAGATACCTTGCATTGAGTAAAAAAGATGAAATGTAGGAAATTGAATTACATTTCCGAATATATAAGTTTTATGTATTGAAAATTTACATAACTATGTCAAATTTCATCTTTTCTAACAGTCACTTTATATTTTTTTGGCAAATGATAAGGTATATGTTTTTGTGGGTGCAGCCTTTGAGTGCATAAATGATGGTTTCAGACTACAAAAATTGGTAGACATGTATAGAAACCGTAGCAATAGTGCAACACTATTTTTTCAAAATTAAATGTTTAATTTTTATTTTTTTTTAATTATGTAAGTGATCAAACCTCGAGAACGATACGTTAAATGTGGGGGCAACATTTGAAGGTCTTAATGCAGTTATTTCGACTTGGATTTTTTATATCATGTAGAGCTCGGTGTCTACTAGTGCAGCATATATATATATTTTTTTAAATGGTTGTGAAATGAAAAAGTTATGGAATAAACAATAACAACATGTTTTTTTACTTCAGGAGTGATGACACAAGAAAATTAGGAAACAAATAGAAAAAATCAATATTTTTTTAGAAAAATACATATTTGGAATCTTCATAAAAAATGCTATCTATGCCTAAAAATTCATCAAAAAAGGTCATGTATGTCATGCTGTAGAGAGCGGTGAAAGACAAACATATTAAGAAAAATGGTGGAAATGTCCAATCAGCTATGGTTCAGTGAATTCCATAGCACAGGTTTGGTAAGTTCGAACCAACCACATAGGATAGTGGATGACACGCGAGCGCATGAGGAGGGGGTTATTAGGTGGTCAGGAACGCGCACGCATTCTGTTTAAATTCAAATATTTGGTTCACGCGCTTGGTGTTAGAAGAAACGCTCGCGCGTTTTTGTATATCCAAAACGTTCGAGTGTTATTATTCAGATAACACGCGAGCGTAATGAAATTCATAAATTATGTTTTTAAGTGTTGAATGGAGATAAAGGGGGTGAGAGAGAGAGAAGAGAGATACAAGAGGGGGGACAAGGGACATAAATTTAAGGAGTTGGGGAGAGTAATGATAAGGGAGGGAAATTAAAGGCCTAAACCCATAATTCCTAAGTCCCAAACCCCCTAAATCCCTACACCCCTAAGAACCTAATCCCTTAACACATAATCCCTTACTCCATTAATAGTTGATCCCTAAATCCCTTAACCTATAAAGTTATTACTCCTTAAATCCCTAGTCCCTTGATCAACCCTTTATCTCCCCTCATCGTTGTCCTTATCATCTAATTCCCTAAGCCTTTAACATTATAACACCTTAGACCTAAATTTCTAACCTCTTAAAAACTAACCCCCTAATCCCAGAGTCCTTAATTCGTTTACCCCTAAAGCCCCAAACCGCTAAACAAATTAAGTCCTTTAATTGTTTACCTATAATCCTTTAACCATTAGCCCTGTAAGCTCTAGTTTACCCTATATAGGTAAAATAATTATTTACCTCTACACTGCGTTTTCATGTCCGACCTCCCTTGTGCTAGTGTGCCCTGCATTTGCTTGTGTGCTCTATGTTTGCATATGTGCTCTTCATTTGCATGAGAGCTCTATGTTTTCTTGATCTCTCTCCCTCTAGATTGATCGCTCCTATCTCATCTTTGACATTCTTACTTGGGCTTATGCATTAGTCTCTTAAAGCTCTAATTTACCCCTGATAAGCCTTTAAGCATTTAACCCCTTCACCATTAATTCCTAACCTCATAAACCCTAACACGCTAACTCTTGAGCACTAAATCAATTAACCCCTAAGGCCACTAACTCCTAAACCCACTATCCACTTTATCTCTAATTCCATAACCCCTAACCCCTAATAGCTAGTTGTAACATCCCGAATTTTCATAAAAATTTAAAATTTTTGATAACAACATTAATTATGATAATAATATTTGCGGAAATAATAATTGAGATTACGAAAGCATTAATTTTAAAATTGTTAGTACTAAACATGCTTTAATTTTTGTTTAGGCAGCAATATGATAATGACAGTTTTAACACATAATTAGTAAACATAATTATGTTAACAAATGTACTAACAGATCGGAAATATGATGCGACATTTTTCTTTTGCAAAGATACTGACAGTTTGACTTTTGATGCATAAGGGTGTCCTACGAGGTATCGTGGGGTTTACTTAGCTATAATGCTAGAGCATAATGAATGTCCTATGTGCAGACGACAGGTAAGAAGATTCATGGCTGCGTAGAAACAAAGTACGTGTATAATTCAATTTCAACGTCGTAATTAAATAAAATGTTAGAATTCTGTTGCGATCCACCATAAGTATGCAGGTATGGATTTCATAGCTATAATTACTATTTTCAGATGTTGTCTTACAACTCCACAATGTTTAGAATAGAGTCCTCTATGTATGTCATCATATTGATAGTTTTGTCACTGTGATTCATGTCGTTATTGTAGCTGGCTTTAACGTGGTCTTAAGATAATTGTTTATCTTCCCATTACTGATGTAATAAATGTATCCCAAAAATCGTTAAATGTTTGTAATGTGAGAAGATGGTAAGAACTCATAACATTCAGTTAGTCTTCATGCTAAATTTATAACATTATATCCATTTAATGTCTACTATACAAACCCTTTTAATTTTATAACTGCGATAATAGAAATTGCATAGCCGCAATCGTTGTTACAACGATAGTGTTTAATTCCCTTATGTATGAACTACATTAATCGTAATTCTATAAAGGTTTAACTAGACTTGATACTTGTAGGCTTTTAAGAGCATATATATAGCATCATTGCATATAAGTGAACTATGTAAATTTTTATGATCAAGGTTGTACTAATACTATTCCATAAACCATATTTCTAGAAATTAAAAAACTATAACGCTTACCTTTGATAATATATAAACTTTGAAAATTTGTCCTATATAACCACATGAATCTATAATACAACCTATCTTGGAACTATGTAATCGTTGGTTGATATAACACTATAATGAATGTCATGGAATGTAACTTAGAGTCCATACGAACTTAGGATTCGACTTAACATAACATATAATGTTATAATGTCATGTATTACGGTTTGAAATTATAACGTTGGGAAAAGAACACTGACATGCAATAAATGTTGACAGGGTGGTGAATTGTTGGTTCATTAATGGCGTAAGTCTCGAGCTATCAAGGAGATGGAGTCTCAATCTTGCATTAAACGCTTGACATGAAACTCCGGGTGACAAGGATTGTTTTCATTCCATGTATTGTAATATCGCTGTAATGGTGAATGCCGACACCACTGTGTAATGGTTGTAATTTAATACTCTGAGTCCGAGCTAGATGTTAAAAACGATCCAACGTGATCCATCGTGGCCATGCCTTGCATGTGAAGTGACAGAGCATTAATTACAAGGGTTGTTCGACCCAATGCAACCTCACTGGCATAACCATGAACGTATATTGTGATGAATTTTAACCATTAGATTACAACCCTAACTTCTGTCATTTGATTTGGTTTAAGAGATTTGAATGTGGTTTATTGCTTCTATTGTTTTTTGGTCTGTATGGACGACAGGCTGCTGAAAATTCTAGGGTTAGCAAGTTGCAGGAGGTTTTGACCTCGAGTCTTGTAGATAGGTTTTTAAGTTGCAGGTTCTAAACCACTATAATGGCATCGTGTTAACATCAGGAGTCCCTAGTTGAAGTGTCAATGGTTGATAGTTTTTTTTTTGAAAAATTTTCGTTTTAGTTTGAGAGAAAGATACACACTGGTGTAAATGGACAGAGGGTTTTCCTATCTCGTCTACAGTGTGGAAAATCATCATTTTAACTGGTGAAAGTGGAATGCTTTGGTCGCTTACAAAAACGTAAACATTCTTATAGAGAATAGCGATTTTCTATGTTGCAATTTGTTTTTCAGTTTGAAAAGTTTCAGTTGTCTAAATCCAAACGATTGTCTTGTCAGTTGCAGGTTGTGAAGGAATGGTTTGAGCAAGGGTTTGGAAAGAAAGGCATGCTTCCAAACTGGTAAGCTCCGAGTCTTCCAAAACCCTCGTAGGTGCTCTCCATCTGTGTGTTGAAGTGGTTTCAAGGGATGAGTAACACGTCCTTGCCATGACTCATCGTGGTTGTTATTAGAAGAACTTCGAAGCACATTTTAATATTCAAATGATGTTTGTTTAGTGCTGTGACTCTCGTTTGATTATGTAATACTTGGTTTATACCTTGACACTTATTTTCGTCGATCTGGGAAATGTAAAACTCGTTAATGCCGAGGGTTTAAGGACTCGTTTCAAATGTTTGAACTTAAGGATAACCCTGTATGATTTTTGTTTTGAAATCATGTTGTAATTTGTTTTCTGAGAACATCGAGTTCATTTTAATGAGAATGGAACTTGTACTTGTATAAGCCATTTAGCCACGACCTGTTTTGTTTAAGTTATAAGAAACGAAAAGAGGAGCCGAGGCTCGTTTACAGTGAATACGATGCTCTCTTCTCGGCAATGAAGAATGTATGCTATTTATTTCTGTGTAAAATCGTCTATGTTATATAACTTAATGTTGTAGGTTGACATTGTGATTTTCGATCTATACTAGGGTTTGTGAAACTAGTCTTAGATGATAGCTCTATAACATGTGTTGTTTGGAATGGTGTTCAAATCGTTGTAATGGAAATGAACGGGCCATACCTTAGTTTGCATTTTGTTTGAAATAGAAATTAAATGTTTGAGAATGAATTTTCAAAAGAACTTTGCTTCGATCCAAAGCCTGTGTAGATTGAGTTTGCAAAATGATAATAATGGGAATCGAAGTCTACTAGGTTTTGATGAGTCTCAGTTTGGAAATCGACACCTTTAGTTTAGAATACCTATAGAATAAAATGACTGTTTGGCAATGAAATGTTTATAATATATGCGAATAGGGTGAAGAATAACAAAACAAGGTTTAAAATGTTTTTAAAATATTTGAAAGGATAATAGACAAAGCAATTGTTACAATCGGGTAATGAAAACAATGTGTGTGTAGAATGTTAAGGTGTGAAGACTGCGTAAAAAGACTGTTATTTACAGCTCTCATATAGTGAATACATTTTTTCATTTACAGCTATCTTATTTATAATGCAGACATAATATAATGTGTAGGAATATGAATTCTACCTATTTCTTATGTACATAGTAAACATAAGAAAATAAATACAAAATGTCTGTACAGGAAATAATCGATATTTGTTTTCTAGAATTGATGAAGTACTATACAACATTTTAAATATTATACTATACTTTCTACTGTTATTACCTTAGGACAAAAACTGATAAACATATAAATTACTGTATCTATTTATCGAACCAAATGGCAAATTGCCTATCCTGTAATCTATTCTTAATTTGTGTATCTATACTAGAGTACGATGCATAAAACAACATGTGGAAAAATGTAGATATTGGTTTATCAATTAAAAATCATCATTAAACTTTAACATTCAGACTTTAAACAAATTCAAAAATGATTCTCCTTCCAAACAGAAAACAGAGATTACTAACTTTACTGAAAAGAACTATTAACTGAGGTAAAGTAGAAAATTTGTAAAACCTGGATAAATCTGTAGGGAAACAAACAACCCAAGAAGACTGTTCCACCCAACCAATTCCTGAAAGCAGTTAAGTACTTGCCTTAGGACCCCCGAGCCTGTTCATTGAACCACCAGGAGGAAGAAACTTAGGAATTTAGGACTTCTTCTTGCAGTAACAATTAACTTCTGAATCTTCAATAGCTAGCAGTCCAATAGACCTGCACCAGCACCTCTGGTTATTCTCAGCAATATGCAAACTTAAGATTGCACTCACAACTAGACTCCCTATTCGAATCTTTCAGTGATCACCCGATGCACATGAGAAAATATTTCTGCAGAAAATATTGTGTAAGAGATGCCTGCTCAATTCAAATTTGCCTTTTGTAGGATGCCTAGGCCTTTTTAGATGTTACTGGGTCATTAAATGAGCTTCCTGCTCACTCCCTCCACCCGGGGGATAATGCCACATTTTTACGAGTAGTTGTCCCATAACCAATAGCTAGTGGTGTGATGCAATTGCTGCCATCTATCCCATACTTTCCAACAGCTTCCATTCCTCCTAGTGGGTTAGCGAACACTCATTTAACAGTCCCCTTGGGTGTTTGTCTCCTAATTAATTAATTTAAATAATAATATTCAGTAATTACATTCATCTTTGATCAAAACTGATCATAATTACAAAACTTTGTAATTAAATTTAACATAAAGTATTTTGCAAATAAAATAATAATTTTCAGAAATTTGGGTAGGTGACATACACCCCCCCTTAAGTTTCAACATCGTCCTCGATGTTGGTTAATCACTCCTTGAGTGTTCCTGAAACAGAGTTGGGTATGTTGCCTACATACTACTCTCCAACTCCCAGGTTGCCTCCTTTGGGATAAGGTGCTTCCATTACACCTTCACTTGCCCAATGCTGCGATTCCAGAGAATAGTTTCCCTTCTTCCGAGGATATAGTCCGGTTCTACCAGAAAATCTCCGTCTTGTCCCACCTGTACATCATTCCAGTTTACAACATGAGTAGTATCGTGCAAATATTTCTTTAAAAATGATATATGAAAAACATTATGTATTTTTAAGTTAGGTGGCAAAGGCAGTTGGTATGCCACTGCTCCAACTTTAGACAATATTTCAAAAGGACCGCAATACCTGGGTTCCAACTTGGCACAGCTTCCCAATTTTAGTGAACTCTTTTTCGGTACATGTTCACCAACCTGGAACTCTTTATGAGTTCTTCTTTTTGAATCTTCTTGACTCTTTTGTCTATCTTGGGCATCTTTTAAATGTCCTTGCACCTGTTTCACAATTAGTTCTAACTCCTACAATAATTCAGGTCCTAAAACAACTCTATTTACTGGATCATTCCACGAAACAGGTGTATTACATTTCCTACCATAAAGAATTTAAGAAGGACTAAGTCTGGCCGATGCATGATAATGATTATTATAAGAAAATTCTGCTAAGTCCAAGTAGTCTTCCCACTTACCAGGCTGATCCTTAACATACATTCTTAATAAATCTTCTAAAACTTGATTTACCCTTTCTGTCTGTCCATCTATCTGTGGATGAAATATTGTACTGAAATTTAAAGTTGTATTCAACCCCTTAAACAGTGACCTCTAGAAGTTTCTTGTAAACTTTGAGTCACGATCTGAAATTATTACTTTCGGTATTCCATGTAGTCTAAAAATCTGTTTCATAAAGATCTCTGCAATATCTGGAGCTTTATGAGTAGTCTTTATGGGTATGAAATGTGCTGCCTTGCTGAGTTTGTCCACTACCACCATGATAGAATCATGTTGTTTCTGATTTTTAGGTAATCCAGTAATAAAGTCCATGCTGATCACTTCCCATTTCCAACTTGGTATCGGTAATGGTTGCAACAATCCAGCAGGATGTTGGTGTTCAACCTTCACTTTTTGACAATCCAAACATTTAGCTATGTACTCTACCACTTCATCCTTCATTTTGGGCCAATAGTATTCTTTTCTCAACATAGTAATGGTCTTTTGATAACCTGGATGACCAGAATAGTGACTTTTATGCATCTCATTTAATATCAGAAATTTTATTTCTGGTATGTCTGGTACATACAATCCATTTTTATATAGTAATAAACCGTTTTCCTTCATGCTGTAATCTGCCATACAATTTTTAGAACTGTTGTTTGCTGTCTTTTCCTTCATTTTTCTGTATTCTTCATCTATTTCACTCATTTCTAGAATCTGATTTTCCAAATCAGTTGAATAAGTACTGATTGCTGAAATAAAATTTAGTTTTGCCTTATGACTCAAGGCATCTGCAACCTTATTCTCCTTCCCTTTAATATGCTGAATTTCAAAATCATACTCACTTAAGAACGTCAACCATCTAGCTTGTCTAGCATTCAGGTTTGTTTGATCTAATAACTATTTTAGACCCATGTTATCTGTCAATAATGTAAATTTTTTGCCAATAAGGTGGTGACGCCACATTTTTAAGGCATGAATAACTGCCAATAACTCTAAATCATAGGTAGAGTAATTCTTTTTATGTACTTTCAGCTTTCTAGATTCATATGCCACCACATGCCCTTCCTATGTCAAGACTCCACCGAGTCCGTCATTGCATGCGTCTGTACAAACTACAAAATCCTTGTTGGGGTTTGCTATCCTCAAGATAGGTGATGTCATCAATAGTTCCTTTAATTTCTTAAAACTGCCAAAACATTTCTGATCCCAAACAAATTTCTTCCCTTTCTTCTGCAAGGAAGTTATGGGGTTGGCAATTTTTGAAAAATTCTCTATAAACTTTCTGTAATACCCAATAATTCCCATAAATGATCTTACATTTGACACATTCTTAGGAACCAGCCAGTCATTAATGGCCCTTATCTTGTCGGGGTCAACCGAGATTCCTTCTGCCGAAATTATGTGTCCTAAGTACTAAATCTTGTCTTTGTGAAAGTCGCACTTACTAAACTTAGCATAGAGTTGATGATCTCTCAGAACTTGTAAGATAATTCGTAAATGTTCATCATGCTCTTCTTTACTTTTTGAATACACTAAAATGTCATCTATGAATACAACAACAAACTTGTCTAAGTATTTATGCAAAATATTATTCATCAAACACATAAATATAGCCGGGGCATTAGTCAATCCAAATGGCATGACTACGAACTCGTAATGTCCATACCGAGTTTGAAAAGCTGTATTGAAAATATCTTCATCCTTAACTCGTACTTGATGATATCCTGACCTTAGATCAATTTTTGAAAACATTGTTGCTCCACGCAGCTAATCGAATAGATCATCTATGCGGGGCAACGAATACCTATTATTGATTGTCATCTTATTAAGCCGGCGATAATCTATGCACAATATTAAGGTTCCATCCTTCTTCTTGACAAAGATGATAGGTGCTCCCCATGGAGACACGCTGGGTCTTATATAATTATTATCAATCAATTCCTTCAACTGTGATTTTAATTCGTTTAATTCTAGTATGTTCATTCTATATGGATCTTTTGAATTTGGTACTGCTCCTGGCATTAATTCGATGGTAAAATCTAAATCTCTTTTGGGAGGTAATCCTGGAATCTCCTCAGGAAATACATCCTTAAAATCCTTTAGGACAGGTATGTCCTCTAATTTCAGTTTGTCCTCTTTACCCAAAAACTCATCATTCACTACGTTTACTGCAAACATCTGGCATCCTTTCCTAACTTCCCTCTTAACTTGCATGGCTGAAATATGTCTAAGGGTTACCTTCCTTGGGATGCCTTTTATTTCTACAGTTTTTCCTTCGTCATTTTAACATGTAAAACTTTTTCCATAACAGTCCAGGATGACATGATGGGCTTCTAACCAGTCCATCTCAAGTATAATATCATAAGATCCTAAAGGTAGAATATTCAACTTGATTTATGTTTGTAAATGATTCATGGACAAAACACAGTTTTCTATAAAATTTGATACTTTTCTCTTTGTTCCAGTTGCTAGTCTAACTAGCCAAGATTTACTAAACTTTTCAGTTTTCAATTTAAGACTTTCCAGAATGTCTGGTGATATATAACTTAAGCTAGCACCTGGATGAATTAAAACAGTAATAGGATGATCATGTAGCATACCTTCAATCTCTACCATGGAGATTTGATGATTTGCTTGCCTATTGTCAAGTGCTGCATTGATTCTGGGCATTTCCCTTGCTACACCTCCAACCGTAGGTTCAGTCTGTATAGAGTTGATGTTGTTTTTTTTCCGCTTCCTTAAGGGACATTCTGATGCGTAATGGAGGCCTTGACATTCAAAACATTTGATAGGTGGCTTTGGCTCACTGATTATGGTATTATTAGGTGTATTTCTTTGTGTTGTAGAATTCTGTTGTGAATTGTTTCTGGAGTTGTTCCCTTGATAATTCCGATTCTGAAATTTTTTTCTTTTGAAACCCGGAATTTTCGCTGAACCTTAAATTTTTCCGTTTCTGCTCAAAGTTGTTGGGCTTGTGACTCTTCCAGTTTGACATTCCCTCTCTTTTTCGATTTGTGTCATAACATAAAACTGCCTTTCTCATTGCCTCTTCCAAGGTCTTAGGACCGTCATACTCAATTCTGTCCTTAATATTGAAAGGTAAACAGCTTAAGTACCTTAGAATTTTCAGTTTCTCTTCTATGAGGTATGGTACATATCTTAGTAAGTTTAGAAACTTACTGTTCGTTTCCTTCATGTTCATACCTCCTAGCTTCAAATTGTAGAACTCTTTAGATTTTTCTTCATAGTACTGTTCAGACAAGTACTTCTTTTTAAAGTATTGTTTAAATGTACTCCAGCTTACATCTTTATCTTTGATGCATTTTACTCTTTTGATGTCCTGCCACCAAATGTCCGCTTTTTCGATCAAGTTATATATAGCCATTTTTTCCTTCAAAGACTCTGAATAGTTATAAATCTGGAAGTATTTCTTCATACCGGACAGCCAAGCTTCAGTTGTCTCGCCCTTCTCAGTTTCTCCATTGAAAGTTGGAGGTCTAATATTTTTGAACTCCCCAGAAATCTGCTCATATTCCTTATTATTTTTCCTTTTGGGTTTGAAATCTCCTTCACTGCGATCACTAGTGTAGTTACGTTTCTTTCTGCGTGTTTCAATAGCATCTCCTGATGAGGTTGAACTGTTGTTCACCTTACTGGTTTTCATTCTCTTGTTTTTATCAGCATGAGACAGATCCTCAACTTTGGAAATATCTTCATTATCCTTCTCTTGCTCCTCAGTTGGGCACTATTCAAATAGTACTTGGTTTAATTGTTCCTGTGCTTGTAGAATCCTTTATTGTCTTGTTTCACGGATTTGATTTCTGCTTTTAATTCATGAAAAGCACGTAACAGTTCTTACAGACTGTTATTTAGTTCACCGTGCCCTTCTTCTTCATAGTGTTGTCCCGAGTTGTGACTGTTTGGCTGAAATATGTCATCTAATTGTTCAGCTGAGTTCTCCATACCTGTAACTGAAAATAATTTCTGGATAACATAATAATTAAAATTTCAAGTTAGTACAATTTTCTGCTGTATAAAATTTTTCTGCTGCGTGTGTTTGGACCTTTTTCAGGCCTAGAGTTCGAATCTGAGCTCTGATACCACATGTAACATCCCAAATTTTCATAAAAATTTAAAATTTTTGATAACAACATTAATTATGATAATAATATTTGCGGAAATAATAATTGAGATTACAACATTAATTTTAAAGTTGTTAGTACTAAACATGCTTTAATTTCTGTTTAGGCAGCAATATGATAATGACAGTTTTAACACATAATTACTAAACATAATTATGTTAACAAATGTACTAACAGATCGGAAATTTGATGCGACATTTTTCTTTTGCAAAGATACTAACAGTTTGACTTTTGATGCATAAGAGTGTCCTACGAGGTACCCTAGAGTTTACTTAGCTATAATGCTAAAGCATAATGAATGTCCTATGTGCAGACGACATGTAAGAAGTTTCATGGCTGCATAGAAACAAAGTACGTGTATAGTTCAATTTCAACGTCGTAATTAAATAAAATGTTAGAATTCTGTTGCGATCCACCATAAGTATGTAGGTATGGATTTCATAGCTATAATTACTGTTTTCAGATGTTTTCTTACAACTCCACAATGTTTAGAACAGATTCCTCTATGTACGTCATCATATTGATAGTTTTGTCGCTGTGATTCATGTCGTTATTATAGCTGGCTTTAACGTGGTCTTAAGATAATTGTTTATCTTCCCATTACTGATGTAATAAATGTATCCCAAAAATCGTTAAATGTTTGAAATGTGAGAAGATGGTAAGAACTCATATCATTCAGTTAGTCTTCATGATAAATTTATAACATTATATCCATTTAATGTCTACTATACAAACCCTTTTAATTTTATAAATGTGATAATACAAATTGCATAGTTGCAATCGTTGTTACAATGATAGTGTTTAATTCTCTTATGTATGAACTACATTAATCGTAATTCTATAAAGGTTTAACTAGACTTGATACTTGTAAGCTTTTAAGGGCATATATATAGCATAATTGCATATAAGTGAACTATGTCAATTTTTATGATCAAGGTTGTACTAATACTATTCCATAAACCATATTTCTAGAAATTAAAAAACTATAACACTTACCTTTGATAATATATAAACTTTGAAAAGTTGTCCTATATAACCACATGAATCTATAATATGACCTATCTTGGAACTATGCAATCGTTGGTTGATATAACACTATAATGAATGTCATGGAATGTAACTTAGAGTCGATACAAACTTAGGATTCGACTTAACATAACATATAATGTTATAATGTCATGTATTAGGGTTTGAAATTATAACGTTGGGAAAAGAACACTGACATGCAATAAATGTTGACAAGGTGGCGAATTGTTGGTTCATTAATGGAGTAAGACTCGAGCTATCAAGGAAATCGAGTCTCAATCTTGCATTAAAAGCTTGACATGAAACTCCGAGTGACAAGGATTGTTGTCATTCCACATATTGTAATATCGTTGTAATGGTGAATGCCGAGACCACTGTGCAATGGTTGTAACTTAATACTCCTCCGACCTGGATGTTAAAAACGATCCAACGTGATCCATCATGACCATGCCTTGCATGCGAAGTGATAGAGCATTAATTACAAGGGTTGTTCGACCCAATGCAACCTCACTGGAATAACCATGAACGTTGATTGTGATGAATTTTAACCGTTAGATTACAACCCTAACTTTTGTTGTTTGATTTGGTTTAAGAGATTTGAATGTGGTTTATTGCTTCTATTGTTTTTCGGTCTGTATGGCCGACAGGCTATTGAAAATTCTAGGGTTAGCAAGTTGCAGGAGGTTTCGACCTTGAGTCCTGTAGATAGGTTTTTAAGTTGCAGGTTCTAAACCATTGTAATAGCGTCATGTTAACAACAGGAGTCCCTAGTTGAAGTGTCAATGGTTGAAATTTTTTTTTTTTAACTTTTCATTTTAGTTTAAGTGAAAGATACACCCTGGTGTAAATGGATAGAGGGTTTTTCTGTTTGTCTATAGCGTGGAAAATCATCCTTTTAACTAGTGAAAGTGGAAAGCTTTGGTCGCTTACAAAAAGGTAAACATTCTTATAGAGAATAGCGATTTTCTATGTTGCAATTTGTTTTTCAGTTTGAAAAGTTTCAGTTGTCTAAATCCAAACGATTGTCTTGTCAGTTGCAGGTTGTGAAGGAATGGTTCGAGCAAGGGTTTGGAAAGAAAGGCATGCTTCCAAACTGGTAAGCTTCGGGTCTTCCAAAACCCTCATAAGTGCTCTCCGTCTGTGTGTTGAAGTGGTTTCAAGGGATGAGTAACAAGTCCTTGCCATAACTCATCATGTTTGTTATTAGAAGAACTTCAAAGCACATTTTAATATTCAAATGTTGTTTGTTCAGTGCTGTGACTCTCGTTTGATTATGTAATACTTGGTTTTATACCTTGATACTTATTTTCGTCGATATGGGAAATGTAAAACTCATTAATGACGAGGGTTTAAGGACTCATTTCAAATGTTTGAACTTGGGGATAACCCTGTATGATTTTTGTTTTGAAATCATGTTGTAATTTGTTTTCTGAGAACATCGAGTTCATTTTAATGAGAATGGAACTTGTACTGGTATAAGCCATTTAGCCACGACCTGTTTTGTTTAAGTTATAAGAAACGAAAAGAGGAGCCGAGGCTCGTTTACAGTGAATACGATGCTCCCTTCTCAGCAATGAAAAATGTATGCTATTTATTTCTGTGTAAAATCGTGTATGTTATATAACTTAATGTTGTAGGTTGACATTGTGATTTTCGATCTATACTAGGGTTTGTGAAACTGGTCTTAGATGATAGCTCTATAACATGTGCTGTTTGGAATGGTGTTCAAATCGTTGTAATGGAAATGAATGGGCCATACCCTAGTTTGCGTTTTGTTTGAAATAGAAATTAAATGTTTGAGAATGAATTTTCAAAAGAACTTTGGTTAGATCCAAAGCCTGTGTAGATTGAGTTTGCAAAATCATAATAATGGGAATCGAAGTCTACAAGGTTTTGATATGAGTCTCAGTTTGGAAATCGACACCTTTAGTTTAGAATACCTATAGAATAAAATGACTGTTTGGCAATGAAATGTTTATAATATATGCAAATAGGGTGAAGAATAATGAAACAAGGTTTAATATGTTTTTAAAATATTTGAAAGGATAATAGACAAAGCAATTGTTACAATCGGGTAATGAAAACAATGTGTGTGTAGAATGTTAAGGTGTGAAGACTGTGTAAAAAGACTGTTATTTACAGCTCTGATATAGTGAATACATTTGTTCATTTACAACTATCTTATTTATAATGCAAGCATAATATAATGTGTAGGAATATGAATTCTACCTATTTCTTATGTACATAGTAAACATAAGAAAATAAATACAAAATGTCTGTACAGGAAATAATCGATATTTGTTTTCTAGAATTGATGAAGTACTATACAACATTTTAAATATTATACTATACTTTCTATTGTCATTACCTTAGGACAGAAACTGATAAACATATAAATTATTGTATCTATCTATCAAATCAAATGGCAAATTGCATATCCTGTAATCTATTCTTAATTTGTGTATCTATACTAGAGTACAATGCATAAAAAAGCATGTGGAAAAATGTAGATACTGGTTTATCAATTAAAAATCATCATTAAACTTTAACATTCAGACTTTAAACAAATTTAGAAATGATTCTCCTTCCAAACAGAAAACAGAGATTACTAACTTTACTGAAAAGAACTATAAACTAAGGTAAAGTAGAAAATTTGTAAAACCTGGATAAATTTGTAGGGCAACAAACAACCCAAGAAGACTGTTCCACCCAATCAATTCCTGAAAGCAGTTAAGTACTTGCCTTAGGACCCTTGAGCCTGTTCACTAAACCATCAGGAGGAAGAAACTTAGGAATTTAGAACTTCTTCTTGTAATAGCAATTAACTTCTGAATCTTCAATAGATAGCAGTCCAATAGACGTGCACCAACACTCTAGTTCTTCTTAGCAATATGCAGACTTAAGATTTCACTCACAACTAGCCTCCCTATTCAAATCTCTCAGTGATCACTTATCACCTGATGCACATGAGGAAATATTTCTGCAGAAAATATTGTGTAAGAGTTGCGTACTCAATTCGAATTTGCCTTTTGTAGGCTTCCTAGGCCTTTTCAGATGTTACTGGGTCATTAAATGAGCTTCCTGCTCACTCCCTCCACCTAGGGGATAATGCCACATTTTTAGGGGTAGTTGTCCCATAACCAACAACTAGTGGTGTGATGCAATTGCTGCCATCTGCCCCATACCTTCCAACAACTTCCATTCCTCCTAGTGGGTCAGTGAACACTCATTTAACAGTCCCCTTGGGTGTTTGTCTCCTAATTAATTAATTTAAATAATAATATTTAGTAATTACATTCATCTTTGATCAAAACTGATCATAATTACAAAACTTTGTAATTAAATTTAACATAAAGTATTTTGCAAATAAAATAATAATTTTCAGAAATTTGGGTAGCTGATACTAGTCCACCCCTAACCCCTAAACAGTCTAACCCATATTACTTAAAAGGCCCAAATCCCTAATCCCTTAACCCTAGAAACAATTAAAAATTTAACATCTTGGGCCTTAACCCCTAACCCATTAAATGCTATCCCCCTAACCATTGAGCCCTAAATTCCTTAACCCCTAATTCCCATTACCCATAAAACCCCTTAACCCCCTATCTGCTTCACTCCCTAACCCATAAATATTTAGACTTGTTAACAACTTTATGCCCTTACCTCTAAACTCTTAACCCATAACAACTAAGTCCTAATTAACCCCTAACCCTAAAACCCCTAACCAATAATCCCAAAAACCCATAAACCCCTAGAAAATCATAATTCCTCATCTCCTAGAGGCCATTAATCCCTTAACCCCGTATCTCTTAATCCTTTAACCCCTTGACACTTAACCCTTAACCGACTCAACCCTAACATACTAACCCTAGAGCCCTAAAACCCTTAGCTTGTAAATTTGCTAACCCCCTAACCCTTATGTCCTTACCCAGTAAGTCCCTAAGCCCTTAATTATTACAAACCCTTAACATTTAAAACCTTCACCCTTAAGGCTTAACCTTTTGATCCCTAACCCCCTAAATTGGTGCCATCAATCCCTTAACCCCTAAAGCCCCTAACCCCTAAAGGCCTTTATCTCTAATCACTTAACACCCAAGACCCAAGCCCTATTTTATCCACAAACACTTAAGCTCTCAATGTCTAATCTCTAAAAACCTAACCCCCTAAACCTGGAACCCTTAAACGAACCATAGAATGATGACCTAACCTCTAAATATTTAAACCTCTAAATCTTTAAACTTGTTAACTACTTTATCCCTTTACCTCTAAATGCTTAACCCCTAGGTCCTATTTAACCCCATAGTCCTAGCTAACTCCATCACCCCACAACCCCTGACCCCTAATCCCTAAATCCAAAAACCCATAAATCCCTAGAAACCAATCCCTCATCTCCTAACAACCATTAATCCCTTAAACCAAAAACCTTTAATACTTAAACCCGGCCTTAACACTTAACCTTTAACCGACTCAACACTAACATCCTAACCTTAGATCCCTAAATCCCTTAGCCTATAAATCCCTTAACCCCTAAGCCCCTAAGCCCCTTGACCCCAAACCCTTCACCCTTAACGCTTAAACTACTGAACCCTAACCCCCTAACATTGGTCCCCTCAATCCCTTAACTCCTAAAGCCCCTAACCCCTAAACACCTTTATAACTAAGCACTTAACGCCAAACACCTTTAGAAGCCCTAGTTTATCCACAAATACTTAATCCCTTAATGTCTAACCTCTAAAACCCTAACCCACTAAACATGGATCCCTAAATCCCTTAACCCCTAAGCCCCTTGACCCCAAAGCCGTTGACCCCTTATCCCCTAACACCAAATCCCTATTTGACCTCCTAACCCATAGAACATGAAGCCCAAAACCTTTCATGATAAGGAGGGATCTAGGGAAATAAAGAAAATTTATTTTCTTGGGAAGAAACTATTAAATAAGGTTTTGAGGAAAATGCAAATTGTGTAGATTACCATAATGCTAGCACGTTTATTTATGAAGAAATGCTTGCGCGTTATTGGATGAAGAAACGCTTGCGCGTTCTTGGATGAAGAAACGCTCGCGCATTTTTTTCCATTAGACATTATGTAGCCGTGCACCAAACATATTAATTTGCAAGGAATTTTTTAACATAGAAGAAATGTGCGAGCGTTATATATTTAAGAAATGCTAGCGCGTTTTGTAAATACATAACGCTAGCGCATTTTGTAAATACATAATGCTAGCGCGTTTTGGCTATGCAAAGTCAGCTTAATACTCTACCTATTTCGTCCCCGAATTTTGTGTTTTTTCTCCCCAACAACACTGCAAAGCAACCTGCGCAATTGAGGACAATTTACAAAGCTTGATACTCTATGTTCATAATTACACATGTTCACAATCAACAAACTTGAAGAGGATTCTACAGTTAGCATTGGGAATTGAGGATTCTACATTCACAATTAGCAAGCTTCAAGAGGATTCTACATTCACAATTAGCAATCTTGAAGAGGATTCTATATTCATAATCAAACAAACTTGAGTAATTTATGTTTAGAATTGCAAAGGAACTTGCATTGAGAATTGAGCAAACTTGAAGAATCTAAATTCAGGTTTGAGGAAGAATCTATATCCACAATCAAAAGCAAGGTTGAAGAATTTCCATCCACAATTGATTAAGTATCTATATATTCACAATTTCAAGCAAGTTTGAGGAATCTATATGAACACAATTGAAGAAGAATCTACATTCACTATTGAGCAAGCTTGAAGAACCTATATTCACAAATGAAGAATTTTCTATATTCACAAGTGAGGTAGAAGTTACTTTCACAATTGAGAAAGCTTGAGGAATTTATATTCACAATTGAGGAAGTATCTATATTCACAATTGAGCAAGCTTAAAGAACATATATTCACAATTGAGAAAGAATCTAGATATTCATAGTTGAGCACACCTCTAGAATCTATTTTCTTAGTAAATTGCTCATTGTGGTCATGGGGAATTCATGCAATTGAACAGGGAAATCAGAAAGGAAAGAGAAGCCTCAAGAAACCATCAAAGAAGTTAGAGAAAATAAAATATTGGACATGTGGAATTGAAGGCATTCCATGGAAACTCATCCAATTCCAATTGTAGATGATTCCACCATCATTCCTACCCATCCAAGTCAAGAAAAACAGAAAAATTCACTAGAGGGGCCCTCAATTTCAATAACATTTGATGAACAAGCACCCCATGGCACTAGTCAAGAAGTAAAACGTATATGCTCATCAAGGGATGTTTCAATTCCCACATCAAGTCAACCTCAAACTATGGTAAAAATGACTTGTTGGGTAGTGGTTATACAAGCGACGAAGTTAGGGAGGCATTGAATGAAGGATTTACAATGGAAGAAGAAAATGTTATAGAGACCGCCCAAGAGAAAGTCCAATTTCCTACATCCAACTACCAACAAGAGAATGGAAGACAAGAGGCTCCTATTGAAACATTGGAGCATCCTGATGATGTTGTACATGCTCCAATTCCAACACCATTATTTCCATTAGAAACTACACGCCAAGGAACTCCGAAACGTATACAGGTTGATGAAACTCTCATTAGTTCACTTGAAGGTACATTGTCTAAACGTGCTATTGCTTATCAAACTCGAAAAATACCTGATAAATGTTTTGATTCTAAATGTAATGGGGACAAGCGCAAATTATTTTTATCATTGTTAAAATATAGGTCTATGGTTGTTGTTATAGGAACGTTAAGGATAAAGATGACCAAAAAGTTAGAACCAAGTTCTCATATTGTTAAAATTTTAGTAGATTCATTTAGTACAATTGGAAAGAAATCTCACTCAAAGGATCACAATGCGGCTCGCCATGTGTTGTCACAATCAATCGTAAAGAAAAACACTAGGGTTCTTCGTTTTCTTAATCCTACCTCCAAAATTACTAATTTGAATGTGAACACACTTCGCACGTATTGTGTTAGAAGAAAACAACTTGAAATTGGTCAAACAGATGCTTGGGCCTTCATTTCCAGGTTTCCACGCTCTGATATGAAGCTCATTGATGTGGTAAAGGGATTAGTGCAAGCTTTTTGGCATGACAGCACTAGACCTTCTTCCAACCAAAAAGATGTATTAGAATTGAGAATGGGTTCAAAGGATTGTGAACCACACATTAAATATTTTCTTGATATGACACAAACATAATTATATGAGAGATTTAGGAATGAAAATAACGAATTTAACTTGGGCTAAAGATCATTTGGAAAAAGAAAACCATGGTATGTTAAAATAAACACAATTCATAAAACATGTTGTTTTCGATACCACATTGAGTATGGTTACTATTATGACACATATACATATATGTTTTGTGTATTGCATAACACTCTTGTGCAGGAATGCTCAGCTACATTACCACCGATGTCATCTAGAGACTTTATTCATAGCATTTTGTGTAGCAGGCCAAACAATTGCACATTTTATCAAAAATATTGCATAGATGGGACATGCCCAAGGTGTGGTCGATTGGCATTATTGGACAAATGCATAAATGTGACCGATGAGCATGAAATTGGGAGACAGGAGGTGAACTTGCATTCATTCAAATATGTCACGTATGATATTGATGAAGGGAAAGAAAGAAAGGAAAATATAATTGGTCACTTCTTAGGTTGGTAAAGAGTTCTTGAATACTTTTTTTTCTTCAGATTGCAATTTTTTATGTAACAATATATTGATATATGTCTTTATTGTTGATCTACCAGGTACGGGGTTGTGACTTCATGGAGAAATTATTTGAAAAGACACAACAATATGTAAAGCATATACATGTGGCTCGTTGGCAAGATGAGTAGTTTAGAACGTGCAGGGATACATTTCCTATTGGGACTATCCTGTCAGTGCTCGATTTTGTGAAAGACTACACTCTTTAACCGCAAAATGAAATTTAAAGTCAATATTATCACTCAGACCAAGTCAACATAATGGTCCATATCACCTATAGACATGGGGTAGATAGTACTGAAGACAATACCTGGTTATATTGAAGGAGTATCACTTCTACATAAGTGATGAAAGGTGTCATGACTTGGATTTTGTACAACAAAGCTTTCAAATGTTCTACAATCACTTGAAGGATAAAAGTATACAGATGGAACAACATTGGATTTGGTCTGATGGCTGTGTAGGGAAATTCAAAAATGCCCGTGTCTTCCAATGGTTGTGTATGCTCCACAAAAGGAACAAGGTGCCACATATTTGAAACTACTTTGAGATCGGACATGGAAAAGGTGAACATGATGGAGCAGGTTCGTGCATCAAGACTTCATTACGCAAGAAATAAATGAAGTTCACAAATGTATCATTCATCCGAGATGCAAAAACCATCGTTGAATGGTGTGCTTCAGTCATGGGGGAGGGAGCAAGAAGGAAAGAAGATCACTCAACTAGGAAATCACATGTACATATATATTTTTGGGAGGTGGTGGATGTAGATCGATCAAAGTTATATGAGTGCAAGACCATCCACGGAACTCATGCATTTCATTCAGTTAGAACTCGTGAATTGGGATCTATGTGCCTCGCATTGGGACGTTGTTGAGGCATCCCCATCCCAACTCCCTAGTACTCCAAGATATCAAAATAATTAACATGCTTCCCCAAAACAGATTATGCGTACATATTTCTAAGAAAATATAACGACGTTTCCCTGTTGTTATGTGGTGGTACATCAAATACCATGTACCATCGTTCCATCCAATTATCTATGAATGATTGATATGTACACCACTCGATAGAAATATGCCTTTTGTTTACATTCGGGATTTCACCCGTCCGTGGATCTCTAAAAAGGGAAAATATATGTTTTTTTGTTATCTTCAACTTCTTAACTTCCTTTTAACTAATTCCATCATCATATTCTTCCCTCTTTCTCTCTCTGTATGTCGCAATATCTTGGAGTGCACCATTTGACCTACTAAAGGTCTCTATGATTGCATCCAAATTTAATGCAAGCATATAGTGCCTATCATCAACAATAACAATTGAGGCTCGAATGTCTATGAGCCTCTGAATTTCTCTTTGGATGTTTGTATGTGCATCCATGGTCGTCACTGCAATCAAAAATTAAAAAAAACAAATCATTAGAAACATATACATGTGCTATAATGACATCTCTAAAAAATGAAAAATGTAAAAACTTTGTGCAAGAATGAATACATTACAAACATAAATATCATATCAATATACTATAGTAATAACTAAATGTAAACCAAAGTGGAAGGTGATGATCAACTACATGTAAATCAATTAATGATCGATGGTGGGGAGCTCCTAATTCAATTAATACTGAAGGATTGAGACAATGGGGGCCTTAAATACCTTTCTAGAGTCGAGGTATTGGAGAAGATGTTAATCATCATCCTCTACCTTCATAAATTTCTCCTTTGTATATAATTCATTTCATGTTTGTGGTCGTTTCCTTGCTCAGAATCTAGTGTATGATGAGGAAGATTTGGTGGTGAAGTTCTCTACGTCATTAAGAAGGGGCGAGATTTTGAATGTGAGGGTTGATCTACGCTTGTTCCATGAAATAAATATCTTATCATTTGATAGGTATGAAGACCCAAATCCATCGATTGAGTGTCTTGGTGGCGAAGGAGGTAAAAAAATATGTGGTAGTTCATCTTAGCAACAAAGTAAGTGGTGTGTCTACAAAGGAGGGGAACCTAGTCCCTTGGATTTTGGGGGATGATGTGAAATCCATCATGCCATTAGGTTGGATTCAAAAGCATTGGTTGGACATTTTTAGGGTAAAATACTATGTGGGAAAAAAACATACGGTTTGGTTGAGTCAAGTCTATAAAGCAAGCCTAGGTTATAGTCCATAGTTCCTACTTCTAGCCAAAGGTTGGATGGATTTTCTTTTCCAATTTGCAATAGATGCAGAAAAAATATTGAGGAAAATTTGGTGTTGGGATTCAAATCCCTTATTGCTTAGGTGGATGCAAAATTCAATAATGGGATTGATAGTATGGAGGAATTGGCATATGTTAAATAACAATTTTTAAAAATTTTAGTTTTGGAAGTTTCATTTACATGGATTTTTAATTTAGGGCAATATAAAAATTTATATTTTTATTAAGTAAATGAGGCAACAATGAATATTTGGATTCCTACCTTTCCAATCCTCCTCGCTTTTTGAATTCACCCTCCTTTCTCTTCGAATTCACCCTCCCTCCACTTCTCCACTTCCATGTTAGCAGCCCTGAACACTCGATCGTTTTTGTTTAATTCAGTCAATGAACAGTGGACATAAAGTTCGGAAGCGGCTGTTTTTTGGCTTTTAATATATTAGCAGGAACGCACGAGCGTTATGTATTACAATAAAAATTGAGCGTTATAGAAATACATAATGCTTGTGCATTATTTATTTCTATAACGCTCGATCGCGTTATTGAATTCCTAACACTCGAGCGTTATGTATTTATATAACGCTCGCGCTTTTTTATTTCCTATCATGCATGTTAAGTGACATGGCAGGCTTGGGCCCACCCATGTCTAGTTCAAAGAAACATGCGCGTGTTTTCCTTTAACTAAACTTTAGCGCGTTTTGTGAAATCACGATTGCATCTAAAAGGTCCCTCAACTTCGTGTGAGGGCCCACCATCTTGGTGCATTTTGTTCCATACCTCCTTTGGATGAGTTGAAGTAATGATGGAAGAAGAGAAGGACGAGGAGTCCAAAGAGTGGATATCACAAGTCGAATCGGACATCATCATCACTCTAATTTCTCTCAATGGAGGACAAAATAATATTAGCAGATCTGATTCAGGTAATTTCATCAATTTCATATCTATAGTTCATAAATTCAACCATATTTGGCTTTCATTTTAAACTAATCATGTAAAAGAATCTGTAATAAAGCCTCGAAGCTCTACCTTTTCCCTCTAGATTCCTCTATTTCTAGATCTAAGTTTGTCGGACGCATAATTTTACCCGATCTTTTCTGTAACACAGATCTTTGTTTCTGGTTTTATCAAGAATTTTCCAGCATTAGCTAACATGCATGTGGATTTGGACCAGGTGTAATAATTTACTAATTTGCAATAATTTCATGTCTTATAAACCCAAGTTTTGTATTGGCAAGTGTCTTATAGTTTTTTCGCCATGTGTATCGTCCTACTCACAATTTTGCTATAGATTTGGATGGATCGTGGAAGTCACGCACTAATGTGGAGAAATATTATATTTCTTGTAACAATTTCCCATTCTTTACCAACTTTTATAGGAAATTTTTCTCCTTGTGATTAAATGCAGCAGCAAAATATTCAACCTAGGGCAAGCTCACGGTTGGTGGGACGAAAATTGAAATAAAATTATGGAGCTTTACAATTTCCATCCGCATCTAAAGGAAGAACATGCCACGGTTCCCACTCTTGCAAGGTCCAAGGAAGAGGTAACTTCGACACAATTCTAATATTATAACACAAATATTACTATGGAACCAAACCCAACCAACTCCTCTTGACCAATATTATCACCATTTTATAACATTAATATCAATTGCAGCGAGATTCGAATATTAGAGATGAATATGGAGGTGACAGTCTCATTACTCCACTGATGAAAAACATGAGTCTTCTTCTAGGAGGTGTGTACACATCAAGAAAGAATTATTTCCGTGATGCGGATCAGATGGACAACCTAGAGAGTAGAGAAAATTCTAGCAATCAAGAGCATGATCAAGAACACAAGTGGGTTGAAGAAGATGAACATGGTCATGTCCATGTCACCATTCATTGTTCCCCTACAAGTTCAAGAGAAATCAAACGCGTCAAATTCAGGTAACACGGGGTGTACTAGATAATGGGTGTCATTGCTAGAATTTTAGTTTTATAAATGATTTTTATTTACTTTTAGATTTTGATAAATAAAAGTACTCTTGAAGGGATTTATTTCCCATCGAAGTGATACTTGACCAATGATAAAATTAAATTAATGTATTTTAAACAATCTTAAATTTATTTTAATTTTTCAAAATATTAAGCTTAATATTAAAATTATGGAGAACATTATAAAACTTTGTATTTCAAAAAGCAAACTTTTTTTTTTGTAAATCTGCAAACGCTATATTTAAAAAAGAGGACCAAGAATTACATGATTGATTACTAGTCTAGTCAGTCCGAGGTGGTGAAACCACCACCCCAGATGCTCAAAAATGCTTGGAAGTATAGTATCATTACAAAAAAGACTTGTACGAGAAGACCAGGTCAAATGAAATTCCTTACTTAATAGACAGTGAAACAAACCAGACCAAAGAGACAGACTATAAAGCCAATATTTAAAAAAAACTGAAAATCGTAGCAAGAGATTGGGACCACCAAAGCCAACCTATGTGATTGCATCTACATTCTGAGGACTCATATTCTCTTCTAGAATTGGGAGAGTGCTGAAGAAATCATCATCCCATCCCTGGGAGGGATCTCGAGAGACAAAGGTTCATCTTTGTGATGGGGGGAGGCTCCACCATTAGTCTTCCAGATGCGCTTGAAGTGCAAAGATTCGATGGTAGTTGGCACGTGAAAGGTGGCCAAGAGGGGAGGGACATTCAGATTGGCCGGGGCATCTTACGGATTCCCTGCAGAGACCTCCATATCTTTGGAATCCGACTCAGCTCCAGAGGCATTCGAGACCGCTCCAGACTGTGTGGCCCCTTCAACAGCAAAGACATCTTTGTTTTTTACAAGCCCAACTTTCCCTAAGCCTGCACGTAAGATGTTGCAGTGCTCCATGGAATATTTGCCTCCAACAAAGATGGAGTCCGAGCTCACTAACTTTTCATCGAGGTGCACCAGGTTGGACCTAATGTCAAGTTTAGAGGCTTTAGCAGTGTTCTAGTTGGTAATCATCTCCTCAACCAGAGTGCCCATCATGTTTTTGAGAAGCCAGTAGTAATTAATCTGGTTTTCGTGGCTGCCAGAGGCAAGCATTTCCGCAACCCTGTTGGATTAACAGCCGTCTATCAGGAAATAGACAGGACCAGAGACATTATCTGCATACCCACTGATGATCGCTTTTTTTTTTCTCGGTTGATCAGCTCCACACCCAAAGCCATGTCCCGCACCTCTTCTGGAGGTTCCACACGGTCTAGGCATTCTGTAAATATCAACCTCCCAGACTGTAAAATGCGGAGCCTAGCGACCAGCTTCATTATCCTGGATGCAATTGCAAATGATGGTGGTGAAGAGCATGTTCATCATAACAATTTGCTTAGAGAAGGATCCCAGAGGAATCACACAAGGGAGCTCCATGTTCTGACCTGTAGAGTTAATGAGAAGGGACATTCCCATCCGAATTCAGGCGCTCCCACACTGGCACAATAACTACAGCCTCATCTCCAATGACACCGACCTCATCCATATTAACTACACCGTGATTACCCATACAAACTTGCTGAGGTAGGGACATGTGTTGCATGTTGAATCCAAGTGTGCGCTTCACGCAGCCACCTGTAGGATGGTCAAGGGTGACACTCGCATCCGAGGTTTCAAAAATCAAACTAATTCAAGTCAACCAAGGATAATAAATTATTATAAAGTTAAAGTTAAGAAACCATTTGAATTTACATCAAAAGTGAGAGAGGGATACTAAAACATAGTTTATAAAGTTAAGAAACCATTTGAATTAAAAGAGATTTGGCTAAGTGAACTAAAGTGACTTAAAAAAAGCTTGTTAACTTAAATCATATTAGCTAAACAAGTTGTATGAGTTACATTTTTACAGGATAGCGGCATTGATTGAAGACAGGATACATTTCTTATATTTGGTGTTCATTCATATTCAAAATTGGATTTCTTGTTACTAACAAATGATGATGTCTTGATATTTACTTTATGTCAATCTTTCTCCACATAACACAATATAATTATGTTTGTTTGAATCATACAGATTAATTTGAAGTTTAAATCGAAAAGAGCTTAGAATAAGCTCATATTCTATTTTAATATAATTATGTTTGTTTGAATCTCACAGATTAAGTTGAAGTTTAAATCGAAAAGAGCTTAGAATAAGCTCATATTCTATTTTAATTTGGTTATACATAGTTATGTTTTTTCATCACTTGTTGTTTATTAATTTACAAATCAAAGTGCAAATTTACGTTATGTGAATCGTCACTCACATATGTTTTACGATAAAGATAAAAATAGGTTTTAGCGTCACAGAATTAAACAAACAAACTCATATCCATAATTTAAATCCATAATTACGGGCTAAATCTATAATTCCACGTTCAATTTCATTCACAGTTACAATACAAAGCATATTGGATCATTTTTATCTCATTCACAATCAAGTGCATTCACTTGTTTCAATTTATCACATGACATTAACAAAATTAATAAAGTACAATGCAGGCCGAATCCAATGTATACTTTCTGCTTGATTTCCAAGATGGGCACCACATTTCTCAACTGCCTTTGCCTTTTGGGAGTATGGTGTCCCCACTAGTTTTGTTTTCCTATGAAAGCATCGTGCAATTACCAAAAGTGATTTTATGGATTATTTTATTGCAATATAAAGATGACAGTTTGAAGTTAATAGAGAGGATAATATGGGACTTTACTGAACTTAGATGGAGTTATTAAAGACTTAATGGTAACCATGAAAGTAATTTAAAATAAAATAAAACTAATGAAAATAATTAAAATTTGTTTTATCTCATTTAGTGAAAGCCACAGGTGTGGTTAAAGCCAAAGGTTTGGTTAAATAAATTTGACTTCAAAAATAATTAAAAATAATCAGAGGGAAGATGTGTTTCACCTTTTATCTTTCCATTAAGATGAAAGTAATTAAAGGTTTTATTTCATTGAGATTTAAGTTGAAGCTACTAATTTTGAGAACATTAAATATTAGAATACAAGGAAAATCTGAATGCCAACTCAACCTACTATTTAGAAGATGAAAATCCTATTAAACAAATAAGGTAAGATTTGGAACTGATCTTTGGCACTTATGACTTGAAAATCATCCATAGTTGTAAAATGAAAAATCTTTAAATTCATTGTGGTAGAACAACACACGACTAGAATACTATTGCGTAGATCTAATAAATACCTCTTAGGAATCGAGTCTTTCCTCTCTAGTAGTTGTGATTTCTTAAATACAAAAGAGCAGGGGAGAATTCATTGTTACTACTCAATCTCAAGAGTCAATGCACCTCTTGTTGATTCCTAGACACGATAATTTATTTGAATCAAGAAACTAGAGAACACATGAACCATATTATTCAAAATAGAAAAGGGATCCAACTCCTAATGGAGTAAACTAATAATGATAATTGGTATAGAGTAGTTGGAAAAGTTACAAAAACCTAAAAAAAAGTAAAGATAAAAACAACATGCTTTTCTATAAGTGAAAAATCACATTATTCAAAATAGAAAAGGGATCCAACTCCTTTCCTTTAGTAAATCAAAGAAAATAATAATGATAATTCGTACTCCAATAATACTCAATATAAAGATTGCAAAAATTACAAAATAAAAAAAAAAAAAATAAATAAATAAAAATAAAAAATAAAAAATAAAAAATAAGAAATAAAAAATAAAATAAAAAATAAAAAATAAAAAAAATAAAAAATAAAAAAATAAAAATAAAAATAAAAATAAAAAATAAAAAATAAAAAATAAAAAATAAAAAATAAAAAATAAAATAATAATAATAATAATAATAATAATAATAATATTAATTAGTATTCCAATAGTGCTCAATACAAAGAGTAGTTGCAAAAGTTACAAAAACTTAGAAAAAATAAATATAAAAGTAATATAGTTTTTTATTTAAATGCAATGTCAAGTTATGATCACATTTAAAATTTATATTTGTAAACTTGTATATCATTGTTATACATCAATAAAATTGATATTATATTATAGTGAGTTAATTTTATCTTCTATCATCAAACTCCATAACAACATTCATTATGATCCAAACTTTTAGTAATTAAACTCAAAAATTGTTTAACCAACAAAGCTATAAAAGTTTTTAAAATCATAATAATGTTTTAAATTCGATAGAAAATGAAAATATCTAATTTTACAAGAACCCAGTAATAAATACTAAACCCTTTTTTAAAAATAAAACCTAAACCCTTAAAAAATGACACATACCTAAATGATAATTAAATCATTGTTTGTCCATTGGTTGTAGCCCGGGTGGTTGGGAGGAATGTTTGTTACCCTCCCCACCCAGGTTCAATTCTTGTAAGTGACATATTGCTCTTGTTGAGCCCATATTGTAATGATTGTAATTTGTGCCACCTTGATTCTCTAGAATAGCAAGTGGTGACCATTTCCTAGGTGGACTAGCCCTCTAGACCACCATGGTGTCCAAATCTTGGATATCAAACCCGAGATGAAGACATAACATTGATTGGGGTTAATATTTTAGTTGTCATTAACATTTGATTAAAATAAATAATTTTAAAATAAAGGGTTGTCCCACTTATCAAAATAGAACAAATTTTAAATTAAAACATATGCATGCGGAAAGTTGAATTATGATTATGAATTATTTTACAAAGAAATATTGATATGGGATTTGTAACGCCATACTGTCGTTCCCAAGACATATTCAATTATTTTACAAAGAAATATTGATATGGGATTTGTAACGCCATACTGTCGTTCCCGAGACATATTCAAATTTATCCAAATATCGCTTATGCTTCGAACCCTGCAAACTCTCACTTCGAACCCTGCAAACTCTAAGAATGAGATATAGACGCAAGCCTTCCATAGCCCAAACCCTAATTCCGTAAAAACATACACCGGGCCATGAAAAAAGCATAGCCTAAGACAACGTCACCTCACAGATCGACGACTTGGGAATGATTTATCTAGGACCCACAAAGGGCAGCTGACGAGTTTCAAACCCCACAAAATCTCTGCCAATTTGTAGATATGCAAAGATGATAAATGGACGCGGGAAAGCCTAACAATGGAAGAATTGGGAGGAAAACGAAAACTAGTATAGATTAATATTAACTTTGGATCTATTGAGAGGAATCAAATCTCTTGAGCTGCAAGTTTTTCGTCAAATTTTGCACTTTAATAAATGTTTCAAATTCTAGTGAGTTGTGGTTTAAGTGGGTAGTATAAAGATGTTAATTATTGGTCAAATTAGTCGACAATAAAAAGGAAGACCGTTGTGTTAATATTGATGTCATTAAAAGTATTCACGTTTAAATTTAAAGAAAAATTGTGGTGTAATGAAGAAATAGAGTATATGAGAAAATTAATTTGCTTTAAAGATAGCATTAACCCAAATTAGCCATGAGATAAAAGAATTTGTTATCTTTGTCGGGTGAATTCATGAAGATGGGTAACACTTTTAATGAAATGTGGCAATGAGGATTTCACATAAATAACACCTTTTTTAAATTGAAGCCTTCAAAAGCACTTGTACCCCTTGGGAATTTTGAAGTGCACTAAAAAGCAATTTGGATGGAAGTGTGTTGTGTTTCTAATGATAATATGTTTAATTTGTCAAATTTGTATTAAATTAAATGTTTATTCTTGCAAATTTAATAAAATTTAACAAGTGAATTTTATTAATGTCATTGAATCACATTTTGTACACCTTTGTGTTTCCATCAACTTTTTTCAATTATTTACATAAATTGAAAAACCAAAAATACCAATTTAAATAGGAAATATACACGAGGATCCCACATTTTTTTTTTCTTTTTGGTTTTGTAGTTTAATGCTATTTCTTTGAGTGCCTTCAGAACCATGGAAAAAAACGTTTAATTGGATAGAGGATTCATTGACAAGTCCACTAACATTAACTCAACCACCCAAGATGAATGCTATGAAAAGGTTCCATCCCTTAAAAGTTGCATTGCAAAAAATCCTATAGCAAGAGGGTTGGATTTCATGATTTTAAACCCTCAATCAAGTAATATAGCTCTATTGTGGGTTTTGAAAAACTCAATCAACAGCCAAATGAATATTTCAAATGCCTAGATCAAGGGTTAATTAAACTATCAATCGATATTTTTGTGGGTTAGAAAGTATCTTATAAATTTCCAACAATAGTTTGTTGCATAAACCCGATAGTTATCATAGTTTGCACATATAAAAGAGTAGAAAAAGGCTTATGCACATGAACCAATTCACACATGTTTATTTTTTCATTCTGAGAAAGACACTTAAAAAATAAAATTGTTGTTTTGTAATATTAATCGAAATTAATTACTGATCAAGATGGAAAATATGAAAAAATGCAATATGAAATATGATTACCAATAGGTTGATGAAAATGAAGTATGAGATATGTGATGTAATCTATGGGATTTTCGAAGTAGTTACTAGTAATGCACATAAACAAGTATAGTACACATCAATATACATACATCATGCATACATACAAAGAGGTAAACAAGAGAAGGTAGTGGTGAAACCATCAACAAGTAGTTTATTATATTAGATGGGTATTAATGGATACATTTCCTTACATATTCACATCTTTATATATATTTACAATCATGGAGGTAGTTATAACTTCCTTAACTACCTCAGTTGGTTGACCCAACAGACTGGTCGATTCTATTTACTAGTCAAATGGGTTGACTAGGCTCCTATAACATATTCACCATCCTCAAATCCTCGTTCATCTCGAAGAATATGGTAGATGAGGAATTTTACATAGTACAAAAATAGTCTAAAAGTAAAGATTTATTTGACCAGTTGGGAAATATTATAATAGGTTCTTCTACCAATTTTTTCTTAAGGATTTCAAAAAATTCATTGCACTCAACATTTCGCTTGAATTCTATAATAACTTGTGTGTCCCAAAAATATCTTTTTTTTTAGTATTTACAGACAGCTTAATATTAAGTATCACATTTATTTTTGCTAGGTTTATTTTGATGTCGTCTTACATACTACTTGACCCAAAAGTATTCCAATTAGTGTGAGTAATATGCATTTATTTATGTTTAAAGGGAGTCAAATTTGTCATAATTGCTCCAACACGAGTTGAAGTGACTACATATGTCTCTTTAGTAGACTATAAATTGTTCAGTCATCAAAGTACCATATATATATATATTCTTGAAAGTATTTATGACTATCGTTGAGAAAACTTTGAGGGAATTCTTCAACCCAAATGGCATGACTCTCCATGTAAATGGCTTGAACTCTATCATAAATGTGGCTTTTTATTGTTCCTATTCTGTAATTAGAACTTGGCTATTTCTGGAGAATCTATCACTAAATGAATAACATTCATGTTCTATGACTTCATTAATTATTTTGTCTACAAATGGCATTGGGAAGGGATTTGTCACCATCATTTTATTGAGATCCTTGAAGCCGACACATATTTTCAGCCTCTTTGGGTCATGTTTTTAGGTTGGAAAACCATTGGACTAGATCATTTTGATTTGTCAGTTGGAAAAATAATATTTGATGCGAGCATATTTTCGATTTCTTTATGTATTATCTCCTTGTATTTATGATCTAGTTTGTACGGTATTTTTTCATATGTATCATTAGGAATCAATTCAATTTTCAACCCACCCATTTATTTAACCAACACTTTAAGGTATTTATAATCCTACGAAAAAATATCTTGGTACTCCTTGAGAAAGTCTACACTAGTACAAAATGAGAGACAAATGACCAAAAAAAGACTAAAGTCCGCATATAAATGACCACTTTTGATTTGGCAACCACTGGTGGCAAATTAGCGGTCATTGATCATGTGACCAAAAAAGTGGTCATATTTGACTTGGTTATTTATAGCTTATCTTGTGGTCATCTAATTGGTAATTAATGTGTTCATTAGTTTGGTCATATATTTGGTCCTTAATTGTCACAATAAATGACCGAATATACGACCAAATTAATGACCCAATATATGACCACAAGATAAGCTATACACGACCCACGAGATAAATGACTGCTAATTTTCTATTAGTGGTCACCATTTGGTCATTTATATGTGGATTTTGGTTGCTTATCTCTCATTTTTGTAGTGGTCATTTATCTATTTTTGGAAATTTATAGTTAGTTTATTTGTGGTCATTGTTAATCAATATAAAATACCAATTTTGTCATTCATATGTATTCATTATTTATTATTAATTTTAATGGTGTCCCTTATATTAATCAACACAAATTTTTAGTAATATTGATATTATGTCTAAATTAAAAAAATCATATAATAATCATGCTCATCTAATACACATGTGAATCATGCAAAGTCACAATATTAGTTAATTACAACACTAAATAATATCAAGTACCAACATATAACTTTCAACCATGTAAATTATATTATATGAAATGTCAAGTATTACAATAAATATGAGTTTCCAATTGAATATCCACTAATGGACTAATACCGGTCCATAACAAAAACTGTCTCCATACTTTACATTAAATCATCTACAATATCGATGACTTTTCATAATATTACAATGACCACTGAGTGAATATTCCCCCACCTTATGTCGATGATAATGCACTTGCATCATCTTGGCACATTCCCTGAAAGAACAAATAAACGTAAAAAATTAATGAATGATGACCTTTAAAGAATCAAATCAATTGGAGAGAACATAAAGAACAAGTTAGAAAGGCCATAACAAATACCGAGATTATAATGAATTCTATTGAAAAGTTGAAAGTCCAAATATGGAGAAACCATAGGGTTTTGACCCCTTTAAATAAAAACATATTATATGCAAAACTTATATAAATAATCAATAGTAAAACAAGCTCAGAACTCTCATAATCATTTCTAAACCTATGGGAATCTTATCATGAATAAAAACAATGCAATATTTTATTAACTCAACCCACTAAAAAAGAACATTCATCACAATCCATATATAAACTAAGTTCTTTATTGACACAATGTCAAGAATTAATACACAAAAAATAACTATTATAATAAATATCAGTGTCGGCTTAAGCCGTAATGGTTTTCGAGGATCTAATTATGTATTCAAGGATTTCATAAGCAGAAATCAAACCCTTAAAATTAATTGCAAAGATATACTATTGGTCCTGAAGGGACGAAGAATAAATTCATCATTAAATGTGGAATGAAGGAATCCATAGTGGCTTTGAACCAAGGAATCCATTACAATCTTCCATTCAAATGCCTTTTCACCACCTCTTACTCTGAAAATGCATTCTAATTTGACTGGAATGCACAGAAATGTGAAAAGAATCGAGAGTAGGGAATGATTAAGTTTCCAATTAGTGTTTTAATAATTTGAAACTCCCACAGGACAAAGAATTTGAGTATGGAAACAAAAATTGCAAAAGGGTAGTTGGATTGAGTAGTTTTCCAACACATATCTTCTATGTCAACATGCTTTGTTTTCTATAATTTGTAGAAACCACTTATTGGATCTTCCATTGAGTATGTCAAAGTAAACCAATTGATTGAGTGCACTCAAATTGGAAATCTCAGGGTTTTCAAATTGGTGAATCTAGTAGGAGCAACTATTTGTGTAACAAATGTAATGGAATCTTGTACAAAAGGATGAAAATGGGAAGCATGAACATGCTAGTCTAGAGGAACTATACACCTCATGGGCATTTGTAAGAAGGTAGCCTTGAAAAATATACCTGTAGATGGGTTTGAAAAAGTCATCAGAATAAGGTAGCTTGAAGAAGTCACTGGGAAAATTGGAGAAGTAGGCTATCAAAATAGTTTTCAGTTATAGGCACTTCCTAGAGAATAAAGGTAGGTGCCATGTATTATAAATAGTTGGGAGGAGCAAATATGAAACCCGCAATATATACAAGTACTTTGAGAAAAGCATTAAAGGCATAAGATATTTCTCAAGCTACAAAAGCAGTTGCTTCAAAACAACCATCAGAACTAATAACATTAGAAACACCCGTTGTCAAACAAGCATTGAGAGTAGAGTTGTTTCCTCATGCATATGGAATTTACACATCAAATATACCCACCTTGAAGTAATCATTAAGAGGATTGGATTATTCCCATGTATCCTATGCATCATAAGTATCAACATTGAAATAAGCATTAGACAAAGTTGACCCTTTAAAGGTATCTGAATTTGGTGCATTGGAAACAATCACATTGAAATAAACTTTAAAAGAGGTGAGTAACTCGCATTCAACAGAAGTAGTCTATTCCAAAGAATTGTCATGGGGAGGTGAATAACATACACTATACAACAAATATTAGAAGCAGCTATTAGAAAGATACCAAAAGGAGCTAGCAGTTCTTAGAAATTACAAGTTGTTAATTTGTCAACTTGGAAGAATGGATAGGGTAGTTATAAGGTATGTAAGGGAGGATTAATTGGACAGACTTATGCATTTGGAATTTCTTCATCAAAAAATTTAGGCACATCAAAAGAATTACATGTAATTTCTTAGCTTACAAAGTGCAGGCCATCCAGCTCATCAGAAGTTGGCATACACAACAAACAAATGGATATTTGAACAGGTGACAGATTAATGCACATGGGATTCTTCTTTACCTGAAAGTGGAGAACTTAGTCCTCAAATTTGTATTGATGGTAGTGGAATTTCTATAGGAACATGTAATGTGAAGAATAGCATTAGTGCAAACATAAATGAGGCAATAATCAGGGATGAGAAATCCAGTTAAACACACAATAGTGAAAGTGCTAAATCTACTATGAGGGGAGATTCCAAAGAAAGTGTGAAAAGCAATGTTGCAGAGTTTTGAGGGAACAATATAAGATACATATTGGAGGTTTCATATTCCATGCAGCATGTTATAGTAAATAAATTGATAAGAAATTGAGTGTTGATCAAATACTAGATACAATTACCAGAATTGTTTTCAAGGAACATAGGTTTACCCTGGCCTAGCTTATTTAGTGTAGCTGACCAATGCTTTGATGATTTTCTATAAGAAGCAAGTAATCTTTCCATCTGCAATCCAATGGAATAAAATATCAAGAACAAATAACCTCCACCAAAGTAATAAATTCAATTACCATGTCATAATAGAAATAAGAACAATGCATTGTTGGCATTGAAAAACTATTATACACCCACCCGAGTGTGGTCTAATGGCAAGAAGCAAGGTGGCCAGGCTTGTATTAATGTGGAGACTCAGGTTCAAAACCCTTTGTGGGTGTGGATGTAAATCTTTCCTTGTAAATATAAGAAGCATTTCTAAAAAATAAAGGTATATCCCATATTAAACAATTAACAATAATTCCAACTTACAACATTCCCACTAGAAGAATGCATGGAAAACAACACTCTCTCCAGAACATATCAATCCACAACCTTATCTTCTGGCAATGTAGCTGTGAAACAAGGCCAAAGTCAATCAGGACCTGTTTCAAAAACATCATAATATACAATATCAATTATTCATTTCCCTGTAGCATCACTTATTGGAAGGATATAAGTTTAATATGCTAACCATAAAAGACAAGCCAAATCATTATGCACTATGTGCATCACATCAATTGAGAAATAATTCCAGGCCTCTAAACACACAAAATGTGCACGTCTTTGCATCTTGCAAACACAAGAGGCTTAATTGTTAAAATTCAAAAATAAGTTATGATGCATCAAATACAAGATCCAAACAAACATCAAGATAAAACTCATGTTCAAAGATTAAACCTCTCTATGCATATCTTTTTATTTTCCCATTAAAATATTAAGGAAAAGAGACCAATTTCATATTAATGTAATTATTTTGAAATAATTGCATTTAATAGACGAAACAAAGATAAATAACCTAAAGGAATTTGATCAATGGAAATTCTCTTTCAACATGACATCCTTAAGTAAGTAGATTGCAGTCGACTTACCACATACAAAACATAGGTGCAATCCCACGTACCATTTCATGCACTTGATCAATAGTAGATACCACAATCAACAAGATTGGGAGATCATTCCCTCTCACTCTAAAGTTAATTCATGAATCAAAATGTTGTGGGTTGCAGTGCAATGAACTAAAGTAGAGCACAATGCTCAGCTAAATATTAAGTGTTTTTGGAAAACGCCATCAAGGAAAATTTTACAAAACTGATAAAACAACACTGAAACTTCCAAGTCTACTAAAAAAATGAAATAGACTTAAGCTATCAACATTGAAGCTTTCCATGTCTACAAAAATTGATGGAACAAGACTCATTGAATCTTTCTATGCATGCAAAACTGATGCAACAAGACGACTCTCTAAAGTGGCTTTCCAAATATGCAAAATTGATGCAATAAGATGACTCTATGAAGCTTTCCAAATCTGCAAAATTGATGTGGCAAGTTTGAATGAAACTTCCAAGTCTTCAAAACTAATGCAAAATGACTCAAGCTTCTGTAGCCCTGTGTAAATTAGAATTCAACATTAAGCTTGATGTTGTGGTTGTTGTGGCTAGGGTTTTACCCCTAGCTTGTGCAAATGAGCACCTACTAAGGAGAAGGGACTCCTTAGTAGCAGTTCAGTAAATGTAAATTATTAAGCTAAAACAGAAATAAAAGCTAATCTAAAACATGTGCATGAAAAAATAAACAACAATTTGTAAACAAGGGTTTTGTATTAATATTACCTTCAATGTGAAGGTTGATGAAGCTCCTTGCAATGTCCAAGAGGGTTGCTCCAAGCTCCAATGTGCTCCTTCTCTTTCTCCAATGGTGGGGATGGGCCAAAAGAGGCTCTCAAGGTGAAAGTAGTTCAATGGTGAACTAGGGTTTCGAGAGAGATTTTGGCAGAGTAAGGGTATACTTGATTGTGGATGTGGAATAAGGGATCTCCATCACCTATTTATAGTTTTTTGGTGGTGGAGTGCTGACCCATGGTTTTGGGAAACACATGGTTTAGGGCAGCTGTATAGGGTTTTTTCCTCCTTTTCCTCATTATTTTATATTTTTTATTCCCTTTTTAGGGGATTTTTGCTATTTTTGGAGGAAAAGGGGGTTTTTTAGCCTTTTTGAGGCTATTTTGATGGTTTTGTGGCCTTTTGGAGGCATTTAAGGCCTTTTGGAGGCTTTTTAATGGGAATTTTTGGGTTTTTAAGGGAAATATGGTAGGAAAATGGACAAATGAGCCATATAATGTGGTAGATGAGGTAGTGAGCACTTTTTGGGTGTTAACAGTTGTATTTGAAGTTATAATCATGGATGTACAAGAGTGATTCCATTTATCCTTGTGATAGCATTAGTAGTATTAGGATGTAATAAGCTAGAATTGGTAACATCAATATGTTTACTGGAAAATGAAAACTGTAGGATTTTACCACCACCCCCTATGTCACTATATATACAAATAGAAGAGTCATGAATTTTCCAATTATACCTCAGGAAATTCATGGTCTCAACATAGCCACATGGATATCTAATAATTGACGTCCTAAAAAAATAAAGTAGTATATTTGGTTCCCCTATGTTGAATAGTTGAGATGAATGAGAAGTGCTCTTATTACGATGCTACCTAGAAGACTCTAAGTCCATAATTATACACATTGCTATATCACTATTTAATTTTTTTTCATGGCAGAATGTTGTTGTAGGATCTCTTGTTAGCCATCACAATAGGGAAGATTGAATTCTCACAACAATACTCACTTACACTTCCCAAAATAACCCTGCACATCCCATTCAAATCAATCAAACTCCACTCTGCTCAAATCCATGCAGATGCCTCAAAATCATCATATTTACATAACTCCTCTGACTGTATAGATAAAATAGAAGAATGCCCCTATATTTGAGAGCAGGCACGTACCTTTTCCAAAACCCATGGCCATGGCTATTCAACACCAGAAAATATGCACCCAATTTGAGTTCAACTTCACATAGCCTCTATTTGGCCTCACCCACAAATGCCTCTATCTTAGCCTTCACCTGAATTTCCTATCATCATCACTGTTAATTTATAGCAATTGTTATTTCTCAAAGTGAGGTGCTCTGGGGAGATGCATAGATTCATCTTAAACCCAGATCTATTAAGCACAGAGAGGCCTCTAATCTATTAAGGTGTAAATTTTTTCTTATATGTAAAAAATTAAGTTAAATTTTTTTTAAGCTCAATAAATTGGATCCCTCTCTGTGTTCCGAGTTTAAGATGAATCTATGCTAATAAAGAATCATAGAACCAAACTTGCATTGTTATCTCCACAGATATGAAGAGCTTGCTTGAAAATATTTTGGGTTTTCCTATGTGCATCAATCTTCAGAAGATTCCAAATGTCTTCACTCAACATAAAAGCTATGAATATACACCATAAGAAGAACTAAACATCATAGCCAGATTGAAGACTACATATATAATTACATAATGCATGTGTATATACATAAATATACTAGGTCCAACAACAAATCAAGCATCTGACTGTATACGAACAAGAATGAATTTGTAATGCTACTATCTCCATGTGGGAATTGTGCAGGAAAGAGATATTTACAAGCCTAGAATAGAGCACTCATACTTTCTCTAGATTCATTCACAGCCACCATCATAGTCTTGCATTTTTTTCCATAGCTTTTGTCTTTGTTTATTTTGTGAAATATCTTTTTTTTTGTTTATTTTGTGAAGCCCTGCTATACGCCTTTGACATATTTTATTATCAAGGTCTTTAGGGACACTAATAAATGTAGTATAGGTTTATTTTGTGGTTGGCCATAAATATGTATACTCTCTATTAGGAGCCGAAAATACTAAATACTTCATTCATAGATTGAACCAAGCATAAGTAGAACTAATTCCATTTTACAGGTAACACACTGCTACAATCACCAATATGAAAAGTATCTATTAGAAAATTCATCGCTACCCCTTATCAATCTATCCTCTCTCCTGCTCCATCTTCTCTTCCCTACATATATTTCCCACTTTATTGATTGGGATTCTAATATTGAATGCAAATCACATAGGTAAGGACACATTGGAGAGGATAATTAGCATACATCAAGAGTTCTCTATTCCTACTAGCATGTTGATCATCAATCGCTCGAATTTAGAGGAAACTCTATATTATATTGATCCCATGGAAAAGATTATTCATCATTTCCTCTCAATTGGAAAAGAATATTTTGGATCCATTTCTTCAACCTCGGTATCCTAATCATCAAATTAACTAAGGACTAATGCAAGGTTGATTGATGATTATCTAGTTAAGGTTTCCCCAAATTCAAACTTGAAACTTGCCAGATTCTAGTCATTGATAGAGGTTTTTCCAAAGAACTTATGGTCTTTGCATGATGGATTGTATAGAATTGTCAAAATTTACCTTAAGGTGCATTATTTCCTATTGCAAAGTAAAAAGGAGAAACTAATATGAATACTTAACTATGAAAATTTGATGACATCAACTACAATGATCTAGATGAATTAAAACTATTATTGGAAACTATGCTAGATATGAATGTAGTAAATGGAAAAATAAATGCTTATCTTCTAGCATAATGTTCAAGTTCCCACAATGTTGGTACAAATGAAGCAATAGAAATGTCTCTAGTAGATGCTCCATCTATGTAGATTCCTAATAATGAAAAAATGAGGGCATTATAAAGAGTAGCACATGATAAGTATATATAGTTGGTGTAGCTTCTGCATCCAAATCCATTGAAGAGATGAGAGTGAGAAGACACTAAAAAATAGAGGAATGGAACAACTATCAAACTATCATGGATTATGAGGAAAAATATTTTTGTTTATGGTTGTGTCATGGTTGGAGGGTCTTAGTTTTGTAGCATTTATTACATGGCCTCTTTGGCTGATAATAACTTGTGTGTTTTTTTATGGTTATATAGTGATAGCGGTAATGGTTGTTTTGTTTGGTTGCATACTATAATACATGGTTGATCCCACAGATTCAATGGAAGATATTTGGAATTGTTTTAAACTACAAGAAATGGTTTTCTGGAGTTTTATTATGGTATTAATGAGCCCTTCCATCCTCAGGAATTAGTTGAGGGATTATTTGGTTTTAAAATGACTACTTGTCCATCACGATACTGGTAATAATTAAAATAATTTAAAGTTGCATAGGATTGTCATTTTTTTGTTTGATCTTTGACTCTCCATTGAGATCAAATGCCCAATGTTTGTTGAATTCTTTTGATGTCCTACCCACTTCCTCTGTCAAATCTCATTCTGGCATGATTTTAGTTTGTTGGATCTATTACTAAGTTTTGTACAATTTATTGAGTCACTCCTTGGCCTCTGCATCCCTTATTGCTATAACTAAATTTGCATGCCTTAAGAGCCAATATTGGTAAATAATGGTTTCATTATGCCTTGTTATTGTGAATATTGCATTAGCATGGTTGCTTGGACTATGGACATGCTCATGATTTAGCTCCCCTCACTAGTTCAACTACTTGCATTTGGAAAAGGTTAGCACAATTTTTCTTTTTTAATTCTTCTCTAATTGCTTGGTATCCATTTGTTGATTAGTTTGCAGGTTGTTCTTTCCTTCCTATCATACCTTTTGTTTCCACTCTCTTTCACTTTTCCATAGATGCATTTTCAACATTTTCACAGAAATAAAAATTTGAAAGCCAATATATATAAAAGACTATTCTAGCAAAAACTAGGTATGAAACAACATTATCACTAAAAAAAGGAACCTTTGAATTTTCTTCAAGCCTTAAATGGATATGGCATGATCTAATTTCCATTGGGAGGCCTATCAGGTCCATATCCTCCTTAAAGACAAAGGAATTTTCCATCCAAAATGTTAATAATATTGTTAATTCAACATTCATAGAGATCTTTATTTTTGTATTAAGGCCTTTTTGGATAAGAGGTTTCATCAAATAGTGTGATGACCAAGTCCTCTACCCATGTAGATGACTATTGTAGGAATCATAACCCTCTTCAACCAACTATAGATGATTATGGAAGTTGACAACAGTCTTTGGGCAAGGAAACACTTCATGTAGATGATTGATATAGATAATGATTCCTCCTTTAATAACCTGTAGGTGAATATGTCTATTAGCAGCTATCCTTAAATGACTGAAAACCTCCCACCAAAGAATACCTCCTAATATAAATACACACAATAATACCTGGAAACCTTAGAAGCCAAGAACGAACAATTTCAACAAAGATAAACAGACTGCTATGCCTAAACAAAAAATACAAAGAAAGGATCTTTCCACTTGGCATTTGTCCAATCATTGTCTGAATTTGGTAAGCCTTTCCACTTGACTGAATATAGTTTGCAACTTACTATTTGTATAGTTATCAACTAAGTGTTTTTAAGTTGTTCAATTTCTTCCATTTTCTTTTTTGTATCTTCATATTGATGCAAGATGATTCAATGTAGGAATCTACATAAGGTATAATTTGGGAGTATGAGTTTGGAAACATGGTTGAATATGATGCTTGTGCATTGACACCAATTGCTTGAGTAATAATTTGTGGATTGAATATTGATTTTGAGAGGAGGGAGCCCCTATGTATCTATTTAAAATTTTGAGAACTTGAATGCAAATCCGCAAGAGGAAGAAATAATATATATGTGTGTGTGATATTACATATGTACTTGAGTCAGGAAATTAGATCCTTACATCATATTTTTAGGTAGTAGAGTGTATTACTAATGTAATACTACAGGTTCTTGGATAACAGAAGAAGCATGGTCCCTATACCAACAAATTATTACCAAGAAAGTATCAGTAACATTGAATATTGTTGAATGCAAGAAAACTAAGCCTGAGATTCCACTAGGATTAAGCATGTGTGGAGTTAATATACATCACCTTTTCAAAGATGAATACATGATTCCATAGGAAGGTAGGACCTTGGTGAATGCAATCAGATTGATAGGCATATCCTTCTCAAGAATCACTGTTCCCAGATAACTTTGATAATAGGTATCTCCTTCTTATGGAAAATACAGGCTCAAGCAATATTTCACAAGGAACTCAATTGTGGGGAAACACATATATTTTAGAATGGATTTGGCAATGCAAATCTTAGCTAGGATTTCCATTTTAGGAATTTCAGTATTAGGAAAGGAGTACATTCTCTTTATATTAGAACTAAGGTAGGAATACTGGATCTCCTTACTTATTTGGGGAGGGGGAATCTATATGAATTCCCTTTTGCCCCATGATGTGTCATTCTTGATGTAACTCTTTATTGTTTATTGTATAGAAGCGAAAGCTGGAAAACATTTTTTAGAAAAAGGGGAAAATGTTCTTACTTCCCTAATTATATTTTGCTAAGAAATTCCCTGAATGTTTTGTGACAGGATGTTATAAATATATGAACATAAGGTGGAATCTATATGATATTTGATAAAAGGATTCGACTTATTTGATAAAAGGATTTGACTTTTTTATGTTCAAAACATCCAAAGCATGTGATGAGCCCATAAAATGAAGATGCCTTGTCATATCTAGTGGTTAACCTAAAATTTTCTCTGTATAGAATATGTAAGAGACCAACACTTAGGTGAGTGTTGGGGGTCCTTTGGAATGGAATCAATAAGGGACCATCTTTGAGAAGCATGCTCAAATATATGCACTGTGCACATGCATCAAATGGGAAGAAGAGTGCAAAATATGAAAAGTAGTTATGATCAAAGCTAGGATCAATACATGGAATCTCTTCATAAGACCATAAAAAATATTTCTATATTCTTTAAATAGTGCAGTATAAATTTCTCTCTTTTGGAGAACAATCTACACCAATAAAGACATTCTCTATGAACTAACAGGTTTTGGATATATTGATTGGGATGGTCTTGGAGATGTTATCCCTATTTACCTCTACATATACTTTGGACATAACAAGAGGGATCTCATACCAATCCCGTAATTTTTGGTTTAATAACTCCATTCTCATCAATCCTTAAATCATCAATGGTAGGAAAAAATGATGCCCATTGGTGTATATTTCAACAGTCTTTCCTCCAGAGACATGGATTCTAATATAGATTCATCAAAATAAAAAACCATATCTAAGGAGGCTTGACAAGGTAAAGAATTTATAGCCCAAATGTGTTGATGTATATGTAACTTCGGAATGTATTTCACCTATGTATTTCATCTATGTATATTGTACTCCTATAGAGATGTTATTATTCCTCTACACGGAAGTGTCGTCATTTGTATTGACAAGTGTCGTAAGTGTTGTAACTTGCCGATGGGTTATTAGACAACCTTGATGGGGTCGGCCATGTATGAGTCATGTGGGTAAATGGGTTATTAGACCACCTTGATGGGGTCGACCCTGTTTGATTCATGTGGGTAAATGGGTTATTAGACCACCAAGTGTGGGGTCAGCCCGGATTAATGTAACCATGGGATATTAGGCTAAGTTAGACAAGTCGGCCCCACTGGTTTATTGGGCAGGACATGACAAGTATAAATAGAGATCGGGAGATCTCTATTTGATCATCTCATTACTCACTCTTCCATCACTCGAAAAGTGGCGCACATGTGAGGAGGAGGATCAGCTGCTAGGAGAAGACTATCTCTTATACTTTGGTTGTATCATTGCTCTTTCTATCTCTGAGGAAGTTGCAGGGTTTTTCACCTTCTTGGTTTTCCCTGGTGAAACTCTGTGTCTCTTGTGTGCTTGCATTATTGTGTCCATGATTGATATGTTGTAGATATGCTGTAGATATTGTTGAAATATTGTAACTTCTAAGAATATTATATTTGTATGTTATTATTCCGGAGATGTTTCATTCCTCCGTGAAGACCTTATTGTATATCTGGAGATGTTTTATTCCTCCATGGATAATTTGGTAACTTGGGTTATTAGACTTCCCTAGTGGGGTCGGCCCTGTATGTGGTATGTGGGTCAAAAGGTTATTTGACCACCATAGAGGGGCCAGCCCAGTCAGCATTATGTAAAGTGATTAAGTTGGGGCCGACCTAGCTTGTGTAAATGACAAGTCGGAGTTGTGTATAAATAGAGGTGTCATGTTCCTCATTTAACACACATTACACTCACCTGTGATTGGCGCATAGGTGAGGGAGAGATATGCTATGGAGGAGAAGGAGATCATGTCTAGGGTTTACATCTTTTTATTTGCTAGTCATCTATATTGAGGAAGCTTTGCTGGTTTTTCTACCCCATGAGGGTTTCCCAGGATAAATCTGTGTCTCTTGTGTTTATGATGTGCTTGTTGTTCTTTCAGTGATATTGTATATGCTATTGTTGTGAAATGGAATCTAATGCTGATATTTTATGTCTTATCATATTGAATGTTAACATGGTATTAGAGCTAACCTGAAGGAAGGCAATGTATGGCACTTACGACACTTGCTTCACTTGCGACAATTTGAAGGTTAGGGTTTTATATAGCAAAAACCATTCATCGTGGAACTTTCGCTATAAATCCATTTTGGCGAAGGTTCAGGATATAAAACCTTTATAGGTCATAGATAACATCCCCCTGTAACTTGTGTCCAAAGGAAAACCTTAGAGTCGTTGTACTTTGTGATTTATGATCAGTACAAGCTAGGCTTTCTGCCTCTTCCAGATCTCAGTCATAAACAGGTGACCTAGGAAAAAAGGTCATATATTGGGATAGGAAGCTCCAAATGAAATTTCGTAAAAATTGACAGGTATAGCACGGACTGTAGTTTCTCAGGTAAGTTTTTCAGAGGCCGAAGTTGAACCAGTGACATGTGGCATGTCGTAGAAGTTCGCTCTCCTGTTTTATCCCATAAACAGGTCACATTGTGACACTTGGCATAAATATCTCTTAGAAAATCCAATTGAGGTAAAACCTATGGGGTTGGAAAGAATACAGGTCAGGATGACACATGCCAAACTTTCAGACCCTTTGGATTCGTAATTTCAGAGATGCACCAGAAACAATCAGGTTCATATTTCTGTCAAAACAGAATTGTTTTCTGAGCACCTTCATTCTTGGCTTATCACTGATGAGGGAATTTAGGGCTTCGGAGAAAGTTGGAATTTTTTGGAATCAGAGTCCATAGGTGAATGCTCCTCATCAAAATCTAAATTTAGAGACCAAGATCAAATTTTTTGGTAAGGCAGAAGGCCGGGCTTGATCAAACCCTAGTTCAGGATTTTGATCGGAAAGGTGGAAAATTAGGGCTTTTGCAAAAGTTGGAATTTTTTAAGTCTGTGACCGTGGCTAGAATCTCCTCAGAAAAATAAAAGTTTAGAGCTTTCGATCAAACCTTTTGATTGGGCAGAAGGGTGGGCTTCACTAAACCCTAGTTTGGGATTATGTACAGAAGATCCAGAAGTTTCAAAGGCAATTTTGAGGGGTCAAATTTTGAAGATTTCAAAACTGAAGTATGCTATCTTGATCAGCTCAGCAAGGCACATATTTCCATCCATTCAAAAGTTTCAAATTCAAAGTTTGAACTTTTAGGGTTTCTTTGACAAACCCTAATCCAACTCCAGATCCCATTTCAGCAAATCAAAGTGGATTGGGTTAAAAGAAATCCTGACAGGTATGACTTGAGGAGATACAGGTATGTGTTGAAATCTGTTCATGGTTAACTTTATGATATGTTTGTCTTCATGTTATTGAGGTTAGTACAATATTGATTAATCTTAGAATTATCTTATCACCCTAGTAAAAGTATGAATGCATGTGAATGATATAAGACATTCATTGATTTGGGTTATATGATTGTACTAATGCACCTATGGTGTTGCATGAGGATGATATTGTCTGCTAACAAGATAGAGGTACATCAAGAAAGACAAATCAAGTTCTATGACCATGATAACATGGAGACAAAGACTCATCCATAATATTTTATCACATAGAAGCCCTACTTACGAGGTATGCATGACTTTGTTCTACTATGCTTAACTGATGAGATATGTAGGTTCTAGCACAAGGTCTCTAAATCATTGAAGAGAACAAAGAAGATATTGTTTGGGTATGTTAAGACATAACCAAGCATGATAATCCAGGTATGTTTTCCTATATCAAGTTAGAATCCTACTTTGTGTTAGGATCTTAGGTAAGTATACCTATGTATGAAATGATCATGACCATACATAAGTTTATTTAGAATTATAATGTTTTGATAGTATTGAGATTATACTAATGAATGTATGTTTATGTATGAGATCATGAGGATGACACTAGTGCACACTTAAGCATGCATAGTGGTCCAGGATGGATAGAAGCTCAAAGACATATAATCATGAAGGGAAAATAGAGATCAAGCGGGAGGAAACCACACAAACATAAAATATAAGTATTTCAGTTGTCATTTGAATTACTTCTTGAATCTATGAATAGTCAATGATATTGCTCATAATAGTTGTATGCATATTTGTATTCCTAAGAACATATCATGCTGAGTGTAAGCATTCATATAGCATTGAATAGTATACTACTAATATGCATATGATTGGTAAGTTGGACAAACATTCCATTGTTGCTTGTCTAGAATGAAACCTCTTTGCTAACATGCTGAGAGCTGTGCACGCTCTTGATAGTATGTTCTAGTAGAGATGGAAGGCATCTAGATAGCCACTCTATGCATACAGGATATGGAAAAGTGTTGTGCCAAAGTATTGTTCAAAATAGCTGCATAACTATGTGAATCATATCTGTATGCATAATAGATTATCATGTCAACATGATTTGATGATTATGAAGTATTACCAATCATGTAATTAACTTTGATTTGTAGGAAAGATCATGTGACATGATCGACAAAAGAAGGATGATGAACATCGAACAAGTGATGGATGTTCAACAAGAAGACTTATAAATCAAACATACTATAGAAGGCTCGTGGCTAGAAGATTCTCTCAGAAAGAAGAAGAGGATCATGATGAGATGTTTGCTCCAAATGGCTAGACCATTCTCTTAATGGTGTAATTGAAGAAGAAGTGCAAATTGAGAAAACTCCTAGGATTCAATTGAAGAAAGCTCTGTATGGGTTCAACAGGTACCCAGGATCGATAGTCATTCGATAAGCTTAATGATCACCATGGGTGATGCGGATTTCAACCTTTTATACAAGGTTGAAGATGGTATCTATATACAGATGACATTAAAAAAGGAACTCACCACAGAGTTTGAATGATCTTGAGGCGCATATCAGTAGACTCATCTGACGAGAGATGGCAACGATAGATATGCAAAAGACCACTCAATGCAGAGTGTTAATGATGTTCAGTCACAGAGGAAGAATTGATAGCTTCCTGACAAACTGGGCTTTACCAAAGTAAAGCTGATCCTAACCTTTACCTTAAGGTTATGGATGATGAACTTGTCATACTATTATTGTATGTGGATGATCTCTTTCTGACAGGGAATGAGAAACAAATCATGAAAAGCAAGAATCCAATGTTCCATGATAACTCAAAGCACATAGAGATCCGATATTTCTATATACGGGATATGGTGCAGAAGGAGCTATCAAGCTTGAGTATGTAAGCACTGACGAACAAGTTGTTGATATATTGACCAAACCTCTGTCTCGAGTAAAGTTTGAGTATTTCTGAGACAAGCTTGGTGTAGTTCAGAAGGACCCTCCTCGAAAGGGGGAGTGATGTGGTCGCTGATGATGAGATTTCCTGCATCGACAGTGAGGTCGATAATGTGGATACCTGTATTGATGATACCAACAGTGAGGTCGATGATATGGATACCTGTATTGGTGATACCGACGATGAGATTGATGAAGTGGTCCTTAGACTTGGTCTAAGTTGACAAGTGGACTGTATCATCCTTGGACACATGTCCTAAAATAGATCTGTAGACATATGTCTATGAGAAAGTGGTCCCTTGTGGACATGATAGGACTGCATCGTCCCTGAACATTTGGTTCAAAAGATACATGATAGGACTGCATTGTCCTTGAACATTTGGTTCAAAAGGTATGTGATAGGACTGCATCGTCCCTAAACATTTGGTTCAAAAGGTACGTGATAGGACTGCATCATCCCTGAACATATGGTTCAAAAGGTACGTGATAGGACTGCATCATCCCTGAACATATGGTTCAAAAGGTACGTGATAGGACTGCATCGTCCCTAAACATTTGGTTTGAAAGGTATGTGATAGGAGTGCATCATCCCTGAACCTTTGGTTCAAAATGTATGTGACTGGATTGCATCGTCCATAGACATGAGACTTGTCTAAAATTGATAAGAATTGATCATCCTAGAAGTAGATCTGGATTGCATCGTCCATAGACATGAGACTTGTCTAAAATTGATAAGGATTGATCATCTTGGAAGTAGATCTGGATTGCATCGTCCATAGACATGAGAATTGTCTAAAATTGATAAGGATTGATCATCCTGGAAGTAGATTTGGATTGCATCATCCATAGACATGAGACTTGTCTAAAATTGATAAGGATTGATCATCCTGGAAGTAGATTTGGATTGCATCATCCATAGACATGAGACTTGTCTAAAATTGATAAGGATTGATCATCCTGTAACTAGATCATGTGTATTGTGGATTATGCTGCTATGATGATGTTATAGATCGAGATGATCCAGATGCTGTAGATGGAGATGATCTAGATGCTATAAATCGAGATGATCTAGATGCTGTAGATCGAGATGATCCAGATGTTGTAGATCGAGATGATTCAAATGTTGTAGATCGAGATGATTCAGATGTTGTAGATCGAGATGATCTAGATGCTGTAGATCAAGAAGATCCAGATGCTATAGATCAAGATGATCTAGATGTTGTAGATTGAGAGGATCCAAATGCTGTAGATCGAGATGATCCAGATGCTGTTGATGGAGAGGATTCAGTTGATGTTGATGATGATCAGTAGATCCAAACGATGAGGCTGTTGATTGGGTGATCCAGATGATGATGTTACTATGGCTGATCAAGTGCTGCAAAAGGTGAAGACTCAATATTGACGACGTTGATACTCCAATATTAAAGACCTGAAGATATTCCAGTCACTGGTTGAGTTACTAATGATGTTGAGAAAGCTTCCAATGATTTATAGATGTATCATGTATGATGTTGATGACTCCATGCTCCTACAGATGTTGTTATAATATCCTTCTTGTTAAGGGGGAGTGTTGAAATATTGTAACTTCTAAGAATATTATATTTGTACTTTATTATTCCGAAGATGTTTCATTCCTCCGTGAAGACCTTATTGTATATCCGGAGATGTTTTATTCCTCTATGGATAATGTGGTAACTTGGGTTATTAGAATTCCCTAGTGGGGTCGACCCTGTATGTGGTATGTGGGTCAAAGGGTTATTAGACCACCCTAGAGGGGTCGGCCTAGTCAGCATTATGTAAAGTGATTAAGTTGGGGCCGACCTAGCTTGTGTAAAATACAAGTCGGAGTTGTGTATAAATAGAGGTGGTGTGTTCCTCATTTAACACACATTACACTCACTTGTGATTGGCGCATAGGTGAGGGAGAGATCTGCTATGGAGGAGAAGGAGCTCATGTCTAGGGTTTACATCTTTGTATTTGCTGGTCATTTATATTGAGGAAGATTTGCTGGGTTTTCTACCCCATGAGGGTTTCCCAGGATAAATCTGTGTCTCTTGTGTTTATGCTGTGCTTGTTGTTCTTTCAATGATCCTGTATATGCTATTGTTGTGAAATGGAATCTAATGTTGATATTTTATGTCTTAGCATATTGAATTTTAATAGATATGTTGTACATGTTATTCTCTCAGTTAAGATCTCAGATCAGATTGAAAATTATGAAAAACTAACATGGTATCAGAGCTAGCCTGAAAGAAGGCATGGTATGGCATTTATGACACTTGTTGCACTTGCGAAGCTAGGGCTTGATATAGCAAAAACCAGTCATCCTAGAAATTTAATTATAAATCCATTTTGGTGAGGTTTCAAGATCTGAAACTCTTACAGGTCTAATATAAGATCCCCATGTACCTTGTGTCCGAAGCACAACTTCTAACTCGTTATACTTTGTGTTTTATGATCTGTACAATATAGGGTTTCTGCCTCTTCCAAATATCAATAATAAACAGGTGACCTAGGATAAAAGGTCACAACTTGGGCTAGGAAGCTCCAAATGAAATTTCGTAAAAAGTGACAGGTAGGGAATGGACTGTAGTTTCTCAGGTAATGTTTACAGAGGCCGAAGTTGAACCAGTGACACGTGGAATGCCATACAAGTTCGCTCTCCTGTTTTATCGCATAAACAGGTCACGTTGCGACACTTGGAATAAATCTCTCTCAGAGAATCCAATTGAGGTCAGACCTTTGGGGTTGGAAATATGATAGTTCGGTATACCATAGGTATAAGTTTCAGACCCTATGGATTTGTAATTTCGGAGTTACACCAGAAACAATCAGGTGCATATTTCTGTCAAAACATAATTGGATTTTGAGCACCTTCATTCATGGCTCTGGGAGTTAGGGTTTCGGAGAAAGTTGGAATTTTTGTAATCGGAGACCACAGCTGAATGATACCAATCAAAATAGAAATTTAGAGACAAAGTTCAATTTTTTTGGTTGGGAAGAAGGCCGGGCTTGATCAAACCCTAGTTCAGGATTTTGATCGGAAAGGTGGAAAATTAGGGCTTCTGCAAAAGTTGGAATTTTTTAAGTCTGTGACCATGGCTGGAAGCTCCTCAGAAAAATCAAAGTTTATAGCTTTGGATCGAACCTTTTTGTTGAGAAGAAGGGTGGGATTTATTAAACCCTAGTTCGGGATCCTGTCTAGAAGATCCGGAAGTTTCAAAGGCAATTTTGAGGGGTGAAACTTTGCAGTTTTCAAATTCTGAGTATACCAGCTTGATCAGCTCATCAAGGTGCATATTTCTATCCTTTCAGAAGTTTGAAATTCAAAGTTTGAATTTTTAGGGTTTCTCTGACAAACCCTAATCTAGCTCCAGATCCAGTTTCTACAAATCAAGTGGATTGGGTTAATCCTAGAAAAGAATCGTTTGGTCACCTGCATAAGTGAAGAAGTTCTTGTTTCAGAGGGAGATGAGGCTAAGACCTTACATAAAAAGATTACAAGCAATCTCGACCGGTATGACTTATCCAGGTATTTTTCGAGATCTGTTCATGATTAAGTTTATGGTATGTTTGTCTTCATTAAGGTTAGTACAATCTTGATTAACTTTAGACTTGTCATATCACCTTAATAAAATTATGAATGCAGATATTCATTGATTAGGGTTCTGACACTTATGATTGTACTAATGCATTGTGGTGTTGTATGAGGTTGATGTTGTCTTCTAACATGAAAGGTACATCAAGAACGACAAATCATGTTCCAGTTCAAGAACATATGACCATGGAGACATGAAGACAAAGATTCATCCATTATCATGGATCACATAGAAGATCTACTTACAAGGTATGTATAACTTGGTTCTATAATGGTTAACTTATGAGATATGCAGGTTACTAGCACAATTCATTGAAGAACAAGAAAACATCATGTGGGTATGTTAGACATAGCTATCTAACATGCTAATCCAGGTATGTTTTTTCCTATATCAAGTTAAAATCCTACCTTGTGTTAGGATATCTTATATAAGTATACTTGGTATGATTGATTATGATTATTCATGAAGTTATAGGTTTGAATAATCATGGGTTTAGGCATATTATGTTTCTTACTTTAATTGATGATATGACTAACCAGAAGAGTCCTATATAAACCTTGAACACTAATGTTTATTATCTGTGTTTAAAATGATCATTACTATACATGTTTAAGATTATTGTGTTTCTGATAGTATTGAGATTATACTAATAAAAGTATGATTATGTATGAGATCTCGAGGATATCACAATAATGATACTTGTAAGCATGCATAGTGATCGAGAATGGATATAAGTTCAAGGACAGGTAATCCAGGAAGCAAAGATCAAGAGGGAGCACACTCCAGTAGTTTCTGCAAGGATGCAAATATTCAAAGGGAGTCGACCACTTCTCACAATCCATGTCAGAATGGAGTTGCAGAAAGGAAGCAAAGACTGAGAGGAAGTCAACCCAACAAACAAACAAAGATAAGTATTTGAATTATCATTTCTTGCATATTTGATTGTTTAAATAATACTGTTCAATGATGTATATACTAATGTTCCTAGAATTAGGCTATGTATTTTGGAATATTAGAATAATTGCATTAATGAACATCATACTACTAATATGCATATAATGGGTAAGTGGCCTATGGCACTGTACAACATTCGATTTCTACTTATCTAGAATGAAACCTCTTTGTTGACATGTTGGGTGTAGTGCAAACTATTAACAATGTTCTTGTAGAGATTGGAAGGCATCTAGAAAGTTACAGGATATGGATGAATGTTGTATTGAAGCATTGGCTAAAATAATTGCATGACTGTATGACATATTTCTTTATGTGTAAGAATTTGTTCTAAAAACTATGAGAAGTTTCTAATCATGCAATTTAACTTGTTTTGTAGGAAAGATCATATATAAGCACCTACAAAAGAAGGACTACAACATTTGTTTTAGCAACAAAGTTATCTATTGAAGATATTGAAGTTCGCAGGATTCGGGAAGAATGCCATGATCGAGGAGTACCAATAGATCATGAAGAATGATGTTTGGGATGCAATCCCAAGACCTGAAGGGAATTCTGTTGTGACTTCCAAATGGATCTATAAGATCAAGCATGCTGCAGGTGGCAGCATAGAGACTTTTTCTCCTGTAGCCAGATCCACTTCCATCTGATCAGTACTTGCTCTAGCTGCAGTGATGAAATGGAATATACACCAGATGGATGTCAAGATAGCTTTCTTGAATGGTGTAGTCGAAGAGGAAGTGTATGTGGAGAAGCCACTCGGGTTTGAGACACATGACCAACAGTCACATGTGTGCAAACTGAAGAAATCCCTGTATGGTTTGAAACAGGCAGCCAGGACTTGGTATGGAAGGATAGATGGCTTTCTATCTAGTTTGGGCTTTACCAAGAGTAAAGCGGATTCCAACCTTTACTACAAGGTTGAGGAAGGCAATCCAGTGATACTACTTTTGTATGTGGATGACCTGTTTGTTATAGGAGAGGATAGATTGATTTCCGACATGTAGTGGAAGCTTGCTGCCGAGTTCGAGATGAAGAACTTGGAGATGATGCACTACTTTCTAGGCATGGAGGTGTGGCAGAGTGTAGATGGAATACTCCTTGGACAAGGGAAGTATGCAGTAGAGATCCTAAAGAGGTTCAGGATGATGGAATGCAAGGCCATGGCCACACCTATGGCATCGAACCTGAAGCTTTTGTGTGATGCTTCATCTGATCCGATTGATGTCACTATGTATCGTCAGATGATTGGGTCGTTGATGTACCTGACGAATACGACACCAAATATTTGTTTTGTGGTGAACACATTGAGCCAGTTCCTGACGGATCCAAAAGGTGTTCACCTGGTTGCTGTAAAGCATATTCTGAGGTACCTAAAGGGTACAGTTAACTATGGGCTCAAGTATGAGGCGAATCAAAATTTTAACCTAGAGGGTTATGTTGATTCATATTGGGCAGGCAGTGCCATTGATTAGAAGAGAACTTCGGGGTGTTGCTTCAGTAAGGGATTTGGTATGATCTCTTGGTTTACCAGGAAGCAGTCCTATGTGGCACTGAGTACAGCTGAAGCAGAGTATGTTACATTTTATTCATCTAGTTATGAGGCAGTATGGCTCCAGAAGCTACTGTCTGAGTTATTTGATCTCCCGCTGGAGGCTACTGGTATCTTTTGTGACAACCAGAGTTGTGTGAAGTTGTCTGAGAACCCGGTTTTCCACAACAGGTCGAAATACATTGAGATCAAATATCACTATATTAGGGATATGGTGCATAAAGGAGCAGTGAAGCTCCTTGTATGTTGTGATGGATGAGCAGGTTGCAGATGTGTTGACGAAGCCACTAGCCAGAGTGAAGTTCGAGTGCTTCAGAGAGAGGCTTGGTGTTCTTTAGATTGATGACACTTGGAGGAAGAAGTGATGGACACATTTGCAGGAGCCATTCCAAGCATGGTGATAGGAGGATCCTTCCCATGGCTGTGGTTGTAAGCTCTAGATGATGAGCATCAGGACGATGCTCCAGTTACTGCTCTGTATATGCATCATGTTGGATGCTTGATATGATCAATTGGATCATGTATTTATATATGCATCATGTTGGATGCTTGATATGATTAGTTGGATCATGTATTTGTATATGCATCATGTTGGATGCTTGATCTGATCAGGTGGATCATGTATTTATGTACCAGGTGGATGCATTGTATGATCAGGTAGATCATGTACTTATGTATGTATCAAGTGGATGCATTGTATGATCAAGTAGCTCATGTACTTATGTATGTATCAGGTGGATGCATTTTATGATCAAGTAGATCATGTACTTATGTATGATCAGGTAGATCATGTACTGATGTATGTATCAGGAGGATGCACTGTATGATCAGGTAGATCATGTATAATGATATGTATCAGGTAGATACTCTATATGCATTAGATGGTGATCAAGATGATCACAAATGACAAGCTTTAGGATGTTGCTCCAGATGATATGCATCAGGTTGATGCTATGATGATGATCGGGTTGATCATGTCATGATGTACATCAGGATGATGTATGGTGAGTATCGGGTTGATACTCTGTGGCCATGGACAGGTTGTGTAGGTAGCATAGAAAAGATCCTTTAAAATTTGGACAGGTAGAGCGGTGTGCTTGTAACATACTGGGATGCTCTATCGAGATCCAAACAGGTAGATTGGTGTGCTCGTAACATCCTGGGATTCTCTAAGTAGGTTTTGCTACAAGTAGCATAGAAAAGACCCTTTAAAATATGGACAGGTAGAGCAGTGTGCTCATAACATCCTGGGATGCTCTATCGAGATCCAGAAAGGTAGAGTGGTGTGCTCGTAACATCCTGGGATGCTCTGAGTAGGTTTTGCTATGGTTTCGCATAGAAAAGATCCTTTAAAATCCGGACAGGTAGAGCCATGTGCTTGTAACATCCTAGGATGCTCTATCAAGATCCAGACAGGTAGAGCGGTGTGCTCATAACATCCTGGGATGCTCTGAGTAGGTTTTGTGAAAGTTCACATAGAAAAGATCCTTTAAAATATGGACAGGTAGAGCGGTGTGCTCGTAACAGCCTGGGATGCTCTACTGAGATCCAGACAGGTAGAGCGGTGTTCTCATAATATCCTGGGATGCTCTGAGTAGTTTTTGTGAAGGTCAACATGCAAAAGAGCCTAGGAGATCTGATAGGTTGAGCAGTAAGCTCGTAATCAATCCCGGGATGCTCTTTCGAGGTTTTGTTGATGCACGTAATCAATCCTGAGGATTCCACAAAATGGCCAGTGCTGATGAAGACCTACAGGTGGTGGGCCTGCATCCAGTATGAAAAAGGACTGGCTCTGTAGAACTTCCTATGATGAGTAGATTGGAGATTGATCGAGACAGCAGCAGTGACGATGATTCGATGACAATGATCCAGAGAAGAAGACTTGTGCTCGTAGATCTATGTCGAGAAATACCTTCCTAAGTAAGAGGGAGTGTTGATGTATATGTAACTTCAGAATGTATTTCACCTATGTATTTCATCTATGTATATTGTACTCATATAGAGATGTTATTATTCCTCTATATAAAAGTGTCGTCATTTGTATTGACAAGTGTCGCAAATGTTGTAACTTGCCGATGGGTTATTAGACCACCTTGATGGGGTCAACCCGGATTAATGTAACCATGGGTTATTAGGCTAATTTAGACAAGTCAGATCCACTGGTTTATTGGGAACGGCAGGACAAGTATAAATAGAGATCGGGAGATCTCTATTTGATCATCTCATTACTCACGCTTCCATCACTCGGAAGGTGGCGCACATGTGAGGAGGAGGATCAGCTGTTAGGAGAAGACTATCTCTTGTACTTTGGTTGTATCATTGCTCTTTCTATCTCTGAGGAAGTTGCGGGGTTTTTCACCTTCTTGGCTTTCCCCAGTGAAACTCTGTGACTCTTGTGTGCTTGCATTATTGTGTCCATGATTGATATGTTGTAGATATGTTGTATGTGTTATTCTCTCGGTTAAGATCTTAGATCAGATTGAAAATTCTTAAAAACTAACAAAATGGGAATGGAAAACTAATCTCACTCTGTCATGGGTGTAGAGTTACGATCATGGCCTACTATATTGGATAAAATATCTTGATATGCTATCTCGACTGTAGATAAATCCAAAGGTGCACTTACGCACCTATTTATCTAAGAGTATTATGGCACTATCCACAAGTCTCCAAAATAAGAAGTTCTAAAGTAACATACTCTCACCGCATAATTAGTTGCAACTGAGGAGATCTCATGTAATGGGTAAATTTTATCACTCAAGTTGGGTGTGGGAAGATTGAAATTTCCCATTAGGGTAGGGTACATTCCCACTCAACATTTTCACAAACCTTCATGGAGTGGCCAACAAAAGGGAAATTTGTCCCAGTATATTGAATGGACTCATTTATGGAAAATGATAGTCAGTCTATTATGCCAATATTTCCTTCATGTGGAAATTTAATCACTAGAAAATTCAATGAGACTAGTTCCATCATGTAATAAGTTCAACTGCAACCTAACATAAGGTTATAATCCAACAGAGAATCAACAAATTCTACCTCCATGGTCATAGTCCCCCCCCCAGATCCTCTAGGAGATTCATATAATTCCATGAGGCCTAAAAGGATGGTCGTCGAAATATTTGAACATCATGATTGATGGAATGGTCTCAAGCGATCCTATGGCTTTCCAAGAAGACAATGAAATAACACACTTGGAATCCCCTTCATCCATCACAGTCCCAAAAATGTTAGACCCTCTGGTCGTAAATTGGATCTGAAGCACCCTCTGGTCGTAAATTGGATCTGAAGCATGGAAGAATGAGGTAGGTTAGGATTCCAGTTATAAAACTCAAACATGATAAGTTAAGAATCCAAAGTATATAAATATCCTATTGTCATTAACATAGTTTTTTTTGTGTACAATAGCTTTAGAGAACTTCTAGAGTATACATTGCACATGGATCTTGGCCATATATTTAACTATGATTTAGTATTGGGTGGAACTTACATTAGGATTGTAAGTATTCTATTTTAACACACCTTTTGGTATGAGAGGAATCATGTTATTGTTTGGCTTTTCAATGTGCAAAAGATTGGTCATTTCAGGGTCAAAAGCATCATTTCCTTTGGATTCAAACATAGATGTCTCATAATTACAAGCTCTAGTTCTTATGTTCACCTCTCATTCAAACATATAAACATTTGCATTTTTTGGGTTTCCCCCTTGGTAGGAGGATCCTTGATTGCACCTTCGTGACGGTGCAGAGTTGGTAATATTTGTAGCAATCATCTTCCAATGTTGTGGAGGAAACAGGTTGGTCAAGGAAACTAGTTTTCTGGGAACTTCTTGATGTGCCAACAAATGTTGAGTTGCCTCCATTTTGGGACATTGCTGAGTTAAATTATATTCTCTCCATATTTTTCAGGAGAATTTGACTTTCCTCTTTTCCTTCTTGTCCCCACCAGCATTATTGTTATTTTCATTATTATATTCCTTATTCCTATGCTTCTTGTTTTTGTTTTGTTTCTTCCCTCTAGGTTGTTGGTTTCCTTTTCCTTATATGTATGTATTCAAAAAACATTAGAGGGTGGGTTGGGAGTAGGGTTATTGGTGTCGGTATACATAATTGTAGTTGCTTTTAAGGACAATTTTCCTATCTGAGTGGAAAGATGGATATCTATGGCATTCTCGAATGAACCAATCACATCATTTGCATGTGGTCCAGGTTTTGGTTGTGTTAGATCAACATCTACTCTCATATCAACGAACATAATTTCATACAACATCCAAGATTGTGAATACACCAAGTCCAATTTCTAGGCCTTAATGATCGCTTGTTCCTTTGTTGTGAACCCTAAGAGAGATAAGTCTTTCATAATGAATGGTTATAATGACTTTATAAACCAATCTACTAATAATTCATCAAGAATATGATATTTTATAAGGTGATTCCTTCTCTTCTACTCATGGATGTGATCCAAGATATGTGTGTATTTATCTTGTCTAAAGGATGTCAAAAGATCAGTGCTAGTCTCATAATGGTCTGGAAATTAAAAGTGATTGAGGAATTTCATTGCAATCACATCGAAATTTTGGAAAGAATATCATGGTAGCTAAATGTACCATTTCACGGCTAACCCAATCAACATTCTCTACAAGAGATGACTCCTAATACTTTTTTTCCATCAATGACTTGGATGAACGCCAAATATGGAATGTCATAACGTGTGTGGAGGGGTCCTCTCCAGACTTTGCTTCAAACTTAGGTATATGATAAGGAATTTTCATGGGAATCGAGGGCCAACTAGTATTGCACAACACTAGGTAACTGGTTAACTTGGATAAATCAACAAAGATTCAAGATTGACAAGAATGGTAACTTTGTTTTTGCTATTTGGTTCCAATTCCTCGAAGAATTTCCTATCCATTTATTTTCCTTAACCAAATAATTCCCTGGCACGTAAGGAATGCTAGGTACCATAAAAGGATTGTGTTGATGTCCATGCATCTGAGTGTAACTAGGTTGAGTTTAGACATATGGTGTGAAAACACCACTAGACATGCCCCCCATGTTGAAGAATGTAACTTTGGAAGATATTCTTATTGTATTTTTAGTGTACTTCCTTCGAGGAATATTCATATTGTATTTGATCATGTAAAATAATAAAATAAATCAAATAAAATAGTGGGTAAACTACCCCAAACAATGGGAAAAACTGCCCCAGTCAAGTCGGCTCAGTTAGGGAAGAACAGGTTGGCCCAGTTAGGTAAAATGGTCATGTTATTACTAGTATAAATAAGAGTGGTGCCTAGCTCATTTGGCACATCACACAGCCAAGCTAGTTCGCACTAGTAGAGAGAGAAATACAAGTTCGCTTGGGAGAAAGAGTAGTTGCATTGAAGACATCTTATTCTTGGGTTTCTTTGTTCTTGGGTTATTTTACAATACTTGAATTGTACTTGATGACGAATCTATACTGAAGAATTTTTTATGAGTTTTTCCCATGAGAGGGTTTTCCAAGGGTAAATTGTTGTGTACTCTTGTTTATGGTGTGCTTGTCTATCTTTCAGTGATCCTATTTCATATGGTTGTTGTGATAATATATAATTTTTTTGAATATCTAACATAACCATCCTAGAAGTATAAAAATTCTAACATGGTATCAGAGATAGCCTAAAAGAATACTTTGTGGAGCAAAAACTACAAGAAGTGAAAAATAGGGTTTCTTGTTCTGAAGGCGTTTCACAATAGATCAGCCAGAAAAGGAGTTCAATCTAATTATCCTTAGGATGGTGCATCTTCCTATGGAGGAAAATTCCAGATCTGAGAATTTTCAAATTTGACCTAATTCTACAAAAATTAGGGTTTCCAATTTTTGGCAGTATTGTCCATAGATTTGGAAGAAAAACACCTTTGCTCAACTCAACTTAGGGAGGCACATATCTCTCTACATTTAGTTTTTCAAGATTCTAAAGTTGAAAAATTAGGGTTTCTTTAAGAAACCCTAGGTCATCCAGAAGTCAGATCTCATAATATGTTGAATCAAGCACTCAAATGGTAAGTCCTATTATCTCTATTTCCATTTGAGGTTCTCATTTTCATCAACATGACAAAAAATACCAATATTGAGGATAAGCTTGAAGGAGCAGATAACTTTCATGCCTGGAAGTATAGAGTGATTCTCATTCTAGAAGAGAATGAGTTGGACAACTATGTCAAAGAAGAAGTTGTGGAGCCAAAGGGAGATGAAGACAAATCTAAACATAAGAAGAATTTATGTAAGGCCAAGAGGATCATTTCGGACTCCATAAAGGATCACTTGATCCCCTAGATCTCATCTTTGAAGACTCCTAAGGAAATGTTTGATGCATTGAAGAGATTATTTGAAGGGAGGAACATTAATAGAAATATGACCTTGAGAACTCAACTCAAGGGTGTGAAGATGCAAATTGCAGAAAGTATTCAATCTTATTTCACAATGGTATCCCAAATAAAAGAACAATTAGAATCTATTGGAGAACATGTTGAAGAAACAGAGTTGGTGATGACTACATTGAATGGTATCCTAAGATCATGGGAATCATTCATTCAAGGAATTTTTTTATAGAAGGAAGGTCACCAAATTGAGTAGGATATGGGAAAATTGTACTACAGATGAATCCATAATTGAATCCATACAAGAGAAGATGGGTGAAGAATATAATGAAGCCTTAGAATCTCATCCAAAGAAGGAAAAGAGAAATAAAGAACAACACTCTCACAAGAATCCTAGAATACTCCAAAAGAATAATAGATGTCATAAGGATTACTCAAACTACATCTGTTACAATTGTGATGAAAAGGGGCATCTTACAAGAGATTGCACCATAAGAAAATACCATAACAAGAAATAAAAGAAGAAGAGGTATGATGCTCATGTTGTAGAATATGATGGACCAGTTAAGAAGAGAGCAAGGGAAGATTCCTCAAGTGATGAAGAATATGTCTTGAACTCTTGATCATACAATAGTAATTGGAGAGCAAGAGGGAGGCTTGTGTAAGTTAACATGTCAATCGGACCAAGCATTGGTTTATGGAAAATAAGGCTTACATATATATACACTACAAGGATTTACCGATCGTAGGAAAAATGGTGATTGATCTACCCGAGATCCATACAAAGCATGATGGTATGTGAAGAATCCATTTCCAATCAAAAGGAAACATTGAATCCAGTACATGATTCCAAGGATGAAGACTTCAGAAAGTTCCAGACTAGACAAAGAAGAAGATCAAGGTCTTTAGAATCAAATGATGGATTAAAGTATGCTTCCAGAAAATCCAATAACTTCTACAAGGAGGAAAAAACCAAGAGGGAGCCTACAAAACAAATTAAAGATAAGTATTTACTGTCATTTGAATTCCTGATTATGTTTTGAGGATATTGCTCATAACAATTATATGTAGATCTGTGGTATAGTTTTATTTTATGCATTTATATATGTCTAAGGTTGACTAGAAATAGGATCATGCAGTGCATGTTATGGGTAAGTGTCCTATAGTGCTGCACAACATCCCACAAGCCCTTGATGGAGCTAGTCTGGGATGAAACCTATTTGCTAACACGTAGTAGTGCACGCTCTTAATAATATGTTCTGGTAGAGATAGAAGACATCTAGATAATTACCGTGTTTATACGGGATATGGATGAGGGTTGTGCTGAGGCATTGGCTAAAATGCATTGTTACATAATTGTGTGAATTATGTTGTCATTACATGGAATGTTACTAATCATATGAATAAATTTGACTTGTAGTAAAAATCATGTGCTATGACCTACAAGAGAAGGATGATAAGACTTGTTCCAAAGAACAAGTGATGACAGTTCAACGATGACCTTCAAGAAGAAGATTTACAAATTCAAGCATACTACAGAAGGACAAGGAAAGGTTCATGGTTTCTCTCAGAAAGGGGGAGTCGACTATGATGAGACATGTGATCATGTAGAAAGATACACTTTGAGTAGAGCTATACCTAAGATAACTATAGTGATGAAGTGAAAGGTACACCAGATGGACGTGAAGACAACTTTCTTGAATGGTGTAGTAGAAGAATAAGTGTATGTGGATAAGCCACTAGTATTTGAGACACATGACAAGAAAACACATGTGTGCAAATTGAAGAAGAACTTATATGGTTTGAAACAGGAACCCAGGACATAGTATGAGAGGATTGACAGATTTATGATGAGCTTGGGATTTACCAAGAGTAAAGCAAATTCCAATATTTACTTCAAGGTTGAGGATGGAAAACCAGCGATACTACCTTTGTATGTAGATGACTTGTTCATGATAGTTGATGAGAATCTCATTGCAAAAACGAAGAGGAAACTTATCACAGAAATCGAGATGAAAGGCTTGGGTATGATGCACTACTTCTTAGGTCTTGAGGTGTGGCAGAATCCAAAAGAGATTTTCCTTAGCCAAGGAAAATATGCAGTAAATATCCTGAACAGATTCAAGATGATGGATTGTAAAGCCATGGCCACACCATTGGCATCGAATTTGAAGTTGTTGTGTGATACTTCTTCAGAGATAGTGGATTACATTGTATACAGACAAATGATTGGTTCATTGATGTACTTAATGAATATGAGGCCATATATATGGTTTGTGGTGAACACATTGAGTCAGTACATGGTAGAGCCAATATATGTTCGCCTGATTGGGACAAAGCATGTGTTGAGGTACCTAAGGGGTACGATTGATTATGGAATCAGATATGTGACAAATCAGAGGATTATCCTATAAGGCTATGTTGACTCAGATTGGGTTGGTAGTGTCACAGATAGGAAAAGCACTTCAGGATGCTGCTTCAGTTTGGGGTCTAACATGATTTCTTGGTTCAACAGACAAGTGTGAGAATGAGTACAACTAAGAAAAAGTACCATTTGCATCTTGTTCAGCTAGCTGCAAGGCAATGTTTCTTAGGAAGCTACTTGCAGGATTGTTCGATCTCGAGTTAGAGGTGACTTGCCATTTCTATGACAACCAGAGCTGTGTGAAGTTGTCCGAGAATCCAATGTTTCATGACAAGTCGAATCACATCAAGATCAGGTATCACTATATCTGGGATATGGTTCACAGAGGAGTAGTGAGGATCCAGTATGTGGCTAGAGATGAGCATATAGTCGATATGTTGACCAAGCCTCCATCGAGAGTGAATTTTGAGTACTTCGGGGACAATCTTGGAGTGGTCCAGATCGATGTTCCTAGAAAGAGGGAGTAGTGAGTGCCATAGCACATGTGCAAATACATAGGTTATGAACCTAGGTTGTTCTCCACACGATGTGACATGTGAGCGGGTAGTCACTATGTGTGACGTATTGTATATTCCTAGGCTACACTCAAAAGGATTTTATGGAAAGCATACATGCATGCGCAAAGATGCAGGTTGCGGACCTGGGATGATCTCTACATGAGGTGGTGTGGTAGTAGGTAGCCATTGTGTGTGATGTAATGTATATTCCTAGGCTAAAATCATAGATTCATGTTTCCCTGATGTGAAAATATGCAGGTTTCAAAACTCGGTTGTTCTCCATTGTAATGTACCAACTAGGATTAGTGATACATAAACTTACTTCTTTAGAAAATCAATTAAAAACAATGTTTCATAGAGCTAATTTGATTGTGGGTGGGTAGTATCAGAAGCTATGAATGGAAGGAAGGCTAGGATAGATGCTAATACCTCTGCACAAAGTACTGGGACCATTGATAGGTCGAAATATCAAGGATTAAATCTACTGCAATGTTCCTGGGAACCCTAGCATATGCAGACTAGTATTGCTCTATACTTTGACTAAAAGATATGGATGGATTTTTCTGAATCATGGAGGATAATAAACATGAAATATTAGTCAATATAAATTCACAAGTCTCTCCATAAATTTTAAGGAAGTTCTGAGAAAGATTCACAAAATTACAAGTAAATTGGCATTCCAGGATTGCACAACTAGTTAATTTTAGGAGCTCCCAAACAGTCAAGGAAGGCTCACGAATTTATTATATCATACATGTATTGGGTCATTTAAAATATTAATTAACATCAGGAACAAAAAAAAAACTCAATTGTATCTATTCTCATTCATCTATCACATGCATTATGAAAACTAGTTAAATTCTAGGAAATTCTAGAGGGGGTGGAGAAAACACTGAATATATCATACTTCTGAAATATTAAATGTTATGAATGATATCATAGATTTATATTGATATTAATTACATCATATATGATCCAATATGATTCTAAAATTTTTACAAAAACTCCTTCCCTCTTCAATACAAAATGCTAGCTCTGTAAATCAACAATAAGCCTGGAGATTCGAACCATAAACCTCATGAAGATTTTCTGAAATTCGACCCAGCCTTGGATCAGATACAGGACCTGAAATAAAAATCAATGAAAATGGTTGAATTCCACCATCCTCTCACAAAAATCAGGGGCACATCACCTAGCTTGGACTAGGGGCACATCTCCCAAGTCACTGAGGTACAATTGCTCTCATACCAATACCCAAACTGACAAAAGATGTGAAGGGGGTGCACACTGGTTTATTCATAGAGAGATTATGAATTGAGGAGAAAGTATACTTAGCTAATGCTTCCTCCATGAGTGGATAAGGAAAGCTAGCTTTCCTACCTTTTCCTTGTTTCTATGCTTTCCTCCTTTTTCCTTTTCTGTTTATTTTTCCATTTTATGCTTCATCTTTTTCTGTTTTTTCTATCTTTTCTGATTTATCCTTCTTTTTTGAAATTTCTTGCTTTTTTATTTATCCTTCTTTCTACTTTTTTGTTGCTTTCTGCTTTATGCTTCTTTTCCTAAGTTTTTGCTGTTTTTCTAATTTGCTCCATCTTTCTTTCCTTTTTCCCGATTTTCTAGATTTAGGTGCTTTCTCCTTAGCTTCTTCTTAAAGTCAACATCATCCACTAATGCGCCCTAATGGAGCATTAGCCTCATTTATTTATCATAAAATTATTAAATGCATAAAAAATAAATATTCCAAGTGCATAATAAACTTTGGATAAAATTTAATTCACACTCTTAATTAATTAAGTGCCTGGAATTCAAAATTAACCCCATGATACTGAAGTTGTCTCCTCAACCCAAGGGATTGGTTGGGTTAGGAACTTGATCCAATGTTCACTGTTGATGGGACATGACAACCATCCCCACCCAATATTTCTTGTCATCAAGTAATTTCAAACTAGGATTCTATAAGATATGTTCTCCTTCCCAAGTAGCATCCTCACTAGGTAGTCCTTCCGATTGCACCAAAATTCCTTAAGTATTCTTCTCCTTAGCTTCTTCTCTTGGACCTCCAAAATATTCTCAGGGATCAAAACCAAATGTCCTTCATCATCAAGGGGTGGAAAATATTTTGAAACCTTGACTTGCTTCCCTATTTCCTTCTTCAAACATGACACATGGAAAACATTGTGAATCCGACTATCGAGAGGCAACTCTAGCTCATAAGCCACTTCCTTGATCTTTCTCAAAACTTGGTAGGGGCAATAGAACCTTGGATGAAAATTATCATCCCCCTTAGAATTCAATGATGACTGTCTATAGGGCTGCAACCACAAATATACCAAATCTCCTACTTGAAAGCTCGCTCAACTCTATGCTTGTTTGCATGCATGTTTTTCCTGTTCTGTGCTACCCACTAGTTGTCCTTGAGAGTTTTGAGTATGTCTTTATTCTCTTAAGGCCAATCCTTTGTATTCTATGTATTATAGTCACCAAATATAAGATCAGCAAAAGTGAGTGCATCATATCCATATAGAGCTTTGAAGGGAGACATACCAATCGAGAGGTGAAAAGTAGTGTTGTAATAAAACTCTCCCAAATGGAACCAAGTAGTCCATGAGTTTTGCTGGCATGTGACATAGTTTCTTAAGTGCCATTCCAACCAATGGTTCACTCTTTCTGTTTTTCCATCATTCTGTGGATGGTAGCTGGTTCTCATGTCCAAAATTGTCCCCACTAACTTGAACAATTCTTGCCAAACATTGCTAGTAAACTTGCTATCTCTGTCACTAATGATGGACTTGGGTATGCCATGAAGTTTGAAGACTTCTTTGATGAAAATTTCAGCCACTTGTTTAGCTGAAATATTAGTTGTGACAGCAAAGAAATGTGCATACTTAGTCAATCTATCAACCACAACAAAAATATTGTCTTTACCTTGGATTTTTGGAATCCCGGTGATGAAATCCATCAATACACTTTCCCATTTATGTTCAGGAATATGAAGTGGTTGTAAGAGCCCTACTGGATGAGTATGCTCTACTTTATTTTGTTTAAATTCCACACATGAACTAACATACTCCATCACCTCCTTCAGCCCTTTCCATGTGAACCTTTCCTTCACTTTCCTGTAAGTCTTCACAAACCTCGAATGACTTGCTAGAGGCAGATCATGGGAAACCTCAAGGATCTTCTTCTTTAGTATGGATTCTGGAACCAAAAATATCCTATCCTTATAACAGATAATATCATTGAGAATCTTATAAGAATCATCATGAATTAATCCATCAAACAAATCACAAGCAAATTGGTTCTTTGTGTACTCTACCCCAAGCTGTACTTTCCAATCATCATGAAATTTGAGCAATGCAAGCGTTGGTTTTCTAGAAAGTGCATCAGCTATAATGTTCATCTTAACCTTATTATATTCAATATCAAATTCAAATGCTTGGACCTTGCTTACCCACTTTTGTTTCTTATCATTCAGATCCTTTGGGTTAAAGAAGTGTCTCAAACTGTTGTGATCAGTCTTGATAATGAACTTACCCCCTACCAAATGTTGTTTGAACTTGACTAGCACATGCGTGATGGCTATCATCTATTTGTCATAGAATGAATATAATTCTTCATGGGGATGCAACTTTTTTCTCTCAAAGTCCAAGGGGTGATTATTTTTCATAAAGAATGATCCAATCCCATTCCCTGAAGCATCACACTCAAGAAAAAAAGGTTGAGAAAAATATGGAAGTGCAAGAACAGGACAATTGCTCATTACCTCCTTCATTCTATTGAACACTTCCTTAGATTCTTCTGACCAATGGAAATCTCCTTTCTTAGTGAGGTCTTTCAAAGGATATGGATTTACTTTTATAGGTGAGGTGCCTATATCCAACTCAATTCTATGCTCCACTCCTCTATTAGGTGGCCTACCATGAGGAAGGTCCCCAAACAACTTCTTATGCTTTTGGAGCAACTTCTGAATGTCTTTTGAATATTGGGCTACTTCCAATGAGGTACCCTTTGTGGTGATTAGGCATTCTACAACCCATTCAATGTCTCCATGCCTTAGTATGGATCTGATACTATGTGCACTTACCACTTGTTTTGAGTAGGTGTTGATCCCTCTCAACACTACCTCATTTCCATCTCCTCCTTTGAAGATCATATCAGGAACTTGTAAGTCTATTGAATGCTTCCCAATGGAATAAAACCATTGTACTCCCAAAACCATGTTAGTATCAACCACATCCACAACATAAAATATATCTATAATAGTATGTTATTCTATAGAAATATGCAATTTAGGAATCCATATACAACAGTTCATAGAATGATTACCTAGAATGATCACAGTGAAGCCTCCAAAATTTTCGATAGGTAGCTTCCTTCTTTCAACTAGATTTGAACCATTGAAATTATGTGTTGCTCCTCCATCCACTAAGACTGTGACTGATTGACCTTGAACCACTCCTTTGAATATGAGTGTATGGAAGCGAGGCACCCCTGAAAGTACTGCAATCTTGCTCACCTAGGGAGTAGGTTCTTCTTCTACAGCCTCATAGGCCACTTCTGCATCTACTAGGACCTCTTCTTCTTCTTACTTAGCTTCACTCTTTGAGAAAACTTCAATGTAGTGTGATTTTCCTTTAGCACATCTATGTCTTGGAACCCATGGCTCCTGATAGGTGAAGCACAACTTCCTTCTTCTCAATTCATATCGGTCCTTTCAATATTTATCCTTTCTGAAATTTCCAAAAGGACTATTCATGGGTGGTGTTTGATTCTTGAACTGAGTAGGACCAACAATCCTACGAGGAAATATGGTCCTTGGAATAGAGTCTTGCAAGTCGTTGGTTCGACTTAGTGCATCTTGCAAGGTAGAGGGTCTGTAATCCTTCACCAAACCTTTCAAAGGTTCTGATAACCCTTTAATGAACAATAAGATCAATCTAGATTCTGAAATATCAGAGACCATCACAACTAGTTTTTGAAACTCAAATATGTAGGCTTCAAGAGTTCCAGTTTGATTCACATGTACTAGTTCCCTGAAGGTGATCTCAATATCTCTTCTTTCGAATCTTTCAGCCAACCTTCTCATGAACTATTCATAAGTGGTCAGTTGATCATGCCCAAAAAAATTTAGGCCATGAAACCACCAGTCATTTGATTCTCCATCTTGATGGCATCTCTTTCAGCCATAGGATTCAACTTAAAATATGTATCAAGATTTTGAATCCAAGAGTTAGCAGTACATTTCTGTGAACCATCAAAATAACATAAATAAATCTTACCAATAGCATTTCTTAGCTCATAGTTCTAAGTTTTCATCTGGAAGCCTCCTCTTGGGTTTCTCTTGTACTGTAGATCACATAAGTCTTTGAATGGTAAATCACTTCTACAATCTTCATTAAATGCAAGGTACTCAACATATTTGTCCTCCCATGAAGCAAGACCTCCATTTCGAACCTCGAGCTCATCTCTTTGATCATCAGTAAACTTGGGCATAGTAGTCCTAGAGTGAGCTTTATATTCCATCCTGAATTCATCAGGGCAATTGTGAGGCCCATTCTTTGAGAAAATATGGCCACTACCCATCCTCCTTTCGCCATGTGGGGTACCATTGTTGCTCCCCTCTCCATTATTAATTCCTAACTGTTGAGATAAGAACTCCCTGGTATATTTTATGGACTGAACAATATTGTGGGATATGTCTTGAAATATTTTCATCATTCCTTGAACAAAGAGTTTTAACTCCTCTTTGTCTTCATTGTGAGACATGTATGACTCTCCTTGTAGTTTCCCTTCAGTAGAATTTATCTCTTCTGCCCCTTATCCTTCTGAAAAAGGATCCTTCTTATTGGAATCTAAATATCTTCTTGGACTCATAGAAAGAATTCAAGAGCAAGTTCAGAGGACCATGCTCTGATACCACTGTAATGTACCAACTAGGATTAGTGATACATAAACTTACTTCTTCAGTGAATCAATTAAAAACAATGTTTCAGAGAACTAGTTTGATTATGGGTGGGAAGGATCAGAAGCTATGGATTGAAGGAAGGATATGATAGATGATAATACCTTTGCACAAATTATTGGGACCATTGATGGGTCTAAATCAGCAAGGCTGAAATCTACTGCAATGCTTCTGGGCACCCCAACATATGCAGACTAGTATTGCTCTATACTTTGACTGAAAAATATGGATGTCTGTTTCTGACTAGGGGATGCTAATAAACATGAAATATCAGTCAATATACAGTCATATCTCACTCCAGCAAGCTTAATGAAATTCTGAGAAATATTCACAAAAATACAAGTAAATTGGCATTCTAGGATTGCACAACTAGTTAATTTCAGGAGCTCCCAAAAATTCAAGGAAGGCTCACTAATTTCTTATCTAAGACATGTATTTGGTCATTTAACATATTAATTAACATCAAGAATATAAATAAACTCATTTGTATCTATTCTCATTCATCTATCACATGCATTCTGAAAACTAGTCAAATTCTAGGCAATTTTAGAGGGGGTGGAGAAAACACTGAATATATCAAACTTATGCAATATTAAATGTTATGAATGATATCATAGATTTATATTTACTGTAATTAAATCATATATGATCCAATAGGATTCTCAAAATGTTACAAAAACTCCTCTCCTCTTCAATACAAAATAATAGCTCTGGAAATCAATAATAAGCCTAGACATTCAAACCATAAACCTCATGAAGATTTTCTGAAATTTGACCCAGCCTTGGATCAGCTACAGGACCTGCAATAAAACTCAATTAAAATGTCTTAATTCCATAATCCTCTCATAGAAAGCATGGTCACATCACTCAGCTTGGACTAGGGGCCCATCTCCCAAGTCCCTAAGGCACAATTGCTTTGATACCAATACTCAAACTGACAAAATATGTGAAGGGGGTGTGCACTGGTTTATTTATAGAGAGAGGATGACTTGAGGAGAAAGTCTCCTTAGATAATGCACCCTCCATGAGTGGATAAGGAAAGTTATCTTTTTGACCTTTTCCTTTGTGCTTTGCTTTCCTCCTTTTTCCTTTTATGTTTTCTTTTCCACTTTCTGCTTTAGCTTTTTCTTCTTTTTCTGGATTTTTTTATTTATCCTGCTTTTCTAAACTTTCTTGCTTTTATGATTTATCTTGCTTCTGCTTTTGTGCTTCTTTCTACTTTATGTTGTTTTTCCTGAGTTTTTGTTGCTTTTCTGATTTGCTCCATCTTTCTTTCCTTTTTCCTGATTTTCTAGATTTAGGTGCTTTCTCCTTAACTTATTCTTGAATTCATCTCCAAGTCAACCTCATCCACTAATGTGCCCTAGTGGAGCATTATCCTCATTTATTTATCATAAAATTATTAAATGCACAAAAAATAAATATTCCAAGTGCATAATAAACTTTGGATAAAATTTAATTCACTCCTAATTAATTATGTTCCTGGAATTCAAAATTAACCCCATGATACTGAAGTTGTCTCCTCAACCCAAGGGATTGGTTGGGTTAGTAACTTGATCCAATGTTCACTAATTAGGGGACATGACATCCACATGATGTGACGTGTTAGCGCGTAGTCACTGTGTGTGATGTAATGTGTATTCCTAGGCTACACTCATAAGATGGTTTGGATGTGATGTGATGGTGTGTAGTCACTTGGTGATGTAATTTGTGCTCCTAGGCCTCACTCACAAGATGATATTGAGGTAACAAAGGTAGTCACCTAGTGACATAATTTGTGCTCCTGGGATGTACCCATTGAATGGAGTGCTCATAAATAGAACTTCTTATGATGTATAGATTCTATAGATGTCAGAATTCAATGGTCATAGTACAAAGTTGTAGTAGGGGGATGATGATGATGACGGTGCCAGAAGAATACCTTCTGTGTTAAGAGGGATTGTTGAATAATGTAACATTGGAAGATATTCTTATTGTATTTTTATGTACTTCCTTCAAGGAATATTCATATTGTATTTGATCATGTAAAAATCCTAAAATAAATCAAGTAAAATAGACAAGTTGGCCTAGTGGGTAAACTACCCCAAACAATGGGAAAAAATGCCCCAGTCAAGTTGTCCCAATTAGGGAAGAACAGGTTGGCCTAGTTAGGTAAAAAGGTCATGTTATAACTAGTATAAATAATAGTGGCGCCTAGCTCATTTGGAAAATCACTCACTCAAGCTAGTTCGCACTATTAGAGAGAGAAAGGCAAGTTCGCTTGGGAGAAAGAGTAGCTGCATTGAAGACATGTTATTCTTGGGTTTCTTTGTTCTTGGTTTATTGTACGAGATTGAAATTGTACTTGATGACGAATCTATAATAAAGAAGTTTTTCTAGGTTTTTCTCATGAGAGGGTTTTCCCAGAATAAATTGCTATGTACTCTTGTTTATGATGTGCTTGTCTATCTTTCAGTGATCCTATTACATATGGTTATTGTGATAGTATATAGGTTTTTTGAAGATATAACATAACCATATTTATAGTATTAAAATTATAACACCCCATTCTAGAGAAAGTCATGCTACACTATGGAAAGCTGAAGTTTAAAATAAGTCTAGTACCTCTACTCCCCATTCCCAGATAAGACATGAACACCTAGGGAATACTAAAGCCTAAAGTAGCTCGAGCACCCATGCCCCTGATTCCATGGAAAGGAACACTACCCTGAAGTATATTTAATCCTAGAAAAGATCTAACATGCATGCCCCCCATTCCATGGAAAGTCACACTACCATTGGGCGTACCAAAACCTGAATCAACTCTAGTTACCATAGAGGGAGTTAACATGGGAATATTTCCACCTCTAAGTGGAAAGGAATTGAAAGGGACCGAGGGACCACCACCAGAGCTAGTGAAATTAGGATTGGAAGGACGTATTCAAGAAGTTATTGATTGGAATATGGGTAATGACATCCCAAATGAGAAGGGATTGGTGCCTTGTGGCATAGAGACCAAATCATCCAAACCTACTAATAGGAGCACTAATTGAAGGACCCAATCCTCCGATATATAATCTAGATGATGGTGGGAACCATGGCGATTCCATTGTAGATGACAATTTTGGGTTTACCCCTCCTATAGGTTTAGTGGTGGTTGGGGGATAGTGCCCCCAATAGCAGGTAAGTCTCCTTTTTTCCATATCACCCCACTCAGTATCATCCCGCTTGGACAATGGATTACAATGTACCATGAAATTAGTCCTATCAGACTCACGATTCTGTACAAAGATTGAAATTTGAGGTGGGTTTAATTCCCTTGTTGGATCTATGAGATACTCAAAATCAATCGAACCTAATTTCTCAAGAATGGGAGGAGATGAACCTTTCTCATATCTATAAAAATGGTCGTCTAAACAACTATGGGTATCCTTATTCATACAACCTGTTAGACTCACTATATCTAGATCATAATTTTCTCTTTAGTGGGATCATTCACAAGTTTTAGGTTCTCTTTCTCTGCCCATGTGGGGATGTATCACTATGATAAAGTCTTCACCTCTTAGTAGGAAAATATACCTTTTAAAGTGAGATTTCATTTGTATCCCTTTGGACCTATGAAAATGTTGATCAACCACTTTGTATTACAAAAGAAGAAGATTTTACAACTTGATTTACAACAGACCCACACAGTCAAAAATCCTGAAATATTTAAAACAAGCAAAATTACCCTTCCAATGATAAGTACAGTGTTATTAATCCTTGGTCACAATCAGTGAAGAGCCACACAAGGGTATTTCAAAGGTCATCCTAGGATGATCAAGGCCCAAGTCCAACACAAAGGTTCGGGAAGTAGTTATAGTAACTCTCTAACAACAATCACCCAAGGGAGAAATATTCTCATGAATATGAGTACCCTCCAAGGGAGTTGAGAGGAATTTATGTGTCTTCCTCAGGTACCACAATACTTTCCTCTTGCAATCACTTATGAGAAAACCTAGGAAAAGAAACTAAGGATACCAATTCACATATAACTATTGGGTTAAATAGTCATAGGATAGGTGTCTGCAAATGGGAAAGAAATGTAGGACACAATTCATAGACCTGAAACTCAAATAAAAAGTGGTGTCACCCCAAGGACTTGCCACTTAACCTAGAGCTTCCATACTCACTTAACCCACTAAACAAACAACCAAGAAGACGATCCCAATTTCTTGTGTAGCTTTACGTCATGCTTGAAACAAGTGTGAGATGTGCTTTCCCAACAAATGCTTCTGTTACTACTAGATTTGATCACTCAACTAATGCATTTCCTAGTCTCTTTTTATTGGCCTTGGAGAAAGAAAAATTCCTAGTTCTTTTTATTGTGTTATTATTTTTTCAAAAATCATTAACTTATTCAGGAATTAAAAGTGACAAGGATTCATAAAATTCAAACACCATTAAATATATTCAAACGATATAGAGCATCATTATAATTTAGAAGAATAGAAGGTATTTGAGATATTATAAACAACCAATCCTCTTGTGTGTTTCAAAATAATATTTCATTATATTTCAAATAAACTAGTCCAACATTCACTTTTTCATGAAAATTACAATAATACCTACACATACAAATGAAAAAAGAAATTTGATTTCTAATACACTTACTATAAATAAAAGAAACACACAAAACTTGTCATTTCACCAATTCTTTCTCAAGCAATTTGAGAAGAAACAAATAAGAAATTATCTTAGACTCAAAAAGGTACAAATAGATATACTCATAATGAAAGGTATACTCTCCAAAGAACAAAACCTCAAGCCGACCATACCAAGTCAACCTACATCAAATGATTTATTATTCCATTTGCTAGTGGAGTAAATTATGTATTTAGACAGATTAATCAGTAGCCAAAACATATCAAACCTACAAGTCTCTTGAAGATGATCTCAAATAAGATATCGAAACATTGAGCAAAAAAGAAAATAATGCATATCCAAACCGTCAACTATCTTACTATTGTTCTAGCACCTTCTGAATCCAGCGATCAGGTTCCTCTTCTCATGAATCACTTATACTACCATCTAAACACTTCAATTCTCCACATGTCCATATGGAAGAAGTCATATACGGATGATGACTTGAACACTTCTAGGAATGGTGGTCATGGACAAGGGTCACTGAGGGACAAGGGAATGAGTGGATTTAGAATGGTGTTGAGATTCCTCCAGCATAACAACAATATGGGTGTGATCCCTTGGTTGGTCCATATAATCTCATTTTATTGCATGTTTGACATAGTTGTGATGGTTTCCAATTATTTTCATAGGTTTCAAAAGAGACCAACTAACTCAGAAACTCTCATCACTTTCCTTTTTTTGAAATTTTTTTATATATTTTTAGCCATTTTTGTAAGCCCACAAGCCCTTCTCAAGAGAAACACGCATAGCATGCACGTAGCAGGAGACAAAGGTGTGTGGTGTCTCATTTGTTTTTGTAACTTGTTTATTTCAAGGGGAAGTGAGATGGAATCTCTTCAAGGGTGTTTATACCACTAAATAGGGTCAAATTAGGGGCACTTACATGGTGCTAGGTTCATGTTTGTGATCAATCAAGGACATGTAAGTGTTGTCTTGGAATGTTTCCTTCACAAATGAGGAAGTGACAATTTGTGTTATAACAACCATGTTTGAGAGACTAATGGAAATTTTTAGGAATAAGGATTTAACTTATTTCCCACCCCTCTTTTACCTCATCATTGATGGAATCTGAAATATACCCACATAACATCATGAAGTCTATGAGAAAAAAAAAGCTATTCAATTTCAACTCCTTCATGGATAAGAGTGCTAGTAGGAAGAGGTAGGAACATTACTTCTCCTCCTCTGATGAAAATTGGTACAAACTTCATACAACCCCATCATCCATGTGTAGGCCCAACTGGAAAATGTTTCATGTCTCTACACATTGAGATGGCATATCAATACATACAATACAAGACTTACATAACAATATAATTTGTATAAGTCATAATGAATTGTAGGAACTAGACTCAATCCAGATTCCTTTACCATTAATGCAATCTGGATTTTTTATGAACTTGCAATCTTCTTGTCATATTTCTCAAGTTATCAGTAGCATTATAAAACATCATTATCTCTAGTGTATCATAAACATAAATATTAATATCAAATTACACATTTATCTAGATTATATTTCATAAACAATTTGCATACTGTTAGTTATAAATTGTACAAAATATGTTAACATAGTATCATAAAATAATGCATAGTCATTTAACCTATCCATCTATAATAGTTTCAAACAATTAGGAAGTTTATATAAGTCTAGAAAAAATGGGAATTACACTATGGCATTTTACAGGGATATATTAGCCACCCTATTTGAGGAATATCTAGTGATATATGAAGACTAGATGGAAAATAAAAAAATCTGTTGAAGAATCCCCTCCTATAAGTTTTCTTCAAGAGGATATGGATAATGAAGAGCATATAAAACAATAGTTTCTCAATGTAGAAGAATTTAAATCCCTTGAAGGAGTTTGTATAGTGTGATTCTATATGGAGCAACATATTCTAGAAAGTCCAAAATCCAAACCTTAATAAGGATTTTTAAAGCATGAAAAAATCCAATCCCAAATAGTAGATGACTATATGGACATGTTGAACACTAAGCTGCTAGGAAATGAAGGGGTTACATTCAAACTGTATTGAGTTTTCATTCTATAGTTAAACCAAGAAAATAAGTGGTATATTGTTAGAAGAACAAGGGAAGTAGAAGTCCCTATAGAAACCATTCAAGCCGCAATGTCTATTGCAAATCCATATTGATTTAACCTCTCTTTGTATTAGCATTTCATAACTAAGACGAAAAGAAAAAGGCACCATTCTCACTCTTTACTTTAGTTTTCCCATATTGGGTTTCTTAGGTTACATCTTGTGTCGATTGTGTGGATGGTATGGTGTTTCTTGTTTCAGATTCTTTTATTGAATTCTAAATTTATTTCAGCAATTTGAGCACTACACCCGTAATATTAAGTTATATTAATAAGTAAACATTAGATTATAATATTGTGATAAAACTTGTAAGATATGTTGTGACCAATTGATATAGTAGAATATGTATAGTAGTTTATATATCATATTGGTATAATGGCAATTTTATTTGGGATTTTTATGGGAAATTATAGGATAACAAAATTAATTTAAACAAAAAAGTCTCGAACCCTAACCACAGTGAAAAAGTACAATAACAATCCAAGGACAACTCAAAGGAGAGTTTCGTAATGTTGGAAGCACAAGTCACTAACATATGTAATGTCCCCAATTTGAAATATTTTCCAATTTAGTCAATTTTCGAAACTTGGACTAGTGAAGCCCCAAACTGTCCCAAACGATCCCAAATGGTTTTGAATTGTGTCTAGAGTGGATTTAGGTGTAATAGGACACATTAATTTATCTATTGTAGGATTGTAAACTTTCTAAATACTTCAGCCACTTCCATTTACAATTAGAATATGAAGGGAAAAATTACTAGGAATATTTATGTTGAAACCCCCAAGGGTAGATGGATCCAAGAGACTCCTGAGGATTTCGAATTGGGTATGAAGGTATATTAGAGGTATTAATAGATAAAAATGAACCTCATGGGTGGTTAGACACTATAATAATCCTTCTACAACATTCATTTAACTTCAAGAGAAGTTGAGGAATTTTACTAGTAAATTCGAGGTTCAAACCCCCAAGGGCAGGGGACAAAGATGGCTTCCTAAATGCTGTAATACCTTCCCAAATTTCATAAAAGAGACATATTAATGATAAAGGACTTAAATGGCTCCGCAATTAATCATCAATTATTTTTTATAGGCTTCTGCAACTCCCATAAATCAGAGGTTTGTATACATGTCTTCACATAGGGGGAAATGATAGTAAACTCCACTACTTGTTATGAAATTCGAAATTTAGGTTCCAAGGACTTGTGCAATGTTAATGAAACTTCTTCAGAACATTAATTACACTCCATAAATCAACAAAATAACATATATTGGCTAATACAAATTGAAATAAATCCTCTTCAATATCCAACAACAAGATATAGGGAAAATGGCACTATTTATGCATTGTTTCGTATTTTTACATAGTTTCACTTGGTATTTCGACCTAAGATTCTTCTGAGCATCAAATATAAAGTATATATATCATAATAAAAATAAATTGATATTCTTGGACTCTCACAAAGAGATCAACATCTCATGAAAGGCGCAATTCCTCCAAGAGCCAAAATATGCAAGGAAATGTGTGATAGAGATGAGAACAAGTGGTAGAAGAAAGAACCACGAGCTTCCTTGTAGCTTCAACCTACAACTAATAAATCCATTTTAGCTCCAAATGAAAGTTCTGAATGGCCTCTCCAATTTCCAATTAGGATGGAAATCTTTCACCCTCGAAATTGGTACTAAGGAAAGTAGAGTAAACACTCCCGTAGCATGGAAAAGCTAGAAGCTCTCCAAATTGCAAAGATGCAAATAAAAAATGATCAAAAAGACACTCTCCTTATTTTTTCTCATATTTTATAAAATTCTCAATTCCTACATGGGTCTATCTCCTTCCAAAAGACTCATTCCAACACAAGTTGGGAAGAGATTCCAATGTGTGCCACTTGTCCAACAATTCCTAGTCTCCATCTTCTCTCATTTCGAATGGGTGTCTCTTTGGATGCCCTAACTCCCTTGTGAACCTTCTTGGAGTCTATTTTAAGCCCTGAAATGTCATATATGTCATATTTTAGCATTCAGGTCTGATTTGTGTCATAGGTGTCATAGCATCTTCATCATTGTTGTCATATAAGCTAGGGAATCTAGCCCAAGTGTCACAATTCTTCTAAAGTGCCTCTTCCTCTTCCATGGGAGTTATTCTTCCACTCCAAAGAGACCTTACATGAATCATGCCATGAATAATACCTCTTAAACTCCCCCAAGTATGTTACCCTTCATCTTGAACTCGAATTGGTGAGAGAATCATGCCAAGTGTAGTGGGGAATCTTGCCACAAGTGGGTCCCACAACCTCTTATGTGCCCTCATGGTCCAATGCCACATTATTTTATTTGTATTATTATTTAATTGACCCATTTTAATGTGAATTTGTAATTCTGATGTCATTTTGGGTCTTCTAGCTCCTTTACTCCAACTTTTAATTTTTCCACCCCCAACCTTGGAAACTAGTAATTTTCCTCCATGATAGTTCATTTGGATGGGAATATTACAAACTTTGAATTGGGAATTTTATCTTAATGTGACCCAGCTTGTCCACTTGGATCTAATTTTACATTATTACTAACTTAGACATCATGCTTGGTAATTATTTGACCCTTATCAATAATTTGACAGACTATCATGAATATGGCCAAGTGGTTTAGGCCATTGTGACCTAATGCAATTTTTTGGGTCATGACAAATCATCCCTTCCCAATATTGCTTGTGTAACGCCCCCTTCCATCATCATCAAATGCAAGGAGGGGAACGTTAACAACACACGGGCTTATCGCAGACTTAGCCCCAATAATTTTGCGCATAAATTCCTAACCTTTTTAAAACTTCTATATGAAAATTCGTCTCAATATAAACACAGCGGAATGAACGTGCTAACAAGCACTCAAATAGACAGTAATTGCAATCATAACAACCACAGCAAAGAATGATTCAACATACAGAGATCCAATCTCATTCGTATGCCATGCATGGATTCTATAATAATTCATTTCATGTAACAGTCACTAATTTCATTAAGCATGGACAATTTATCATACTGCATAAAATATGATGCATTTCCTTTCATTAACAGGAATAATTAATCCTTCAGATTATATGCATTGCAAACACAGACTGTATATAGATTAATTCACAGAATACTTATCTTGAATTGTAACGGTCCAAACGACTGGCTATGGAAGGGCAACGTTCCTCCCAACCGTAGACCTCTGTCCAGCTTGTGTTCTTTCAGCTGAGAGGTCACCCCCGAGCTGGGCTGTGTATCCACTAAGGAGGACTAGCTCTCACAGCCATGGTTTCAGTCAAACATCCAAGAGGGTAGAGGAGGGTAATGCTAAGCCAGTGAGCTCAACCACAGAGCTACAGGCATCTCAAGTGAGCTCAACAGTTAGGCACCCACATTACCTACCACATCCAACACAAGGAAGATCCCCTTCTCTGTTACACAGTCCCTCAGGCAACTCTTCCCTCCAGTGCTCTTCAGGATGGGCATAGAAAGGTCCAGCTGCTGATCTTTGAGATCCTAGCCTTCATTGGGTTTATCAAGCACACCCAGCCTCTGCATAGTCAATCCCAACTTGGGTTCTCACCATTCTGCTCACTAAACACTCAAATCCGTCACTCGTTTTCTGAGCTGCAAAAACTGGGTTTTCCCATTGATTTCGGGGTAGCTAATGCTCCCAAATTCGCCCCAAGGTTCATGCTAATGGATCCCCCATTGGATTTCCCTGTCCCATGCCAAATCTGGACGTTTTTGGTCCTTCAAAATCTGGGTTCTCTCAAAGTCGCGTTTTTTTCTGGTTTCCTCACTGTTGGCTCTCGTTTTTTTTGGATGGGAATGATGCTAGGTAGTTTCACAATGGAATGGGGTGAGAAAGAAGCAACCTCTCATGAGGTTGAGTGACTTCTTGCCCAAGTAATCAGAGCCCATGCCCACCCATACGAATTTCAGGGCTGCCCATGCTCCATTGAAGCCATGGGCTGAAATCTCAACCACCTTCTTACAGCAGGCATTAATGTCACCTAGGGAAGTCAATGCGTTCTCATAATGACAAATGGCAGCCTAGGGTTTAATCCCATAGCCCTCTCACCACTCCCTAGTGGATACACGTGGCCCCTTCTCATTCGTTGCCTCCATAGCCAGTTTTTTGGGTATTTTATTTCAATGTTAAATATTTACATCAATTTACAATATCCCATGGCTTAATAGCACGTGGGTAACAAAACATCAAGCGTGTCTAATTTAAATAAAATCCGAGCATAAACTAGCGGGGCCTTGGCCTTGAGCTCCACGCTAGGGAAACATACATCATGTGTTTACAATATTTACATTAGAGCCAATATTTCCTAAGGGTCAAAATTGGGGTATTACAGCTTGTCCTCAAGCAATTTCAAACATGGATGTTGAAGAACCTACTTTCTTTCCAAAACTTTTCTTCCAAAAGATTCCCTTATAAAACTATGAGTAGTGGCACTCATGCACTACAATTTTGTGCTTTCAAAAGAAAGGAGATGTGGATTTTCTTTTTCATATTGATATTCCCTGTGACCTCACCACTAAACAACAAAATATTAATTAAATCCATCAAAACAAACTTTGCACAATTACTCTTTTACCTCTTTGATATTTTGGAAACCCTTTCTGATACCACTATATAATTCTTGAAGTTGCCACTGAGTTTCCCAACTTTGAGTCTCGAGATTCCATGAAGATTTTAGAGAGGAACCACCATGCTTGATGATACACTACTCTGATTAAAATAACTTTATTAATTGGGTAATCAATCTCCCATACTACTTGCTTCCCCAAAAAAATTGAAACCAATGAGACTAAAAATTATCCCAGGGTCCCATTGATTGTATTTCACTCCAACAATTAGGAGTGCTCTCCAACCCATACCAACAGAAGGAGAATTCCGGGCTCCCATTTTCTTGTATTCATTCTTCCAAACATCATGAGTACAAAATATATATCATCAAAGTACATAACAACATAATAAAAAGTTACATCAAGGAGGTGCCTCATCAAAGAATCATGAAAGTGCTTATACCTCCAAGTAAGTAGACCACCATTTTCCAAGTGCATACAAGCTTCAAGTGAGCAATCAAATCTTCTCCAATGACATAGGTGAGGATCCCATGTCCTATAATGCTTCTCCAAAAGGATGTAAGATGCATCAAAATAATCATCCATGTGTTCTTTCATCCAATAAGTGAATGAAGAGCCTCCACTAAAATCTGAACCAAGTAGGGAGCAAAGAAAACAATGAGCCTTCAAGGGGCTCACATAAGTCGAATTTGTGCATCCATGAACATGTGTATCATCAAGAAATAACAAAGGATGTTGCTGCCACTAATAATTTTCTCCAATCATATATCTCTTCGGCCAAGTAGTGGATGAAGTTCCTCCAATATCACTTGAACTAAGCAAGGAGCAAGGAAAATCATGAGTCTTCAAGTGACTCAAGTGAACATCATAAGTGCATCCATGTAGATGTTTCTGCAAATGTAAATAAGAGATGGATCTAATAATGTCATCATATAAAGGAGATATAGGATTTTCATACTCCTCATGTGGCAGCATAACAAATAAATCTTTCACCCATACTTCATTAGGATGAATGCTGCAAAATATGGAAGTGTAGGATGTAGGAGAATGAACCAACTCACCCAAATGATCAGAAAGTGCAGAAGTGTCCTCATGTTAATGATCGATAAGGGTAGGATCATGCACCTACCTCAGAAGTTAAAAAATTTCCTCATAGGTTGGTTCCAAGGTAGTGGAATCATACACGTCTTCAAAAACTGTGTCATCATTTCCAAGAGGAAACTTGTTAATCCCTAAATATGGGCACATTACCCCTATATTGTGGTTCATTACATTAGTTTTGATATTGGATTTGGTCCATTAGTGGTAATTTTCATTAGTATGGTTATATTAGTTATGTCATCTTGGGTCAGTTATTTGGGATTGTACCCCTTAGTCACCTATATATAGGAAGGAGACCTTTCAATTAGAGTATCTTGTCTTGTCTTGTGTACTTAGTACATTGTGTAAGGAGGTTTCCCCCTCAAAGAGGATTGTTATTCAGATATTTTCTTCAATCAAGTCATGGAGTACTCTTTATGATCTATTTCTTCTCTTTTTATACTCTTTTCGGAAATTTGTTGCTTAACATTTGGTATCAGAGCTCTTTCCTCGGCACTAGGTTCTTCAAAACGAGGCATCTTGGAATTTTCGCTATAAATTTTTTTCTAGAAGGATTCAAAAAGAGATATTAAAAACCCACTTCAGAAACAGGCCTAGCTATTTGTGGTCCGAAATTCAGGTCCCGAGACTTCACAGGCTCGAATATATTGGCTTCGAAACATAGGATTTTTTACTAGTCCAGAAACTAGTCTAAAACAGGTTTTATAGGGAAAAAGGTCATATATGGGGAATGAGAGCTCCAAATTGAGTGAGACAAGTTGCATCAGAAATTGGATAGACCAATGTATCTGTGGTAGAAGTTTCAGAATCAGATCCAAAATATTGGACATGTGGCAATCCGTACAAGTTAGATATTCTGAAAGGACCCAAAATAAGAAGTGGTGGGAGATTCACAATATCTTTCTATTGGAATATAAGAATTAGGTCAGACCTACGGCATCATAAAGAGGACACATAATACTACAACAAGGTGAAGTGTAAGACCCATAGAAGCCGAAAGTTGAATTTTATCTTAGTTTCAAGTCGACTCTAAAACAATCTTCCAATCAGGGTTTGAAAAGGTACGTCATTTTTAATTTTGATTAGAAGGATCTATTTGTGGGGACACATAAGGTTTGATATCCATTTATATTTTTCAAAATCCCACCAAACGAAAGTATAAGGTCTCACACTCCAACCAAACCACCAGAGGATCCATCCTCGACGTATGATGAAAGGGAAGATCTATCATTTCGAGTGTCCCAGTTGGAAGATATGATTAAAGGGTCTGTGAAAAAAGTGGATTTGGATAATTTAGAGGATAATTTGAATAAAATGGAGGAAAATATGAAGGGTTTGGTGATGATAGCTGATTTACTCAATTTAGAGAAGAAGTTGAACATTATTGCTAATCTCATTCAAAATTCAAGGGATACTCTTCCTTCAGGTGATGTGGTGTTCCAGGATACTATGGAGGATAACGATAATTCTCATGTTGAGAAACCTTCCATGAATAATAATATTCTAAGAGGAAATAATTTTGGTAATGGAATTCATCAGGGGTGGTCACCAAGGGGTACCCAACTTCCCAAGATTGACATGATAAAGTTTGATGGCAATGATCCAATAACATGGATATTCCAAATGGAGCAATTCTTTGATCTACACCAGGTTCCAACGTTGCAAAAGGTAACTATTGCATCATTATATTGAGATCCTGATCAATTTGTATGGTATCAGTGGCTTTGTGACCGTAAAAAGGACTCTATTATATCTTGGTCTATATTCACCAAAGAATTGATTGCACATTATGGCGATATTAATAGCAATGCCTTCTTTAGCCAGTTAATAAGTCTAAAGAAAAAAGGTCTAGTTGCAAAGCACATCAAACAGTTTCAGAAGCTAAATCTTAGAGTGAAGAATATTTCAGAAGATAATTTGTTGGATCTCTTCATTGACACCTTGAAGGATAACATTCAACATGAGGTGCGTCTCTTTGAACCACCATCCTTGGAGAAGGCCTTCATGATGGCAAGGAAGGTTGAAAGTAAAAATATGATGATGGCTACTAGAAAGAGCACGTTCAACACATACCGAGAGAATATTGTTCTTCTAATCCACCACAAAGGTTGACACTTCAACAAATAGTGGAAAGAAGAGCAAAAGGCCTATGTTTTAATCGTGATAACAAGTATAGTAAGGGACATAAGTGTGGTGAGAAGAAATTATTATACATAGAATGTGAAGAGGAAGAACCAAAAGAACAAGAACCATCTCCAGAGGAAGAAATAGAAGATACTAATTCATAAGAGATTACTCCCACCATATCATGTCATGCATTGGCTGGAATTAGCACTCCTCAAACTCTAAATATAGAAGGATTTATCGAAAAAAAAGGTAACAATGTTGATTGATTTTGGTAGTACTCATAATTTCATTCACTATAAATTCAAAAAATCTATCAATTGCTTTGTATATCCAGCACCAGAGTTTCAAGTAATGATTGCAGACGGAGGAACTATCAACCGCTCAGGGAAATTCCATAATATAAATCTTACTATGGGAGAATATGTATTGAATAGTCCAATGATTGCTATTCCAATGGGTGGTGTTGATGTTGTCCTAGGCGTTCAATGGTTATAATCTTTGGGAACTATGGCTTTTAATTTTCAGAAGATTTTCATGAATTTTTTATGGGAAGGAAAGGAATATGAATTACATGGTATCAAAGGGAAACCAAGCAAGGTTATAAGCTCTAATAGTATGACAAAATTGATGAAAAAGGGACATCAAGGTGTAATTGCACAATTATTCTCCTTAGATGTTCAAACATCTAAGCCTCCTATTTCCCCAAATCTCCAAAGGGTCATTAATAAGCATTCCAAGGTATTTGAAGATATTCCAAAGGGTCTTCCACCTATCTGAGATTTCGATCATGCTATTCACTTAATCCCAGGAAGTGTTTCTCCTAACATCCGACCTTACAGATACCCCTATGGAAAAAAGAGTGAAATTGAGCATATGGTTGAAGAAATGATAGCGGTTGGCATAATTAGGCCTAGCCAAAGTTCCTACTCTGCACCAGTGGTAATGGTACATAAGCCGGATGGATCATGGCGTATGTGTCCAGATTATAGAGAGCTCAACAAGATCACCATTAAAGATAAGTTTCCAATTCTTGTAATTAATGAATTGCTATATGAATTACATGGAGCAATTGTATTCAAAAAGTTGGATCGTCACTCTGGGTATCATCAAATTAGAATGAAAGATGAAGACATCCCAAATACAACATTCAGAACTGATGAGGGTCATTATGAATTTCTAGTCATGCCATTTGGTCCACGAATGCACCTTCCACATTTCAGGGTTTGATGAATTCCATTTTCAAGCATTTTCTTAGAAAATGTGTGCTAGTATTATTTGATGATATACTAATCTATAGAAAGTCTTGGGAAGAACGTGTTCAACATGTTGACAGGGTACTACAACTACTACATGAGCAACAACTATATGCAAAACCTTCCAAATGTTTATTTGGAGTGAAGGAGGTAGAGTATTTGGGTCATATTGTATCTCATGAAGGTGTCAAGGTAGACCCTAACAAAATTAAAGCCATGATAGACTGGTTGATTCCCAAAAACCTGAAGAATATTCGAGGATTCTTAGGTTTGACAAGGTACTACCACAAGTTTGTTCGAAATTATGGAAGAATAGCAACACCTCTAACAACATTATTGAAGAAAGATTCATTTTCTTGGACTCCAGAGGAAACTCTAGATTTTGAACAACTTAAACAGGCAATGTGCACAACTCCGGTATTGACCACACCAGACTTCACAAAAACCTTTATTCTGGAATGTGATGCTTTAGGAAATGGCATTGGCGTTGTTCTAATGCAAGAATGACACCCACTTGCTGTCACAAGTCATCCAATCAAGGGAAAGAACTTACAAAATCCCATTTATGAGAAGGAAATGTTGGAAATACTACATGCTCTTAACAAATGGCATCCTTATCTAACATGTAGGCACTTCAAGGTCATGTTAGGCACTTCAAGGTCAAAACAAATCATGATAGTCTTAAATGATTCTTGGAACAAAGATTATCATCATAAGAGCAGCAAAAGTGGGTAACCAAGGAGTTGGGATATGACTTTGAAATCATCTATAGAAAAGGGAAATATAATGTGGTGGTAGATGCACTCTCCAGAAAAGATGAAGATGTTGGGGCATTACTTTGTTCCATTTCCATTCTACAGCCAGATTGGATAGTAGAAGCAAGGAAGAATGGAAAAAGACCTATCTGTGTGGACACTCATTCAAAAGCTACAAAATGATCCCAGTGTATCAGATACTTTTGTGTGGAAAAATGATTCACTATGGTATAAGGATAGCTTATATTTATGCAAAAACTCCCAACTCAAGAAGAATATCCTTTCTGAATTACATGCCTCTCCTATAGGTGGGCACTCAGGATTCCTGAAAACTTACCACAGGGTCAAGAAGGAATTTTTCTGGTAAGGTCTTAAATCGGATGTTGAAAGGTCAGTGGTTGAATGCTTGGTTTTCCAACAGAATAAGGGTGAAATAGTTAAGACCCCAGAACTTCTACAACTGTTAGACATACCTTGTCAGTGCTCGGAATAAGTCTCCATGGATTTTATCACAAGTCGACCCAAGTCAGAAGGAAAGAATGTCATTATTGTGGTTGTTGATAGACTCACTAAGTATGCACACTTTTGTGCACTCTCTCACCCTTTTAATGCAAGCAAAGTAGTTGTAGCCTTTATGGAAATTGTTCAGAAGTTACATGGAAATCTGAAGATTATTGTAAGTGATAGAGATCTAATTTTCACTGGAAAATTTTGGATTGAATTATTTTCCTATTTGGGTACTCAATTGGCTCACAGTTCATCTTATCACCCTCAATTTGATGGGCAAACTGAGATCGTGAACAAGTGTTTGGAAGTCTATCTTCGTTGCTTTGCATCTGATAAACAAACACAGTGGGTGAAATGGTTGTCTTTGGCATAATGGTGGTACAATACTTCTTTCCATACATCATAAAAATTTCTCCATTTATGGCACTATATGGGTACCAACCTCCATCTATCACATATCCCTTAAAAGGAAAATCTAAATTTCAATCCATGGAAAATCACATAGAGCACCAGCAAGGAGTTCTCTAGATACTTAGGGACAACCTGACTATGTCAAAAAACAGGATGAAACAACAAGTTGATCAACATCACAGTGAAAGGATTTTTGAAGAAGGGGATTGGGTATTTCTCAGGCTACAACCTTACACACAGATGTCTATGAAGCTATTAAAGAAGGACAATAAATTAGCACCCAAGTATTATGGTCCTTATAAAGTTTTGCAGAATATTGGTAGTATGGCCTACAAATTGGAGCCCCCTTCATCTTCAAGAGTACATCTAGTTTTCCATGTTTCTTGCTTAAAGAAGGTAATAGGAGACAAGATCCCAATTCAAACAATCTTTCCGAGGATTAATGAAGAAGGAAAATTCATATTGGAACCTGAACACGTCACTGAAACAAGGACTAAACAACAATGAAACCGGGCTATTACTGAGTACCTCATAAAGTGGAAGAACTTACCCGTTGAAGATTCGACATGGGAAGATGAGTCCTTCATACAAAAGCATATGCAACTAATCAAGCATTGAGGACAACAATTATCTGAAGGGGAGGGGCATGTTAAGCCCTAAATATGGTCACATTCCCCCCTATATTGTGGTTCATTACATTAGTTTTGATGTCGACTTTGGTCCATTAGTGGTAATTGCCATTAGTGTGGTTATATTAGTTATGTCAGCTTGGGTCAGTTAGTTGGGATTGTACCCCTTAGTTTCCTATATATAGGAAGAAGACATTTCAATTAGAGTATCGTGTCTTGTCTTGTGTACTTAGGACATTGTGTAAGGAGGTTTCCCCCTTGAAGAGGCTTGTTATTCAGCTATTTTCTTCAATCAAGTCGTGGAGTACTCTTTCTGATCTATTTCTTCTCTTTTTATACTCTTTTTGGAAATTTTTTGCTTAACAAAACTCAAGTTCCTCTTCTACAACATCAAGTTCTTGGATATCATCAAGCTCATATTCAAACCATCAATCCCCTGCAAATTTCCATGTTTCTCATGATCTCCCATGTCATGAGAATCCTCCATGCAATCTACCATATGACAATTTGAAACATAAGAGTAGGAACACGTATATTGCAACCTTTAAAGAAGTTGCTCATTTTGAATTTTGAGTTTATGAATATCCTCATTATTATTCAAGTATGCATCATGTAACAATTCATTAAACTCAACCCAAATGTTTCTATCAAAAATAAAAGACATGAAATTACCTTTGATGTTGCACATTGCTCTTTGAATCTTCTCCATGTCTTCAAGGAAGGATGGATCCTTCAATGAAGAAAATTTCCAAAAATAATTTGACACTAATGCTTGAGTGTCATGGAGCATGCTAAGGGTCTATTGGATATTCTTTTCATTCATCTTTAATGACCCTTTAAGAAAAAAAATCTCTTGCAAATTAACTTCCTCATCTTCTTCCATCGTACTTGGACCAACTTCATGAAGCTCAAGTGGTGATGGGGAAGTTGATCTTGTTTCTTATACAACTGCTACAAAGTCTTCATTTTAATGCTTAATGGAAGTTTGTCTTTCAACAACACTTTCAAAAGTGATCTCTATGTCACCAACATAGAGGTGTGAGCACCCATCAATAGGTACTCCTTCATAGTTCAAGCATACATCAGTAGATGCTCTTTGAGTCATGTCCAAGGTAGAATGTGTCTCGAAATGAACTTAAATATTTTCAATAGAGTCTTCTTCATGCTCATGTGATGTATCTTCATATTTGGAATCTCTTTTTGAAGAAGACCCAAAAACTCTTTTCAAGTAGGAAATACATGCATTCCCTAAAACTTCAAATATTTCACTACTCTTTTCACTCACACACATATAATTTTCTCTCCAAGGTATTTTACAAGAATGGAATAAACATTTATTCACTAACTTCACATTTTCATTTTGGGGCCGATTTTCAAACACCCAATCAACAAAGTATTCAAAAGGATTGGCCTTTTGTGTATCTCTCTTATACACATCAAGATATGCCTGATATTGTTGGGGCAAAGTTTTACATGTTGCTCTCCATATTTGTAATTAATTCATAGATTTATCCTTTGGTAGTGTGACACACTCATATTCATGATATTTTTTTTCATAATAATAACCCTCATTCCTTATGAAAATGCAAGAAGTGCTGCATGATGGCACCTCTTCCTCAAACCATTCACATTCTGTTTCATATTGCTCGTAAGCGTTGCACTCATAGGAATCATCATAATAGTAAGACATGGTTTCAATTTATTATTCAATGTATATTATCAATGCACAGGTGCAAGAACCATGCTCTGATACCATTGTAATGTACCCAATTTGAATGTTTTTCCAATTTAGTCAATTTTCAAAACGTGGACTAGTGAAGCCCCAAACTGTCCCAAATGATCCCAAATGGTTTAGAACTGTGTCTAGAGTGGATTGAGGTGTAATAGGACACATTAATTTATATATTATAGTGTTGTACACTTTCTAAATACTTCAGCCACTTGCATTTACAATTAGAAGATGAAAGGAAGAATTCGTAGGAAAATCTATGTTGAAACCCCCAAGGGTAGATGGCTCCAAAAGACTCCTCGGGATTTATAATTGGGTATGAAGGTATATGAATGGTATTAAGAAATAAAAAGGAACCTCATGGGTGCTTAGAAACTATCATAATACTTCTTCAACATTCATTTAACTTCAAGAGAAGTTGGGGAATTTTACTAGTAAATTCGAGGTTCAAACCCCCAAGGGTAGGGTACAAAGATGGCTTCCCAAATGTCGTAATACCTTCCCAAATTTCAGAATAGAGACATGGTATTGATAAAGGAATTAAATTGAATCCCCAATGCCTCATCAATTAGTTTCTATAGGCTTCTGCAACTCCCATAAATCTGAGGTTTGTATACATTGCTTCACATAGGGGGAAATGATAGTAAACTCCACCACTTGTTATGAAATTCGAAATTTAGGTTCCAAGGACTTGCGAAATGCTAATGAAAATTATTCATAACATTAATGATACTCCATACATAAAAAAAATCACAGATATTGACTGATACAAATCGAAATAAAGCCTCTTCAAGCTCCAACAACAAGATATAGGGAAAATGACACCATTTATGCATTGTTTGGTATTTGTACATAGTTTCACTTGGTATTTAGACCTGAGAGTCTTCTAAGCATCAAATACAGAGTATATATATCAAAATAAAAATAAATGGAGATTATTTTACTCTCACAAAGAGAGCAACATCTCACCAAAGGCGCAATTCCTCCAAGAGCCAAAATATGCAAGGAAATGTGTGATAGAGATGAGAACAAGTTGTAGAAGAAAGAACCACGAGATGCCCTGTAGCTTCAGCCTGAAACTAATAACTCCATTTTAGCTCCAAATGAAAGGTCTGAATGGCCTCTCTAATTTCCAATTAGGATGGGAATCTTTCACCCTCGAAATTGGTACTAAGGCAAGTAGAGTAAACACTCCACTAGCATGGACAAGCTAGAAGCTATCCAAATTTCAAAGTTGCGGATAAAAAATGATAAAAAATCCACTCTCCTTCTTTTTTCTTGTCTTTTGTAAAATTCTCAATTCCTCCATGGGTCTAATTCCTTCCAAAATACTCATTCCAACTCAAGTTGGGAAGAGATTCCAATGTGTGCCACTTGTCCAACAATTACTAGTCTCCATCTTCCCTCATTTCGAATGGGTGTCTCTTTGGCTGCCCTAACTCCCTTGTGCACCTTCTTGGAGGCTATTTTTATCCCTTAGATGTCATATATGTTAGATTTCAGCATTCAGGTCTGATTTGTGTCATAGGTGTCATAGCATCTTCATCATTGTTGTCATAGAAGCTAGGGAATCTAGCCCAAGTGTCACAATTCTTCTAAGATGCCTCTTCCTCTTCCATGGGAGTTATTCTTCCACTCCAATTCGACCTTACATGACTCATGCCATGAATAATACCTCTTAAACTCCCCCAAGTATGTTACCCTTCATCTTGAACTCAAATTGGTGAGAGAGTCATGCCAAGTGTAGTGGGGAATCTTGCCACAAGTGGGTCCCACAACCTCTTATGTGCCCTCATGGTCCAACGCCACATTATTTTCTTTGTATTATTATTTAATTGACCCATTTAATGTGAATTTGTAAGTCTAAGGTCATTTTGGGTCTTGTAGCTCCTTTACTCCAACTTTTAATGCTTCCACCCCCAACCTTGGAAACTAGTATTTTTCCTCCATGATAGTTCATTTGGATTGGAATATTACAAACTTTGAATTGGGAATTTTCTCTTAATGTGACCCACCTTGTCCACTTGGATCTAATTTTACATTATTTCTAACTTGGACATCATGCTTGGTAATTATTTGACCCTTATCATCAATTTGACATACTATCATGAATATGACCAAGTGGTTTAGGCCATTGTGACCCAATGAAAATTGTTGGGAAATGACAACATATCTCGAAGAAACATGGAAATCCTCATGGAAAGTCTAAATAAGAATTTTGGGTCTTTTAAGGAGTTTAGTAGCTATAATTAAGATGCCATCTCCAAAGGGAAATATAAGATTAAAAAATGAGCTAAAATAAGAGTGAGAGAAAGAGAGACCAAGTTAAAACATCACATCTTCCCAATCCCTATTCAAAGTGGAATTATAAGTGTACATTAAACCCTATCAAGGTTATATTCATGTTGTAACATTGAACCAATTGTTTCAACAATTAGAAGTCTATTTCAATATGCATAACATAGGATAAGAGAAACTAATATCATTTACCTAACTAAAGTTAGAGGGAAATGTCCGAACTTGGTGGGAAATCAATATGAAGACTCTCACACTAGAGAGTGATCCCTTAATAGCTAAGTGGGAGGTTCTCAAAACCCACATTATGTCCCAATTTTATGTTATAGAGCATGGATATGAATAATTGGTCCATTGCCATTAGTTTTGGTAGAAGAAAGGGAAAAGTGTACCGGAGTACACGACCATGATTAAAAAATAATCCATTATGTTGGGAATATCTCCCAAGAACCTATATGTACTCCTAAAGTATTTATGTTGTCTCCATAATGAATTAACAAGGCAAGTGATGCTCTTCAAAACTAGGATAATTGATGGGGTCTATGTACAAGAAAAATATATGAATATGGAAAATAAAAAAAAGTACAACCAAATGGTTCCAAGTAGCCAAAACAACAAGGAACTTCCTATAAGGGAAATAACAAGTTGAAAGGAAAGCTTAAAAATTAGATAGCCCTTGTACATTAGTGAAAAGATACAAACAACCTCTTTGACTATTGTATTATCAATGGTCATTATCAAGATAAGTGTTTTGAGCTAAATTGAGAGATGAATCCAAATAACTATAAGAAGTAGGCCATGAAGAATAAAATTATATCCATGGATTAAGGAAACAATGTAGAAGAGAGCAAATCAGATGTAGACAAAAAAATTATATACATTAGAAGCAATAGGAAATGAATTTAGCTATCCTCCATTCCAAATAAGAGAAGGACATGACTAAAATTTTCCATAGGAATATCCGGGACAAGAAGACAAAGGTAGATGTTATATTTTCTTCAAGTTCACAAGAAAACCTCATAGAAAAGGATATGTTGGGTAAACTTGGGTTAGAATTCAATGACCATCCTTCCCCATATCCAATGGAATGGGTAGATAATAATGCAGGGCATAGGTTCCATAATAAGTGTGAGATCAAAGTTTCCATAATTGGAAAATATATTGATGAAGTGGGTATAGATGTGGAATCACTTGTTGTTTATTGAGTAGTGTTTAGAATCCCCTACATGTACATGAGGAAATCTGTGATCTTAAACCAACACTGTTTAATCAAGGATGGAAATTCCATTTTCATCAATGTGCACAAATGTAACTCCAAAGTATTTACAATAAGTTCTAACCAATCCAATAAATCTATTAGCTCAAGTACAAAGTTTGTATTTCTCTTCTTGAGATAGAACCAATGAGGACATTAATTAATATAAGTAAAGAAATATTTAGAGGTATTTACTAAAGAGAATAAAAACCAGTTGGAGGAGCTTTTGTATTTATACAAATAAGTGTTCAAAGAGCCTTAAGGAATATGACCTAAGTGAGAAGAAGGGAATGAGGTAGAGATACTTCCTAAAACTCCATTTCCAAACATAGGACTATACATATAGTCCATACTGGAAGTCCATAAAGTGAAGGCATATTTCTAGTAACTATTGAAGTTATGAGTAATTTAACCAAGTAGCACACCATATGGGCCACCAATAATTATAATTCTGTTGATGCCTCGGATATCCTAGCATCAATCAGAAAGGGATCCTCCCCGATAGATGGTCCCAATTAGACTATCTCCCGTTTGGTGTAGGGGATCCGTCCGGTTAGCGGTTCCGGCAACTGTGGTTTTGGAGTTTAAGTCCGATTCTACCGGTTATGGCCCGATCCACCTTTCTTTGCGTTTTATGTGTTTTTAATGAGATGCAAGTGCCTAGTAATATTTGATCTAGATGCAACCACAACAGATCTAAGTCTAGAAAATGAAATAAATCTACCTATCCTTGCAGGGAACACGCTTAAAGGATGAGCAATAAGCTGTTACAAGTAATGTAAGGAAAGAACAGATAGCTGTTAATTCTCACAAGTAAAGCTACAGCAAGATAAAGATCTTTAGAAGATAGCTTCTAATTCAATATGGAACGCATCTATTGCTCATAAAATAGAAAAAAGCAAAAGATTATTTAATCTACGTAGAAAGAATAAAGAAACAGAGCTAAACATAAACAAACTAAAATAACCCTAAAGATCCCTGCAGGGAGCACATTTAAAGGCATGAACAACGAGCCATAGGAATATTCTTGAAGAAAAACAGTTAGCCATTTAATCTAAAAGAGAACTCTACAGCAAAATAAAATATCAGCAGATAGCTCCTGATTTAGTCTGAAACACATTCATTGTTCATGAAATGGAGAAAATATTTCACACAGAAATAAGCAAAATCATTTGTTGCCAAGAAATAGTTCAAATAGCAATGCAGATTTCACATTACAGTATAGATGTCATCAGAAGAGTCCAACACACATCCATCTTCCGTTCCCCATGTAAAACGTCCATCTCCCTGGCTATTATTAGAAAATTCTGTTTTTACAGGCCCGATACAAGATAGCTCGTATGGGTTTCAAAATTTCATTCCCTGCCAAAAAGTCCTCTTCTATTCTTCCTAGCTTCTATTTATAATTACAAATCTGCCGTTTGGGCTGCCACCTAGCACCTTCCACTTGTCAATTACAGGAATTTATTCTATAACCGACCACCAAAAATAACCACTTCTTTTACAAAATTGTTTTGACAAAAAATAGGGACAGCTGTCCCATGGCTTACGCCTTACATATTCGAGAGTTTAACAAAATATACATAGCAGAAATAATGCCAACACCAACGCTTTCCCTACTGGACACGTGTTTGGTTGAAGAGAGTTGCTCAACTAAATTCAGTTTATTTCATTCCTGTGCGTGAGCTTCTGCTAGCAGAGGATCGCCCAAGTTAATTGCTGCTGAGGCTACCTGGGAAGAGACACTCGAGCCTATTGCTGATGCTGCTTCTAATTGGGAAGGAGGGATTGAGCTGGCCAGACTTTCTGCCACTGCTGGGGAAGAGGGGATCGAGCCCGCTACTGTAGCCGGGCTAGCTGCTGGGAGAGAATATCCTGGATCTGCTGATGCTCCTGCTGCTACTGCAACTTTCCTTTCCTCCTCTGCTATGTAGCTGTACCACACACCTGTGTCCCTTATGACTATGTTTTCCGCAGCAGGGAACAAGATTTTCTGAGAAGTCACATTCTTCCAGAGCTCTGCTTTAATGCTTTGAACTTCTGCCACTGCAGCTTGATGCACTTCCTTCAGCAGATGGTTGTGGAGAGATGATGAACCAATATAATGCTGGAGGTCATCAATAGCTAGGACATCAATCCTTTTCACATACTCCATTTGAACGCCTAGCTCTTCCTTTAATTGGGACAAACGCTGCTCCTTCTCCAGAAAGTCCTCCAGGGACTGAGGGAAACTCAATGTGCATTTGACATGTGCCTCTTGGAGCCTTTGGTAGAGACTGCTGATTTTATCCGTTGTTCTTTGCACACTGGCCATCAGCTTACTGGCGCAGTTCCTGCCAAACTCCAACAGTGCTACGTCCTCATTAAAACTGTCCATAGATTTAAATGGGAGGTGCACAGGGAAACCCCCTTTTCCTTCTCTCCATGCCATCTGACTGATGATATTTGCCTTAACACGGGTATTCTTCGCTTTGAGCCTATGGGCTTCTGCATTGATTTATTTTAACCTACCCACCATGGCCTTGAGCTTGCAAACCTCATCAGTGATTAGCTCCTGAGTGTCATACACTTGCTTCAGGATGTTGCATGACAGCTCATGGAAGGGAGACATGTCCATTGTTCTTCTCTCCGCTTACTCTAACCGCTCAGCTAATGCCTGCTTGTCTGCTTCTAGCTAAGATGCCTTTTCTTCTGCTCCATTCTTCTCTACTTCTACAATCATTATTTGGAGTGTTAGCTAGTCCTTTTCCTCCTCCAGCTCGCTGTACTTGTTTGACAGCTCCTTATGCTCAGCGTACAAGCAATTATACTTGTTCACTACCAGATCTCTTTGGGCTTGCTCATTAGCCACAGTCTGTTGTAGCGTACGAGCTTTCTTCTTTGTCAATATATTTTCTTTAACTATAACCCCTACATTGGAAAATGATGCCTTTGCTGTTGCTACAGCTGCGGATGCCATAGCAAAGGGATCTTGATCTGTGTCTTTCATTACAGTGACCTCTCGGTGGGTAACGATGTCTTCATGGAAGGGGCTTTTTATCCTCTCTTCTGATTTGAGGACCATAGCTTTCCTTTTCTTGTCGTAGACAAACTCATTCCACTTGGACACTGTACGCTTTCCCGATGGCGTGTACGGGACAATTGGTCGGTTTATGATGTCTATGTCTTCTTCAGGTGGGGTCCGGACTTCCTGAGCTGGGTCCACGCCCTTATCTTGGGTACCAGAGCCACCTGCTTGAGATGTGTCTATATCCATGTCTTGGACACCGGACCCAATGGCTTGAGCATCTTCCCTTGCTTTCAATTCTTCTTCCGCCTTCCTCTCTGCCTCAGCTTGTTCAGCTTCTTTCCGCAGGATTTCCTTTTCCGCCTCTTCTTGCATCCTTGCCACTTCCACTTCCTGCTGTATTCTTGCTGCTTCAGCTTCTTGCTTCCACCTGGCTTCCTCCACCTCTCGCTGCAATATGGCGTCTTCAGCTTCTCGGAGTAGTCTTGCCTCTTCTCTTAATCTGAGCTCTTCCCGAGCTTGGGCATCTTCAGCTTCTTTCTCCTGCTGCTGACTGGTCTTCTGGATCTTGGCTGAGCTAGAGCTTGCTCCAGTGCCTTGGCGACAGATCCGCAGCTCAGACATGTTGCTAATGCCTCTGAATAACTCTTCCTCGGAATCGGGATAATGCGAGTATTCAAAATGAGACTAGATGTCCTTACAATGCTCGGCCACTTTACCCTTTCTATCGTTCCTGTGGAAGATCACCTCACCGAAGTGGAAGGCTTTCAGCTCTTGAACAAATTCTTCAGCTGAGGCAACCCCCGAGAACTTGTAAGCACCTATGCAGAAAGGTAGAGGGGGAAAGGAAGCCTTATGCTGTTTGTGGAGCATTGCTCCAATCCCATCCAGGAAGATCTGCCTTACTGCTTCTTTGAGGACCACATAATCTGTGGCATACTGTGGAAAAATGTATGGGGGCTTAGTCCCTCCGAACATTCTTAGGTAGGTGCCTTGCTCCGAAAAGTAGAAATCCCTGTAATTCTCAAGGACTTCCAAAGCATTTTCTGACAGGCAGCTGGGCTCCTCCTTGAATATCTTCTCATACAGGGGCATGATGAACCCCTCACAGATGAGTTTGTAGCTGGACTTGTAGTTCTGAGCCCATAACATCTTGAAAGCGATATAAACCGGGGTGGTGGCCTTATCCCATGTACAGCCCAATTTGGGGAAGTCTATCTTGGCCAAAATACAATCTATCAGATATTAGGACATGAAGAATTCAGCCTTCTTCAAGGCTAGTCCTTCCCTTGCAGCTACTATCATCGAGGCCAAACTATCTGACAGGAGAGTGGCCCAGTCAAACACAGTTCCCTTGAATTCCACGTAGTGGATAATAGGGACCCACTGAATCTTATACACCGTGCCATCGGGCATGCCGAAGATCCTACACAGCATTAAAGCGATCAATCTGAAAGAAGCTCTCAGATTCTGTACATCATATTCATCACTTCCTTTCTTTCTCAAATGCTTGCCTGCCATCAGTAGCTTCTTGGCCATCTCGACGTTGTTCATCTGGCTCAGCCATTCATCAGTCAGAGCTTGTTGGACACGGGGAAATTTGTAGGCTGTCGCAAGATACGCGGGTTGAAATGAGGCAATATCCACTTTCCCGCTATCATTTATCACTCTCCCTTCAACATCGGCATGTTGGAGTATCCATCCGATCACTTCAGCACAGGGGAACAGCTCAGGGCGGGTAGCGGCTCTAGTTATGCCTGAGGCTCTGATATTGAGATAGATTGGCCCTTCCTCTAGCAACATATCTGGGATTTCTTGGTCCTGGATCATTCTGTAGATGTCACCCCATCTGATTTCAGGACGGACACCGGTGGTGCACCTAGTGTCTTGGAGTGAAGTTTCAGTTTTGAGTGGCTCAGGCTTCTTTTCTGTCATCTTAGCCTTCTTCTTACCGGTTTTCGGCATCTTGACTTATCCCTGATAGCACCCATATACAAGTCATCATGAACTTGAGCAACATACTGTGAGATTTCAACAGAGAGCATCATCTTTTTTTTAATATGAGAATGTGAAGCTGTATGTTTAGGAAGCAAAATACACCATTTCAACCTAAAATACAAATTAAAACATTTGAATCTTTAAAAGGGAAGAATTTGGAATGCTCTCGAGAGGATAGGTGCATCGCGGAACAATCCGCTCTTGAGTTGCCCTACGAGAAATGATGATCTTCATTTCAGCAGGAACATGATTATCAATTTTGGCCATCCCAATTCTTTAAAGGGGCAGGTTTGGGATGCTCCTGTGAAGATAAGCGCGTTGCGGAAGCAACGTGCTTTCGGTTTAGCTCTGGGGAAGAGGGTAACTTTCGTCACTGCTGCGGTTTGAAAGGCTAATTGTGGGTAAGCTCAGCTTGGAAAGACTCTGTGACGAAAAAGGAAGCCCCTTTCGTATTTACGACCCGGCGAGGGCTTCGAATGCCATTGTTATTTACGGCACTTGCTGATGTGTTCTATGGGAATTTTTAGTTCGAGCGAGGGTAATGGCGTCGGAGACATTCTGACGAAGCAGCTCTGGTGGCCATAGTTTCGAGTTTCGGCTCACGTAACTTAAACGCTCACGGGGTTTGGGTGACTTAACAAGCTTAACTATGAGACTAGGGAGGAGCTCCTGCATTGACACATAAGCGGGGTTTTTCAGTCCCAACGCGGACGTAATTTATAATAGAAAGGGGCCTCCTACGGCTGGTTTGATCAGGGGCGATGGCGCCCTTCTCTAATTTAAAATGGGTAGCGGCTACGCCGGGACCGAGGTTTATAAAATCCCGGGGCTACGTTTTAGCTTACGGCTGGGGACACAAAAGGTCCATGAGGCTTCGGCAGCTTTTGAAATAACGAGGCACGCGGCCCGGGGAGGAAAATGGGGCAGGTTTAACCGTCCAAACTAGCTGTCTCTACCCACAAACGTTTATTCTGTCTCTGCTTTATATGACGAGAAGAACTTGATTCAAACCGTATTTGACGGGCAAAAATCGCCCATGACGGGCGTTTTGCCCGTCAAAACCCCACCAATGCCCATCATTTTCAAAAGAAAGGTAACCCAATAGCAATACGACGTGTAGGGGGACAAATTTACGGTTAAGATCCTACCTGGCACCGATGAGAAATGCTAACTAAGGTGGCCGTGAACGTGGTTGAGTAATCCGATCTGGAGCAGTTTGCGCAGCGTCCAACAAATCGTCCAATTGGAGAATTAACAATGCGTTGGCTCGTACCCCCACCGCCTATTTAAATAGAACCGGCACGTGCGGCATTTAGTTTGGTGGGTAGCGCAATTAGTCGTGGTTTAAATATCGGTACGTCGGCGGTCACGTCAAGCTGTCTCGGTTTGCGTGCGACCGCCTCTTGCGGGACAAACTGGCGAACCGCTTCCGCCGTTTCGGGGAACGAAGGTGAATGGCCCCGCAAAAGGCCTCCGCGACGCAGAAAAAAAAACAAAAACGTTCCGCAAATCTCATCTCATTTGGGAGGATATCACGGAAGCTTTTGCTGTTTTGGGAGAGAGTGGTGAATTGCTTCCGCAAGAGGCTTTCGCGACGTGATTAAGTTCTTTTGGCGGCCTCTTCGGGATGAAAACGTGAAGGCTCCCGAAACTGCGGAAAGCTTTCGTAAGTGGCTTCTACAGTTTCGGAGGACTTCCGCCAACACTTCCACAAAGGTCCTCGCGAAGAAATTTCTAAGTCTTTTCGGGCGGTTTAGACGAATGGCTCCCGCCGTTTCGGGAGCAAATCTTGAACTCTTCCGCAAAATTTTCCCGTAATCATTTCGAAAGCCTTTTCCGAGCGGTTTATGTGATCGGCTTCCGCCGTTTCGGAAAGGTAGCCCTAGAGCTTCCGCGGTTTCGGGAGCAAAGGTTGAAAGCTTCCGCAAGGCTCGTTTCGCAAAGTTCTTTCAAAAATTCTAAGTTCTTTTCACAGTTTCGGAAGAAGTTCGTGAATTTCTCCATGGTATTTCGGAAAGCTTTTTTGGATGGCTTCCGCCGTTTCGGGAGGAAAACCCGAAGGTTTCCGTAGATTTTCGAAAGTTTTCTAAGTTTCTTTTCGGAACGCTCATGCGAACGGCTTCCGTCGTTTCGGACAACTTCGTTGAATGCTTCCGCCGTTTCGGGCAGCTTTCATCAGAAGCTTCCACGATTTTAACAAAATATTCCAACTCCTTTTGGGCGCCTTTCCCAAGTTCTCTTGCCGTTTTGGGAAGAAAACCCGAAGGTTTCCGCAATTTTCCTTCCCACGGTCTGCGATTTGCAAAAGAAAATCTAAGTCCTTCTTTCGGAAAGGTTGATGGCAAGATGCTCAGTTGGGAAACAAGATTTCATGTTGAAAAACACAGCTACCGGCTGGGATGGCTTCTTAGGCAAACCTTCTACAAAAAATGAAAGGAGGGGCCCCAATATGTACAAAATTTTGGGGGGGGTGTTGCTGCAACAACAATGGCGAGTCGCTGGCGAACAAATATCTCTGAAAAATTCCTCTTCATGGTCCGAAACCTCATTGAAGACATCCATCTCGGGTGCACTACTCAGCTGAGCATTTTAAACTCATGTGAGGGGAAGGAGGCACTTTACCTGCTAGCCATTGGGGGAAAGGGGAGCTTTGACCGAGACATCTTCACCACTCTCAAAGGGCCAGCATATGAGATTCCTTTTAGGAGGGTCATCTTTCAAATGGCCACTACTGCCGGACTCCACAGGATTTGCAACACTTTCTCATGGACATTATTGCTCTTGTTCCTCATTCCCATGCTGCTTGCATCCTTTTGGATGTTTGTACTTTGGATAGCTTAGCTGTTTGAGCCTTCCAGAGATATTTTCTTTTGGACATGATCTTTGATTTAGGCTCCTCAATCCATAATGTCCTTTTGTGTGAGTTAGAAATTTTATTGATTTGATCAAACTTCAAGGACGGAGAGGAGCCCATTTTGAGCTGGGCCTTTTGGATAACCTTCTTGATTTTACATGTCTTCTGCTTTTATCTCAGCCATGCTTTAATTGAGGCGAGAATCTCTGGAAAACAGACTCTTGAATGTAAGCCATTTTGGCTGTTAAATCTGTAGCATGGAGTCATTTCAATACCCCATGTCCTCGAGAGGTGCCACTTTCCATGGGTCCAACTTTGGTAACCTTCTTGAGATGCCTTTAAAGTGTGAGAGTGGGTGGAGCCCAACGATAGTAGTGAAGATGGTCATAGGTCTCTGCTATTAAACAGGATTAGTGTGACTAGCAGGGTAGGCTTCCTCCCTTCTGAACATTTCAGCGAGAGCACAACAGACCGGATTTACTTGAGCAGAGTTCCAGACTCATGGGTCGCAAGTTTTCTTTGAGAGAGTTATCTTCAACGGGGATCTCAACCAAAAGGGCATCCAGAAAACAAAACTTGTCGTAAAAGTTCAAATAACAAAGAGAGAAACAACATGGCTGAAAAAATAAAGCAACTAAAGGCTAAAGCAAAAAGAAAACTTTATTTATGTACAGGAAGTCTCGAAGAGACGATGCGAAGTATTGTTTCAGAGCGAGGCCATTGAGAGGAAGGGCTACTTCTTCTCCCTCGAGATTTGTCAATTTGTAAGTGGATGGGCCTAATTTTGCAGAAATTTGGTACACCCATAGATGTTGAAATTTCGTATGCATTCCTTTGCCTTCATGATTATGGTCCCATTTAAGGACTAAATCTCCAACTTCAAAATCTCTCTTACCGGATTTCCTCTTATCGAACCATCTCTTCACTATGTCCTGGTGTTGATGGAATCGATCTTTAGCTTTGTGTCGGGCTTCTTCAAGTTGAAGCAGGGTGTTGATTCTGGATTGTAAGGCTTGGCTACCAGAACCCCGAGAGGCCTGGGACAATTGCAAGGATGGTAGTAAGATGTTTGGGGGAAGGATGGCTTCCTTTCCATAGACAAGAGTGAAAGGGGAGACACCTAAAGCATTCTTCGGGGTTACCCTATCTGCCCATAAGGCATTTGGGAGAGCCACATGCCAACTTCTTTGGTTTTCTATCACAGTTTTCTTAAGAATTTGAATCAGATTCTTGTTTGAGGATTCATCTAATCCGTTTCCTTGAGGGTAGTAATTGGCCGAATAATGCAACTTAATTCCCCATTCATAAACAAATTCATTTATCTTGCAAGATGAAAAATAGGTAGCATTATAAAAAACAAGGGAAATTGGAACCCCAAACCTGGTTATGATGTTCTCTTTCAAGAAGCTGATGACTGCGTCTTTATTGATCTTGCGCAACGGGATGGCCTCCGTCCACCTAGTGAAGTAGTCGGTAGCCGTCAGGATGTATCAATGTTGCAACGAAGAATTTGGATTTATTTCTCCGATAACATCGATGCCCCATTGCTCAAAAGGCTCTGAGATGATGACCGACTGCAATGGTCCTGCTGCCTTAGGTAACTTCCCGACACTTCTTTGTCATACATCACAATTCCGTGCGTATGCGTGGGCATCTCGAAACAGAGTGGGCCAGTAATACCCAGCTCTCAGTATCTTGTGTGCTGTTGTCTCACCTGAATAGTGTCCGCTTGCGGGGCCATCATGTAATTCTTTGACAACGTTGTTTGCATCTTCCTTCTCCAAACATCTGAGGAGAACTCCATCATAATTCTTCCTGAAAAGAATCCCATCAATGATTTGATAGGGTACGGATTTCAAACGGAGTGCCCTTCTTTGTTTAGAGTTCCAGTGCTCGGGTAGATATCCCCGCTGTAAATAGTGCACCAGATCCCTATACCATGACTGGGGAGTTGTGAAGATATGACATACTTCAACCGAATTGAGCTCAGCTTCATTTTTCCAATGTTGTTCCTCATCAGTTGAGTTTCCCACAAGTAATTTGCACAGGCCTTGCCCTTTGATGATTGTAGCTGGTTTAAATTCCAAATCATACTCCTACAGAGCTGTGACCCAGTTCCCTCTTCTTTCTCCCAATTCCTTTTGAACAAAAAGGGATCTAACCGCTGGATGGGGAACTATGACTTTAGTTCTGTTCTTCAGAATGTATGGCCTAAACTGCTTGACTGCTTTGAAGACCGCATATGCATGTTTGTCAACTACGGGGTAATTCAGTTCAGCCCCCTGCAGACCAGTGCTCATAAACGAAATTGGGTATTCATCCCCCAACTCCACCTTTTGCGTGAGTACAGCTGCGAGAGAGTCATCCGAAGCGAAGGTATACAAGATGAAATCCTTATCAAAATCTAGGCTTCTTAAGGAAGGAGCTTTAGCTACAGCTGCCTTGATATCTCTAAATGCGTCCTTCTCCAAATCTGTCCACTTGAATTGTATGCTTTGTTTAACCATCTATTGCAATGGCTTAACAATTTGTGCGAAATCCGGAACAAATCTACGGACAAAATTGATGGTGCCCATAAAAGACTGCATAGACTTCTTGTTGTGAGGCATTGGAATCTTATTAATGGCTTGGACTCTTTCTTGATCAATTGACACTCCCCCTTTGGAGATGATATGACCCAAGAGCTTACCTTCGGGAACAGCAAACACGCTCTTCTTGGGATTCAGGGAAATACCATACTTCCGACAATGGTCAAAGATATGTCTTAGATGAACAACATGATCTTCCCTTTTCTTCGAAAAGACTGTCACATCATCTAAGTAAACAACAACACATTGCCCACCCAATCCTCGGAAGGCAATATCCATCGCCCTTTGGAATGTAGCTCCTGCATTTATCAGACCAAATGGCATCCTTCGGTATGCAAAAGTCCCCCATTTAGTTCGGAAAGTGGTCTTGAGACGATCTCCTTCGGCTACTAACACTTGATTGTAGCGGAGAAACCATCGAGGAGAGAAAACAATTCGGATCCTGACACCATTTGTAGGATTTGTTCCATTGAAGGTACGGGGTAGTTATCTTTATCCGAAGCTTTGTTTAAACTTTTGAAATCTACACATAGTCTTATCTCTCCTGAATTCTTTCTTATGGGAACCAAGTTTGCAACCCATTCAGAATGCCGGACTTTGAAGATTATCTTAGCGTACAGGAGCTTCTTTAATTCCTTTTGGATCAGCGGTTCTAGAGTAGGATGCATCCTTCTTAACTGCCGCTGAAATGGCTTGACACCCGCTTTCATTGGTATAACATGCTGAATGATGCGGACATCATATGTTTTCAGATCTTCATAGGTCCATGCAAAAATATCCTTGTACTGTTTAAACAATTTAATGAACCTGTCTCTTTCTCCTGGTGAACAATATTTTCCAAGGTTGACAAATCTTGGTTCTGCCTCGGTACCCAAATTAACTAACTCATGTTGCATCGATGAGCTGTTAGTTTTGGTATTGGCTGGCCTTTTGAAATTATTTTGAAGATCGAACAGCATTTCGAGGGACCTTACCCCCTTGGGCATGAAATTTCCTTTCTCCTCATCTTTCTTCATCAAATCAGCATCGTGTTTTTCCTCATCTATTGCAGCTCCTTGAAAGATGTCTTCATTTGTTAGGAAGCTGATAATTTGCTCATCATCATCGAAGACTCGGAAGTTTGTGATGTTATCGGGAACGAAAGGCTTGAAAATCAATTCAATTGAGCATTTATTATTTGAAAGCACCAGTCTAGAAGCAGATGTTGCTAACAAATCAGCAGAAGAATTTTGCAATCTAGGAATTGATTTTATATTGAAAGCGTCAAAATGCATGATTAAATCCCATACCTCAGCCTGATAACCTTTCAAGTGAGGTGAGAGACAATGAATGGTGTCCCTTACCTGTCTTACAACTATCTCGGAGTCACCAAATACCTTCAGGTACTTAACATTTAAGCCGATGGCCTTTTTTAACCCATGTACCAAAGCTTCATATTCAGCGGTGTTATTAGTACAATCGAATTCTAATCTACAAGGCAAAAAATACTTGTTTTCTTTTGGATCCATTAGAACACAACCGGCTCCAGATCCTTCCAGAGTTTTAGAACCATCAAAGTATAATGTCCAAAAGATATCTTTAGATTCAACTAAGTTAGTTTCTTTGTGATCTATGTCAGCAACTAAATTGATTATGTTACAATCAACATCATCAGTCCGAGAGAAATGAAGGAGATCGAACTATTTATCTGATTCATGGCTAATGGTTTCAGATTGATAATTACCCGGATCCATTTCTAAGAAGTAATTTCCCAGGACCGAGGAAGAGAAAGTCACGGCCTCATTTTTTTCTTCTAACTGAGTGACGTTTTGCTTCATATGAGGTTCCCTAAGAACTTTAATCTGATTCTTCCTGTTCTGATAGGGCAGCCATAGGTGGGACCAATCAGTAGCAAAGTAGCCACTTAGCTTGGTAGACCAATCCCTACTCAAAATCAGCCCATAGGCTTCAGGAATATCGACCACCATTATGTCAATAAATTGACAGACTCTAGGGTCAGCTGACAGTCTAATTAGAACATCTTTCATCTCCCCAATAACCTTGACAGCAGTCCTATCTAATTGGATAATTTGAGCTGGAGATGGCACGAGCTGCCCATTAATTTTCCTACAAATTGACAGTGGCATAACGTTTGAGGATGCTCCAGAATCTACCAAACAGTTGTGAACATTATGGTTGAAAATTTCAAATTTCAATAAGAATGGCAATGTTTGGGATTTAGACTTTCCACCGATGCTAGCCTCATTAATTTTGGGATTGTCTTGAGAATCCGTCAACGGAGTGCTGATCTGGGGTTGCAAAACATGCAGCAGTTTGTCTCGTTGGTGGGGTAGGCTGCACATGTCAAATATTGATACGTTTGCCTTGACCTTCTTGGTATCTTCAATAATATCGTATCCTATATCATATTCGTTCCCAATTCGACTTGGATGATCTGTTTTGCTCATCGTGACCTTAGGTGGCTGAACTATGGTGTCAGCGATTGGCTATTTGGCCATTGTTTGGTTAACTTTGGGCTATGGTGGGATGATTGGTATATACCTCCTAGGTGAATCTTTTGAAACTTTAGGCTTATGGGGAACGGTGACTAGCACAGGATCCGCAATTGGGCCCTTGCTGCGAGTAGCAACGTTTATGGTAGAGGGAGAGCTATCTATGTGATCTTCTTCTACTAATTCAGTCATAGGTACCCAATCCCACAACACCATAGTAGTGTCCAGGGTTGGTTCCTCTAACTCAGGGCTCGATTCTTCTGGAGGATCATCCTGGTCTGGGATCTGAGAATCTAACATCTGGTTCATGACTAAGCTCATGGAATTGATCCATTGCGGGCAGCTCTTTTCCGAATGTGGTTCTTGGTGAAAAGTGCAGAAATTTTCCATCCCAATCTCATTCAAGTTTAAAACAGGGGCAGCATTCATTGGTGGATGAGTCTGTTCCCCGTCTTCCCTTCTTTTATAAAATGGCTTGAAAGGTTTCCTAGATGTGCTAGCAGCCTTGTCTTTCTCGAGATCTACGATTTTGTTAGATAATTTCTGCATCATTTTGAATACATTTTCCATGTCCGTAGATGGCTCTTCTTTACCTCTAGTGAGCAGCAAAGGTTTTTTGCTAGCTGCTGGTTTTGGTTCTACATCTAAGGCATGTTTAGCAATGCTATCAGCCTCTTCTTCTACCTTTCTAGCTTCCTCAAAGTTCTCTATCAGGGTAGTTTTCTTGGACCTCTTTACGAACATTGCTATGGGTCCATCAAGAGCGGTTGTATAGTATTCAATCAGAGATTCCTCGGCTGGTTTATTAGCTTCACTGAAGTTATTTAACATCGTTGTGAATCTTTGATTGAAATCGTGAACCTTTTCTTTCTTTTCCATTCTCATGGATAAGAGTTCTTTCATAAGTGTGGCCACAGTCTTTTGGTTTCCGTATTTCTTTAAGAAACACTTTTCGAACTCATCCCAGCTAGAGATTGAGCTGGGTTGTAGGCTAAAGTACCATGATGATACTTTTGGCTCGAATGTATATGGAAACAACCTGCAGATTACGTCTTCATGTTGTACGTTCAAAAGGTTCAAGGCTAGGTAAAAACTCTTGAGGTGATCTTCCGCCGAAATGGCTTTCCCTGGATCGTACTTAGGCAAGACCTTTTCTGGGTTTTTTGGAAGATTATGGAATGGTCCAGCTAGGTTCAGCGCTCCCCTTGCCCTCCAAGTAGGTACAACCATGTTTGGATTTGGAGGTGGAGACCCTGGTGGAGAACTGTAGGGTGAATCCTGTGGAGTAATTTTGGGAGTGGTAATTTCTTCAAGATTTTCTTGGTCTGAAATTTTTTTTGAGTTTTCAGGATCTGCCTTGTTAAGAGTGTCTGAAATTTCTTCCAAAGTCAAATTTACCAGTTCTTCAAAACTCTGAACGAGAATTGAATCACGGGTGTATTGTGGCTCCTTTCTAGGTGTAATTTTCTTAGGGAGGAAGTTGACAGCGTTTAAACCACCTAGCTGTCTAACGTAGGATCTGGTATGTCTTCTCAAATCCTCTATTTCTGTAAAAGGGACAGCGTATAAAGCTTCTTGAGGCTCAGGGTCAGAAATGAGGCGTTCTTGATCTGTTAATCCAAGATCTGGGCTGTTTGAAATGCTTTCTTTAAGCGGGTTTTCAGTGTTATCTATGACCGCGGAAGATTTTCCTCTATCAGCCATGCACTTTCAGGCCCTCCTTCTAGCGCCAAAAAATGTTGATGCCTCGGATATCATAGCATCAATCAGAAAGGGATCCTCCCCGATAGATGGTCCCAATTAGACTATCTCCCGTTTGGTGTAGGGGATCCGTCCGGTTAGCGGTTCCGGCAACCGTGGTTTTGGAGTTTAAGTCCGATTCTACCGGTTATGGCCCGATCCACCTTTCTTTGTGTTTTATGTGTTTTTAATGAGATGCAAGTGCCTAGTAATATTTGATCTAGATGCAACCACAACAGATCTAAGTCTAGAAAATGAAATAAATCTACCTATCCTTGCAGGGAACACGCTTAAAGGATGAGCAATAAGCTGTTACAAGTAACGTAAGGAAGGAACAAATAGCTGTTAATTCTCACAAGTAAAGCTACAGCAAGATAAAGATCTTTAGAAGATAGCTTCTAATTCAATATGGAACGCATATATTGCTCATAAAACAGAAAAAAGCAAAAGATTATTTAATCTACGTAGAAAGAATAAAGAAACAGAGCTAAACATAAACAAACTAAAATAACCCTAAAGATCCCTACAGGGAGCACATTTAAAGGCATGAACAATGAGCCATAGGAATCTTCTTGAAGAAAAACAGTTAGCCATTTAATCTAAAAGAGAACTCTACAGCAAAATAAAATATCAGCAGATAGATCCTGATTTAGTCTGAAACACATTCACTGTTCATGAAATGGAGAAAATCGTTCACACAGAAATAAGCAAAATCATTTGTTGCCAAGAAATAGTTCAAATAGCAATGCAGATTTCACATTACAGTATAGATGTCATCAGAAGAGTCCAACACACATCCATCTTTCGTTCCCCATGTAAAACGTCCATCTCCCTGGCTTTTATTAGAAAATTTTGTTTTTACAGGCCCGATACAAGATAGCTCGTATGGGTTTCAAAATTTCATTCCCTGCCAAAAAGTCCTCTTCTATTCTTCCTAGCTTCTATTTATAATTACAAATCTGTCATTTGGGCTGCCACCTAGCACCTTCCACTTGTCAATTACAGGAATTTCTTCTATAACCGACCACCAAAAATGACCACTTCTTTTACAAAATTGTTTTGACAAAAAATAGGGACAGCTGTCCCATGGCTTACACCTTACATATTCGAGAGTTTAACAAAATATACATAGCAGAAATAATGCCAACACCAACGCTTTCCCTGCTGGACACGTGTTTGGTTGAAGAGAGTTGCTCAACTGAATTCAGTTTATTTCATTCCTGTGCATGAGCTTCTGCTGGCAGAGGATCGCCCAAGTTAATTGCTGCTGAGGCTGCCTGGGAAGAGACACTCGAGCCTATTGCTGATGCTGCTTCTAATTGGGAAGGAGGGATTGAGCTGGCCAGACTTTCTACCACTGTTGGGGAAGAGGGGATCGAGCCCACTGCTGTAGCCGGGCTGGCTGCTGGGAGAGAAGATCCTGGATCTGCTGATGCTCCTGCTGCTGCTGCAGCTTTCCTTTCCTCCTCTGCTATGTAGTTGTACCACACACCTGTGTCCCTTATGACTATGTTTGCTGCAGCAGGGAACAAGATTTTCTGAGAAGTCACATTCTTCTCGAGCTCTGCTTTAATGCTTTGAACTTCTGCCACTGCAGCTTGATGCACTTCCTTCAGCAGATTGTTGTAGAGTGACGATGAACCAATAAAATGCTGGAGGTCAGCAATAGCAAGGACATCAATCCTTTTTACATACTCCATTTGAACGCCTAGCTCTTCCTTTAGTTGGGACAAACGCTGCTCCTTCCCCGGAAAGTCCTCCAGGGACTGAGGGAAACTCAATGTGCATTTGACATGTGCCTCTAAGAGACTTTGGTAGAGACTGCTGATTTTATCCGTTGTTCTTTGCACACTGGCCATCAGCTTACTAGCGTAGTTCCTGCCAAACTCCAATAGTGCTACGTCCTCATTAAAACTGTCCACATATTTAAATGGGAGGTGCGCAGGGAAACCCCCTTTTCCTTCTCTCCATGCCATCTGACTGATGATATTTGCCTTAACACGGGTATTCTTCGCTTTGAGCCTATGGGCTTCCGCATTGATTTCTTTTAACCTACCCACCATGGCCTTGAGCTTGCAAACCTCATCAGTGATTAGCTCCTAAGTGTCATACACTTGCTTCAGGATGTTGCATGATAGCTCATGGAAGGGAGACATGTCCATTGTTCTGCTCTCCGCTTGCTCTAACCGCTCAGCTAATGCCTGCTTGTCTGCTTCTAGCTGAGATGCCTTTTCTTCTGCTCCATTCTTCTCCACTTCTACAATCATTATTTGGAGTGTTAGATGGTCCTTTTCCTCCTCCAGCTGGCTGTACTTGTTTGATATCTCCTTATGCTCAGCGTACAAGCAATTATACTTGTTCACTACCAGATCTCTTTGGGCTTGCTCATTAGCCACAGTCTGTTGTAGCGTACGAGCTTTCTTCTTTGTCAATATATTTTCTTTAACTATAACCCCTACATTGGCAAATGATGCCTTTGCTGTTGCTACAGCTGCGGATGCCATAGCAAAGGGATCTTGATCTGTGTCTTTCATTACAGTGACCTCTCGGTGGGTAACGATGTCTTCATGGAAGGGGCTTTTTATCCTCTCTTCTGATTTGAGGACCATAGCTTTCCTTTTCTTGTCGTAGACAAACTCATTCCACTTGGACACTGTACGCTTTCCCGATGGCTTGTACGCGACAATTGGTCGGTTGATGATGTCTATGTCTTCTTCAGGTGGGGTTTGGACTTCCTGAGCTGGGTCCACGCGCTTATCTTGGGTACCAGAGCCACCTACTTGAGATGTGTCTATATCCATGTCTTTGACACTGGACCCAATGGCTTGAGCATCTTCCCTTGCTTTCAATTCTTCTTCCGCCTTCCTCTCTGCCTCAGCTTGTTCAGCTTCTTTCCGTAGGCTTTCCTTTTCCGCCTCTTCTTGCATCCTTGCCACTTCCGCTTCCTGCTGTATTCTTGCTGCTTCAGCTTCTTTCTTCCACCTGGCTTCCTCCACCTCTTGCTGCAATCTGGCATCTTCAGCTTCTCGGAGTAGTCTTGCCTCTTCTCTTAATCTGAGCTCTTCCCGAGCTCGGGCATCTTCAGCTTCTTTCTCCTGCTGCTGACTGGTCTTCTGGATCTTGGCTGAGCTAGAGCTTGCTCCAGTGCCTTGGCGACAGATCCGCAGCTCAGACATGTTTCTAATGCCTCTGAATACCTCTTCCTCGGCATCGGGATAATGCGAGTATTCAAAATGAGCATAGATGTCCTTACAATGCTCGGCCACTTTACCCTTTCTGTCGTTCCTGTGGAAGATCACCTCACCGAAGTGGAAGGCTTTCATCTCTTGAACAAATTCTTCAGCTGAGGCAACCCCCGAGAACTTGTAAGCACCTATGCAGAAAGGTAGAGGGGGAAAGGAAGCCTTATGCTGTTTGTGGAGCATTGCTCCAATCCCATCCAGGAAGATCTGCCTTACTGCTTCTTTGAGGACCACATAATCTGTGGCATACTGTGGCAAAATGTATGGGGGCTTAGTCCCTCCAAACATTCTTAGGTAGGTGCCTTGCTCCGAAAAGTAGAAATCCCCGTAATTCTCAAGGACATCCAAAGCATTTTCTGACAGGCAGCTGGGCTCCTCCTTGAATATCTTCTCATACAGGGGCATGATGAACCCCTCACAGATGAGTTTGTAGCTGGGCTTGTAGTTCTGAGCCCATAACATCTTGAAAGCGATATAGACCGGGGTGGTGGCCTTATCCCATGTACAGCCCAATTTGGGGAAGTCTATCTTGGCCAAAATACAATCTATCAGATATGAGGACATGAAGAATTCAGCCTTCTTCAAGGCTAGTCCTTCCCTTGCATCTACTATCATCGAGGCCAAACTATCTAACAGGAGAGTGGCCCAGTCAAACACAGTTACCTTGAATGCCACGTAGTGGATAATAGGGACCCACTGAATCTTATACACCATGCCATCGGGCATGCCGAAGATCCTGCACAGCATTAAAGCGATCAATCTGAAAGAAGCTCTCAGATTCTGTACATCATATTCATCACTTCCTTTCTTTCTCAAATGCTTGCCTTCCATCAGTAGCTTCTTGGCCATCTCGACGTTGTTCATCTGGCTCAGCCATTCATCAGTCAGAGCTTATTGGACACGGGGAAATTTGTAGGCTGCCGCAAGATACGCGGTTTGAAATGAGGCAATAGCCACTTTCCCGCTATCATTTATCACTCTCCCTTCAACATCGGCATGTTGGAGTATCCATCCGATCACTTCAGCACAGGGGAACAGCTCAGGGCGGGTAGCGGCTCTAGTTATGCCTGAGGCTCTGATATTGAGATAGATTGGCCCTTCCTCTAGCAACATATCTGGGATTTCTTGGTCCCGGATCATTCTGTAGATGTCACCCCATCTGATTTCAGGAGGGACACCGGTGGTGCACCTAGTGTCTTGGAGTGAAGTTTCAGTTTTGAGTGGAGCAGGCTTCTTTTCTGTTATCTTAGCCTTCTTCTTACCGGTTTTCGGCATCTTGACTTATCCCTAATAGCACCCATATACAAGTCATCATGAACTTGAGCAACATACTGTGAGATTTCAACAGAGAGCATCATCTTTTTTTTAATATGAGAATGTGAAGCTGTATGTTTAGGAAGCAAAATACACCATTTCAACCTAAAATACAAATTAAAACATTTGAATCTTTAAAAGGGAAGAATTTGGAATGCTCCCGAGAGGATAGGTGCATCGCGGAACAATCCGCTCTTGGGTTGCCCTGGGAGAAATGATGATCTTCGTTTCAGCAGGAACATGATTATCAATTTTGGCCATCCCAATTCTTTAAAGGGGCAGGTTTGGGATGCTCCTGTGAAGATAAGCGCGTTTCGGCAGCAACGTGCTTTCGGTTTAGCTCTGGGGAAGAGGGTAACTTTCGTCACTGCTGCGGTTTGAAAGGCTAATTGCGGGTAAGCTCAGCTTGGAAAGACTCTGTGACGAAAAAGGAAGCCCCTTTCGTATTTACGACCCAGCGAGGGCTTCGAATGCCATTGTTATTTACGGCACTTGCCGATGTGTTCTATGGGAAGTTTTAGTTCGAGCGAGGGTAATGGCGCCGGAGACATACTGACGAAGCGGCTCTGGTGGCCATAGTTTCGAGTTTCGGCTCACGTAACTTAAACGCTCACGGGGTTTGGGTGACTTAACAAGCTTAACAATGTTAAATTTTCAGAATTTACTTCAATCTGATCTAGGATCTTAACTGAGAGAACAACATGTACAACATATCTACAGCATATCAATCATGGAGACAATAATTCAAGCACACAAGAGACACAAAGATTTACTTGGGGAAAACCATAAAGGTGAAAAACCCCAATAACTTCCTTAGAGATAGATAGAGCAATGATACAACCAACCAAGAGAGATAGACATAACCTAGCAGTAGATCCTCCTCCTCCATAAGTGCGCCACTCCTTCTTGAGTGCATGTGTGAGAAGTGAGTGAGTAAATAGAGTGCCTCCCGCACTCTATTTATACTTGACTTGACTTGCCTTTTTACCTAACTCATGTAGGCTCGAACTTAACCACATAACATAATGCTGACTGGGCCGACCCCCAATAGGGTGGTCTAATAACCCTTTCACCCACATGGCCGACCCCCAATAGGGTGGTCTAATAACTCTTTGACCCACATGACTTATACAGGGCCGACCCCAAACAAGGTGGTCTAATAACCCATTAAGTATAAGTTACGACACTTCCGTATAGAGGAATAATAACATCTCTATAGGAATACAATATACATATATGTGAAATACATTCCGAAGTGACATATACATCAACACTCCCTCTTAACTAGGAAGGTATTTCTCAGCACAGTTCTTCTAGCACAAGTCATCTTCTCTGGATCATCATCACTGGATAATCGTCATCAAGTCATCATCATCGTCACTGCTACTGCTATCTCAATCAATCTCTGAATCTACTCGTCATAGGAAGTTCTACAGAGCCAGTCCTTTTTCATACTGGATGTAGGCCCACCACCTGCAGGTCTTCATCATCACTGGCCATACTGTGGAATCCTCAGGACTTATTACGTGCGTCACAAAACCTCGAAAGAGCATCCCAGGATGTTACAGGTACACAACTCCGACCTGTAGGATCTCCCAGGGCGCTATTACATGTGACCCCACCACAAAACCTCGAAAGAGCATCCCAGGATGTTACGGGTACACAACTCCAACCTGAAGGATCTCCCAGGGCACAAATTACATGTGGTCACCACAAAACCTAGCAAGAGCATCTCAGGATGTTACGGGTACACAACTCCGACCTGAAATCTCCCAGGGCGCTATTATATGTGGTCATGGAAAAACCTCGCAAGAGCATCCTAGGACTGATTACAGGCACACAACCCAACCTATCGGATCTCCTAGGGCACTATTACATGCCATAGGACAAAACCTCGCAAGAGCATCTGCCAGATATCCCAGGGCGCTATTACATGCCATATGAAAAACATCGAAAGACTATCTGTAGATATCCCAGGGCACCGAATTACATGTCCTCCCAGATCAAAACCTCGAAAGAGCATTTGCCAGATGTCCCAGGGCACCGATATTACATGCCATAGGCAAAACCTTGAAAGACCATCTGCAAATCTCCCAGGGCACTAGATTACATGCTCATCTGCACAACCTGATCCACGGCCACAGAGTATCACCCTGATACTCACTATACATCATCCTGATCATCATCACTGCAACGTCCTGCTGCATGTCATCTGGAGCAACATCCTGAAGCTCGTCATCTATGATCATCCTGATCATCACTGCAACATCCTGCTGCATGTCATCTGGAGCAACATCCTGAGGCTCGTCATCTATGATCATCCTGATCATCACTGCAACATCCTGCTGCATGTCATCTGGAGCAACATCCTGAAGCTCGTCATCTATGATCATCAATGCATCTTCCTAATGCATACCAAGTATCTATCTGATACATATCATCATACATGATCCTCCTGATCATCAATGCATCTACCTGATGCATACCAAGTATCTACCTGATACATATCATCATACATGATCCTCCTAATCATCAATGTATCCACCTGATACAAATACAAATACATGATACATATCACCATACATGATCCACCTGATCATACAATGTATCCACCTGATACATATACAGATACATGGTCCAAGCATCCAACAGGATGCATATACGAAATACATACACATGATCCAACTGATCATATCCAGCATCTAACATGATGCATACATACATAAATGATCCAACTGATCATATCCAGCATCTAACATGATGCATACATACATAAATGATCCAACTGATCATATCCAGCATCCAACATGATGCGTACATACATACATAAAAATGATCCAACTGATCATATCAAGCAGAAACCAAAACATCATCTTGATGCTCATCATCCAGCGCTTACATCCACAGCCATGTGAAGGATCCTCCTTCCAACATGCTTGGAATGGCTTCAGCAAATGTGTCCATCACTTCTTCCTCGAAGTGTCCTCGATCTGAAGAACGCCAAGCCTCTCTCTGAAGTACTCGAACTTCACTCTGGCTAGTGGCTTCGTCAGCACATCTGCAATCTGCTCGTCCGTCGCAACATACAGGAGCTTCACAGCTCCTCTCTGCACCATATCCCTGATATAGTGATATTTGATCTCTATGTGTTTCGACCTGTCATGAAACACTGGGTTCTCGGACAGCTTCACACAACTCTGGTTATCACAGAAGATACCAGTAGCCTCAAATAACTCAGACAGTAGCTTCCGTAGCCATAGTGCCTCACAACTAGCTGAGCAGGCTGCAACATACTCTACCTCAGCTGTACTCAATGCTACGCAGGACTGCTTCCTGCTAAACCAAGAGATCACACCTGATCCCATACTGAAGCAACACCCAGATGTGCTCTTCCTATCTGCAGCACTGCCAGCCCAATCTGAATCAACATAACCCTGCAGGTTAAACTTTTGATTCGCCTCATACCTGAGCCCATAATCCACTGTACCCTTCAGGTACCTCAGAATATGCTTTATAGCAACCAGGTGAACACTCCTCGGATCCATCAGGAACTGGCTCAATGTGTTCAGAGTAAAGCAAATGTCTGGTCTCGTGTTCGTCAGGTACATCAAGGACCCAATCATCTGGCGATACATAGAGACATCAATCGGCTCAGATGAAGCATCACATAGAAGCTTTAGATTTGATGCCATAGGTGTGGCCATGGCCTTGCAATCCATCATCCCGAACCTCTTTGGGATATCTACTGCATACTTCCCTTGTCCAAGGAAGATTCTATCTGCACTCTGCCACACCTCCATGCCAAAAACAAATAGTGCATCATCCCCAAGTTCTTCATCTCGAACTTGGTAGTAAGCTTCCGCTGCGTGTCGGCAATCAATCTATCTTCACCATACCAAGTTCTGCACATATATGATTTCCTATCATGTGTCTCAGAACCAAGTGGCTGCTCTACATACACTTCTTCTTTAACTACACCATTCAAGGAAGCTGTCTTGAATCCATCTGGTGTATCTTCTATTTCATCACTTTTATATTTCTCAATGCTGCCATCTGCAACATGCTTGATCTGATAGTTCCAATTGGAAGTCATAGCAAACTTCCCTTCATGTCTTGGGATTACATCCCAAACATCATTCTTCATGAACGACGAATCATGGCATTTCATTTCTTCATCCTAGATCCTGGGAACTTCAATATCTTCAATATCTTCAATAGATATCTTTGTTGCTGGAACAAAATGTTGTAGTTCTTCTTTTGTAGGAGATGGCATACGATCCTTCCTACACAACAAGTTAAATTGCATGATTAGAAAACATCTCATAGTTTTCAGAACAAATTCTTACACATAAAGAAATATGCCATACAGTCATGCAATTATCTTAGCCAATGCTTCAATACAACATTTATCCATATTCTGTAACTTTCTAGATGCCTTCCAATCTCTACCAGAACATTGTTAAGAGTGTGCACAACTCCCAACATGTCAGCAAAGAGGTTTCATTCTAGATAAGTAGCAATGGAATGTTGTACAGTGCCATAGGCCACTTACCCATGCATATTAGGAGTATACTGTTCATCAATGCAATTATTCTAATATGCATAATACACAACCTAATTCTAGGAACATCAATATATACATTATTGAACAGTATTATTTAAGAAATGACAATTCAAATACTTATCTTTGTTTGTTCGTTGGGTGGACTCCCTCTGAGTCTTCGCTTCCTTGCAGGAGCTACTGGAGTCCTAATCTGAAGTAGCTTCTTCTACACCTTTCTGTTGTGGGATGTAGAGAGATGGTCAACTCCCTCTGAATATCTGCATCCTTGCATAAACCACTGGAGTGTACTCCCTCTTGATCTTTGCTTCCTGGATTACCTGTTCTTGAATCTCATATTCATCCTTGGTCCCTATGCATGCTTATTAGTATCATGAATGTGTTATCCTTGTGATCTCATATAAAATCATACATTCATTAGTATACTATTAAAACACAATAATCTCAAGCATGTATAGTCATGATCATTTCAAACAGAAATAATAAGCATTAGCATTCAAGGTTTATGTGGGATTCTTATGGTTAGTCAAATCATAAGAATCATAACATGTCTAAACCTGTAATTACTCAAACCTATGACTCTTCAGGTTAGTTGAATCATCAATCAAGATAAGAGATATAATATGCATAAAACCTGTGATTATTCAAACCTATACCTTCATGATTCTTCTGGTTAGTCATATCATCAATTATGGTAAGAAACATAATATGCATACAACCATGATTATTCAAACCTATGACTTCATGAATAATCATTATCAACAACACAACAGTGTAAGATCCTAAACCAAGGTAGAATTCTAGCTTGATATAGGAAAAACATACCTGGATTAGCATGCTAGCTAGTTTATGTCTAACATACCTGCATAATGTCTTTTGGTTCTCTTCAGTGACTTGTGCTAGTAACCTGCATGTCTCATAAGTTAACCATTGTATAAACAAGTTATACATACCTCGAAAGTAGATCTTCTATGTAATCCATGATAATGGATGAATCCTTGTCTTCATGTCACCATGATCATATGTTCTTGGACCAGAACATGATTTGTCTTTCTTGGTGTACCTTTCATGTTAGTAGAAAACATAAACCTCATACAACACCATAATGAATTAGTACAATCATAAGTGTCAACACCCTAACCAATGAATATCTTCTATCATGCATTCATAATTTTGTTAAGGTGATACGACAAATCTAAAATCAAAATTGTACTAACCGTAATAACATGAAGACAAACATACCATAAACTTAATCATGGAAAAATATCGAAACATACCTCGATGAGTCATACCTGTCGAGATCGCTTGTAATCTTCTTATGTAAGGCCTTAGCCTCATCTCCCTCTGAAATAGGAACTTCTTCACTCATGCAGATGATCAATCCATCTTCTTCTAGGATTAACCCAATCCACTTGAATTACAAGAACTGGGAGTGGAGCTAGATATGGGTTTGTTAGAGAAACCCCAAAAATTCAAACTTTGAGTTTCAAATTTCCGAAAGGATAGAAATATGTGCCTTGATGAGCTGATCAAGCTAGTATATTTAGAATTTGAAAACTTCAAAGTTTCACTCCTCAATTTTGCCTTTGAAACTTTCGGATTCACTGGACGTGACCCTGAACTGGGGTTTGATGAAGCCCACTCTTCTACCCAATCAAAAGGTTTGATCCAAAGCTCTAATCTTCTATTTTTCTGAGGAGCTTCCAGCCGTGGTCACAGATTTCAAAAATACCCATTTTTATAGAAGCCCTAATTTTCCACTTTTCTGATCAAAGTCCCGAACAAGGGTCTAATCAAGCCCGGCCTTCTGCCCGACCAAAAATTCTGATATTGGTCTCTAAAATTCTATTTTGATGAGTAGCATCCATTCGTGGTTTCCGATTACAAAAATTCCAACTTTCTCCGAAGCCCTAAATTCCGGAAGCCGTGAATTAAGGTACTCAAAAATAATTCTGTTTTGACAGAAATATGTACCTGATTTTTTCTGGTGTAACTCAAAACTTTTCGATCCACAGGGTCTGAAAAAGTTTCCTGAGATAGCCTGACCTGTTAGCTTTCCATCCCAACAGGTCTGACCTCAATTGGATTCTCTGAGAGAGAGTTATGCCAAGTGTCGCAACATGACCTGTTTTGGGATAATACAAGAGAGCAAACTTGTACGGCATGCCACGTGTCACTGTTTGACCTTCGGCCTCTGAAAACGTTTTCTGAGATAGCTCGGCCTGTTATCTTTCCATCCTGACAGGTCTGACCTCAATTGGACTCTCTGAGATAGAGTTATGCCAAGTGTCGCAACGTGACCTGTTTTGGGATAATACAGGAGAGTGAACTTGTACGGCGTGCCACGTGTCACTGTTTGACCTTCGGCCTCTGAAAACCTTTTCTAAGATAGTACAGTCTGTGTACTACCTGTCACTTTTTACGAACTTTCATTTGGAGCTTCCTAGCCTAAGTTATGACCTTTTTCCCAAGGTCACCTGATTTTGACTTAGATCTGGAAGAGGCAGAAACCCTATATTGCATAGATCATAAATCACAAAGTACAACGAATTAGAGGTTTTCCTTTGGACACAAGGTACCTGGAGATTTAATATTCGTCCTGTAATAATTTCAGATCCGAAAACTTCGCCAAAACGGATTTATAGCGAAAGTGCTACGATGACTGGTTTTTGCTATATCAAGCCCTAGCATCGTAAGTGCAACAAGTGTCATACATGCCATATCATGCCTTCTTTCAGGCTAGCTCTGATACCATGTTAAATTTTCAGAATTTACTTCAATTTGATCTAGGATCTTAACTGAGAGAACAACATGTACAGCATATCTACAGCATATCAATCATGGAGACAATAATGCAAGCACACAAGAGACACAAAGATTTACTTAGGGAAAACCATAAAGGTGAAAAACCCCAATAACTTCCTCAGAGATAGATAGAGCAATGATACAACCAACCAAGAGAGATAGCCATAACCTAGCAGCAGATCCTCCTCCTCCATAAGTGCGCCACTCATTCTTGAGTGCATGTGTGAGAAGTGAGTGAGTAAATAGAGTGCCTCCCGCACTCTATTTATACTTGACTTGACTTGCCTTTTTACCTAACTCATGTAGGCTCGAACTTAACCACATAACATAATGCTGACTGGGCCGACCCCCAATAGGGTGGTCTAATAACCCTTTGACCCACATGACTTATACAGGGCCGACCCCAAACAAGGTGGTCTAATAACCCATCAAGTATAAGTTACGACACTTCCGTATAGAGGAATAATAACATCTCTATAGGAATACAATATACATATATGTGAAATACATTCTGAAGTTACATATACATCAAAAAACTATGAGACCAGGGAGGAGCTCCTGCATTGACACATAAGCGAGGTTTTTCAGTCCCAACGCCGTCGTAATTTATAATAGAAAGGGGCTTCCTACGGCTGGTTTGATCAGGGGCGATGGCGCCCTTCTCTAATTTAAAATGGGTAGCGTCTACGCCGAGACCGAGGTTTATAAAAGCCCGGGGCTACTTTTTAGCTTACGGCTGGGGACACAAAAGGTCCATGGGGCTTCAACATATTTTGAAATAACGAGGCACACGGCCCGGGGAGGAAAATGGGACAGGTTTAACCGTCCAAACTAGCTGTCTCTACCCACAAACGTTTATTCTGTATTTGCTTTATATGACGAGAAGAACTTGATTCAAACCGTATTTGACGGGCAAAAATCGCCCATGACGGGCGTTTTGCCCGTCAAAACCCCACCAATGCCCATCATTTTCAAAAGAAAGGTAACCCAATAGCAATACGACGTGTAGGGGGACAAATTTACGGTTAAGATCCTACCTGGCACCGACGAGAAACTCTAACTGAGGTGGCCGTGAACGTGGTTGATTAATCTGAGCTGGAGCAGTTTGCGCGGCGTCCAACAAATCGTCCAATTGGAGAATTAACAATGCGTTGGCTCGTACCCCCACCGCCTATTAAAATAGAACCGGCACGTGCGGCATTTAGTTTGGTGGGTGGCACAATTAGTCATGGTTTAAATACCGGTACGTCGACGGTCACGTCAAGCCATCTCGATTTGCATGCGACCGCCTCTTGCGGGACAAACTGGCGAACTGTTTCCACTGTTTCGGGGAACGAAGGCGAATGGCCCCGCAAAAGGCCTCCACGATGCGAAAAAAAAAAAAAAAACGTTCCGCAAAGCTCATCTCATTCGGGAGGATATCGCGGAAGCTTCCGCTGTTTCGGGAGAGAGTGGTGAATTGCTTCCGCAAGAGGATTTCGCGACGTGATTAAGTTCTTTTGGTGGCCTCTTCAGGATGAAAACGTGAAGGCTCCCGAAACTGCGGAAAGCTTTCGTAAGTGGCTTCTGCAGTTTCGGAGGACTTCCGCCAACACTTCCGCAAAGGTCCTCGCGAAGAAATTTCTAAGTCTTTTTGGGCGGTTTAGACGAATGGCTCCCGCCGTTTCGGGAGCGAATCTTGAACTCTTCCGCAAAATTTTCCCGTAATCATTTCGAAAGCCTTTTCCGAGCGGTTTATGTGATCAGATTCCGCCGTTTCGGAAAGGTAGCCCTAGAGCTTCCGCGGTTTCGGGAGCAAAGGTTGAAAGCTTCCGCGAGGCTCGTTTCGCAAAGTTCTTTCAAAAATTCTAAGTTCTTTTCACGGTTTCAGAAGAAGTTCATGAATTTCTTCATGGTATTTCGGAAAGCTTTTGTGGATGGCTTCCACCGTTTCGGGAGGAAAACCCAAAGGTTTCCGCAGATTTTCGAAAGTTTTCTAAGTTTCTTTTTGGAACACTCATGCGAACGGCTTCCGTCGTTTCGGACAACTTCACTGAATGCTTCCGCCATTTCAGGCGGCTTTCATCAGAAGCTTCCACGATTTTAACAAAATATTCCAACTCCTTTCGGGCGCCTTTCCCAAGTTCTCCCGCCGTTTCGGGAAGAAAACCCGAAGGTTTCCGCAATTTTCCTTCCCACGGTCTGCGATTTGCAAAAGAAAATCTAAGTCCTTCTTTCGGAAAGGTTGATGGCAAGATGCTCAGTTGGGAAACAAGATTTCATGTTGAAAAACACAGCTACCGGCTGGGATGGCTTCTTAGGCAAACCTTCTACAAAAAATGAAAGGAGGGGCCCCAATATGTACAAAATTTTGGGGGGGGTGTTGCTACAACAACAAATTCCCAAGAAATATGGGAATTGGAGAATGTGTATAGAATACATAGCTTTGAATAATATTACCATCAATAATCGGTACCCTCTTCCCAGGACATATGACTTGCTAGATTAGTTGTAGCATACTAAGTACTCCACCAATATAGATCTCAAATTATGATACTAGTTTTAGAACTAAGCATGTAGAAAATATTCTTGTACATAGAGAAACATGAAACAACAAAAAACATGTGCATAAATGGACATGAGATATTTACCCTAAAAACCCAAACTAGGAAAACCAACCTTTTGTGTTGAAGAAATCTTCAATACCTCTTGGCCAATCCAACCAAGCCATGGCCAATATGGCCAACACCAACCACTAGAAGCATATTATAATGGATTTATTCAAGAATTTAAATAGGCGTTATCACATAAGATACCATGGTAAAATACCATGGATTACCCAAGAACATCAACTATCGAATACCATGGTCTCGTAAATCACCTACTGTAAAAATTGATTGTGTCAATGTTATCCTAAATACTCTATGACTAAGTCAATATTTACCCAACATTCCACCCTTAAAATTTGACAAGTAACATAAACACCTACCCCCCTCAAATTTGATTAACAAGTTGGTATATGAGAATACAACATGGTCCCAATCACCTATGTCTAGGTCTATATTATACACCAATGAATCATCAAATCAAGGATATCCATGCTTATGTAGGTCTTATACCAATATTCCCATTTACATGTGATAAAATCCAACTCCATAAAAGTGATTATGATTATATGGTTGAGCATGTGATTCTATCAAATATCAACATGTTTCATTTTCCACATCCCTTGTGCTCCAAATAAAATTACATAAACCAAGTACATTTCAGCCAAGTGCTTATCTTAAAGATTAAAGCATCTATGTTCTTCTTTACCTACATCCATTTCTATGATTCTTATACCAATTCTTCACATCAATGTATCTTCATCAAATCCAATAATCTAGGGGATCACTCATGAGAGAGGTTTATCCACCCAACAATGGCTCTCATGCCATATCTTAGAACTAAGAACATATAAAACATTCCTAGAGAGAGAGAGAGAAACATCAAACAACAATAAACATGCACATAAATGGACACGCGATGTTTACCCTAAAAATCTAAACTAGGATAACCATCCTTGATGTAGAAGATTTGTTCATTACTCTTTGCCAATTCAACAAACATTGACCACTTGAGGCATCTTATAATGGATTTTTTCAAATTGTTAGATAGGATTCATTGCATATGATACCATGGGCTCATAAACCACCTACAATAAATCCATAATTGATTGTACCATGGTTATCCTAACTACTCTATGACCAAGGCACAATTAACCCTACAAACACTAGGTATGAGTAAAATAACAAGACATATGGAAGACCACTTTCAAGATAAAGTAAGGCTTAAGTGAATGGTTGGCAATCCCTTTTGATAGATGGAATGCACTAGCTGCATTTTTTTTTTTAATGAAGTATGTATTGCATCCCCTTCTAAATTTATTTTTCATACTAGTGTACTTCAATGATATATTGATGTTTAGCTTTATTTGGGAAGAGAGTATCTCACATCTCATGTATGCGTTATAGGCCCTAAAAAATCATCAATTGTTGGAAAACCTTAACAAAATTAAAGTTTCCTAGCAATTATTGGTGTACATAGCGTACATGATTGGTGGAGGAGAGCTCAAGATTGATCTTGCAAAGATGTAAAACATCATCAAGTGGCCAAATCCTATAAATGTCAATAGAGTTAGGATATTTGTGGAAGTAGTTGCATACCTTCAAAAGATTATAACATCATTTTCATTTGTGGTTGCACAACTCCATGCCAAATGAACCAACAACAAAAATTTCTAGCCAATAAATAATTAATAAAATGTTTTTCAAGAGAAAAAAAAAGAAAAAATAGTCAAACACTATGATACTCATGAAGTATGTATGTATGTATCTATGTATGCATGCATGTTATGCATGAAATTTTTACATGAACCGAATTTCATAATACCATTTAATGGATTTTGAGGAGGTGGTGAGGGCATCTTTTGCTTGGAGCATCTTCTCTCTTGGGGGATTTATTTGGAGTTTGGGATTCAAAAAAAGAGATAGTAATATAAGCTTGCATATTCTATTGATTAAGGGATTGGGGGCCTTGAGTTATAATGACTGGAGGGTTCACTGGGAGGAGAGTCATCCCCCATGCTTGGTTGATTTGTTTCTTTCTATTAGTGAGAATGTTTGGATATAGCTTAAATATTCCATCACCTTGATTCTAAGTTAGTTTCTTTGCAATTTTGTTACGTATGCCTCCAAGATTTATCTTTATGTTTTGATCTATGAAATAGGCTTATTATTGTCATTAATTAGAGTAATATTATTTAATGTGTCTTAAATTATCTATATGTTGTGGTTTTCATGTACATAATTCTTATGATTTTCAGTATTTACATATGGTATCAGAGCATGGTTTCAATCCAGGAAGCCCAAGAACCCTTGCACCATTGTATGCATGGGATACGTTTTTGCATGATTAATTTATTTCAATATTGATTTATTCTGAGACATATAATACACAGTAATTATGGAGAATGGTGTAGTTATAGCTTGAGTCTTGAGTGGAACCCTATTCTTGTTTTTCATAAATCCATGAATCGTTTTAGTTTGTTGACCATGAGAAAATTGATATTTTCTTGCAAGATAGTGCTACACCTTTAAGGAATGTTATCACGTTGAATGGATGTCAATCTTGGTCATTCTTCCTGAAATTCAAACTTGAAAAAATGATTTTATATCTACATTGTCTATTTCTAATGCATGCAATCATAGCCATATTCATCATGGATTACAACCAACCCACCATTGGTTGCGACAAGGGGAGCCCACAATAAATCACATAAACTCATATAATATTAGGGTGTTAATATAGGAAATTATGAGCTAGACCACTCACAACTAGTGGGGGATGACAAGTTGTAGAGTGGGAAAAAGGTTAAGATTTAAGTGCTTAAGTATAACAATTGTCTACTATTGCATCATAGACCTTCAAGGAAAAATATACTATGGAATAGGTTGACCCTTAGATATTGGTGAGAAAATCACATGATGAGCAATACTCTTGTAATCCAATGATTGGTTTTGTATTGGGATTAGGTGAGCTAATCCTTCTAAGTGTGAAACTTTATAGTTACATGTGATGGATAAATCACTAGGGCTTAACCATTCCTCCATGCAGGTGGATTAAGAATGATATTAAAATTAACTAACAGTGACCTTGTGGTATTCTTTAACCCTTAAAATTAGAACAACACCATGTATACAGAGATTTATAATGCAAAAAACCAAATATTATAATGCAAAAAAACAAATATTATAATGCAAAATACCAAATACAAAGAGAATGGAAATAAAATGTTGTAGAATATAACCTTCTATTATGATAATCCAATAGAAAGCAATGTTCACTTGCCGCTTAAGGTGGGGAAAACTTTCACTTCAGAAAATCTCTAAATACAATAATACTTGACAAAAATCCATATCATCCTAACTCTTAAAATAAAATTTCAATAGCCAAAACCCTAACTACTTGTGGCCCCATCATTATTGAGTACCAACTACCTAGTGCACTTTAATTAACAAAGAGACCCTTTTCATATTAATTAATTAGCCACTGCCATCTGTTGACACATTTTGCTTTAATTGAATGCTTTCGCAAAGTTTTGCTTCAGCTATCTATTTTCTCCTATGTGTTGTACCATTCGAAAATTTTCCTAAACAAACTATTTTTCCACAATAATAAATTAGGGGGCCTAACGTAGGAAAATAATGCATAGTGAATAATGATTTGTGACATTTAAATGATTAAGACATGTTTAAAGATGAAGATCAATCTCAATGTACAAAGAAATAATGATCTGGTTATGTGATTATCTTTGAAGTTTGATTCGATTATTTTGAAAGGCCTTTGGATACATTTTATAAAGATTTTTTTGGTTGTATTCTTCTGGTTGGATAATCATATTAAAATTGAAATATTAGATTTTGGTTCGGGCCTTAACAAAAAGTGTATGGGCTAATATGCAAATATTTTGGGTGTGATTAAGGGTTCAATAATATATGTGTTGGTGGAATCCATCACAATCTTGTTGTGATCATTGCCAAGGTTACTCGAGTTGTCATTTGTGTGATAATTACAAAATTGAAACAATATCTAGGCAACCTTTTTATCCAAACAATTGCATGAAGTGACAAACGTTTGCTAATTTTGGCAGTACGATTATGGAGAATGGATATTAAAGCGATGGTACTGACACTTTGACTTGGAAAATTTTTGTGTCCATCATTTGATTTAGCAGTTTTTTGTTTGTTATGTGTGAACTATTGGATTTTGTTATGTTCTTAAATATGGATTTTATCTTCCGGCTCGTTCATAAAATATATTGTTTTTACAAGTTACCATAGTAAAAAATTGTTCTTTGAAGAAGTCGTTCGTTTTGAGGTAGCGGTGATTTTTTGGTTCTTTAAATAAATGATGTAATATTACTCCTGGTAAGTGTTTTTAAGTATAAAATGAAATTATACCTTAATTTCTTACGATGTTTGAAAGAAAATTATGGGTTAAATACTAGTTCCACCAAGACGTCAATAACTTGATTTTAATGAGATTCTTCTGTAATTTTTCGAAGGATATCTAGCCATTGTATGCAATTAAATAAAATATGGAGTTTGAAATGACATTTTTTATTAATAAATATTTGTTTGGGGTTGTACTTGTGATATTTATTTTGATGGCGTTTATCCATTGCGTGGGTTGGTGTTTCAAAATTTGACGTCTCTAGAGTCACAAGGGTTAATTACTTTCATGGTTATTCCTCTTGAATAATGAAGTTCCCTTAATAGCTTTGAGTTCAAATAATGTTGTTGGTGAATATGTTGCTGATGTGGTAGTTGGGTTTCGGGTGTGAATGAATAAGGTTACATGTGTTGTGATTTTAGTCCCATGAGCTTTCCTCCTAAAATATTTTTTTAATTAGAAATCCCTCGAGCCTCCATTTCCATTTCCTGAGATGTTGGGATGTTACAGTGTTGTTTCTAATTTCTACCCTAACTCAATTACCTAAGCTTTGATTCTTGCCAAAGCTGTGAAATAAATGTTTCTTAAAATAAAGGTTTATTGTCGGAATTTACTATCGATATCTCATAAAAAATCCTATTTGGGGTGATGAATATCAAGAAATATAAAATCGACCTTTCAATGAAGACTTGTCACATAAGATGATGTTTTTTTCTTTTGAAGCAATTCGATATTAACTTTTTATCTTGGCAAAGTGATGTTGTGGTATATTGATGAAAGATTTTCTCATAGGCTCGGTCTCTGTATGTATACAAAGGAATAAAGTTGTAATATTTTGGTCAAATTTACGAGATAATTGATGACCTAATTCCTGCTCAGTTTTTCCATACCTTCTTCATGTCCACTCCCATTTTACCTTGCTTCCATCCCTTTGTAACAACGACCATGTTTGATGATAATGATTCATTGTTGATGAATACGAAAGTGAAATGAGGTGATGTATGTCAATGTACATTTTTTTTGTTTGATGAATAATGATAAAATATGTTTTATCTTGCTTCAACACTCATGAGATTTTTCAGCAGAGGTTCGAGAAGGTCTGTAAGGGGTTGGAGAGGTAGAGGCCAGTATATATGGTGAGCTGACAGGAAAACAAACCTTATATTTTCAATTCACTTTGAAGCCAATTCTGAAGAATTTAATAGCTTACCACACACTAGACACCTTTATTTGGGCCCTGCACATACTCCTTCTGTTACATCCACTTATAATCATTCACCTTCTCGTATTCCGTCTACCATGCATCCTCATCCCCATCATATGAATTATCAACCTCATCCCTTTGTGCACAAGTCTAGTTGGGAACCAAGAATTTATTTGGCAAAGAGAAAAGGAGATGGTTGGGAACAATTTGAACATTATTCTTCCCATGATATTGTTTGTTGAGATATTGTAACTTATAAGAATATTATATTTGTACTTTATTATTCCATAGATGTTTCATTCCTCTGTGAAGACCTTATTATATATCCGGAGATGTTTTATTCCTCCATGAAGAATGTGGTAACTTGGGTTATTAGACTTCCCTAGTGGGGGTCGGCCCTATATGAGTCATGTGGGTTAAAGGGTTATTAGATCACCCTAGTGGGGTCGGCCCTGTCACATTATGTTAAGTGGTTAAGTTGGGCCCGACCTAGTTAATGTAAAGGACAAGTCGGAGTAGTATATAAATAGAGGAGGTGTGTTCCTCATTTATCACACTCACTCATTATTCACTCACTTGTGATTAGCGCATAAGTGAGAGAGAGATCTTCTATGGAGGAGAAGGAGCTCATGGTTTAGGATTACATCTTTGTATTTTCTGGTCATCTATATTGAGGAAGCTTTGCTGGGTTTTCTACCCCATGAGGGTTTCCCAGGGTAAATCTGTGTCTCTTGTGTTTATGATGTGCTTGTTGTTCTTTCAATGATCCTATATATGCTATTGTTGAGAATGGAATGTAATGCTAATATTTTCTATCTTATCATATTGAATCTTAACATGGTATCAGAGCTAGCCTGAAGGAAAGCAATGTATGGCACTTACGACACTTGCTTCACTTGCGAGAATTTGAATGTTAGGGTTTTATATAGCAAAAACCAGTCATCGTGGAACTTTCTCTATAAATCCATTTTGGCGAAGGTTCAGGATCTGAAACCTTTACAGGTCGTAGATAACATCCCTCTATACCTTGTGTCCAAAGGGAAGCCTCTAATGCATTGTACTTTGTGAGTTAAGATTAGTACAAGTTAGGGTTTCTGCCTCTTCCAGATCTCAGTCATAAACAGGTGACCTAGGAAAAAAGGTCACAACTTGGGATAGGAAGCTCCAAATGAAATTTCGTAAAAAGTGACAGGTAGAGAACAGATTGTACTTTCTCAGGTAAGTTTTGCAGAAGCCAAAGTTGATCCAATGACACGTGGCACGCCGTACAAGTTTGATCTCCGGTTTTATCCCATAAACAGGTCACGATGCGACACTTGGAATAACTCTCTGTAAGAAAATCCAATTGAGGTAAGACCTGTGGGGTTGGAAATATGACAGGTCAGGATACCATAGGTAGAAGTTTCAGACCCTGTGTATTCATAATTACAGAGATGCACCATAAACAATCAGGTGCATATTTCTATCAAAACAGAATTGGATTATGAGCACCTTCATTCTTGGCTTATTACTGCTGTGGGAATTTAGGGCTTAGGAGAAAGTTGGAATTTTTTTAATCGGAGTCCACGATTGAATGCTCCTCATTAAAATCGAAATTTAGAGACCAAGATCAAATTTTTTGGTTGGGCAGAAGGCTGGGCTTGATCAAACCCTAGTTTGGGATTTTGATCGGAAAGATGGAAAATTAGGGCTTCTGCAAAAGTTGGAATTTTTTAAGTCTGTGATCATGGCTGGAAGCTCCTCAGAAAAATCAAAGTTTAGAGATTTGGATCGAACCTTTTGATTGGACAGAAGGGTGGGCTTTATCAAACCCTAGTTCGGGGTCCTGTCTAGTGAATCCAGAAGTTTGAAAGGCAATTTTGAGGGGTCAAATTTTGCAGTTTTCAAAATTGAAGTATACCAGCTTGATCAAATTAGCAAGCCACATCTTTCCATCCATTCAGAAGTTTGAAATTCAAAATTTGAATTTTTAGGTTTTCTCTAACAAACCCTAATCCAGCTCCAGATCCAGTTTCAACAAATCAAAGTGGATTGGGGTAATCCTAGAAGAGAATGAATTGGACACCTACATAAGTGAAGAAGTTCCAGTTCCAGAGGGAGATGAGGCTAAGGCCTTACATAAGAAGACTACAAGCAATCCTAACAGGTATGACTTGAGGAAATACAGGTATGTTTTGAAAATCTGATTCTTGATTAAGTTCATAATATGTTTCAATGTCTTCATGTTATTAAGGTTAGTACAATTATGATTGTTTGATCATGAATGCATGTGAATGATAGAAGACATTCATTGATTAGGGTTATGACACTTATGATTGCACTAATGCACTTGTGGTGTTGTATGAGGATGATGTTGTCTGCTAACAAGATACAGGTACATCAAGAAAGACAAATCAAGTTCTATGACCATGATGACATAAAGACAAAGACTCATCCATGGTCTTTGACCACATAGAAGCTCTACTTACAAGGTATGTATGACTTTCTTCTACTATGCCTAACTTAAGAGATATGCAGGTTCTGGCACAAGGTCTCTAAATCATTGAAGAGAACAAAGAAGTTATTGTTTGGGTATGTTAAGACATAACCAAGCTTGATAATCCAGATATGTTTTCCTATATCAAGTTAGAATCCTACTTTGTTAGGATCTTCGGTAATTATACCTATGTATGAAATGATCATGATCATACATACTTAAGATTATTTAGAATCATAATTTTTTTATAGTATTAAGACTATACTAATGAATGTATGATTATGTATGAGATCATGATGATGACACTAGTGCACACTTAAGCATGCATAGTGGTCCAGGATGGATAGAAGTTCAAAATAGAGATCAAGTGGGAGGCAACCACACAAACATAAAAGATAAGTATTTAAGTTGTCATTTGAATTAATTCTTGAATATCTGAATAGTAAATGATATTGCTCGTAGTAGTTGTATGCATTCCTAGAATATATCATGCATAGTGTAAGCATTCATATAGCATTGAACAATATACTACTAATATGCATATGATGGGTAAGTTGGACAAACATTCCATTGTTGCTTGTTTAGAATGAAACCTCTTTGCTGACATGCTGAGAGCTGTGCACACTCTCGATAGTATGTTTTGGTAGAGATGGAAGGCATCGAGAAAGCCACTTTATGCATACAGGATATGGAAAAGTGTTGTGTCAAAGTACTGGTCAAGATAGTTGCATAACTATGTGAATCATATCTGTATGCATAATGGATTATCATGTCAAACATGATTTGATGATTATGAAGTATTACTAATCATGTAATTAACTTTGATTTGTAGGAAAAATCATGAAGAAAGATGAACACTGAACAAGTGATGGATGTTCAACAAGAAGATTTACAAATCAAACATACTATAGAAGGCTTGTGGCTAGAATATTCTCTTAGAAAGAGAAAGAGGATCATGACGAGATGTTTGCTCCAAGTGGCTAGATAAGACCATTCTCTTAATGGTGTAATTAAAGAAGAAGTGGGAATCGAGAAAAATCCCAGGATTCAATTAAAGAAAGCTATGTACGGGTACCTAGGATTGATAGTCATTTGATGAGCTTAATGATCACCATGGGTGATGCAAATTTCAACCTTTGATACAAGGTTGAAGATGGTGTATATATTCAGATGACATTCTTCTCTTAGATGAATGCAAGAAGGAACTCACCACAGAGTTCGAATGATCTTGAGGCTCATATCTGTAGACCCATCTGACGGGAGATGGAACAGATAGATATGCAGAAGATCACTCAATGTAGAGTGTGAATGATGTTCAGTCATAGAGGGAGAATTGACAGTTTCTTGACAAGATTGGGATTTACCAGAAGTAAATTTGATCCTAACCTTTACCTTAAGGTTATGGATGATGAACCTGCCATACTATTATTGTATGTGGATGATCTCTTTCTGACAAGGAATGAGAAACAAATCATGGAAATCAAGAAGAAGCTAGCTACAGAATTTGAGATGAAAGATCTTGGATTAATGCATTACTTCCTAAGTCTGGAAGTATTGCAAGGCTCAGAAGGAATCTTTCTCAACCAGGGAAAGTATGCTGTGGAAATCTTGAGAAGATTTGATATGTTGGAATGTACAACCATGGCCACTCTCATGGGTTCCGACTTGAAGCTGTTAGCTGATGACTCATCAGAGTTAGTGGATGTGACTCTGTGTAGACAGATTATTGGGTCATTGATGTATCTAATGAATACAAGGCTAGATATATGCTTTGTTGTGAACACCTTGAGTCAGTATCTAGTGGAACCTAGGCATGTTCACCTGATAGCTGCAATGCATGTGATGAGGTACCTAAAGGGTATGATAGACTTTGGTCTATGTTATCATGGAGATCATGACTTCATATTGTATGGCTACACAGATGTTGATTGGGAAGGAAGTGTATTAGACAGGAAGAGCACATCGGGTGGATGTTATTGTCTAGGATCTGCCATGATCTCGTGTTTTAGCAGGAAGCAATCTAGTGTGGCTCTCAGCACAGCTGAAGCAGAATATATAGCTGCTTGCTCTGCTAGTTGTGAAGCGGTATGGCTTCGGAAGTTGTTATCGAGATTGTTTGACTTGGATATGGACTCCACTATGATCCTATGTGACAACCATAGTTGTATCAAGATGACAGAGAATCCAGTGTTCCATGATAAGTCAAATCACATAGAGATCTGATATTTCTATATACAGGATATGGTGCAGAAAGGAGCTATCAAGCTCGAGTATGTGAGCACTGATGAACAAGTTGCTGATGTATTGACCAAACCTCTGTCTCAAAAAGAGTTTGAGTATTTTCGAGACAAGCTTGGTGTAGTTCAGAAGGACCCTCCTCAAAAGGGGGAGTTATGTGGTCGATGATGATATTTGGATACTGGTATCGATGTGGATACCTATATCGATGATGAGATTGCCCATATTGACGGTAATGTCAATGATGAGGATACTTGTATCGATGATGAGGATACTTATGTCGATTATATGGATACTTGTATTGATGATGATGATACTTGTGTCGATGATGTGCATACTGTATTGATGTGGATACTTGTATCCATGATGAGGCTACCTATTCTGACGATGAGGTCATTGTATGGTCCCTAGTGGACGTGATAGGACTCCATCGTCCCTGAACGCTTGGTTCAAAATGTGCATGATGGGGATTGCATCATCCCGGAACCACTAGTTCAAAATGTACGTGATGGGGATTGCATCATCCTAGAACCACTAGTTCAAAATGTACGTGATGGGGATTGCATCATCCCAGAACCACTAGTTCAAAATGTACATGATGGGGATTGCATCATCCCCAAACCACTAGTTCAAAATGTGCGTGATGGGGATTGCATCATCCCAGAACCACTAGTTCAAAATGTACATGATGGGGATTGAATCATCCCAGAACCACGAGTTCAAAATGTACGTGATGGGGATTGCATCATCTCGGAACCACTATTTCAAAATGTACGTGATGGGGATTGCATCATCCTGGAACCACTAGTTCAAAATGGATGAGAGGGGATTGTATCATCCCCAAACTTCAGTCCCTAAATTGATCCGCAGACAGATGTCTCCGAGAAGTGGTCCCTAGTGGACGAGAGGGGATTGTATCATACCCGGACTTCGGTCCATAAATTGATCCGTAGACATATGTCTTCGAGAAGTGTTCCCTAGTGGACGAGAGGGGCTTGCATCATCCCCATACTTCGGTCCCTAAATTGACCCGTAGACATATGTCTTCGAGAAGTGGTCCCTAGTGGACGAGAGGGGATTGCATCATCCCCGGACTTCGGTCCCTGAATTGATCCGTAGACATATGTCTTCGAGAAGTGGTCCCTAGTGGACGAGAGGGGATTGCATCATCCCTGGACTTCGGTCCCTGAATTGATCCGTAGACATATGTCTTTGAAAAAGAGGTCCTTAGACTCTGTATAAGTTGATGAGTGGACTGCATTGTCCCTAGACATGTTATGGTGTCTTAAATGGATCATGTGTATTCCAGGGTATGCTGTTATGATGCTGTTGATCATGATGATCTAGATGACGATGTTGTTGATCGTGATCATGATGATCTATATGACGATATTGTTGATCGTGATGATCTAGATGACGATGTTGTTGATCGTGATGATCTAGATGACGATGATGTTGATCGTGAGATGACGATGCTGCTGATCGTGAGGATCCAGATGTTGATGTTGCCGTAGTTGTTCAAGTGTTGCAGAAGATGAAGACTCAATACTGATGATGCTGATGTTCCAGTATTGATTATGTTCCAGTAACTGAATGAGTTACTGATGATGATGTATAAAGAAAGCTTCCAATGATTTATAGATGTATCATGTATCATGTAGTTGATGACTCCTTGCTCGTGTAGATGTTGTTATAATATCCTTCTCGTTAAGGGGGAGTGTTGAGATATTGTAGCTTCTAAGAATATTATATTTGTACTTTATTATTCCAGAGATGTTTCATTCCTCAGTGAAGACCTTATTGTATATCTAGAGATGTTTTATTCTTCCATGGAAAATGTGGTAACTTAGGTTATTAGACTTCCCTAGTGGGGGTCGGCCCTGTATGAGTCATGTGGGTTAAAGGGTTAGTAGACCACCCTAGTGGGGTCGACTCTGTCACATTATGTTAAGTGGTTAAGTTGGGGCCGACCTCGTTAATGTAAAAGACAAGTCGGAGTAGTGTATAAATAGAGGAGGCGTGTTCCTAATTTATCACACTCACTCATTATTCACTCACTTGTGATTAGCACATAAGTGAGAGAGAGATCTGCTATGGAGGAGAAGGAGCTCATGGTTGAGGATTACATCTTTGTATTTGTTGGTCATCTATATTAAGGAAGCTTTGCTGGGTTTTCTACCCCATGAGGGTTTCCCAGGATAAATCTGTGTCTCTTTTGTTTATGCTATGCTTATTGTTCTTTCAGTGATCCTATATATGCTATTGTTGTGAAATGGAATGTAATGCTAATATTTTCTATCTTAGCATATTGAATCTTAACATTGTTTCCTCTGCATATTTTGATAATCTTCCTATTGTTGTCCCCATTGCTCAAAATATTCCTTTGATTCAAAATCCCTCTTTTGCCCCTCAGATTGAAGCCATTGTGAATGTTGAAGGGCTGCTTCCTGAACAAAAGGTTGATGAAGAACATAATTCGATGGTTATATCAATTTCACAGTCTTATGCTTCAGTGGAAAAGCCACCTCAATTTCTATCTCGCTGTTCTAATACGTCATTGAGTTTTATCATGCATAAATTTCTCAAAGGATGTTATGATTTTGGTTTAGTATAGTTGGGGGAAACTATTATATTTTGATGTGATTTTGTATAATTTTGGAGACTGATAAGTATGGATGATCATAAGTTTTTTATGTTAAGTTTTGGACAAGATTATGATGCATATTTACTATTTATGAAATTTGGAGTTACAAGCAGGTTTACAAAAATATATGATAGTTTAAGTTATGTGTATACATGTGTTTGAGAGAAATGCACTTTTATTTATTTAATGGAATATGGTGGGTCCCCTTAGTTTTTTCAACACTTAATCTTTAATATAATTAAAAAGTGTTATTAGTACCCCATATCAAATCCTTTAACTTATCCTAATAACTCCCAAAACACTCTCTTGAGGTGGTTTCCAAACTGGTTTTCTTCAATAAGATCTATTTAAAGGATTGCATGCAAGAGAAGGGAGGGATCTACTCATGCTATGGTATGCCAGAAGATTGATTTTCCTTTGTATTTAATTTATAGCCTTTGGCTTACACTTTTATTTCATATTCTAACATTTGTGAAATTCCACAGGGTTAGATCAGTGAGCTTGAACAAACCTCACAATTTCACAATGTAATTACTGAGAAGAATTAGACAAAAACATGGATCAATTCACTCATAAAACTGAAACACACATGAAAAATTGTTGTTGATACATTAATCAGTTGTAAGCTAGAAATAAAAGAATGTTATAATAAAATGAATTCAATACCCTCAGGAGGATTCGAATTCACCTCAAGTCTAGGCCTAGTTTTCATTGGAACCATCTCCGGATAAGGTTCAGTGGCCACTGATGATGAATAATCAGTCAAATGGAGTAGGAATGAGCATAACTTAATCATGTGTGAACCAAATTATGGGAGGAGACTCCAAGGGGCCTCATAACTAGATGTTAGTGGTCAAGGAGGGTGCTCCTACACTCAGTTCCAATCAACTAGGATCTACAGTCAGTTAACTAAGCAATCAAGGGGACAAGGTTCCCTAAATCATGGAACTGATTGTCGGATCTCCTAAATCTATGCATGAGGGCGCATTGTAACTCCAATGATGGAAACAAGGCTCTCTAAGTGGCTAGGATGGATAATGATGTCTAAAAACAAGCTCCAGGGGGGGAAATAGGGACTAGGTGCTAGGAGACTCAACTGCTGATGCATGGATGCATCGAGTGTTGCATGGAATGCATGCATGCAAAGCATGCAAAACCAAAATAAGATGGTGAGAATATTCCAACACCCCCATGTTGGCCCCCAACAACTTCCCTTTTATTTTGCCAAATGAAGGAGCTCCCATTAGAATTTTGTAAATATTTAATTAGCTTTGGTTTTCTTTCGTTTTATCTTGTTTGGATTGGTAGGTAATTTCATATCTTCCTTTCCTTGAACTTTCACTCTTTTCTTTTTGCGGCTTTCCTCGCATGGCTTAAAGATTTGGCGATCTTGGTCGTTTTAACTCTCTTGGTTTCCTGGTTGCTCAACCATGATTGCATACCATTATCTATGTTCATTTGAGTGGATTGCATCTTTTGATTTTCTCAAGTTGACTTAAAACTAGATCTTGCATTATTTTGCTTTATTTATGAGTTTGACACTCGTTTTCATTTGAAATACATGATTATTAAACTCACAAGAAAATATTAAAATATCAAAGTATCTCTTATGATAGTTAATCATTGTTATGACAATTAAGTCCAACTTAAGTATATGATTAGCTTCATATAAGTTGGGATTATTAAAATAAAATAAAAAAGATATTTAAGAGCTTTATTATTTTACAAATATTACTTCTTTACCTAAGTTGGTATTTATGATGCTAACTTTATCTACAAAACTTTTCCTTTAATGTTTTCTCTCATTTTAAGACATGTAAAAACACTTTCCAAAATGTTTTCTCTCATTTTAAGACATGTAAAAATACTTTCCAAAAAAGAGTTATTTCAAATAAAAGGATAAAATTTTAAAAGTGATTATACATTGGTGTTAACGTCCTTACTCAAATGGTTAATCTTATTTTTGAACCAATAAAGTAATGTACATATTACCCATGGAGCTTTATATGGTTTGTCCTTTTATAATGTGTCTTAATTTGTCTATAAATTTCATTAAACAATCATTTTTGAAACGTGTCTTGAACCATAATTAACTTACTCAACATCATATTTTATTTTTTTTACCATCACTTAATTCTTAAAAGTTGCACGCCTTTATGGGTAAGTTTGGCCTTCATTTTTCACATTTTTTTTTTACAAACTTGTCATCCAAGCCGCAATATCATAATTAAAAATGAGTTTTCTAAAATTATTTTAAATTGATTAATGATAATTTTAGTTTACATTTCAAGTATGTTTCATGGCATGAACTATATCGAATTGTGAAGTAAAGGGATGGATATGTCACTTATATAGAGAGTTTTCATTCATTGCCACGCTTTGTTTTTCAAAAGAAAAATATTGTAAAAGCTTGTGCGCAGATTGGATTAAAGAAGCTTGCCATTACATGACAAAGTGGGAGAATTACACGATTCTTTGCTCCCAAAATCAAATTTAAAAGAGAAAGCACCAGCGTGAAAAGAGATCATTAAAAGAAAAGGTTCACGCAATAGCTGCCACCTTGACTCATTAGATAATATATTTTTGATCCTTCAAAATCCACGCAAGAGATAGTTACCAACACCAAGGCTCATTTTTCGCAAAGAGGGGGTGGAGGAGGAGGCTCTGTAAAAATTCGAGGGAAATTATTTTTCCAGAATTTATGTGTGAATTTTCCTGTAATAGTTCAATGGGTAGCATTAGAAGACATCATGACGAGTTGTAAGCAGCTGTTGTTCTTATTTGATTTGCCCAGAATTGTTTCACATACATCTTGAATCAGCTACTGTGGTATTTATGAAATTAATTTATGTAATATGGAACTCCTTTATGTTTCCTTGTGCTCATTATGATGTTGCCATAATCTTAGAATTATAGTTTTACATATTTGTTTAATCATTGATCGCCTGCTATATGAATTTGTTTAACAATTATATTCTCATATGATAATAACTGTTTCGTTATTTTAATGACGAATGTAGTTGAAATTGTTAATATGTTGTGATTGCAATTTAAACATGGTTTTCTTTTTTTTGAATTCAATTATATCATGCTTAATATTTATATTCAGATTCGCATAGCAGTGTTAATTTCAATCATGCTCATGTGCATATAGTTTAAACAATAGATTAAATAGAATTAGTTTTAATTTTAGAATTTTGATTTTATTTCATAATGGAAACCTATAGGTTTTTAGCAGCTGTTAAACTATTTTCAGTTTAGAAGCTACTAAACTGTTTGTTTCAGCTATTGGAAGTTGCATCATAGTTAACTTTACATTTCATTCTAGAATAGTTTATCATTTAGGAAATTATTAAAATCTGATTGTGAGACTCTCTATTCTAGAGAGAAAACCCACAAAGGTAGCAAAACAATAACCCTACGAGAGTTAGCCAATTTAAACATACTGGGGGTTGTGTTAAGCGCCTTGTGTGGGCTATCTCTCCTTGTTGGCCTCAAGACAAAAAATCCGGCCAACACCCCCCTTAAGCCAGACTATGAGGAAAAATACAAGCAAATAAATAGAAAATAAGGCCCTAGTTACTAAGACCAAAGGTCACCCCGTACAATCAATCTAGAAAAAGTGAGGAAAGAGGTAAAAACCAGTGGGAAACCCCCCCCTCAAAATAGACTGTAAAAAACTAACTAACCAAGGTAGCACTCACCCCAAGAAGGGATCGAAGATGAGTGAACTTCTTTACTGAAAAAGTCTTGGTGAAAATATTTGCAATCCGCTCTTCTGTAGGACAATAGAGCAGTGTGATGGTACGACCATGCACCAATCCTATGATGTAATTCATGTCTATCTCAATGTGTTTGGTTCTTTGTCTCAGAACCAGATTAGTAGAAATCCTGATAGCGCTATGATTGTCACAATAGATGACAGGTGGAGTACTATAGCGCATCCCAAGCTTCCTTCCGGGAGGGAGAGAAACAAGTTTCCAAGTCTCAATCCTTTGAAGAGTTTGGTACTCTTCTTCCATAGTTGATATCCATCTTGGATCTTGAGAGGCCTCAAATAAGGTTTTTGGATCTAATCCGATCATAAGAAAACATCTATCAGAAAGAAATAGATCTATATCAGAGAGTGCAAACCTTGCATTTTGAAACTCAGATCTAGTTCTTCTTGGATCTTGTGGATCTCCAACAAGATCACCTGCAGATTCACGAGTATTGGTATCCCATCTTGGAAGAGGAGGTGGATCTTCAGGTTGTTTTGGATCTGGAACTAGCATTCGCTCATTTTCACTTTAAGAGTCAAAATCTGAACATTCATGAGAGGATGCTTCGTTATCTTGTTCAATATGTTGTGGTGGAGTAGTTGGAAAGATGTCTTATTCGATATGGTTGGAATCATGCAATGGCCACTCCTCAAACCGGACACTTCTCTCAAGTAACGTATGCATGGTATATAGATATAGCATTTTGTAGGCCTTTGCATTATGTGTATAACCAACCAATATGCACTCTTTTCTTTATGGCTCTAAGGCTCTCCTCTTCTCGGAAGGAATCCTTTCCCGATCTCTAGATCCAAAGACTCTCAGATGAGACACATCTAGTTTGTATCCCATCCATGCTTCAAAAGGACTTTTTCCTTGTAGGCCTTTGTGAGGAACTCTGTTATGGAGGTATGCAGCACAGTTGACAACTTCTGCCCAAAGTCTAGGAGCCAAAGATTTAGACTCAAGCATGTAAGTTGCCATCTCTTTCAAAGTTCTTTCTTTTCTCTCTGCTACACCGTGTTGCTGTGGTGTGTAAGGAATAATGTGTTGCATATCAATACCTTCCTCTACAAAAAATAACTGAAACTCATTCTTCACATACTCTCCCCCATTGTCAGTACGAAGGACCTTGATCTTCTTATCAGTGAAATTTTCTACAGAAGCTTTAAAAAATTTGAAGTATCCAAATACTTATGACTTCAACTTAAGAAAATATACCCAACTAAATCTAGAATAATCATCTATGAATGTTAATATGTATCTTGGATTATTCAATGATGGGTGAGGAAGAGGTCCTGATATGTCACTATGAATCAACTCAAGAGGAGATGAGGATCTATTTTCTTTCCTTTCTCAAACTTGTGCTCCAGGTGCTTACCAATCAAGAAACCTTGACACGTGCCTTTAGCAAATCTGATGTTTGGAATCCCTTCAACCATTTTCTGATTCTGCAGTTCTTGTAAATATTTGTAGTTTATGTGCCCAAACCTCTCATGCCAAAGTCTGCTCACTTCATTTTCATAAGTAATAAGTGCACTTTGTTTTGAGTAAGACAAGAAGTGAGAAAACTAATAGAGTTTATAATGGTGATATGCAATTCCTTGTGCAATAATCTTCCCAAAAGAGATCTCTTGGATGTCAACTGCACTAGGAGTAAAAATTAATTCCTTGGGAACTCATGTATGGGTCATTTGATAAACAGAAAGGAGTTTAGCTGCCACGGTAGGAACATAGAGAACATCATTGAAGTATCCATGTTCCAGATTGATCCTTCTGATCCCTTTTGAGGAAACTTCAGAATCATCTCCCATCAGGGTAGAAGGCCCAACAGAGGGTTCGAATACAGAGAATAGATCCTTAGAAGTAGACATGTGTCTGGATGGTCCAGAATATATGATGAAGGAGGTTGCATTCGAAGTGCCATCCATGAGTGCATGACACCTCTCTTTCTCCTCTGATATAAGATCAACTTCTTTTCTTCTAGCATATGTAGGTACTGGAAGATTTTTTTTCTCTAGAAGCTGGGCCATGAGATCAATGGTCTTCTTCATGCAAGCACTTTTTGGATGAAAACCTCTGTTACAGTATGGAAATTTGGTCTTCTCTTTCTGGTTTTGCTTGCCTCTCTTTGGATTTGAGGTCCCTTCTTACTATTTGGGAGTCTCCCTTGACTTATGCTCATAAGGTTTATTTTCCTTACGCTTATGCTTCCCTTTTCCATTCGCATTATTTCCTTCTCCTGCAGTAAGAGCTTGATCTTTCTGGTTTTGCTTGCCTCTCTTTGGATTTGAGGTCCCTTCTTACTATTTGGGAGTCTCCCTTGACTTATGCTCATAAGGTTTATTTTCCTTACGCTTATGCTTCCCTTTTCCATTCGCATTATTTCCTTCTCCTGCAGTAAGAGCTTGATCCCTCTTTGGTTTTATTACTCCCATTTGCACCAATTTGTCCTGCTCCTTTGTGAGAGAGAGGATGAATGCATCTAGAGTGGGAATTTTCTAGTTTGGAATGGAAAGCTTTGTTGGTTGGAAGGTGGATAGAAACACATATTAGTCTAATACCAATTTTGAAAGAATAACAAGAATTAGTTGCTTGTCTTCTTTCTCAATTCCACATAGTTTTATCTGCACAACCAAGTTCTTGAATCTTGTGAAGAAATATGTGATGGATTTGAAACTGTTGTGAATCAGTGAGATCAACTCATTTTCCAAATGGTGACCTCTCAAATCTTCCTATTTCCCAAATAAGAATTCAATATTTTTCCAAACCTCCTTGGGAGTTTTCAAACTGGAGAGATGAAAGAGTATATCTTTGGAAATGTTGAGGCATAGAAATCCAACTGCTTCATAAAGTTTATTTAGATACTTGGCCTTTTCTCTAGTACCATTTGGCTCGACCTCAGTGACCTGTAACACTCTATAGAGACCTATGCTACGCACGGATATCTCCATTTGTTCCTTCCATTCAAATAAGTTGAAGGGAGTGAGTTTGGGAATCAAGGTGAGATCCATAGTAGCTAATTGAATGCGCTTTTGATGATGGAATAACCTGCAAAAAAAATGGAAATTTATCTGGAGGATTGTTGCAGAATCTATTGAACACTTATTTAGGATAGCAGGAACTTTTATCCGGATCCTTCACACTTGGATAGACCTGAAATGATTTCTTCAATGAATTCAATGCAATGGCACCAGGATTTGCAATGGAAATCCAAAGGCTTCTGGTGCACTATTGAAAAAAAACTACTCAATAAATTGCTACAACTGCTGCAACTCAAAAATATGTCACAAGATCTAATACCATGTCACGTCCCCGGTCACCTCGGTGTCCTTCAGAGGCGATGGGAGACAAACCTTGGATATACTTGCTAATTTTTTTCTTCTTTTTCCAAGCAGTCCAAAGGTTCCGCAACTCTGCACCCACATTGATATTCAGTCTGCAATCTGCAATCCGCAATCGGAAGTCGGAATTCAGACTACAAATTACAACTTCAATGAAAAATCTCCTCTTCGATTTCCACAATCTGCAATCCTCCTTGTTGGAATCAGAAGTCGGAATCCCCAATCGCATGTCGCCGAATAAATGCACCTTCGAGATTCGCAACCCGTAATTCACAGTGCGTAAATCGGAAATCAAAGAACCCAATTACACAATGCCAAAAAGTACGTCTCCGACTTCTGCAATATGCAATCCGCAATGCAGAAATTGGAAATCAGAACATCAATTTCACCACCTCGCCAAATTTCTCACTCGACTTCCGCAATCTGCAACCTGCATTGTGGAAGTTAGAAGTCGAAAACCTCAATTTAAAAACTTCGACGAATTACCTTTCTGAATTCCGCAATCCGCAATGCGGAACTCGGATGTTAGAACTCCAACTTCGCCAACCCGGTAAAATTACCTCCCCGACTTCTGCAATCCGCAATCTGCCTTGCGTAACTCAGAAGTCGGAAGTCCAACCTTACAAATCCAAAAGATTTTACCTGTTCGACTTATGCAATCCGTAGTTTGCATGTAGAATTCGGAAGTCAAAACTCCCATTTCGTAACCCCACCGAAAACACCCTTTCGACTTCCACAATCTGCAATCTGCATGAAGGTTCGGAAAGCTGGAAGCTCCAACCACACAACTTCTGCAGCCTCTAACTTTTTCATCCTAATTCCATTTTGGTAAAATCTGGCACCATTGGAAATCTCTTGGTGAGCACTATGCAGCTATAGGGTCTTCATACACACATGAGTATTCTGATCCTACCCTTATTCCACTCCAAAATATGGCCTTAAACCCCATCTATGCCTCATTACAACTCTACAAGAAGCTCTGATCCACTCTTCCATGTCCTCTATCTTTCAACTGGTCCATAGGAGTCATGAACACCATGGGGTGTATGTTCTTTCCCCATAGTCATGATTGAAATATTCTGCACCTCCTAGGCCTTGCACTTAGTCCTATACATCAAGGGACAATTCAAAGACATTATACCAATGGAAATGCAAATGTGCAGAATCATACTCAATGAACACAAAGGAATGAAACATTATCCACACACATAGAATGGGATACATCAGCATATCTCTCCCAGGTAGATCGATGAAATAACATGGAGAGACTTAGCCCTATTCCTCAAGCATAAATATATATGAGTGCCAACATAAGGATAAGAATGTAAATGTGCAAGAGCAAGGTAAATAACACACACAATAGAAATTAGCCATATTAACACATAGTGGAATGAAATAATGTCTTCACACATATCTATTATGCATAATTTAGCTTCCACCATTCAATCAATAATGAAACATTGTAGGACACATGATAGCATGATTCAAAGCACCAAAAAAACTCATTTTTTTCCTTGAATCTCCAAGCAACCTGGCTATGGACTGCAATGTTCCAACCCAACGATAGGTCTCTTCAAAGCCTGTATTATTTCAGCACTCAAAGACCACCCCCAATCTGGGGCTATGTATCCACTAAGGATGGACTAGGCAAGCTCACTCACAGCCTTGGTTGACAATCAATCAGAATTATCCAGCACATGGCTAGCTTTGTCAAGCAAGTGGGGAGTAGGTAACGACTTTCTAAATAAATAAGTTCATCCACAAAGCTATAGGAATAACTAGATGACCTCAGATAGTCTAGGAACCCCCATCACCTCCACTCTCAGCCTAAGTAAGGTCCCATTCTTTTTTGCACATTCCATAGGTCGCCTCTTCCCTTAGCACTGGACTGGGCATGTATGGTTGGTCCTGACTGTTAGATCTCTGTAAATGAGCCCTCTCTGACTCTACCATGCAGTCCAAACTCTCTTGGCCACTTCACACTATGATCTGCACTCGGATATTCCTTCACCTTGTGGCTGAATGGCTCTGTCCCACAGCATGGTTTCAGCTATCCAATTCGGTTATCTCATGAACTTCCGGGCATCTAAACCTCTTTTTTTTTTCTCCAAGGGTCGGGTTTGTGGATCCTTTATCAAATTCCACCTCCCAAACAATTTTTATGATTGATTTTGGCTCTACGAATTGTGGCCTCCCTCAGGATCGTGATTTCAGTTCCTTTCCTCTCTTCTTGGTCTGTGATGCATGATAACTGAGGTTGTTGGTCCACAATCGGGTAGGTATTAGGGTGAGAGAATTCCTAGGAGGTAGAGTAGCTTATGGGACAAGCGATCAGAGTCCTGTAGCCTACCTTACGGATTTTAGGGTTGTCCCATACTCCATCGACCTCATGAATAGTGCTCTTCACCCACTTCCTTACAGTAGCATTCAGTGGCAGCTAGGACAATCAAAGGGGTTCTCAAGCTGACATATGGAATCCTAGGGTTCCATTCCACAACCCCCTCACCACTCCCTAGTGGATACAAATAGCCCCCTAATTTAGTTGCATCCATAACCAGCTCCTTGGTATTTTGATTTACATTGTACAAAATACTTGCCTCTTCAATGTTGAGCATTCACTAGAGGGGCCTTGACCTTGATATCCACACTAGGAATCATACATCAAAAACATACAATATTTACATTACGGACATAATATCCTAAGGTTCAGAATGAGGGACATTACAATTCCCCTCCCCTTAGAATAACATCATCCTCGGTGTTCCAATACTTAGGAATAAATACACATGTCCAACCTTTACAAAAAAAATGTTGCAGGTATGTCCTGCATTTCATCCTTTACTTTGAGCTTCCAAAACCAAGTCCTTTGGCCTCTACAGATTGCTCCTCCTGGCTCTTCCATTCCATCTCAACTTATGGGCATTGTTCTACAACAATCCCTTCCTTTTCCTTACCTTCCAACTGATCCACAAGCCTGAAATATTCATGTCTGCTATCTCCTTGCTTCCCTGGCAATTGTTTGAGGAATATTTTTCAGTAAAATCCAATAGCTTTTGGTCTACTACCATGGCCAATGTGCACAACTAGCTCTCACGTTTCTCACTAGGGACACCAATGTGCACAGCTGGCTCTCACTTGTAACAATTGTAATCAATTGCTTTAATTTTCATCAGTGAATTCATCATGGAAACTTTTGCTAGGCCCAGCATAACATAAGCATTAAAATTAGTCAACCAATTGACATGGAAAGTTCATGCTTTCCCAACATACACATGAACTCATTCATGCTCATCCTTTCACATGGAATTTTCTATTTCAGCATTCACAATTTATTTCAAGCAAATAAACATGATCAACTTTCATCCATATTATGCATTCAACAATTTTCTGTTTCTAAATGCATCAATCAAAAAGGAAAGAGAAGAGTAAGCGTTTCCCCCTCTTAGTCTTGTTCCAATCCAGAGCCACACCACCACTGTGGTTCCATGCTCCTTAGTCTCTTTCACTTCCAATGTGAATGCTTGATTTTCCCTTTCATTGTTTTGGCGATGACACTTAGTGTCTAAGGTCTATACAAGGCCTCTCAACCAAGGAATCCTTCCCCATGGTTTACCTACAGAATCTTGGCTACTAGGACCCACACAAGTCCACTAGCACCATTCTCCCATTGTTTATTCTACTGATATTTCTATACTATTCACATGTCCAAATGCATCCTTAGGATGCCTTCAAAATCCTTTCTTCCCGCAATGACCTAGGTTTCCAACAAAGAAACAACAGTGTATCATCTTTTATGTTATAAGACTTGTACATGAAATCTTTCATTATTCAGAATAAGGAATATATTATAATTAAATACGTATCTGTATTGGAAATTTCCTTGCTACTCCAAAGGTTCCTTCTCCACTTTACAAGACTTGGATCACCTGTGGAATGGATGTTTGGCCAACACAGATGCTGTTCCAAAACATCCAAGTAGTCAATGCCAAACCAGTACACCGACTGGGTTTATCAGGCATTGATGGTGCCAAACCAGTCCCATACCTGGTTTTCCTTCTCCATTGCTAAGCCAACACTTCCGTTTGCGTCAAAAATTCAATGGAAGGAAACTACAACATGATCATTTTTAGGTCAAGGGATCTACTTTGGAGCCATAGGAATCTCAATGGTTTTCTAGTCAGTCTCGGCACCCACCTCACTACTGAACCAATAGGGATTTTATGCCTTAACCAATATCACCACATTCCAACTCACAAGGTCCAACCAGCATACTAAATGGATTTATTAGGAAATGGAACAACCACTCCCACACATAAGGATGGTACCCTTCTTCACTTTTCTTCTTAGTATGTAGCACCAAGTTTCATCTGTTTCAACTGACGACACAAGATGGGTAACCAATCTCGTCAGTATCGCTGATATAGAATTGTAAACATTTTTCATAGCATTCACTCTCTAATATTGAAACACCATGAATGTGAGATTCCTTTAAGGTGCAGTCAATATTGACAACCCTAACATAGCCCAACACCCGAAAGGTGTGCACCCATTTTCGATGTGATCCATGTAGGCCCTAATCATACATAAGCAATCTGAAATAATAGAAAAATAAAAAACCTGCTCCACCTATTAACTCTAATAATTAGTCATGCATATTCTTAGCTAGGGTTACCGAATACTCATATATTTTGCAGATGTATCTTTCTCTTCCTTCACGAGGAATGGGGGCACCCTTTTCTAAGTTAACAGTCCCTCGGTTTTCCATCCCAAACCTTCTCACGTTCCATAGACAACATATGCCCTATTGGCATAATTTTACCATCTCACCCACATTATTTTCCAACATGCAGTTCAGATGAGACATTCTCAAAATATCCAATAATGTTGCACCCAAAACCCATTTCCAAAGCATGGGTCCTTCCCATGGAGTTTGGCTTCTGCAAGCCATCACACATGGTCTTCCTGCAATGCGTATTCAACAATTTATTTGCAACCATGAGATCATTCTCACAACATTTGGAATTGGCACATGGTAGATTCTAGCCTTTAAGATGGACTTACCCACATGGACATGCCCAAGACAATCCACCTGAAATCTGAAAATTTAAATCAGTCCAAACATTTGTAATTTTTCATGCATATAATGTTTTCAATGCTGCAACAATCACTGAAGTGTTTTAGAATTATAACACTCCATAATTCAAAACACTTTCAGTTGCTCACATCTCAATTGTAATGAAATATATATCTATACTTTATATGAATCATTATCACAATGAAACTATAAGATACCATCAAACCATCTATGCAATATAATAAAACTTTCCATACTCATTACTTCACAACCATACTATTTTATGCAACTCCGTCCTACCAACTGAGCATTCTGGTGGCGCATCATGTTGAAATATTGTAACTTCAAAGAATATTATATTTGTACTTTATTATTCCGGAGATGTTTCATTCTTCCGTGAAGATCTTATTGTATATCCGGAGATGTTTATTCCTCCGTCGGAATGTGGTAACTCGGGTTATTAGACTTCCCTAGTGGGGGTCGGCCCTGTATGTGTTATGTGGGTCAAAGGGTTATTAGACCACCCTAGAGGGGTCGTCCCAGTCAGTTGTAGTGGGGTATTTAACCCATTGGTTAAATACGAGCCTACGTGTACTTGTGTAAAAGATATGTCAGAGTAGTGTATAAATATAGGATGTGTGTTCCTCATTTGACACACACACTCACTTGAGAAAGGCGCACTTGTGGAGGAGAGGTCTGCTATGGTGGAGGAGGAGATCATGTCTTTGGTTTGCATCTTTGTATATTGCTGGTCATCTATATTGAGGAAGCTTTACTGGGTTTTCTACCCCATGAGGGTTTCCTAGGATAAATCTGTGTCTCTTGTGTTTATGCTATGCTTGTTGTTTCTTCAGTGATCCTGTATATGCTATTATTGTGAAATGGAATGTAATGCTTCTATTTTCAGTCTTAGCATATTAAATATTAACATGGTATCAGAGCTAACCTGAAGGAAGGCAAGGTATGGCACTTACGACACTTGCTTTACTTACGACAATTTGAAGGTTAGGGTTTTACATAGCAAAAACCAGTCATCGTGGAACTTTCGCTATAAATCCATTTCTGTGAAGTTTACAGGTCGAAGATAACATCCCCAGGTACCTTGTGTCCAAAGGGAACCCTCAGATTCGTTGTACTTTATGAGTTATGATCAGTACAAGTTAGGGTTTCTGCCTCTTCTAGATCTCAGTCAAAATCAGGTAACCTTGGAAAAAAGGTCATAACTTGGGCTAGGAAGCTCCAAATGAAATTTCATAAAATGTGACAGGTAGTACACAGACTGTACTATCTTAGAAAATGTTTTCAGAGGCCGAAGGTGAACTAGTGACACGTGGAACGCCGTACAAGTTCGCTCTCCTGTTTTATCCAATAAACAGGTCACATTGCGACACTTGGCATAACTCTCTCTCAGAGAGTCCAATTGAGGTCATACCTGTCAGGATAGAAATATAACAGGGCGAGCTATCTCAGGAAAATGTTTCAGAGGTCGAAGTTCAAACAGTGACACATGGCATGCCATACAAGTTCGCCCTCCCGTTTTATCCCATAAACAGGTCACGTTGCGACACTTGGCATAACTCTCTCTTAGAAAATCCAATTGAGGTCAGACCTGTCAGGATGGAAAGATGATAGGTCAGGCTACTGTAGAAAAAGTTTTCAGACCCTGTGGAACAAAAATTTCAGAGTTATAGCAGAAACAATCAGGTGCATATTTCTGTCAAAACATAATTATTTTTGGAGCACCTTTATTCATGGCTTCCGGAATTTAGGGTGTCGGAGAAAGTTAGAATTTTTGGGAATCAGAGTCCACGGCTGAATGCTACTCAGGAAAATCAAAATTTAGAGACCAAGATCGAATTTTTTGGTTGGATAGAAGACCGGGCTTGATCAAACCCTAGTTCGGGATTTTTATCAGAAAGATGGAAAATTAGGGCTTCAGCAAAAGTTGGAATTTTTGAAGTCTGTAACCACGGCTGGAGCCTCCTCAAAAAAATAAGAGTTTAGAGCCTTGGATCGAACCTTTTGATTGGACAAAAGGGTGGGCTTCATCAAACCCTAGTTCGGGTTCCTGTCCAGAAGATCCAGAAGTTTCGAAGCCAATTTTGAGGGGTCAAATTTTGGAGATTTCAAAAGTGAAGTATGCTAGTTTGATCAGCTCAGCAAGACACATAATTCCATCCATTCGGAAGCATGCAAGTCAAAGATTGAATTTTTAGGGTTTCTTTAGCAAGCCCTAATCAAGCTCCAAATCAAGTTTCAGGGGGAGTTGAGGCTAAGGCCTTACATAAGAAGACTACAAGAAGTCTCGACAGGTATGACTTAAGGAGGTTCGGGTATGTCTTGAAATCTGATTCTTGATTAAGTTCATAATGTGTTTGTCTTCATGTTATTTATTAGTACAATCTTGATTAATGTTAGAATTGTCTTATCACCCTAGTAACAGTATGAATGCATGTGAATGATCGAAGACATTCATTGATTAGGGCTATATGATTGTACTAATGCATTATGGTGTTGTATGAGGTTGATGTCGTTTGCTAACAAGATAAAGGTACATCACAAAAGACAAAGCAAGCTCCTTAAAACATGACAACATGAAGACAAAGACTCATCCATAATCTTTGTTCTACTTACGAGGTATGTATGACTTTGTTATATTATGCTTAACCTATGAGACATGCAGGTTCTAGCTCAGGATCTCTAAATCATTGAAGAGATTGTTTAGGTATGTTGTACATAACTAAGCAGGTATACTAATCCAGGTATGTTTTCCTATGACAAGTTAGAATCTTACCTTAGGATCCCTTATATAAGTATACTTGGTATGATTGGTTATGCTTATTCATAAAGTTAGTAATCAAGGGTTTATGCATATTATGTCTCTTATCTTGATGATCTAATTAACCAGAAGAGTACTGTGATCAAACAAGAATATGCATAAGTAAAAGAATACTTCCTTGAAACCTTGAATATTATCTATAATCATGACTATACATTTTCAAAGATTATTTAGAACTAGAATGTTTTGATAATATTGAGAATATACTAATGAATGTATGTCTGTGTATGATATCATGAGGATGACACTAGTGCACACTTGAGCATGCACAGTGGTACAGAATGAATAGAAGTTCAAAAGACATATAGAAGATCAAGCGGGAGGCAACCACACAAACATAAAAGATAAGTATTTGAGTTGTTATTTTAAATAGTAAATGATATTGCTTGTATGCATATTTGTATTCCTAGAATATATCATGCTGAGTGTAAACATTCATAGAGCATTGAACATTATACTACTAATATGCATATGATTGGTAAGTTGGACAAACATTCCATTGTTGCTTGTCTAGAATGAAACCTCTTTGTAGACATGCTGAGAGCTGTGCACACTCTCAATAGTATGTTTTGGTAGAGATGGAAGGCATCTAGATAGCCACTGTATGCATACAGGATATGGGAAAGTGTTGTGCCAAAGTATTGGTCAAAATAGTTACATAACTATGTAAATGATATCTGTATGCATAATAGGTTATCATGTCAATATGATTTGATGATTATGAAGTATTACTAATCATGTACTTAATTTTGATTTGTAGGAAAGATCATGATGAATGATGAACACTGAACAAGCGATGGATGTTCAAACAAAAGGATTTACAAATCAAACACACTATAGAAGGCTTGTGGCTAGAAAATTCTCTTAGAAAGAGGAAGAGAATCATGATAAGATGTTTGCTCCAAGTGGCTAGATAAGACCATTCTCTTAATGGTGTAATTAAAGAAGAAGTGTGAATCAGGTTCTGTATGGGTACCCATGATCGATAATCAATTGATGAGCTTAATGATCACCATGGGTGATGAGGATCTCAACCTTTGCTACAAGGCTGAATATTGTTTCTATACACAGACGATATGGTGCAGAAAGGAACCAAAAGTTCAAATTTGTAACAATGTACTAACCAAACCTCTACTGATCCGATGTACTAACCAAACCTCTACCTCAAGTAAAGTTTTCTGAGACAAACTTAATATAGTTCAGAAGGACCCTCCTCGAAAGGGGGAGTGATGTGATAACTCATGATGAGATTGCCTGCATCGACAGTGAGGTCGATGATGAGGATACCTATATTAGTGATGCCGACAGAGAGGTTGGTGGATGGTCCTTAGACAGGGTCTAAGGTGACAAGAGGATTGCATCATCCTTGAACATATATTCTAAAAGAGGCCGTAGACATGATGTCTCCGAAAATGAAGTCCTTGGTGGACATATAGGATTGCATCATCCTAAAGAGAGCCGTAGACATATGTCTTCGAGAATGAAGTCCTTGGTGGACTTGAGGGGATTGGATCATCCCTGGACTTTAGTCCTAAAGAGAGCCGTAGACGTATGTCTTCGAGAATGAAGTCCTTGGTGGACTTGAGGGGATTGGATCATCCCTGGACTTCATTCCTAAAGAAGAGCCGTAGACGTATGTCTTCGAGAATGAAGTTTTTGGTGAACATGTGAGGGGATTGGATCATCCCTGGAATTTAGTCCTAAAGAGAGCCGTAGACGTATGTCTTCGAGAATGAAGTCCTTGGTGGACTTGAGGGGATTGGATCATCCCTGGACTTCAGTCCTAAAGAAGAGCCGTAGACGTATGTCTTCGAGAATGAAGTTCTTGGTGAACATGTGAGGGGATTGGATCATCCCTGGACTTCAGTCCTAAAGAAGAGCCGTAGATGTATGTCTTCGAGAATGAAGTTCTTGGTGAACATGTGAGGGGATTGGATCATCCCTGGACTTCAGTCCTAAAGAAGAGCCGTAGACGTATGTCTTCGAGAATGAAGTTTTTGGTGAACATGTGAGGGGATTGGATCATCCCTGGACTTCAGTCCTAAAGAAGAGCCGTAGACGTATGTCTTCGAGAATGAATTTTTTGGTGAACATGTGAGGAGATTGGATCATCCCTGGACTTCAGTCCTAAAGAAGAGCCGTAGACGTATGTCTTCGAGAATGAAGTCCTTGGTGGACGGTTGAGGATTGAGTCATCCTTGGACATGGTCCTAAATGTACGGTTGAGGATTAAGTCATCCTTGGATGTGGTCCTAAATTACGGTTGAGGATTGAGTCATCCTTGGACGTGGTCCTAAATGTACGGTTGAGGATTGAGTCATCCTTGGACGTGGTCCTAAATGTACGGTTGAGGATTGAGTCATCCTTGGACGTGGTCCTAAATGTACGGTTGAGGATTGAGTCATCCTTGGACGTGGTCCTAAATGTACGGTTGAGGATTGAGTCATCCTTGGACAGTAAATCCAGTAATTCCGAAAGGAAGGATAGTCCTAAATGAATTGAGTGGATTAAATCATCCTTGGACAGTAAATCCAGTAATTCCGAAAGGAAGGATATTCCTAAATGAATTGAGTGGATTAAATCATCCTTGGACAGTAAATCCAGTAATTCCGAAAGGAAGGATAGTCCTAAATGAATTGAGTGGATTAAATCATCCTTGGACAGTAAATCCAGTAATTCCGAAAGGAAGGATAGTCCTAAATGAATTGAGTGGATTAAATCATCCTTGGACAGTAAATCCAGTAATTCTGAAAGGAATGATAGTCCTAAATGAATTGAATGGATTAAATCATCCTTGGACAGTAAATCTAGTAATTCCGAAAGGAAGGATAGTCCTAAATGAGATTGAGTGGACTAATCATCCTGTAAATAGATTGGGATTGCCTCGTCCCTAGACATGGTGAGATGTCTTAAAGTGATAAGGACTAATCATCCTGTAAATAGATTGGGATTGCCTCGTCCCTAGACATGGTGAGATGTCTTAAGGTGATAAGGACTAATCATCCTATAAATAGATTGGGATTGCCTCGTCCCTAGACATGGTGAGATGTCTTAAAGTGATAAGGACTAATCATCTTGTAAATAGATTGGGATTGCCTCGTACCTAGACATGGTGAGGTGTCTTAAAGTGATAAGGATTGATCATCCTGTAAGTTGATCTGGATTGCATCATCCATAGACATGAGAGTTGTCTTAAACTGAGAGGGACTGATCATCCCGTAAGCGGATCAGGATTGTATCATCCTTGGATCTATGTCCTTAAGTGAGAGGGATTGATCATCCCGTAATTGGATTTTATGTGTTGCAGGGTATGTTGTTATTGTGTATACTTGTATTGATGAGGATACTTGTATTGATGATATGTATACTTGTATTGATGAAGATACTTGTATTGATGATGTGTATACTTGTATTGATGAGGATACTTGCATTGATGATGTGTATACTTGTATTGATGAGGATACTTGTATTGATGATGTGTATACTTGTATTGATGAGGATACTTGTATTGATGATGTGTATACTTGTATTGATGAGGATACTTGTATTAATGATACTTATACTTGTATTGATGATGTTGTTGATCGTGATGATCTAGATGACGATGTTGTTGATCGTGATGATCTAGATGACGATGCTGCTGATCGTGATGATCTAGATGACGATGATGCTGATCGTGATGATCTAGATGATGATGCTGCTGATCGTGTGATGACGATGTTGATGATCATGTGATGATGATGCTGATGATCGTGTGATGACGATGTTGATGATCGTGTGATGACGATGTTGATGATCATGTGATGACGATGCTGATGATCGTGTGATGACGATGTTGATGATCGTGTGATGACGATGCTGATGATTGTGATGTTGATGATGATGTTGATGATCGTGTGATGACGATGATGATGATTGTGAGATGATGATGCTGATGATCATGAGGATCCAGATGTTGATGTTGTTGTATTTGTTCGAGTGCTGCAGAAGATAAAGACTCAGTACTGAAGATGTTGATGTTCCAGTATTGAATATGTTCCAGTAACTGCTTGAGTTACTGATGATGTTGAGAAAGATTCCAATGATTTATAGATGTATCATGTATGATGTTGATGACTCCTTGCTCGTGCAGATACTGTTATAACATCCTTCTCGTTAAGGGGGAGTGTTGAAATATTGTAACTTCAAAGAATATTATATTTGTACTTTATTATTCCGGAGATGTTTCATTCCTCCGTGAAGATCTTATTGTATATCCGGAGATGTTTATTCCTCCGTCAGAATGTGGTAACTCGGGTTATTAGACTTCCCTAGTGGGGGTCGGCCCTGTATGTGTTATGTGGGTCAAATGGTTATTAGACCACCCTAGAGGGGTCGGCCCAGTCAGTTGTAGTGGGGTATTTAACCCATTGGTTAAATACGAGCCTACGTGTACTTGTGTAAAAGATATGTCAGAGTAGTGTATAAATAGAGGAGGTGTGTTCCTCATTTGACACACACACTCACTTGAGAAAGGCGCACTTGTGGAGGAGATGTCTGCTATGGTGGAGGAGGAGATCATGTCTTTGGTTTGCATCTTTGTATATTGCTGGTCATCTATATTGAGGAAGCTTTACTAGGTTTTCTACCCCATGAGGGTTTCCCAGGATAAATCTGTGTCTCTTGTGTTTATGCTATGCTTGTTGTTTCTTCAGTGATCCTGTATATGCTATTATTGTGAAATGGAATGTAATGCTGCTATTTTCAGTCTTAGCATATTAAATATTAAGACATCAAACCTGAATACCTTCTTCATGCACTCACTCTCTAGCATTCATAGCAGCTCATGAAATGATCCCAGAATTACCATTAATTCATCATTTCATCTATTATCTAATTGTAATGACACATATGTAATACAACCATTCATTCCCACAATGTATCCCAACATGTGCACCCACAAACATGCATGCACATTTACAATATTTACATTATCTTTTAATGTGCATTCACTTCATGCAACCACATATTTACAAAATATATTAATGCATATGCCCTCAATGTCACCTTGCATTGATCCATGTATACTATTCTATCATGTCATGCATTCCACTATTCTAGACACATTATGGACTAACTAGGGCTATCTCACATAACATGCACTACTATAACAGGACCATAATTCCTCACTCGCTTTGGTTATTAAACTCATAACCAACATATACAAATGGCATGCTATAATTTCATATGAATGCATTCTAACATTTAAACATTCGCATGGTATAATGTTCCTTTCCCTTACTACCCCACACCTCACCATACCATGATGGTATGACATTAACATGGATGCATTCAACCTTACACACATACCATTTTATGATTACTAAATATGGTTCAAGAGGTTCTTACCCAATCCCCTTTCAACACTTAAACAATTAGCATGAATAACCATTACCTGCATGGCTCCCATTAACATATTTGATGTTACCTGATCAATTGGCCTCTTGCAAGGACTACACCACCCTTCCACCAACCTCCTCATCATAGATTTGTTTCACCAATCCTTCTCATAGGGTTGCTAGTCACATGCAACAACATCATCAACATCTTCAACCATTCTTCAACCACAAGAATTGTCATTAGTGGCTCATTGCATATGTAAAACCTTACTATGTTTACCAATATGCAACATCCTATACATGCACAAAACAAGGAAATTTTTAGGGGCGAAAATTCGCCAATTGGCTATTTTTTGGACCTTTTTTCAAAAAATAAATTCGTTATTTGGTCATTTTTAGCCTCTAATATTGCCTATATTTAGATCAAATATGTTTTTTATCATAATATTTGCCAAAATTTACAATTTTTAGTAGTAAATTGTATGTTTCATATTTAATATTCGCCTACCAATCTATATTTATGTTTTTTTCAATCCAAAATAATCGCCTAGAATACTATACTTAAGTATACTTTTATAATCCTTAAAAAATATCCTAGCACAAACATTTTCACAAGCACTATGCAATATCTAGCAATATGCCTACTAGTACATATTCACTTAATACACCTCATCTCTTGCATTCTCAGCATTCTTATGTTATAAATTTATGTATATAAAACTCATAAAATATAAACACAAGAGAAAGAAGGGGATTAAGGAATTTTCCCTTTCCATTCCCCTTCATAGCATGGAATTATTATTCCATATCATAGATGGTATAATTGCATGGCCTTGTCATCCCTCTATAGCTTTCCTTGATCACTGCAATAACTCTTATTGCATCAGGTCCTCACACTTTTCTATTCACATTGCTTTCAGAATTGTGGTCACGTCCAACTTGGCCTCTCTTGAACTCCTTGTAAGCTTATACTTTGGCCCAAGAAGTCCTAGTGATGCAACCTTCTGCTATGATACCATTTGTCACGCCCTTGGTCACCTCAGTGTCTTTCAGAGGCGATGGGAGACAACCCTTGAATCTACCTGCTAATTTTTTCTTCTTTTTGCAAGCAATCCAATGGTTCCACAACTCTGCACCAGCATTGATCTTCAGTCCGCAATCCGCAATCGGAAGTCGAATTACAAATTACAACTCCGATGAGAATCCCCTCTTCGACTTCTGCAATCTGCAATCCACCTTGCAGGAATCAGAAGTTGGAATCCCTAATCGCACGTCACCGAATAAATGCACCTCCGAGATCCGCAACCCATAGTGCAGAAATCAGAAACTGGAGTGCCCAATTACACAGTGCCAAAAACCATGTCTCTAACTTCCACAATATGCAATCCACAATGTGGAAATCGAAAATCAGAACGTCAATTTCACCACCTCACCGAATTTCTCACCCGAGTTCCGCAATCGGCAACCCACGTTGCAGAAGTCAGAAGTCAGAAACATCAATTTATCAACTTCGATGAATTATCTTTCTGAATTACACAATGCGAAATGCGGAACTCGGATGTCGGAACTCCAACTTTGCCAACCCAGGAAAATTACCTCCCTGACTTCCGCAATCCACAATCCTCCTTGCGAAACTTGGAAGTCGGAATTCCAACCTTACAACTCTGGAAGATCTTACCTTTCTGACTTCTGCAATCCATAGTACGGATGCAGAACTCAAAAGTTGGAATTCCCATTTCGAAACCCCATCGAAAATTCCCTTCCGACTTCCGCAATCCGCAATCCACATGCGGGTTTGGAAAGTTAGAAGCTCCAACCGCACAACTTCTCTAGCCCCTAACTTCTTCATCCTAAGTCCATTTTGGGAAAGTCCGGCACCATTGGAAATCTCTTGGGGATAAATATGCAACTAAAGGGTCTTAATCCACACCTAATGATTATGATCCTACCCTTATTCAACTCCAAATTATGGCCTTAAACCCAATCTATGCCTCTTTACCACTCCGTAAGAAGCTCTGTTACACTCTGCCATGTCATCTCTGATCCTTCAACTGGTCCACAGGGGTCATGAACACCACAAGGGGTGTCTATTATTTCCCCAAAGTCATGATTGAAGTATTCTGCACCTCCTAGGCCTTGCATTTAGTCCTATTCATCAAGGGACAATTCAAAGACATTATACCAATGGAAATGAAAATGTGTAGAAGCATACTCAATTAACACAAAGGAATGAAACATTATCCACACACATAGAATGGGATACATTAGCATATCTCTCCTAGGTAGATTGATGAAATAACATGTAGAGACTTAGCACTATTCCTCAAGCATAAATACATATGAGTATCAACATAAGGATAAGAATGTAAATGTGCAAGAGAAAGGTAAATAATACACACAACAGAAATTAACCATATTAACAAACAGTTGAATGAAATAATGTCTTCTCACATATCTATCATGCATCATTTAGCTTCCACCATTCAGTCAATAATGAAACATTGTAGGAAACGGGATATCATGATTCAAAGCACATAAAACACTCATATTTTTCCTTGAATCTACAAGCAAACTAGCTATGGAATGCAACATTCCAACCCAACCATAGGTCTTTGCACAACCTGTATTGTTTGAGCACTCAGCGACCACCCCCGAGCTGGGGCTATGTATCCACTAAGGAGGGACTAGGAAATCTCACTCACAACCTTGGTTCATAGTCAATCATGGTTATCTAGCACATAGATAGCTTTTTCAAGCAAGTGGGGAGCAGGTAAGGGATTTATAAATCAATAAGTTCATCCACAGAGCTATAGGAATATCCATATGACCTTAGATAATCTAGGCACCCCCATCACCTCTACTCTCAACCTAAGTAAGGTCCCCTTCTCTGTTGCACATTCCCTAGGGATCCCCTTACCTTAGCACTAAACTAGGTAGGTATGGTTGGTCCTGACTATTAGATTAAGGTAAATGAGCCATCTCTGACTCTACCATGCAGTCCAAAACCTCTTAGCCTCTTCCCACTGCAATCCGTATTCGGATATTTATTGACCTTGCGACCAAATGGATCTGTCCCGCAGCAGGCCTCGGATATCCAATCTGGTTCTCTCATGAACTTGTGGGCATCTAAACCTCTTAGTTTTTTTTCTCCAAGGGTCGAGTCTATGGATCCTTTATTGAATTCCACATCCCACACAAGTTTTCTAAGCGATTTTGGCTCTACGAATTGTGGCCTCCCTCAGGATCATGATTTCGGTTCCTTTCCTCTCTGCTTGGTCTGTGATGTGTGATAACTGAGGTTATTGGTCCAAACTGGGGTATAGATTAGGGCGAGCAAGTTCCCAGGAGGTAGATTGGATTATGGGACAAGTGATCAGAGCCCCATACCCTTCCTTACGGATTTTAGGGTTGTCCCATACTCCATCGACCTCATGAATAGTGCCCTTCACCCACTTCCTTACAGCAGCATTCAATGGAAGATAGGAAAGGAAAAGGGGTTCTCAAGGTTACATATGGCAGCCTGGGGTTCCATTCCACAACCCCCTCACCACTCCCTAGTGGATACACATATTCCCATCATTTAGTTGCATCCATAGCCAGCTCCTTGGTATTTTTATTTACATGGTATCATTTACATCATTTACATTTTTCATGGCTTAGTAGCACATGGTTACCATAATACCAAATACTTGCCTCTTCAAGGCTGAGCATTCACTAGTCGAGCCTTAGCCTTGATCTCCATGCTAGGAATCATACATCACATGCATACAATATTTACATTACAGTCAAAATATCCTAAGGGTCAGAATGAGGGACATTACAATTCCCCCACCCTTAGAATAACACCGTCCTCGGTGTTCCAATACTTAGGAATACATACACATGTCCAAACTTTACAAAAAGAATGTTGCAGGCATGTCCTGCATTTCCTCCTTTACTTTGAGCTTCCAAAACCAAGTCCTTTGGCCTCAAAGTCTTCTCATGTTGGCTTTGTCCTTCCAGATGCACCTGTGGGCATTTTTCTACAACAATCCCTTCCTTTTCCTTAACTTCCAGCTAATCCACAAGCCTGAAATCTTCATGGATGCTATCTCCTTGCTTCCTTGGAAATTGTTTGAGGAATATTTTTCATCCAAATCCAACAGCTTTTGGTCTACTGCCATGGCCAATGTGCAAAGTTGTCTCTCACTTTGCTCACTAGCAACACTTGGATTGTAATAGTTTTAATCAATTGCTTTAATTTTCATCTATGAATTCATCATGGCAACTTTTATTAGGCCTAGCATAACATAAGCATTAAAATTAGTTAATTACTTTCCCAATTGACATGGAAAGTTCATGCTTTCCCAACATACACATGAACTAATTCATGCTCATCCTTTCATAGGGAATTTTTTATTTCAGCATTCACAATTTATTTCAAGCATCAACTTTCTACCATATCATGCATTCAACAATTTTCTGTTTTCGAAATGCATCAATCAAAAAGGAAAGAGAAGAGTAAGAGTTTCCCCCTCTTAGTCTTGTTCCAATCCAGAGCCACACCACCAATGTTGTTCCATGCTCCTTAGCCTCTTTCACTTCCAATGTGAATTCTTGACTCGCCCTTTCATTGTTTTGGTGATGACACTTAGTGTCTAAGGTCTATCCAAGGCCTGTCAACCAGGGAATTCTCCCCCATGGTTTACCTACAGAACCTTGGATTCTAGGACACACACAAGTCCACTAGAACCATTTTCCCATTGCTACTTCTACTGATCTTTCTAGAACAGTAACATGTTCTTTCTCTGCTTTACTATCCTTGGATCACCTATGGAATGAATGTTTGGCCATCACACATGCTAGTCCACAACATCCAAGTAGTCAATGCCAATCCAGTACACCGACTAGGTTTATCAGGAATTGATGGTACCAAACCAGTCCCATACATTGTTTTCCCTCTACATTTCCAAGCCAACAATTCCATCTGGGTCAACAGGTCAATGAAAGGAAATTGCACCATGACCATTTCCAGGTCAAGGGCTCTACTTCGGATCCATAGGAATCTCAATCGTTTTATAGGCAGTCTCGACACCCACCTCACTGCTGAAACAATAGGGATTTTATGCCTTCACCAATATAACCACATTCCAACTCACAAGGTCCAACCAGCATACTGACTAGATTTATTAAGAAATGGAACAACCAATCCCACACATAAGGATGGTACCCTTCTTCACTTTGCTTCTTAGTATGCAGCACCAAGTTTCATCTATTTCAACTGATGACACAAGATTGGTAACCAATCTCATCAGTATCGTTGATATATAAATGTAAACATTTTTCATAACATTCACTCTCTAATATTGAAACACCATTAATGCATCAATTCCTTTAGGGTGTAGTAAATATTGAGAACCCTAACATAGCCCAACACCCGTAAGGTGTGCACCCCTTTATTATGTGATCCATGTAGGCCCTAATCATACACAAGCAATCTGAAATAATAGAAAAATAAAAAACATGCTCTGCCTATTAACTATAATAATTAGTCATGCATATTCTTAGCTAGGGTTATAGAGTACTCATCTGTTTTGCAGATGTATCTTTCTCTTCCTTCGTGAGGAATGGGGGCTCCCTTCTATGAGTTAATAATCCCTCGGTTTGCCACAGCAAACCCTCTCACGTTCCATATAAAACATATGCCCTATTGGCATAATTTTACCATCTCACCCACATTATTTTCCAACATGCAGTTCGGATGAGACATTCTCAAAATATCCAATGGTGGTTCACCCGAAACCCATTTCCAAAGCATGGGCCCTTCCCATGGAGTTTGGCTTCTACAAGCCATCACATATGGTCTTCCAGCAATTTATTTACAACCATGAGATCATTCTCACAACATTTGGCCTTTGCACATGGTACATTCTAGCCTTTAAGATGGACTTACTCACATGGCCATGCCCAAGACAACCTACCTGAAATCTGAAAATTTAAATCAGTCCAAACACTTGTAATTTTTCATGCATATAATGTTTTCATTACTGCAATAGTCACTGAAGTGTTTTAGAATTATAACACTCCATAATTCAAAACACTTTCAGTTGCTCACATCTCAATTGTAATGAAATATATATCTATACTTTATATGCATCATTATCACAATGAAACCACAAGATACCATCACACCATCTATGCAATTTAATAAAACTTTCCATACTCATTACTTCACAACCATATTATTTTATGCAACTCTTCCCTACCAATTGAGAATTCTGGTGGCCAATCAAACGTGACTACCTTCTTCACGCACTCACTCTCCTGCATTCACAGAAGCTCATGAAATGATCCCATAATTACCATTAATTCATCATTTCATCTATTATCTAATTGTAATGACACATATGTACAACCATGCATTCACACAATGCATCACAACATGTACACCCACACACATGCATGCACATTTACAATATTTAAATTATCTTTTAATGTCCATTCACTTCATGCAACCACATATTTACAAAATAGTTTAATGCATATCCACTCAATGTCACCTTGCATTGATCCGTGCATACTATACTATCATGGCATGCATTCCACTATTCTAGGCACATTATGACCTAACTAGGGCTATCTCACATAGTACGCACTACTATAATAGGACCATAAGTCCTCACTCGCTTTGGTTATTAAAATCATAACCAGGGTATTTTTTAAGGATTGTAATAGTATACTTAAGTATAGTATTCGAGGCAATTATTTTGGATTTGAAAAAACATATATATAGATAGGTAGGCGAATATTAAATATGAAACATACAATCTACCCCTAAAACCTATAAATTTTGATGAATATTATGATAAAAAAACATATTTTATGTAAATATAGGCGATATTAGAGACTAAAAATTACCAAATAGCAAATTTATTTTTTGAAAAAAGGCCCAAAAAATAGCCAATTGGCGAAATTTCGCCCCTAAAAATTTCCCTGATCATAACCAACATATACAAATGGCATGATATAATTTCATATGAATGAATTCTAACATTTAAACATTCGCATGGTATAAGGTTCCTTTCCCTTACTACCCCATACCTCACCATACCATGGTGGTATGACATTAATATGGATGAATTCAACCTTACATGCATACCATTTTATGATTACTAAATATGGTTCAAGGGATTCTTACGCAATCCCCTTTCAACACTTAAACAATTAGCATGAATAACCCTTACTATGCATGGCTCTCATTAACATATGTGATGTTACCTGATCAGCTGGCATCTTGCAAGGACTACACCACCCTTCCACCAACCTCCTGATCATAGATTTGTTGCACCAATCCTTCTCATAGGGTTGCTGGTCACATGCAACAACATCATCAACATATTCAACTATGATTCAACCACAACAATTGTCATTAATGCCTAATTGCATATGTTAAACCTTACTACTTTTACCAATATGCAACATCCTATACATGCACAAACATTTTCACAGGCACTATTCAATATATAGCAATATGTCTACTAGTACATATTCACTTGATACACCTCATCTCTTTCAGTCTGAGCATTCCTATGCTATACTTTTTTGTATATAAACTCATAAAACATAAACACAAGAGCAAGACCAAGGTTAAGGAATTATCCCTTTCCATTCCCCTTCATAGCATGGAATTCTTCTTCCATATCATAGTTGGTCCAATTGCATGGCCTTTTCAGCCCTTTGTGGATTTCCTTGATCACTGTAATAGCTCTTATTGCATCAGGTCCTCACGCTCTGTTGTTCACACTGATTTCAGACTTCTGGTCACGTCCAACTTGGCCTCCCTTGCACTCCCTGCAAGATTATACTTTGTCCCAAGCAGCCCCAGTGCTGCAACCTTGGGATCTGATACCATTTGTCAAGTCCTCGGTCACCTCGGTGTCCTTCAGAGGCGATGGGAGACAACCCTTGGATCTACTTGCTAATTTTTTTATTCCTTTTTCCGCAATCCGCAATCCGCAATCCGAAGTCGGAAGTCGGACTACAAATTACAACTTCGACGAAAATATCCTCTCTGACTTCCACAATCCGCAATCCTCCTTGTGGGAATCAAAAGTTAGAATCCCCAATCGCACGCTGCCGAATAAATTCACCTCCGATATCCGTAACCCGCAATCCACAGTGCAGAAATCGGAAATCGGAGCACCCAATTACACAACACCGAAAACCACGTCTCTGACTTCCTCAATCCACAATCCTCAATGAGGAAATAGGAAATTGGAACATCAATTTTTCCACCTCGCCAAATTTCTCACTTGATTTCCGCAATCCGCAACCCGCGTTGCGGAAGTTGAAAGTCCGAAACCTCAATTTCTCAACTTCGACGAATTACCTTTCTGAATTCCGCAATCCGCAATGCGGAACTTGAATGTCAAAACTCCAACTTCGCCAACCCGGGAAAATTACCTCCTTGACTTCCGTAATCCGCAATATTCCTTGCAGAACTCGGAAGTCAGAAGTCCAACCTTACAACTCTGGAATATTTTACCTTTCCGACTTCTGCAATTCGCAGTTCACACTTAGAACTCAGAAGTCGAAACTCCCATTTCGCAACCCCGTCAAAAAAGCCCTTCCGACTTCCGCAATCCACAATCCGCATGCAGGTTCGGAAAGTCGAAAGCTCCAACCACACAACTTATCCAATCCCTAACTTCTTCATCCTAAGTCCATTTTGGGAAAATATGATACTGTTGGAAATATATTAGTGAGCACTATGCAGTTGTAGGGTCATCATCCACACCTGCGGATTTTGTTCCTTCCCTTCTTCCACTCCAAAAGATGGCTTTAAACCCCATCTATGCCTCTTTACCACTCTATAAGAACCTCTGCTCCACTCTTCCATGTCCTATCTCCTTCAACTGGTTCACAGGGGTCATGAACACCACAGGGGGTGTCTATTCTTTCCCCACAGTCATGACTGAAGTATTTTATGCCTCCTGGGCCTTGCACTTAGTCCTATTCATCAGAGGTCAATTCAAAGACATTATACCAATGGAAATGCAAATGTGAAGAAGCATACTCAATGAACACAAATGAATGAAACATTATCCACACACATAGAATGGGATACATCAACATATCTCTCCCAGGAAGATTGATGAAATAACATGCAGAGACTTATCCCTATTCCTCAAGCATAAATACATATGAGTACCAACATAAGGATAAGAATGTAAATGTGCAAGAGCAAGGTAAATAACACACACAATAGAAATTATCCATATTAACACACAGTGGAATGAAATAATGTCTTCATACATATCTATCATTCATCATTTAGCTTCCACCATTCAGTCAATAATGAAACATTGTAGGACACAGTATAACATGATTCAAAGTACAGAAAACACTCATCTTTTTCCTTGAATATCCAAGCAAACTGGCTATGGACCGCAACGTTCCAACCCAACCATAGGTATCTTTCTAGCTTGTATTATTTCAGCACTTAGAGACTACTTCTGAGCTAGGGCTATGTATCCACTAAGGAAGGACTGGGAAAGCTCACTCACAACCTTGTTTCACAGTCAATCAAGGTTATCCATCACATAGCTAGATTTGTCAAGCAAATCGAGAGCAGGTAAGGGCTTTATAAATTAATAAGTTCATCCATAGAGCTATAAGCATAACCAGATGACCTTTGACATTATAGGAACCCCCATCACCTCCACTCTCATCCTAAGTAAGGTTCCCTTCTCTATTGCACAGTCCCTAGGGAGCCCCTTCCCTTAGCACTGAACTGGGAAAGTATGGTTGGTCCTTACTGTTAGATCAAGGTAAATGAGCCCTCTCTGACTCTACCATGCATTCCAAACCCTCTTGGCCTCTTTCCACTACGATTTGCACTCGGATCTTCCTTGAACTTGCAGAAAAATGGATCTGTCCCAAAGTAGGGTCTCGACTATCGAATTTGGTTCTCTCATGAAATTTCAGGCTTCTAAACCTCTTATAGTTTTTGCTCCAAGGGTTAGGTTTGTGGATCCTTTATTGAATTCCACCTCCCACACAAGTTTTCTGAGCGATTTTGGCTCTGTGAATCGTAGCCTCCCTCAGGATTGCGATTTTGGTTCCTTTCCTCTCTGCTTGGTCTGTGATGTGTGATAACTGATGTTGTTGGTCCACAATGGGTTAGGGATTAGGGTGAGAAAATTCCCAGGAGTTAGAGTGGCTTATGGGACAAGTGATTACAGTCCCATACCCTACCTTACGGATTTCAGGGTTGTCCCATACTCCATCGACCTCATGAACAATGCACTTCACCCACTTCCTTACAACAACATTCAATGGCAGCTAGGACATTCAAAGGGGTTCTCAAGGTGGCATATGGAATCCTAAGGTTCCATTCCACGACCCCCTCACCACTCCCTAGTGGATACACATAGCCCCCTCATTTAGTTGCATCCATAACCAACTCCTTGGTATTTTTATTTACATAGTATCATTTACATAATTTACACTTTTCATGGCTTACTAGGACATGGTTACCATAATACCAAATACTTGCCTCTTCAAGGCTAAGCATTCACTAGCGGGGCCTTAGCCTTGAGCTCCACGCTAGGAATCATACATCACATGCATACAATATTTACATTACAGCCAAAATATCCTAAGGGTCAGAATGAGGGACATTACATACCATGTGAAATACCACAGGGGTAGATCATTGAGCTTGAACAAACCCTTCAATTTCACAATGTAATTACTGAGAAAAATTAGACAAAAACATGGATCAATTCACTCATAAAGCTAAAACACACATGAAAAAATGTCGTTGATACATTAATCAGTTGTAAGCTGGAAATCAAATAATGTTACAATAGAATGAATTTGATTCCCTGAGGAGGATTCAAATTCACCTCATGTCTAGGCTTAGTTTGCATTGGAACCATCTCCCGATAAGGTTCAATGGCCACCGATGATGAATAATCAGTCAACTGGATTAGGACTGAGCATAACTGAATCACGTGGGCACCAAAATAGGGGAGGATACTCCAAGGGGGCACATAACTAACTGTCAGTGGTCAAGGAGGGCGCTCCTACACTTAGTAGCAGTCAACTAGGAGCTATAGTCAATTAACTGAGCAATCAAGGATACACGGTTCTCTAAATCATGGAACTGACTATCAGATCTCCTAAATATGTGCATGAGGGTGCCTTGTAACTCCAGTGATGGAAACAAGGTGGACTAAGTGGCTAGGAGGGATAATGAGGGCCAAAAAGAAGCTCCAAGGGACCAAAATAGGGACTAGGTTCTAGGAGACTCAATTTTTGATGCATGGATGCATGGAGTGCTGCATGGAATGCATGCATGCATGAAAAATGAATGCACAATATGCAAAACCAAAATAATATGGTGAGAATATTCCAATAGCATTTATGTGATCACAAGAGTTCTTTTTAGGTGATAGATTGGAGATTAAGAATCAATTTTGTGTTGTAAAAGGTATATTTTCCTTATTGTTTGTTGAATTTATATAGAGTTTTCTTGTATCTTGCCATTAATTGGTTGTTTGGTTGCAAAAGACTATTCCAGTCTGCAGAAACTGTTCCTAGAAGTCTATTTTTCAGCCTTATTGATTATCCTTTTTATTTATCTATTATCTATACAGTTGATCAAACAACATGGAAACGTTGATCTTCTATGAAGGACATATTTCTGGTCTAGAAATACATATTTTATACTCAGTGTAATGTTTAAAGAAAATCAATAAAGAAAGACTTTAGCTACCATATTTGCCTTTCTCTTGTGTACATTTTTTTTCATTTTTTGATAATTTATGTGGATGAGTGGTAAATATTGTATAATTTGTAAGTATTTTTTTTATTAGGTTGCAGAGAATAAAGTTTAAAATCATTGCTTTTAAATTATTTTCTTCTTTTGTTTTATTTGTTTTTTTAAGAAAATTAAAAAATACTAGCATTAACTTCTTCCCAGATTCTACAAGATGGTGAAGTTAGGTTTTACTTTAGTTTTTTGGCTATAAACCATAGTGTTCATTTCTATCTCTTCCTCTCTTATCCGTATTGGAGGTTCCAAATATTTGATTAAGAATAACTCATTTCTGACATCAACACCATCCATTGGGCCTTATTCAAAGGAGATTACTACATACATTAATTGACTAACTCCAGTGTAGCCTGCAGTAGGGAGGTTAGGGTGGGACCCTAATATACTCTCCCGCTTCAAGAGATATGTTTTCCTCAAGGGTGAAGGTGAGGAAATTGTTGTAAAATCACTGATGGTTCCCATATGGCATCTTTGGATTGCATATATTTCCACTAGATCAAGACTTCTATGATCATAGAATTGCACAATTGACATTCTCTAATGTCCAATACTACTTCTGATTGGATCCAAATGGTTCCCTCTTCATTAAGTTCTAGTAACTTGATCTACACTTTACAATTTGATCCCACTACCTTCTTCATGCAAGATTAAATCTTGCAGTGATCTGACAAAGCTAGCTTGTAGGCCACTAGTCTAATGTGTTGTATGATCTTGTAGGGTCCATAGAACTTCAGTGCTAGTTTCTGTTGAGTTTACTTTTTAGTGATGTTTGTTTATAAGGTTGATGGAAAAGAAAAACCTTATCCCCTTAAGATAATAAATGTTCTAAGAGATGTTGAATGGCCTATTTTTTCTTTTTATTTTGATCCATAACCATATTCTCTTTAAGTGTATGGAGAATACATTATCTAGTGGAAAGTGTATTTTCCATTGCATGAGCATTGAATGCATGATATTTTGAAGCAATGGATATAGAAGGTAAATGGATCAATAATATATTTAGAAATAGATAGAAGAGAAATAACACAAGTAATGATCCAAACAATGTAATATTTATTAACCAGTGAATGCTCAAAGAGAGTACATGAATTAACACCTGATTAATGGAATATATGCATTCATATATAGGAAACTAAGCTTTAGATTAACTACATGCACAATCTTAATGGCTATTGAAACCCACAGTAATTACCCCTTAATTATCAAGTGCGCATTCCTAAGGAATAAATAATGATCAAACAATAGCTAAAGAGGTGTAAGTAGGCTTAGGCCACTCAAGTGAGGTGCTTTGTGCCTATGTTTAGACAAGTGCACCCTCCTTGAAGAGTAAACTTTCCCATGCATGAGTGGTTAAGGTTAACTAGCCATAGAACTACCTCATGAATTAGTTAACTCAGTTATGCATGTAACGCTAAAGTCTAATTAGCCCAAATTAACCAATTAGGTAGTTAACTAAGCTAAAATATCCAATTAGTATGTATTAGTCAATTAACTAAGCCTTCTTTTCTAATTTAACTGTACAAAACCTACAAAAAGGGAGGAAACTCATGAAATAATTCCTTAATCCCTAAAAAGAAGGAAGAGACAAGTTGTAAGGTACCCTAACTCATTTTTAGGGGTGCATTTATCACTAAATTATAGGGATTTGACTAGGAGGAGTGGACAAGCCCCTAAATTATAGCTTTGTTTTTTGGTAAGAGTTCACAAATACCTAATTGCTAGGGAATTTCCTATGGAGAGTGCTAATTTTGACCCTAGAGACAATATATTAACTCATGTAGGAGCACTTTTGGCCGCTAGATATGTTGAAAGGATGTGTATGTACAACAACAAAAGGTTCACGGTAAATAGGAAATTGATGAGAAAGGATTTCGGCCATATACTGCTTCATATGGTGTAATTTTTGTAGCTCAATGATAAGTGCTTTTATACCACCATTTTTCAAGAAGAATCCACTGTGCCCATTGGTGTGAGTTTTTCAAATCAAAGTATTGCAAATAGATTTCTAAGAACTTATTGATCACTTCTTTTTTACCATTAATTTGGGGGTAATATTCCATGCTTGGTTTCAACTGGGTACCCTAGAGTTTAAATAGCTCCCACCAAAGTTTTCTAGTGAATGTATTGTCCTGATCAAATAAAATGGAAGTTAGTGTGACATTTAACTTAAAAATATCTCCTGCCAAAATTCACTAGTTAATGTATTGTCCTAATCGGATACAGTGGAAGTTAGTGTGAAATTTAACTTAAAAATATGATCCATGGAGTCTTGGGAAACTAATGATGGTGTAAACTGGTGTGATAGGGGAAAAGAGTGGAATATTTAGACAGAAAAATGACAACCACCATGATGATTGATTTATTACTAGATATAGGAATCCCCCCTAAAAATTCATAGATATGTTAGTCCATATATGGCTTGGGATCCAAAGTGGCTACAATAACCCTACCAAATCCACCATTTCATCCTTGTGTCATAGGAAAGTGTCACGAGATACTAAAAACTTTTGGATGTTTATTTTCACCCCTTCCCAAAAGAATGAGTGCTTAATCCCTTCATAGGTTTTATGAAACCTCAAGTGAAAAGGTGTGGGTAATGAAATTAATTCTTATAATATCTATTGTTTGAAGAAATTATTATTTACCAAAAAAATGCACTCTTTATACCTTAATGTATCTCAGTACCATGTATACCCTTTAGGAGGTCTCGGGTATTCATGAAGCCTTTGGATGAGTTGAACGATGATGTCATTCACTATCCATTCTTGATGAAATTCATGGAGCCAACATGGAACTAGAAAGAATAATACAAATAGGGAACCCTCCTCCTTAAATTTCCTAGAAAACACACCAACCACCACATTTTCTATACCCTTCTTATATATAATCTCATTATTTTATCCTAGCATCTTAGAAACCCACTTATGTTTCTTTAGTGATTAAAACCTATGTTTAAGGAAATATTCTAAACAATGATGGTCAGTATTTTAGTATGTAAATTCCTCCATACCAGATATGGGCACCATGTCTCAACTTCATGGAGCAATGCCATGATCTATTTTTCATGTGTATATTTACAAAAAATTCAATGACATAACTACCTAGTGGTGAATTCCAAAAGGAATCCTTCTTGCATCAATGACACTCCAATATCTCTTCCTATGTCATTGCATTATAAGACAAAAACCTTGGTAAAATAAGGCATTGATAATACTTGAGTAATGCACATGGAATACTTTAAGGATGAGATGTCATTTCCCCTCAACAGTGATTACCGGATCATGTTCCTAACCCAACCAATCCCTTGGGTTGAGGAGACACCTTCAATTACTTGGGGTTAATTTTGAAATTCGGGCACTTAATTAATTAGGAGTGTGATTTAATTTTTGCCTAAATTTTATTATGCAATTGAGAATAATTATTTTTCATCAATTAAGTAATTTTATTTTGAATAAAAGAGGACAAGGCTCCACAAGTGAGCCTTAGTGGATAAGGTTGACTTGAAAGATGACTTGCAGAAGAAGTTAAGAGAAAGCATCTCGAAGCTAGAAAATCAGGAAAAAGAAAAGAAAGATGGTACAAATAAGAAAATAAGCAAGTATCAGGAAAAGCAGCACAAAGTAGAAATCAACACAAAAGTAGAAAGCAGGATAAAATCAAAATAGCAGGATAAGGCAAAAAAACAAGAAAAAATACTAAAAAGCAAAGTAGGGTAGAAAAGCTAAAGCATAAAGGTAAAAGCAGAAAGCAAAACAGAAAAGGAAAAAAGGAGGAAATAAATCTTTCATTATCCACTCATGAGGCCGCATTAGCTTATATGACTTGATCCTCAAGCCATCCTCCATCTATAAAAGAAGGAGGGTGCACCACCTTCACATCTTTTGTCAGTTTGAGTATTGGAGTGAGTGCAATTGTGCCTCAGAGACTTGGGAGATGTGCCCCTAGTCCAAGATGGGAGATTTTCCCCTCCTTCCTATGAGAGTATTATGGGATTAATCCATTTTCAATGATTTTATTCCAGGTCCCGTAGCTGATTCAATTCTGGTTTGAATTTCAGAGAAACTTCCATGAAGTCTATGGCTCGAATTCTCAAGTTTTCTAGTGATTTCCAATGCTAGTCCATTGTATTGAAAAGGATTGAGTATTTGGAATATTATAAGAATCCTCTTGGATACCATATGATTTATTTTATGTTATGTTGATCCTATGATATCATTCATAAACTTTTATAATGCAGAAATATGAATTATTTTGCGTTTTCCACACCCCTCCTATATTTGCATAGATTTTGAGCTAGTTTCCAGAATGCATTTGATTGAATGAATGAGTATTGATCCGAATGATATTATTTCTGTTTTTTATGTTATTTAATATGTTATATGACTCAAACTAATACTTAGATCCTAAATTCGTGAGCCTTCCTTACTGTTATGGAAGTATTGAAATTAGCCTAGTGGTGCAATCCTAGAAGGCAATTTTCCTTGTATAATTGTAAGACTTCCTCAGAACCTTACCAAAATTTCTAGAGTGAACCAATACTTTAAATTGAATTTTATTTGATGTTATATATCCTCCTTGAGTCATAATCCTTCACCATTATCTTCCAGTCAATGCATAGTTGAATTACTAGTTTGCGGATGTTGGGATGCCCAGGGGCATTGGAGTAGATTTCAACATTGCTTATTTCGAAAAATTAATGGTCCCAGTACTTTGTGGAAAGGTATTATCATCTAGAATATTCCTCTTCCTATCCAGAATACTTGATTTTTCCTACCTACAAAAAAACTAGCCCACTGAATCCATTGTTTTTCATTGAGTCTTCAAAGGGAGCTAGTTAGTGTACCACCAGTCCTGGTTGGTAGATTAGATTGGTATCAGAGCATGGTACTATGAACCTGATCTTGAAATCCTTCTATGATTTCTAAAATATATTCATATTCCAACAAGAAGTATCCTCTAATAGAGGAATAAGAGAGAGAGTGATGAAATAAATTCTACTGAAGGCAAGTTACAAGGAGAGTTAGATATGTCTCACACTGAATAAAAAGACGAGTTCAAAATATTTTTGCAAAGCATGATGAAAGGGTTACAAGACATATCCCACAATATTGTTCAATATGGAAAATAAATGAGAGAGTTCTTATCTCAACATCTATGAAGAAAGAATGGAGAGGGGAGCAACAATGGTACCCCACATGGAGAAATGAAGATCAGTGGTGCCTCTATTTTCTCAAGAACTGGGCCTCACAATCGCCTTGATGAATTCAAGATGGAATATCAACCTCACATCAAGCCTACTATGCCCAAGTTTACTGAATAACAAAGAGAGGAAGCTGAGGTTCGAAATGAGGGTCTTGCTTCATGGGAAGACAAATATGTTGAGTACTATTGGGCCCTGGAAATGTCCCTTTTTGACCATACCTATTACATCATTTTGCCCAGTTACACCCTACTTTCATAAACCATTTACATGCCTTTTTCCAGATCAATCAACATTCTTGACAAGGTATAATCCATTATTGTTTCATTTAATTAAATGCCTAAGATTGTTATGGTTATGAATTCTATCCTTCGATTTGTGCTAACTTGTGTTGATTTCATTAAGTTAAGATCAAAGCACAGGTGTATCAGTCGCCATGCCTTGGGAAAGAATCATACATGGTGCCAGTTGTTACTCTTCTGATTTGATTCCTCATATTTTAAGGGATAGCGCATCTCTCCACGTGAAGCTGTAACAGGTAGCTAAAACAGAGCATAGCTGCAACAGACAGGACGCCTCCCGATTGGTTGAACTGTTGATCCATTGACTGCCAGTGTAACAACATCCTTCATGATTAATGGCCTTATTCATTATGGTTGTAACAGTTTAGCTGTAACTCTGCAGCATGAAGATCGTAGATCTTCATTGCTGCACGAAATTAGTGGATCACGAACTGTATTCCTCATGTATAAATTCGGGAAGGCTCTCAGAGTCTGGGGTTGGATAATTATCATTTTGCAAGGGTTGTAACAGAGACGGATACTATGGATTAACATCTTTTAATGAAGAGCAGAGTTATTTCCCTTTCTGTTTCTTAATTCGTGGTAGTTCACGGTGTCTTTGTTAGAAGGACAGGGCCCACCTTCTCACAGAGATTGCCGAGTTAAGCAGGTAGTTAGATTTATTCATTTCCTGTTGTGTGTTGTGGAATTGCATTAGGTGTATTTTTGATAGCTGCAACACAGATTTATGATTGCATTCTTTATTGGCATTTTATTCTTTGCATTACAAATAGCTGCAACTGCGTGGTGTGACAGTCGACTGTGTAGGTTAGTTTTATTAATGCATGTGTGTTCAATAGCTGTTACAGCCAAGCTCAGCTTCCATTCCTTTCAGTCATTTATGATTTCTAGGATTTCCAATAGTTGTCAATTTAGAGTTCAAGCTTATGTTTAATTTCTGGTAGCTGTTGTATCTTCAATTGATTCATTAGAATAGGTAGATTGTGATTGAGTAACAGTAGCTACTAGATGGATCATTTTGGTAAAGATTGAATACTGTAGTTTGATAATTATAAGATTTAACTTCTTGCAAAAGTAATATATTTCATTTATATTCTTAGATCAATAATTGCTAGGTTAATTTCTATAGGAAGGTAGCTTCACCTTGAATTCCTAGATGTATGAGTTAGATTTGTTTTCTTTATGGAATGAGTTTGACTGAGAAGATAGGTAGGATTATTATCTCCATTCACTTGCTCAACTACAGAAAATGTTTATGCATAGATTGTGCTTATTTCCATTGAAATAAAAGACCTCCATGGGTTTGACAATTTATATTGAGCATCCTGTATGTTAGTTGTAATTAATTGGCATATAGGGTGACCAACATTTTGGCACCATTGCCGGGGATGGTAATAGATAGACATAGTTAGTAGTTGGTTTTATTTGATTTCATTTTAGTTTAATCATTTACAGCATGCATAAATACAAGAAAAACAAATCAGGAACCCCCTTTAAATACTAACGCTGCAGGTGGACGAGGCCGAGGTCGTAATGCAGGTCTGGGAAGAGCAACATTCATCGACGATATAATTAATAAGGCCGATTCTTCTATCAGGCCACCACGGACGTCTACAAGAAGAGGAAATTCTATTCCTCCCAATCTTGAGAATTCAACATCAACTGTGGAGAATACAACAAGACCATCCACTCCCAGCGTAGAAAAGAAACCTCCTAAAGACAAGGGAAGCACCGTGGGTGTACTGGATAGAGAGGATATTTATTATATAAATGGAACCAGAGTTACTAAGGAAGTGTGGTTGGAGACTTGCCGAGAAGTAGAGGAATAAAAGAGGCGAGAAGAAGAGAGGAAGAGAGAAGAAGAAGCAAAGGCAGAGGAAGAACGCGTAAAGGAAGCCATTAAATTTTGGACTAACAACATGGATGATAGAGAACAGGAAGGCGAGAATGAACATAGGGAGAACCGGGAAGAAGAAGTGGAAGATAATCATCCTGGTAATACTGTAGCTACATTAGAATTCCCTATCCTCCAGACACCTGGAGCAACTCCTATGAAAAACATCTCACCATCAGTTCTCCTGAATTTCCATGGTAAATATTCTGAAGATCCTAATGAATTTTTTTTTGAGTTTGATATCCTCTGTCATAGCTATGATTACACCTCTAGTGCTCAAAAGATGAAACTATTCCCAGCCACCTTGAAAGGGAATTCTCTACGCTGGTTCATGAGTCTAGGTCATGAGACCATTACTACTTGGGACCAAATGAAAAACACCTTTATTTCTAAATATCAAGAATATTGTAGAACCAGGGATAGAAAGGAAGAGTTGTTTAAAATGGTTCAAAAGAAAGAAGAGATCTTGGAAGACTTTGTGGAAAGATTGTTGTACAATTTACAGAGGTCTGGACACACTACGATGGGAAAAGATCATCTTAAGATTATTTTGCTACGGGGAATTAGAGAAGACTGCCTTGACATGTTGAATTTGTTGGGGAAAGGGGACATCTCAAAGGAACCCTTCGAGAAGATCGTTTAGTTATGTCGAAGGTACTCAAGTGGATCCTCTAGAACTAACAAACGAGACAAGGATTGAGATCAGGATGTCATCACTAGGACATAGAAACCAGCTAGTGGAGGAGTCACTTGAGCAAAAATAGGAAACTTGCTGGAGAATTTTAAAACTGATATGATGAGCTCCATTTCCTTCGAGTTAGATGTCTTAAGAGAAAAACAAAGGCAAGTAGTAGAATATCTTACACTCGGTGTATTCTGTCCTAAATGTAGGAAAAAGCACCCACTGAAGGAATGCCCGCTGGACAAAGCAGAGATATGTAGAATATGTGAGTTGGAGCATGACACCAAGGAATGTACCTCACTACCTAAGGTCAAGGAAGTTCTGCAGGCATCCACTTCAGATGTGGAACAAGCTTACTTCATTGCATAGAAGAAACCATGCCATCCTCGCAATCAAGGTATGAATCAGGACCCATTCTTTTTTCTAAATAATATGAATGGTATGAACAATATGAATAATAGGAATACACAATTCCCTTCACATTTTTCTAGTAACCAGTGGCATCCATCTCAAAATTCAATGCAAAATCCTAGTTCTTGGATGCCTTGGTCACAACAGTCAAACAATCTTTTCCCCATCACCAGACTCAGTATCAACAGTACCCTCCTCAACAGTATCCTCACCAATAATACCAATAGCCACAGTTGCCATTCCAAAACAATGCCGCACCTATGAATGCACCACTTCGACCACAACTACCTGCACAACCTAACCCAAACCCGAATAATAAAGCAGTTCACCAGTTTGAGACTACCAACATGCTTGCGTATTCCATCTCCCAAGTTCCTTGTAATGATATACAATTACGATCAGGGAGGGTAGTGGAACCCATCATCACTGAGGATGTTCCATCCCCAGTGACTGAAACTGGAGTGAATCAACACTATGAGAATATGGTTCATTCAGCAATCCCCATTATTGAGGATGTTGACATTCCTACTGAAACAGTAGCTGAAACTCAGGAAGTAACACACGATGAGGCATAGCCTACACATTTGATGAGAGAACCGCCATATCCTGAATGATTGGACCTGCAGAAGACAGTGGAGCAGCCTCAATTCAATCTCTTAGGAGAATTGAAAAATTTGTATGTTAAAATTCCACTATTACAAGCCCTTCATGATGTGCCCATTTATGCTAAGACTGTTAGAGATTTATGTGTCAAGAAATCAGGAAGAAAGCCTAGGGATCCTCCCACTGTCCCTGTATTGGGAAAACTTTCCGAATTGATAATGGGGAAGACGCTTATGGCAAAGTACGATGACCCTGGAAATCCTACTGTGACAGTTCAAATAGGAAATACACAAATCCCCAACATCTTGGTAGACTTAGGTGCAGCTATTAACATTATGACCATAGAAACTGTGAAGAAACTTGGACTCACTAACCTTCGGCCTACCCCTACCATTTTAGAACTTGGTGACAGATCAACGTGTTAATTTTCCGATAATTTCATTCCATTATCATAAGGATCTCTAAAAGAATAACATGTACAACATATCAATCATAGACAGAAAAGCAATCACACAAGAGACACAGCATTTCACTGGGGAAAACCAAGAAGGTGAAAAACCACGCAACTTCCTCAGAGATAATGTCACATACCCCAATTTTATTAAAATAATGTAATTATTTTTAATATTCCTGAGAACATTATGTTAAATTTAATGCTAAGTAGGAATGGATGACTCAGCAGAGTCTCCAAAAAAGGAATGTAAATTCTGAATAATTATTATTAATAAATAAATTATGGAGACAACAGCATGGGAGAGCTGTTAAAAGAGGTTACTGGTCTAACTGGTGGATGGAATTAGGTGGAAGGACAAAAGACAAGTGGCAGCATCCTCAAACACTTCCTGAGTTGCAGGTGGCAACTTCCCTATATTTTGGGGTCATGATTCCCCAAGAAAGTGGAATCTGAGCAGGTGGCTCATTAATGACAGTTAGCCCAACTAAGACCTAGGCAATCTTTTAAATACTACTCAATGAACTGAGCTGGGGGTTCAGCAATTGTTCTAGAGGGAGAATACATTCAGGTGAATGCTATTCAGGAGTCCCATTGAGGAAGTGGGAAAATAGTAAGGAAGTGTTTTGAGCAGGAAGTTGCAGTAGCTTGGTTCCAGTATAGCTGTTTTGGCTGAGGGAATTATTGACCGTACTTAGATTCCATCCAGTTAGACCAGAGCAAGCTCGGGGGTCCTGAGAAGTGCTGTCTGGGCACTCTCCAGGAATTGGTAGGGAGGAACAGCCTCCCATTGCTGTTATTGTCTACCATAGTTACAGGTTCTATCACTCTTCCTGTTGTTGGTTTAATTTAGTTTCATATGAGATATTCTAGCACAGCTATGTTTTGACTGTTTTCAACTTCAGTAAATCAGTCTCTGTACTTTCTTTTAGTATAAATTTCAGAATGCAGATGTTGTAGAAAATTCCTATTTGTATTTAAATGGAGTATTTATCTTATACAGAACCTAGTTGTTACTGTTACAGTTAACAATACCAAGTTTATGCATATTCTAGAATTTCTGTTATTTGTTAAATAATAGACAGAAATGTTAAACAGTAGATATTCCAGATTTATAGCTATTAACAATCATAAGAACAAATCTAGATAAATCTTAGTTTTACTTCGAGTTATTTTCCTGTTAGAGTAAGCTACCTGTATATATATATATATATATATTGCATATTTCAGTTAACTTTAGTTTCATGTCATTCTTTTATCGAGTTAACAGATAAACAACACTTATCTTAAGGTATTGTTCTTACTCAGAACATGTTTACAGTTGTTGATTAACTGAAGGGGCGACTGTGATAATATTTCATTGTTACCAGCTTCCACATAATATCAAACATTTACACAGTAGTCAAGTACAAACACTAGCAACTGTAGATTATTATTTTTCCTTCTATCTAGTTTTAGAACACAGTAATCATGTCATTATAATAGAAATAACAGAGTTGTTTTTAAACAAATCAAACATATTAATACAACAGAGAAACAGTCGACGAACGCAACCATCATTGGCTGTTACAAACCATCCTAATTTATACACAGTAATAATATTTAATCAATTTAAATGTCTCTCTTGGAGTTTTCTCAAAAACCTACACGGCCGTAGCCATACAATAACTCTACAACAGACTTAAAAATAAATGAAGGATGCCTTATATGGTAGACAGACTTATAGTATCTTATTACATAGTCTATGTTTATATTATTCTACTCACAGTGTTGTTTAATAACAATACAAGAATCGAAATAAACATTGTTACAATTCATTCCCGGTCGCTATCTAGTTAACAAACTCCACATATATAGGTTGAACACAAAACAGAACCCCATTTCGCCAGAACCACCCTATGATTATAACTATTACAGGCACAGTCGATAAACTTTCACCATGTTCTATCTAACTTTTCCAATAGAATAAAAACGCAGAGAGATAATTTAGGGTTTCATTTATAAACAGAGTTATCATCCATTGCACGTACTGAAGAATACATCTATCCATACATTCCAAACACATTCTAATAATTTAACAAAACATAAACACGACCATACCAGGCCCAGTATATATTAAGTATAAATATCATATGGCGAGGTTAAAAACCCCATGCTCAGCCATTACAAAGTACAACAACCGAAACCCTGGCCTCATAAGTCTTGGCCGTGAATGGCTCTCCATAAACTTAACAGGATTTCAACCCCATTTCATTCAAACAAAACAACTTCATACATATGACTGCACCTACAAACATCAGGTCGATAATGACCTCAACACACAGGAGTTGCCCTCCGAGACACAACCCTAACCACTAAAACCAGCAAAGGAAGAGACAGCCGTGGATAACCAGGCTTACCCGGAGGAGCCTGCGTGGGTGACAAAGTCCTGTACACCATCAAGAGCCGCGTGACCTGTTAAATAACAAATGCCGAGGGTTTTAGTCACCACTTTGAATGCAGAGAATAGAATTAGAAATGTAAATATAATTAATGATTATAAAACATAAAGACTGTAAAAAAAAAAAAGACTGTGATTTATCTTACCGAGACATGGAGGAAGTTAACAGTGGACAATCGGTAGCTACAAGCTGAACAAACAGAGAAGCCCCATAATCTTCATCAGATGGGTGAGCAAAAGAAACTATCATAACATTCTTGACAGCCGAGACAAGGTAACAGTTCCCAACGAAACCCTCATGCTGGGATTGAACCAGTCAAGAAGCAAACCCAAAGCCCAATTGCATCAACCCTCTCATAACCTAAAGACATTACCGAAACCCTATCTCATACCCACACCAGCACAGTGACGAACTGTAAATAGCTGGGACTTAAACCTATAATGAGCAACGAGACCACGAAGCAGTAAAACTATAGCAGACGCTATCACCAGAGCCGAGGACATACCCTATTGCCGAATGGAACCACGAGGCCATAACCACCACACTCTGCACATTGTTACAGTGCCTTCATTACAAAACTCAGACAGGGAGGGTTTCATCCTTAGGACCCGAGCCCGAAGGCAACTACAATAACCTGTAGGGTTTAGATAGCAGCTTATATATCGCCCATCACATGGAGGAGATTCAACCACGTAGCACACAAATACATCAACGTAATATGGGTCGAGATTATATAGTTCAAATTGCAATCCAAATCATTATACACCGATTCCAAATCATTTCATATATAAGTCAAACGTATAAGATAACAAATGATATATAATCATTTGGCATATAGTGCATGCCTTGCAGATGAATCGTCGAAAATCCCAAGCGCTTGGAATGTATAATCACTACAATGATATAAATAAGAGTTAGTCAACATCACATATGGATTATTCCATAACTTAATAGGGTGGATAATACCTTAATATATTTTGGTTATAAATCTTATCCATGGTAAGGGAAAAACATTAGGACTATGACAAAATCAAGTTAATGCACATTTACAATGAAACCAGGGCATAGGTTAATGTCATTAGCATATCACTTTACACAAGGTGGTGGTCAACTTCAACCCTAGAGTTTTCTCTATGGCCTAGTATGATAAATACAACCATAACACTATATTGAATATAAAGTTTGCCAATGTATGGAATATTATGATTATTGCACAATCATTATATTATATATATAAATTAATACCAAGCCATAGATTAATGCCATAGTCATATTACATTTCTATGTTCATATAAGTACCAAGGTAGTCAACCTTCAAATGAAAATGCCTCGTTATTTAATACTTGAAATGTTACCAAGTCTTTAAGACAATATATACATTGCCATTATATACTATCATCAGAATTGCTACCAATACTATTGTTAACAGTAACAATTTGAAAAATAAACCTCTATTATTAAGATGTTGAAATAGAGCTTCATCTACAGGTTTACATCGTAAAGATAGTTAAAATCAAGGCACCGTCAGGTAACATAAGTTAAACTCTAAGTGGACATTGGACTTCGATGCATAGGATTATATTGAAACAACGCTAGAGGCGTCACCTTCTCAACTCGCATTATCAATGCATGAACAAAACAGTAGTCACCGGTATTAAGTTGACAACAGGTCACATGATGCAAAGACACTTTATACAGCCAAAAATTCTGATATCACAATTGTTTCATTGTTAGTTACAACAGTAACATAGCATAATAATCATAAAAACATAATTATAACTGAGACAATGTAAATCTTCGTAACACTTGACGATACTAGCTGAATAAGAAATATCATGACGATCATTAAGTTTTGAAGTATAGGGAGTATTGATGCTCACCAAGTTTTACATACAGTGATCCTTACTTCACTGGCGCACCTGAGAAACAAAAGGCGACGTATGCATTAGCTCGTAAGCTAAGTAAGCCAGTCAACTACGACTAGCTCTTCCCTTGCGGTTCAAAACAAAACAGTCATTAATTACAATCACCGAAATCAAAGCTTTAATAAAACAGGGTCTTTAAACAGTTTATGTTAGTTATTTAAATTAAAACAATATCAGAAATACTACCTAATTAACATTTATTGTTACGAATAAAAATTTTAAATTTTTCAGAAATAACGGGTTCTGACATGTGGTATCAGAGCCAGGTTCAGACACTAGGCCTGGATGTGACTCCACTAAACTTCCGCAAACAGCGATCATAAAAGAAGATTTTGTTTTATTTATAAAATACTAACCTATATTTCGGTTTCATGTACAGTACAGAAAAATTCTCTTTTCTGAATTTTTCAGACAGATATGGAAAAACTGGGAGAATATGCTGAGGAGGAATCTCCCAATGCTGGGACAAGACAGATGTCAAAAGAACTTGAGGCAGAAGAAGAAATTGCTCCCACCACTGAGCTGATGCAGACTATAAGAGGATTAAAGACAGAAATGGAAACGGTTAAGAAGGATAATGAAAGAATTCTAAAGACTCAGGAACAGCTAAATCAGCTATTGATAGAAAAATTTCAAACTGACGGAAGGAGCAAACCAGCTGACTCAGAAGAAGTTAATCATCCAAGAGGGTCAAAAAGGACAAAACCAACTAAATCTGACAGCAATTCCTCATCTGAAGAAAGAAAGGGACAACCCAGTTATCACACTAGCAGTGACAGCAGTGAAGCTGAGATGCACAACCGAAGGAAAAAGTACAGGCCTTATGAAGAGATTTCCGGGGAGTTTAAGAAGATAAAGCCCCCAACTTTCAATGGAGAAACTGAAACTGGAGAAGAGGCAGAATCCTGGTTATCCGGGATGAGAAAATATTTTCAGATCTATAACTACTCAAATCAGCTAAAGGCAAGAATGGCCATCTACAACCTCTCGGGAAAGGCGGACATATGGTGGCAAGACCTGAAAAGGGTCAAAGGGATCAAAGAAAGAGAAGTTAATTGGAGTACCTTTAAAAGGTATTTCAAGAAGAAATTCCTGTCCGAGCAGTATTATGAAGAAAGGGCTAAAGAATTTTATGAACTAAAACTCGGATCTATGACGATGAAGGACTTAAACAGTAAATTTTTAAGTCTGTTGCGTTATGTACCGTATTTTGTCGAAGAGAAACCAAAAATACAGCGGTTTCTTAGTTGCCTGCCTTATCATATCAAGGACAGAATTGAATATGACAACCCCAAAACACTGGAAGAAGCTATGCGCAAGGCAAACTTCTGTTACGAACAGAATAAAAAGAAAGAAGGGATAGCCAGTTGGAAAGCCAAAAAGAACAGCAATCTGATCGAGTACAAGAAAAAGGAATTTGTTCCCCATAAAAATTTCAAGAATGGCAAAAACGGGAACCACTTTAATAGTAAAAGTTTCCAAGGAAACAAAAATGGAGCTGTCAGCCATTCAAACAATTACAAAAACAGCAAAGAGACTCCTAATAACCATGGAAACTACATCAAAAATTTTGAGCGAAAAGAACCTGTCAAGTGCTGGGAATGTAATGGGCCACATTATGCTTCAGTCTGCCCAAACAGAAAGAAACAAGTCAGCAATATTCATACTGTTCAAGACGAAATGACAGTTGGAGATTTTGCAGGAACTATGCCCCGAATCAATGCAGCGTTGGAAAACCGCCAGGCTGACTACCAAACTTCCATGGTGGAAGTAGGAGGTATGATTAACAAAACCCCAGTTACTATATTAATAGATCCCGGTGCTAGTCTTAGTTATATTTCACCTCAGCTGGTAGAAAAATGTAATTTGACTGTTGAAAGGTTTGATAATTCTTGGTCTGTACAATTAGCTACTGGGGCTAAGAAGAAAGTAAACTGCTATGTAAAAGAATGCATCTTAAACATGACTGATTTTAGAACTACAGTTAAACTGAACGTTTTACCACTTGGCTCTTATGACATACTTATCGGAATGGACTGGTTGGAACAACATAGGGTCGTTTTAAACTGTTTTGACAAAACTTTTAGGTGTATAAACAGTAGTGGACAGCCTGTAACTGTTAGGGGTATTCCTAGGAAAACAGTAGTTAGGCAAATTTCTGCATTACAACTTAAAAGAGCAGTCAGGAAAGGATGCAAGACCTATGCTGTAACTATTACAGACGAGACCGATAAATCTGAAAACAACCAGAAAACAGTAGAGAACATTCCTGTCGTCAATGAATTTATTGACGTTTTTCCTGAGGAAATTCCAGAATTGCCTCCCAAGAGAGAGCTTGACTTTACCATTGAGCTGGTACCAGGTGCTGTTCCCAGTTCAAAAGCCCCGTATCGTATGAATATCTTGGAGCTTAACGAGTTGAAAACTCAGTTGAAGGAGTTAATAGATAAGAACTATATCCGACCCAGTGTATCCCCTTGGGGAGCACCAGTGATTTTCGTTAAGAAGAAGGACGGAACTATGCGACTTTGCATAGATTATCGTCAACTAAACAAGATGACGATCAAAAACAGGTATCCGTTACCTCGTATTGATGATCTGTTTGATCAACTACGTGGCGCTACGGTATTCTCTAAGATCGATCTGAGATCGGGTTATCATCAGGTAAGAATTAAAGAAGAAGACATTTTCAAAACAGCCTTTAGAACAAGGTACGGACATTACGAATTTGTCGTAATGCCATTTGGACTTACTAATGCCCCAGCGGTTTTCATGTGCTTAATGAACAACATAATGCACAAGTACTTAGATAAATTTGTGGTTGTATTTATCGACGACATTTTAGTCTATTCTAAGAGCGAGGAGGAGCACAAGGAACACTTACGTATCGTTTTACAAGAACTAAGAGAACAACAACTTTTTGCGAAATTTAGCAAATGTGACTTCTTCAAAGATGAAATCCAGTACTTAGGACATGTAGTCACTAAGGAAGGGATTTCAGTGGATCCCGAAAAGATTCGGGCGATTGAAGAATGGCCAGTACCTAAAGATGTGACGGACGTTAGATCTTTCATGGGAATTACCGGTTACTACCGGAGGTTTATTGAAGGCTTTTCAAAATAGCCAACCCAATCACTTCTTTGCAGAAGAAAGGCAAGAAGTTTGATTGGAATGCGAAATGTGAAGAAAGTTTCAAGAAACTTAAGACCTTATTGACAACTGCACCTATTCTTAGAATAGCGGACCCAAATAAAGATTTCATAGTTTGTACCGACGCTTGTAATGATGGCTTAGGCGGAGTGCTGACTCAAGAAGGACATGTCATTGCTTACGAATCTAGGAAGCTGAAAATCCATGAAAAGAATTATGCCACTTATGACCTAGAATTAGCTGCTGTAATTCATGCTTTAAAGATGTGGCGACACCACCTAATAGGAAGAAAATTTACCTTACTAACAGATAATAAAGGTCTGAAATACCTTTTAGACCAGCCAAATCTAAATGCAAGACAAGCCAGGTGGCTGGCATTCCTAAGTGAATACGATTTTGAAATCCAACACATAAAAGGGAAGGAGAATAAGGTGGCTGATGCCTTGAGTAGGAATGCAAAACTGAATTTTATATCAGCTAGCAGCACTTATACCTCTGATTTAAATGAACAGCTGGCTGAAGGGATAAAATTAGACGAAAATTATCAACATTTACAAATTACAGCCCAAGAACAGCCCACAGAAAGTTTGATAAAAGGGCATAGTTTAAACGAAAACGGATTTTTGCTGTTTAAAGACAGGCTGTATATCCCTAATGCACCTACAGTTAAGCTGTTAATTTTAGACGAAATACATAAAACCCCTTACTCCGGGCACCCTGGCTATCAAAAGACTATCACTATGTTGAGAAAAGAATATTTTTGGCCTAACATGAAATCTGAAACTGCTGAATATTTAGCTAAATGTTTGGACTGCCAACAAGTAAAAACAGAACACCAACATCCAGCTGGATTGTTGCAACCTTTACCTATTCCTAGCTGGAAATGGGAAATAATCAGCCTGGATTTCATTACGGGTTTACCCAAAAATCAACATCAGAATGATTCAATTATGGTAGTGGTAGACAAATTAAGTAAATCAGCACATTTTATTCCCGTTAAAACCACATACAAGGCTGCAAACATAGCAGATATCTTTCTAAAACAGATTTTTCGGTTACACGGTATTCCAAAGGTTATTATATCAGACAGGGATCCTAAATTTACAGGAAATTTTTGGAGATCCTTGTTCAAAGGATTAAACACCACTTTGAATTTCAGCACCTCTTTCCATCCTCAGACTGACGGACAAACGGAAAGAGTTAATCAAATATTAGAAGATCTGTTAAGGATGTATGTTAAAGATCAACCAGGTAAGTGGGAGGATTATTTACACTTAGCCGAATTTGCATACAATAACAGCTATCAATCATCAGCTAAGTTTAGTCCTTTTGAGGTTTTGTATGGACGAAAATGCAACACTCCTATCTCTTGGAGTAATCCAGTAGATAGATTAGTGTTAGGACCTGATTTATTGAAAGAAATGGAACAGATTGTGAAACAAGTGCAGGAAAACTTGAAGATTGCCCAGGATCGGCAAAAGAGTCAAGCAGATTTGAAAAGAACTCCTAAAGAGTTCCAGGTAGGTGAACATGTGTTCATCAAGGTAAGACCAAAGAAAAGCTCCCTAAGATTAGGAAGTTGTGCAAAATTAGCACCACGTTACTGTGGTCCATTTGAAATTTTAGCCAGAATTGGTCAAGTTGCTTATCAGTTAGCATTACCGCCAAATTTAAAAGTACACAATGTTTTTCATATCTCTGTTTTGAAAAAGTATATTCATGATGCTACTCATGTTATTGATTGGAACATTGTACAGGTAGAACCAGAAGGGGAAGTTCTGGTAGAACCGGATTGTATCCTCGGGAGGAGGGAAATTACTCTACGGAACCGGATAATTGGACAAGTGAAGGTGCAATGGAAGCACCTTAGTCCTGAAGAATCTACCTGGGAGCTGGAAAGTAAGATGCGGGAAGCATATCCCCATCTATTCCAGCAGGTAGCTGAAGAAGAAGAATAAGTAACATCGAGGACGATGTTACATTTTAAGGGGGTGTGTATGTCACATACCCCAATTTTATTAAAATAATGTAATTATTTTTAATATTCCTGAGAACATTATGTTAAATTTAATGCTAAGTAGGAATGGATGACTCAGCAGAGTCTCCAAAAAAGGAATGTAAATTCTGAATAATTATTATTAATAAATAAATTATGGAGACAACAGCATGGGAGAGCTGTTAAAAGAGGTTACTGGTCTAACTGGTGGATGGAATTAGGTGGAAGGACAAAAGACAAGTGGCAGCATCCTCAAACACTTCCTGAGTTGCAGGTGGCAACTTCCCTATATTTTGGGGTCATGATTCCCCAAGAAAGTGGAATCTGAGCAGGTGGCTCATTAATGACAGTTAGCCCAACTAAGACCTAGGCAATCTTTTAAATACTACTCAATGAACTGAGCTGGGGGTTCAGCAATTGTTCTAGAGGGAGAATACATTCAGGTGAATGCTATTCAGGAGTCCCATTGAGGAAGTGGGAAAATAGTAAGGAAGTGTTTTGAGCAGGAAGTTGCAGTAGCTTGGTTCCAGTATAGCTGTTTTGGCTGAGGGAATTATTGACCGTACTTAGATTCCAGCCAGTTAGACCAGAGCAAGCTCGGGGGTCCTGAGAAGTGCTGTCTGGGCACTCTCCAGGAATTGGTAGGGAGGAACAGCCTCCCATTGCTGTTATTGTCTACCATAGTTACAGGTTCTGTCACTCTTCCTGTTGTTGGTTTAATTTAGTTTCATATGAGATATTCTAGCACAGCTATGTTTTGACTGTTTTCAACTTCAGTAAATCAGTCTCTGTACTTTCTTTTAGTATAAATTTCAGAATGCAGATGTTGTAGAAAATTCCTATTTGTATTTAAATGGAGTATTTATCTTATACAGAACCTAGTTGTTACTGTTACAGTTAACAATACCAAGTTTATGCATATTCTAGAATTTCTGTTATTTGTTAAATAATAGACAGAAATGTTAAACAGTAGATATTCCAGATTTATAGCTATTAACAATCATAAGAACAAATCTAGATAAATCTTAGTTTTACTTCAAGTTATTTTCCTGTTAGAGTAAGCTACCTGTATATATATATATATATATATATTGCATATTTCAGTTAACTTTAGTTTCATGTCATTCTTTTATCGAGTTAACAGATAAACAACACTTATCTTAAGGTATTGTTCTTACTCAGAACATGTTTACAGTTGTTGATTAACTGAAGGGGCGACTGTGATAATATTTCATTGTTACCAGCTTCCACATAATATCAAACATTTACACAGTAGTCAAGTACAAACACTAGCAACTGTAGATTATTATTTTTCCTTCTATCTAGTTTTAGAACACAGTAATCATGTCATTATAATAGAAATAACAGAGTTGTTTTTAAACAAATCAAACATATTAATACAACAGAGAAACAGTCGACGAACGCAACCATCATTGGCTGTTACAAACCATCCTAATTTATACACAGTAATAATATTTAATCAATTTAAATGTCTCTCTTGGAGTTTTCTCAAAAACCTACACGGCCGTAGCCATACAATAACTCTACAACAGACTTAAAAATAAATGAAGGATGCCTTATATGGTAGACAGACTTATAGTATCTTATTACATAGTCTATGTTTATATTATTCTACTCACAGTGTTGTTTAATAACAATACAAGAATCGAAATAAACATTGTTACAATTCATTCCCGGTCGCTATCTAGTTAACAAACTCCACATATATAGGTTGAACACAAAACAGAACCCCATTTCGCCAGAACCACCCTATGATTATAACTATTACAGGCACAGTCGATAAACTTTCACCATGTTCTATCTAACTTTTCCAATAGAATAAAAACGCAGAGAGATAATTTAGGGTTTCATTTATAAACAGAGTTATCATCCATTGCACGTACTGAAGAATACATCTATCCATACATTCCAAACACATTCTAATAATTTAACAAAACATAAACACGACCATACCAGGCCCAGTATATATTAAGTATAAATATCATATGGCGAGGTTAAAAACCCCATGCTCAGCCATTACAAAGTACAACAACCGAAACCCTGGCCTCATAAGTCTTGGCCGTGAATGGCTCTCCATAAACTTAACAGGGTTTCAACCCCATTTCATTCAAACAAAACAACTTCATACATATGACTGCACCTACAAACATCAGGTCGATAATGACCTCAACACACAGGAGTTGCCCTCCGAGACACAACCCTAACCACTAAAACCAGCAAAGGAAGAGACAGCCGTGGATAACCAGGCTTACCCGGAGGAGCCTGCGTGGGTGACAAAGTCCTGTACACCATCAAGAGCCGCGTGACCTGTTAAATAACAAATGCCGAGGGTTTTAGTCACCACTTTGAATGCAGAGAATAGAATTAGAAATGTAAATATAATTAATGATTATAAAACATAAAGACTGTAAAAAAAAAAAAGACTGTGATTTATCTTACCGAGACATGGAGGAAGTTAACAGTGGACAATCGGTAGCTACAAGCTGAACAAACAGAGAAGCCCCATCATCTTCATCAGATGGGTGAGCAAAAGAAACTATCATAACATTCTTGACAGCCGAGACAAGGTAACAGTTCCCAACGAAACCCTCACGCTGGGATTGAACCAGTCAAGAAGCAAACCCAAAGCCCAATTGCATCAACCCTCTCATAACCTAAAGACATTACCGAAACCCTATCTCATACCCACACCAGCACAGTGACGAACTGTAAATAGCTGGGACTTAAACCTATAATGAGCAACGAGACCACGAAGCAGTAAAACTATAGCAGACGCTATCACCAGAGCCGAGGACATACCCTATTGCCGAATGGAACCACGAGGCCATAACCACCACACTCTGCACATTGTTACAGTGCCTTCATTACAAAACTCAGACAGGGAGGGTTTCATCCTTAGGACCCGAGCCCGAAGGCAACTACAATAACCTGTAGGGTTTCGATAGCAGCTTATATATCGCCCATCACATGGAGGAGATTCAACCACGTAGCACACAAATACATCAACGTAATATGGGTCGAGATTATATAGTTCAAATTGCAATCCAAATCATTATACACCGATTCCAAATCATTTCATATATAAGTCAAACGTATAAGATAACAAATGATATATAATCATTTGGCATATAGTGCATGCCTTGCAGATGAATCGTCGAAAATCCCAAGCGCTTGGAATGTATAATCACTACAATGATATAAATAAGAGTTAGTCAACATCACATATGGATTATTCCATAACTTAATAGGGTGGATAATACCTTAATATATTTTGGTTATAAATCTTATCCATGGTAAGGGAAAAACATTAGGACTATGACAAAATCAAGTTAATGCACATTTACAATGAAACCAGGGCATAGGTTAATGTCATTAGCATATCACTTTACACAAGGTGGTGGTCAACTTCAACCCTAGAGTTTTCTCTATGGCCTAGTATGATAAATACAACCATAACACTATATTGAATATAAAGTTTGCCAATGTATGGAATATTATGATTATTGCACAATCATTATATTATATATATAAATTAATACCAAGCCATAGATTAATGCCATAGTCATATTACATTTCTATGTTCATATAAGTACCAAGGTAGTCAACCTTCAAATGAAAATGCCTCGTTATTTAATACTTGAAATGTTACCAAGTCTTTAAGACAATATATACATTGCCATTATATACTATCATCAGAATTGCTACCAATACTATTGTTAACAGTAACAATTTGAAAAATAAACCTCTATTATTAAGATGTTGAAATAGAGCTTCATCTACAGGTTTACATCGTAAAGATAGTTAAAATCAAGGCACCGTCAGGTAACATAAGTTAAACTCTAAGTGGACATTGGACTTCGATGCATAGGATTATATTGAAACAACGCTAGAGGCGTCACCTTCTCAACTCGCATTATCAATGCATGAACAAAACAGTAGTCACCGGTATTAAGTTGACAACAGGTCACATGATGCAAAGACACTTTATACAGCCAAAAATTCTGATATCACAATTGTTTCATTGTTAGTTACAACAGTAACATAGCATAATAATCATAAAAACATAATTATAACTGAGACAATGTAAATCTTCGTAACACTTGACGATACTAGCTGAATAAGAAATATCATGACGATCATTAAGTTTTGAAGTATAGGGAGTATTGATGCTCACCAAGTTTTACATACAGTGATCCTTACTTCACTGGCGCACCTGAGAAACAAAAGGCGACGTATGCATTAGCTCGTAAGCTAAGTAAGCCAGTCAACTACGACTAGCTCTTCCCTTGCGGTTCAAAACAAAACAGTCATTAATTACAATCACCGAAATCAAAGCTTTAATAAAACAGGGTCTTTAAACAGTTTATGTTAGTTATTTAAATTAAAACAATATCAGAAATACTACCTAATTAACATTTATTGTTACGAATAAAAATTTTAAATTTTTCAGAAATAACGGGTTCTGACAGATAAGATAAGCCACAATACAAGATCACAATGATCAAACCCAATAAGATGTCTCTAGCTGATGCTCCTCCTCCTCCACTAGTGCGCCACTTTCTCTCTTAGCTATGCAAGCTTGAGAAGTGAGTGAATGAGATAAATGAGAGACATCCCCTCTCTATTTATACACTGAATTGACCTGCCAATAATCCATTAGGGCCAATTTGCTACTCAATCCTAATAACCCAACCACAGGTGCTAACCAGGGTCAACCCCACATTGGTGGTCTAATAACCCATCAATACAAATGACGACACTTCTCAATGCACATGACAACACTTACAAATACAAATGACGACACTTCCAATCAGAGGAATAATACATCTCTGCGGGATACACAATAAAGTACAAATGTAATACATGGAAGAATATCTTCCGAAGTTACAAATACATCAACACTCCCTCTTAACCATGAAGGTATTCTTTCATCACAGGTCATCAATTCATATTGGCGCAAGTCTTCAATTCTGGAGCTAGATCAACATCACTGGATCATGGAGCATCATCATCACTGCTTCTATACTTGACATCTCAATCACTGGGCTATCTCTGAAATCTGCTCGTCATAGGAAGTTCTACAGAGCCAGCCCTTTTTCATACTGGATGTAGGCCCACCACCTGTAAGTCTTCATCAACATTGGCCATACTGTGGAATCCTTAGTACTTATTACGTGCGTCAACAAAACCTAGCTCAGACTATAGGATCTTTTACATGTTGACTATCACACAACCTTAAAAGAGTGTCTTGCAACCTGCAAGAACTCTAAACAGAATCCTAGCTCAGACTATAGGATCTCCAGGACTGATTACGTGTGACCTTCACCACAAAACCTTAAAAGAGTGTCTTGCATCCTACAAGAACTCTACAGAGCATCCCAGGACTGATTACGAGCTTACTGCTTAACCTATCGGATCTCTAGGGATGATTACATGTGGTTAGGAAAAACCTTTAAAGAGTGTTTTGCAACCTGCAAGAACTCTACAGAGCATCCCAGGACTGATTACAAGCTTACTGCTCAACCTATCGGATCTCCAAGGCTGATTACATGCCTCTTGTAGCAAAACCTCGAAAGAGCATCCTAGCTCAGATTATAGGATCTCCCAGGATCTTTTCTATGCTACATGCACAACCTATCCACAGCCACGGAGTATCAATTTGATACTCATCATACATCATCCTGATGTACACGATCATTCTGATCATCAGCATAGCATTGTCCTGATGCATATCATCCAGAGCATCGTCTTGATACTCATCACATATGATCATCCTTATCATCGTCACTGCATCATCCTGATGCCTATCATCTAGAGCATCATCCTGATACTTATCACATATGATCATCCTGATCATTGTCACTGCATCGTCCTGATCCATATCATCCAGAGCATCATCCTGAAGCTCGTCATCCATGATCATCCTGATCATCATCATAGCATCAACCTAATCATCATCATAGCATCATCCTGATGCATATCATCTGGAGAAACATCCTGAAGCTCGTCATCTGTGATCATCCTGATCAAAAAATTGTTAACACCTAAAAAGTGCTCACTAGCTCATTTCCCTATTCACATGACCCATTTGTCCACTTTTTCACCATCAGAGCCTCTGAAACCAACAAAAGGTCACCAAAAGACCTGAGTACACCCCTTTGTCCATTAAAAAAGATTATTTTTCCTGAAAAGCATAAAAAACCCTCAAAAAGGGTCCAAATTCCCAAAAATATTAAAAAAGGAATTAAAATATTATTTTTATTCAAAAAAGGAAAAAGGAGGGAAAAGTACCTAAACCATGTTGGTCAATACCATTTGGTTTCCACAAAACCACAAATGGTATTCCCCACCACCAAAACCTATAAAAAGGTGGTAGGGGCTCCTCATTTCAGATCCATCCATTATCTCATCCTTATGCTGCTGAAATCTCCCTTGAGCATTTTAGCCATTGAAGAAACCTTGGAGAAGGAGACCTCTTGGAACTTGGAGCTACTCATCTTGGGAGTTGCTCAACATCAACCTTCACCATTGAAGGTATTATCGCAAGCACTTGCTTGCCCCCCATTTTTCAATACAAATTCATTCTTTAATATTTTCTTGTTCTTGTTTTTAAATGTTTACATTATTTGCTTAGATTCTTGCATAGATCCATGATTAGTTTTGTTTAGATTAGTTTATTGTTATTTGCTTTACATTGAAACTGCTGCTACTAGTTAGCAGGTGCCCATAGCACTAAGCCTGGTTGCAAAACCGGGCCAACAGTTTTTGGCGACTCCGCTAGGTTTTGAACAATAGATCTCTAGTTTTGCTTTTAATCTTAGTTTTTTATTAGTTTTTAACCTTTAGATCCATAGATCTGCCATCTTAGACAGCAGATCCATTGCTGCTCTAAGTTTTGGCCACATCTATTGCCATTAACAGCCCGGAATTCACAATTTTCGGGTTCATTTTTCGGGTTCCGTGCACGGCTTTCGCCTCACGGTTTTTAGCCTGACAGTCGCGCGGTCCATCGCGGCTTTTGGCCTTTTTTCCGCACGGTTCACCGCGGCTTTTGGCCTTTTTTCCGCGCGGTTCACCGCGGCTTTTGGAATTTTTTCCACGCGGTTCACCGCGGCTTTATCGCCGGTTTCCGCGCTGCACATCGCGACATCGCAGTCATTTACCGCGCTGCACATCGCGACTGCGCGCCCCCTTTTCCACGCGGTTCACCGCGACTTCGCGGCCTATTTGCGCGCTGCACACCACGGCTTCGTGGACATTTTCCGCGCGGACCATCGCGACTGTGCGACCGAAACCCGCGCGGTCCATCGCGACTGTGCGACCGAAACCCGCGCGGTCCATCGCGGCTTTTCTGTTAAAACCCGCGCTGCTGATTTTTTCATTTGGCCATTCCGATTTTAAAAATTAATTTTTACTGTACTTCCTGCCCACATAGCACATTTTTTACAGTATTAAATTCTGCATATTTTACAGCCTTGAAAATTTTTTTACTATTTAAAATGCATATCTAGAAATCTTTTTAAAAAATTTCAAGAAAGTGAAAGAAGGACTTATTTCTGCATTTTTATCTAGATTAAAATTTTTCCTGTTTACTTCTTTAAAATCTTGCCCTTAGCAATTTACTTGAAAGAAGAAATCCATTTATTTCTTTAAAAGAAGTCTATTATTTGCTTTCATAATTCAAAGGATCCATTGTTTTTTGAGTTGATATTTGCAAAAGCATTTAATTCCCATTTATTTGAAAAAGTCATAAATATTTGCTTTTTTATTTTCAAAAGCTCCTTTGTTTTTCGAAAATTTCTTGAAAAGCATTTCCCTTTTTTCAAGTTCAATTTACAAATACCTCACGTGCACTCACTCGATCACTTAATTGAACTGAGCCTTAAAACGTACCCTAATTTCAACACAATTTTAACCCCACTTGGGGAACACTAAAAGAAATTTTGTAGCTAGGTAGTATTGGGGGGATAGGTGTTCCAATAACACCCCTCAGTTATTACATCTGAGACATAGAAGTTGTCCAATTAGGGAGCTAAAATCTCTTAGTACTTTTTGGCGCGGTCACAACTGGTTTGTGGGAAGGCCTCTCCCCTAGGAGGGTTGAAGTCGCGAGGATGGTTCCGGAAGCCTGAGTGGAATACCGAACTCCATTCAGTAACCGAAGGGCTACCATTCGCAGTTCTCGGGATATCCCTGTATTGGGATATTGCGATCAAAGGACCAAACGGCAGATTTACCTTTTCTCGACGCGTCATGAACGGAGTATCCTAGTAGCCTTTCTTTAGGATTGATTACCCGGTGTCCCTCCCGGTAGGGGGATATCTAGCCGTTGTCTCAATACTCATATTGTCTGACTTGGATTTCATCACCTTGCAGAGGATATCATTTGTTTGAGTCATAATACTTTTAGTTAGGTGTTTGCATGATTCAACCCACCTTTGGTCTAGTTACACCTATTTTTTCTAGAAGCCGTTTGCATGTTGGTACTCTGACCGTTTGTTGCATTCCTCCACTTATTGTAGCACAGCTGCTAGAATAAGTGCCTTTTTTGAGGTTGATTTTTTGGCCTGAGAGCCTTCTTTTTCACTCCCCTTCTTGCACCCTTAGTTGCATTAGGGTTTTGAGTCTTTTATAGATATATCACCACCTGATACTTAAAACAAATTTTTTACACAAAAAACTTAATTCTCACCATTGAGAATTTTAGACGCTCTCGTCGTCTACAGGGCGAACTCCTAGAGTTTAGTCCACTTGGCTCTCCACGTCACGGACGCATAGCCTTATCCCTTGATTCGACACATCGTCAATCAGCTAGACAGTCATCCGATTCTGACACACCTCACTTCACATTTGATTTGGAGGTAGAATCCGAAAACCTCACAGAGTTACCACCAACCACCATTATGGCTGGAACACCATTTGATCCACTATTTACCAGCACCATAGGTGAGACATCCACAGACCCTTCTGCGGTGGTGCCATCCATGGCGACAACCACCCCCCTGGGTGTGCCCAACATGGGTAACACTCCACATTTAGGAATGCCCAACACAGGGCCACCACCTGTTATGGGTATACCCAACATAGGGGTCACACCCCCTCTGATTTCCACAAACCCTATCCCAGGAATCCCCACTGCTATTCCTAACCCAAGTGTAACCCATGTTGCACTTGGAGGCGCTGGCCCATACCAGACTACACCTATTGGAGGGCACATACCCTCCATACCTACCATACCTTTAGGCGCTACTGGACCCCTACATCATACCACAATGACTAGGCATGTCCCAGTTCCAGTCACCACATCTGCTAGCTTACCATACATGGCAAGTCTGAACCTGCCAGACTTAGCTAGGCTCACAAATGACCCCATCAGACACGATCCTGCGTGGCCTCACATGCCCACCAAACTCCCCTCTGGCATCCCTAAGTTTGAGGGCAAGGCAGTTGAAGACCCCCAGAACCATATCATGTCCTTCCATTTATGGTGTTCATCCAACTCCATAGTGGACGACTCAATCCGCCTCCAACTTTTACAGCGCACCTTCACTGGCTTTGCAGCTAAGTGGTATATCGAGCAGCCTCATGGGACGCATGCCACCTTTACCTCCCTTGCCTCGACCTTCCTGTAGTTCTTCCAGTTACCTGTCCGCTATGATGCGGGAGTTGAGATCCTACTGTCTTGCAGACAAACCACGGCCACCCATATCACTGACCACATTCATGAGTGGCGTCGACGCCGAAGCCTCTGCAAAATTAAGTTAGACGACCATATCTTTTTAGATTGGTTTCTAAAATCCCTCCTCCCTCTTATTGCGAAGGATGTAGCATCTGAAAGGCCCCAGTCTGAAGAAGAGGCCATCCTCAAAGCCCAACAGTTTGATCTCATTTACGCCCAGTCGGGTTATCTATACACAATTATACCTGACGCCCCACGAGGTGACTCTTCACGTGGTGACGCACCGGGGGCATCACATGCCGCTGATGGCATCATTGGCCAAATCACACCGCAACCTAAACCTTTCAGCATGGTGAGCACCATGCCCGCCCCAGACCTCTCCAGGGCTACATCCAGTTCCGGAGCAACAACTTCTTATGCTCCAACAAACTAGACCCATCACATTCATGGACCCTCTTGTCCACAACATTGCTATGGGAAAGCGCCATCAGCATATGTACCTCCTACATACTATACTCAACCTACCACACATACCCCCATGCAGTTCCCACAACAGCAGATGCTTTACCCACAACTAGCTGCACCAGCTAATCTCACACCTCCAACAGCTCAAGGGTACCAACAACCCCAACAGGCAGCTGGACCACCTCCAGCTCCACCTGCATACTACCCACCGCAACCTGCTCCCGCACCTGCGGCTCCCCAGAATCCCCCCAATGCTCAAGGGCATGTGTACGCACAACAACATCAGCCCCAATACCAAAATAACCAACGCAACCAGGGTGGGAAACCAAACCGCGGAAGAGGACTTAACCGTGGAAACAACCAAAACCATAACCAAGCTCCACAACCTACCCATCCTCCGCAAAACAATAACACGGCGCCTGCTCATCAGAATCCTGATCGGCCACCTAAGCAAGCCAAAAATGCTAATTTACGAACAAACCATCCTTGTTCTATTTGCGGTGTCTATGGCCACTATACCCACGCTTGCCCACATCTGGAGCGAGCTCGACAACTATGGACAGATGACGCCCATCGTCAAGGGCAGGCGGCTCCTCAGCCGCCACCCAACCCTCCACCACCTCAACAACAACCTTTGGTGCTACAAAACCATTTTCCAACACAAGGAGTGGTGAACACTCAGCCGTTAGCCCCCCCACAGGGCAATGTGCAACCACAACAAATCACTTACGCCGCTCCTGATCAACCCATGTTTGATTCAGGCACTCACCACTTATTGATGATGTCCACTGCCGACGTCAATATCCAAACCCGTTGGAACCAGTATGGCCCTACCTCCGAAGCCCCCCCCGCCAATAAGGATACTAACGCTCATCCCACCGATCAGACGTTACGGATACCACCTCTTCCACTTGATGGCGCATCTAAAGCACCTCGTTTCCCACTCCGTCGTATCAACAACAACCCCAATGCACGGGCTGCGTCAAATTACAACATCGTAGATGACCTAGCTCAATCTCCCGCAGCCATGTCTGCGTTAGAAGTCTTGAAAAACTGTCCTACGCAGCGCAAGACTTTACTTTCCGCCATTGGGGCGATTGACCCAAATGATACGAAATTAATGACCTTTGATTTGGACCAGTCCGAACCACGTCTGCCTTCCACTATAGCAGTCCAAGTTTCTGTTTCTATTCAGAATCTTGTCATCCATCGATGTATCATCGACGAGGGTGCATCAACATGCGTCATGTCCACATTTGTTTGGCACAAGTTGGGATCCCCTGCTCTCCAGCAATCCACCACTGCATTGTGGGCCTACGACGGCCGGTCAGCTCAGCCTCAAGGTTTACTACCCAAGGTCCCCGTCCAATTAGGTGGGAAAACTGTGCTCATTGACATAGAGGTCATTAATGCCCAGCTCGATTATAACCTTTTACTTGGCCGCAGTTACATGTACGCCATGAAAGCGGTCGCCTCATCCGTTTTTCGCACCATGATGTTCCCCCACGAGGGACGCGTGGTCAAAATCAACCAACTCACATACTATGATCCCAATGCCCCTGCAGCACCTGAAAATCTTCTTCCCATGATTGAACAACCAGCTTCTAGTGCAACTACCTCCTTCGTTTCTTCCGTGGGACCCGGACTTTACTCAGATACACCAATGACCTCTACATTCCAGGCCATTCCACCACCGTCACCGGAGACCCACGTCGCAAACCTCTGTACTCTTTCACAGAATACACAAACATCCGGTAGTCAACCACCATTGATCCCTAGTCACATCGGTGTTACACCCATCCACACCATCCCCTTTCTATTTCCTCCTTCGGGTGTAGTAAGCGCCCTGGTTATGGCTACCCTTAGTCTACCTGGGTTAACATTGGGATTACCCGTGTGGTATATTTCGCCTCCCGTTCCACCTCCGACACCAAATGTCATCCTCCAACCGGTACAACCTATTGTTACCACAAATCAACCTCCTCCTGGTGTCGTAATCCCTTCGTCGTCAACGAAACCTCCTCCTAGTCTCAATATCCCTTCGTCGTCAATGAATCCTCCCCCTCCTATCAAGCCCACTGGGGGCAGAGGTCCACAACCATACACTGCTATACCACCTCTTAAGGCAGTTAAACCCCCACCGGTGTTTCGAGCTCCCCCTAAATGCTCATTGTGCGATGAGATAGGCCATCCAACTCATCAATGCCCACAGTTACCAGCACTCCAAGAGCATATGAATATGTTGGACAATGATGTCGGCATCCCAGTCGTTAGACTTGAGCCACCACCTCAACCTCGCGACAAATCACTGCGCACCAACCATCCTTGTGCCATATGCAGTGTTTACGGCCACTACTCTCACCATTGTCCCGATCTCCCTGACTATAGAGCAGCATTATACGAGTTAAACAATGTCGATTTGGAGATATCTCCTACCCGAATCGAGGAGATCTACCCCCCGCCATCATCCTCGTCGGAAGAAGTCAATACAATATATATGATTTCAACAACTTTCAAACCAGAACCCCTTGATTTATGGTCTGACTACTTCAATACTGATGAGCAAATTTTGTAGACACTCACTGCACCCGACTACCCTTGGGATGATATGCATCATCGCTCGTACTTCCTCCCGGAAGCATCTACATCCACCGCATCTAACCAGCTATCGGTCGGATCGAAAGATTTCATACCCACTAAGGTCGATTGGTTAAAGGACCCCATCCCAGCACCGGATGCCTTTGAAGAAGGGAACATGTCAAACATTTCCCCCACTATACAGATAGACATTTCCACAACACCAGGGAAACCTGAGCTCATCTCGCTGGGCGCATCTTGCACTCAAGCAGAAACTCAGGCGTACAAAAAGCTCTTTCAAGAGTTTTGTGATGTCTTTTCCTGGTCCTATACTGAGATGCCTGGTCTCGACCCCGCCATTATTGAACACCACATTGATACATGGCCTGAGGTACCCCCTGTTCGTTAGAAATAGCGACCCATTCACCCTTCCAAGCTCCCCGCTGTTAAAGCTGAGGTCGAGAAACTTCGCAAAGCAAGATTCATTTACCCTATTCCGTACACCACCTGGGTGTCGAACCCCGTTCCCATCAACAAAAAGCAAGGAACCCTTAGAGTATGCACTGACTTCCGCGATTTAAACCATGCTTGTCCAAAAGACAATTTCCCCACGCCATTCATTGACCAACTCATTGATGAGTGTGCGGGCCATGAAGTCCTATCCTTCATGGACGGGTTTTCCGGATATAACCAGATTCACATCCGCAAGGAGGATCAGTACAAGACTGCATTCACCACCCCATGGGGCACCTTTGCCTACCGCGTCATGCTATTTGGCCTAAAAAACGCTGGTGCCACTTTCCAGCGGGCCATGACCTATTGCTTTCACGACTTGGTGCATATCCTCCGAGTCTACCTTGATGACCTCACAGCTCGTTCCCGAAAACGATCAGACCACCTTAACGACCTTCGGCAAGTTTTCCTGTGTTGTCGCAAATATAAAATCCGCTTGAACCCACACAAGTGTGTCTTTTGCGTCCCGGCAGGCCGGTTGTTGGGTTTCATTGTTTCCCAAGACGGAATCACTGTCGATCCCCTGAAAGTCAAAGCCATCTTAGAACTTCCACCTCCTCGCACGCTTCGGCAACTCCAAAGTCTACAAGGGCGGTCCAATTTCCTTAGGCGCTTCGTTCCTGATTATGCCACCAAAGTCCATGAATTCTTACGCTTACTTCGTACCCACATACCCTTTGTTTGGGATGAGCAAGCAGACACGGCATTCGAAGCCCTTAAAAAAGCTCTCACACAAGCCCCCTTGATATCCCCACCGGACTTCTCTCAAGACTTCACCCTTTATGTCTCGGCATCTGAATATGCTGTGTCCGGAGTTTTGGTCCAAGAAGATGCCTCCCACCAAGAGCATGTGATTTATTACGTCAGCCAGACCTTGTCTGGCCCGCCTCTGCATTACCCATACGAGGAAATATTAGCCCTAGCTGTAGTCTTTTCCGTACAAAAATTGCGACACTATATTCTACTCAGTCATACCACGGTCGTGGACGACTCCAACCCTATGGTCTATCTCCTAACCCGGTGACTCCTACAAGGTCGTGTTGCTAAATGGGTCATTATCCTCCAGGAATATGACCTCACTTTCAGAACTCCCAAAAGCACTAAAGCCCTCGTGCTTGCTCACCTCATCACTGACCTCCCATCCTCTTCAACATCACCCGTTATCCAAACGGACCTCATTGACGAGCAGATCTTCATCATGTCGTCTGACGACCCTTGGTATGGAGACATTTTGACTTACCTTCGTACGCAAAAATTTCAACCACACATCGATCGTGATGGACGCCGTCGCATACGACACCATGCCCCCCGATACCTCTTGTTAGGGGATGTACTTTACCGACGCGGCATTGATACCATCTTACGCCGCTGCCTATCCCATAGTGAGGCAGAACAAGTCCTCAATGATTGTCATAGCGGTGCCTGCGGAGGCCATTTCTCCGGCATGGCCACCGCCCAGAAAATCATTTGGGCCGGTTATTTTTGGCCATCATTGTTTACTGATTGCATCACCGCAGTCAAGCATTGCCAGAACTGCCAACTATTTGCCCCCAAAGCAAGAACCCCCCCCGCCCCCCTTCATCCAATTATCACCGTTGGACCATTCTGCAAATGGGCCATCGACTTCCTCGACTGCAACCCCACGTCAGCCGGTGGTCACAAACACATCGTTGTGGCTGTAGATTATTTCACCAAGTGGGCAGAAGCCATGCCGACCTATAATTGCAAAGCTGACACTGCAGCACGGTTTTTCTTCAACCATGTTATCGCTCATTTCGGAGTGCCAAAGCAACTAGTCTCTAACCACGACTCTCACTTCGAAGATGCTGTCTGGAAGGAATTATCAACCATGTTGAAATTTGAACACCATTTCTCTTCCGCTTACTATCCCCAAGGAAACGGCCAAGTCAAAGCGATCAATAAAATTTTAAAGACCATTCTCCAACGTACTGTAGACAAGCACAAATCCAATTGGCACCACATGCTTTTCCCGGCACTATGGGCCTACCGCACCTCAACTAAAACCGCCACCAGTTTTACCCCTTTCCATTTAGTTCACGGTGTCGAATCCGTCCTCCCTATTGAGTGCCAGATCCCAGCCTTACATATCGCCGTTGAACTCCTACCGGACACTTCCCCGATCGAGCAACGTTTACTACTCCTAGAGCAGGCCGATGAAGATCGGCGCATAGCCATTCAAAACATGGAAGCAGCTAAACAATGATCGAAACTAAGTTACGACAAACACGTCCACCCAAGAACCTTTTCTGAGGGAGACCTTGTCCTCGCTTACGATCAAGCTCATGATAAAACCGGAAAGGGAAAGTTTGTGTCTATGTGGCAAGGCCCCTACATCATACACACCTGCCTAGGGCAGGGGGCATACATTCTAACCGATTCAGAAGGCAATCCCCTACGCAACCCACGCAACGGGTTGTACCTTAAACGATTTTACCCATAGAAAATCTGATGGACACCATCGTCCATTTTAGTATAGGCATACTTTCTTTATTCACAAAAATTTAAAAAACCTAAATATTTGTTTTTCTCTGCATGACCACAGATGGAGCCTCTTCCACTCTGCCATGTCGGTTTCGCTGATGGTGCAAGCCGTTGGTCTCCCAATCTCGCCTCCGCAGCTTGGGTAATATACTCCCCTTCACATGAGTTAATTCACATTGACGGAGTATGTTTAGGTGCCGCTACCAATAATCAAGCTGAATACGATGCCGTGACCGGTCTCCTGGCCGCTGCTCTCCAAATGAGCATCCGTCACCTCAACGTTTTCTTGGACTCACAGCTCCTAGTTTCCCAGCTCAACAATGATTACCAGGTACGGGATCCCTGTCTTTTCAGAAAATTCCTCTGCACTAAACAAATGGTTAGACAGTTTGAATCCATTTCATTCCCACATGTCCTAAGACACCTCAATAGTGTAGCAGATAATATGGCCAACAATGTCCTCGACTGGCACACCAATCACACCATGTCATATCCATAAACAAAATGCATCCACGTGCATAACAGGTGCCTCCACGGGCATAAAAACAAATAACCAAATAATGCATCCACGTGCATAACATCTGCCTCCACGGGCATACATAAATAAACCAACATACTGCATCCAAGTACATAACATGTGCCTCCATGGGCATATACAAAACACAAAGGTACATCCACGTGCATACACGACAATATATCCAAATATATATCCACATATTATATAAGCCAAATAGTCAACATGTCATAGGTGCCCTCAGCACCCGATATACAAAAATAAATATACATCTGTCATACAAAAATGCTTCACCATATGCTCATCAACATTTGGGGGCAGATACAATATCATCTACTCATCTGGATCCCTAGGATCCTCCGGCTCCTCCTCCGCTGGCCCCGCCGGGTCATGGCGAGCCCAAACTCTCCGCTCTGCCGGCCCCGCTGGATCGTCCCACAGATGTATCCTCCCCTGAGTCGGCCCTGCCGGATCATCTCGTCTACCATCCCTATGCCCCGCCATGAACACCGCTGTCCTCAATAGGAGCGATTGCCACTCAGGCGGCGCACCAAAACAACCCTGCAAAATATCCCGATCCAGGTCTCTCCAACCATCCTCGGGGAGTCCAGATAGGATCCTGGCAAAGGTCTGTCTGACACCCTCTATGGCGTCATCTCGAGGGCCAACCCCTCGCCCACGAGCCACATATCCTCCACCACGTGGAGGTGGTACCGCTGCGGGTGGATGGGCGACCACCATCGCCCGCCACTGACGAGGCACGTAGTCGTCCGGTGGCACTGGACCCACATCTGCACAAAGCAAGTAAGCCATCACGTACTATACAACAATAATCATCCATGATAAATCAAACAACATATGATATAATATCAAATAAAACACAAAACATACCGTCTAAACTCCAGGCCTGTCCTGGGGCACGAGGCATCTCTGGGTCACCTTGGTAATCCATGCCGGCGTAGGGGTAGTCCTCAATCACCAGAGGCATCTGCTCCCACTACTGATAAAAATCCTCTGTAAAGTAACCGCGGACACCACCGCTGCCACGAGGCATCATCTGCCCCCATCTCATCATACGAGGCTCACTCGGAAGACCAGCACGAATCGGTACCCGTGGCCGCAAGGTTGGCACCCGCTCGAAGAAAAAACAACATAAAAATGAGGCATAACAAAACTCGCCTCCCTCTCTAATGGCCTTGTCCAGATCTCTCCGGACACCAGCCAGAAACATCTGCCCCTAGGCATAATAAGTACCCTGAAGAACAGAGTCCACCATCATCGTATGTCCCCCAGACATACGATGTGGCGTAGCAGCACCTAATATCCGCAGAACGCAGGCCCCAACAGCTCGCATATCCCACTCATGTAGGGATCGCAGACTAATAGAGCTGTTCTGCAAAACAGCATCATCAACACAGAAAGTCTGTAACAGGTCCTCCATATCTATACCTGGAGGCAACCTCGGCAAGATATCACCCACCTCACCCAAGCGAGGAAACCCAGTCAAAAAATAGACATCCGTGAGAGTGATCTCTAACCTCTCACCACCAATGATGAATGCACCCTCTGCCGGCACCCACCAACTCACAAGCTTGTTCAGGAGCCGTCTCACTGAACGAATAGGTGGGATCTGAGCGAACTTCAGAATTCCGCTCATAGCTAGAATCTGCCTCACCCCTGCATCAGTCTCAATCCTCGCCATAAGATCATCATCGATCTCTCGCTCCCGCCACGAGGACTGTGGTCTCCTCAACATCCTGCCAGAAAACAGAAGAAATTTTTAGCCCCAGCATAAAATTCTTTTGAAAAAATCCCATCGTGGCTTTTACACAAAAAGCCGCGATGCCCATCGCGGCTTTTACACCAAAAGCCGCGATGCCCATCACGGCTTTTCCACCAAAAGCCGCGATGACCATCGCGGGATCCATGCAAAAACCCGCGATGAACATAGCGGGTTTTGGCCGGACAGTCGCGATGAACATCGCGACTATCCCCCATGAACCCGCGATGAACATCGCGGGTTCCATCCTCGCAATCGCGATGAACATCGCGACTGTCAGCCTAAAACCCGCGCGGTTCATCGTGGGAACAGCCCCGAAACCCGCGATATTCCACGTTGGAGAGTCAACATGGAATTTCACGACCTTCGGGGGCCCACCGCCAAACAAAAAAGACATAATTGACAAGGCTAAGGCAAATAGAGTTACCTGCAACTCGCTGAATCGAAAACCAACGGTGAAATCTCCCGGAAATCGAGAAATAGCTCTGACAGCTCTATCAAACTCGCACGTAACAATGACAAGTCATTTGGGCCCCACGCCCTATTTATAGAAATTCCACCAATTTTCCAACACCCATTGCGGTATCATACGAAGTCCATTTCTCAAACCGTTGGTACCGTTGGAATCAACACAGCGAGAACTTCATGCAGGTTCCTTCCTTTTCCCGTTTTCACAGGGTCCATTTTTTGACCATTTTTTGGCCTCTCTCGTGGCCTCGGTTTGCGTGCCACATCGGCCGTTCTCCATTTTGGACATGCCATATATCACCGGATTCAGTTTTCCGCGCTTGTGATTATGCTTGAGATCATTTCTCGCTGTTACGTCCCGATTTTCAGGGCATTTCTTCCACGCCCCCTCGTCACCTCGGTTTGCGTGCCACATCGACCGTTCTCCATTTTCGACGTGCCTTATATCGCCGGATTCAGTTTTCCGCGCTCGTGATGATGCGTGAGATCATTTCTCGCTCTCACCTTTAGATTTTTTGGGCATTTTTCCCATGCCCCCTCGTCACCTCGGTTTGCGTGCCACATCGGCCGTTCTCCATTTTCGACGTGCCTTATATCGCCGGATTCAGTTTTCCGCGCTCGTGATGATGCGTGAGATCATTTCTCGCTCTCACCTTTAGATTTGTCGGGCATTTCTTCCATGCCCCCTCATCACCTCGGTTTGCGTACCACATCGTCCGTTCTCCGTTCTGGACAAGCCTTATATCGTCGGATTCATTTTTCCAAGCTTGTGATGATGCTTGAGATCATTTCTCGCTCTCACACCCATACTTTTCGGCCATTTTTTCAAAATGCCCTCTCATTGCCTTGGTTTGCGCACCACATCGGTCGTTCTCCGTTTTCGACAATCCTTACATCACCGGATCCAGTTTTCTGCACTGATGACGATGCTTGAGACCTTTTCTCGCCCTCATCAATCCCTTTTTGATCGGTATAATTTTATCCCTTTTTCGGGCCCAGCAACCCCTTTTACGAAAAAGGCACTTAGGGAGTTTCTGTTAAGCTCTTTTCTGACTCCTACAAACAATGAAAAGATTGCCGAGCAACCTTGTTTCCTTTCATGCTCGTTAAACGTATCTGAAAGGGCGTCTACCTGGTATAAGTTTACCCCTTTTCCGGACCTTCTAGACTAATTACGAAAAAGGTATACTCTAGTCACATCGGCTAGAAGAGTTCTCCATTCGCATCATTTTATGCTTTTTCGGGCCTTGGAGACTAAACTTACAAAAAAGAAACACCAATAGAGTCCACTTATCATTTTCAGACTCTCTAAACATGAAAGCAACCATGAGCATGAGCCGTCCTGGGCTCACAAAATCCACAGGACCGTACCATTTCAGAGCACACTTTTATCCCTTCTTGGAGCTCATTAAAACTACGAAGAAGGAATCAATGGTGCCTCTTGGCACCACGATAGATCACATCTACTCATTAGGCAGCTTCCCCATGTTGGTCGCCTTTGTTCAGAGTATTCTGCAGTATGTCACCTTGATAATCCCTCGACGGCACCTATAAGCTCGTCCTCCCCCCCAGAGTCAATATATAACATTCAGTCAAAGCAATGATCCCCACACCTACAAGTGAGTTCCCTACGCTGCCAGGTCAACCATGTCATCGTGCTCTGAACAAAGGAAGTTTGAGTCTACCCAGTTTTTGACCCAGTTTTTTCCCATTCCCACAAGTATAAAAGTCCTACCATCAGTACTACAACACTTCAGTTTTACACCTCATGCTCCTATCAAGGAAACATCATTGCCTTATTAGTTGCTGGTCTCCCTCTGTCGACGACAACCACATTGATTCCAGAGGATAGACCTAGAGGTCCCTGTGTCTTGGACTCATCACCATTTATGATGAGTACCTACGAATCCTTTCGAGAGGAATCTTCAATGCCTCTCCAAATGGTTGTTTCTCACATGCTGGACTTCAACACCTTGATCGCATCGTTGAGACTCGCACATGATATTCGTCCGTTTCACTTATTAGTCGAAGACCCTGGATACCTCCTGACTTCTCCACATTTGAGAGTCTTCCTATGGATAACACCAGTTACACTTTTTCTATAGATATCCGGGTTGCGCATGGCGACAGTATTCAGATTTACCCCAGTTTCATATTCCCTTGAGTATACAGTTACATTACTTCTCAGAGATGACTCATAGTCTTTGAGTACCTACAGATGTTGGACACCTTCAGTTTCAGCAGTTCCTCAGTTATTCCAGTGTATCAGTTATTGAAATCCGTTATGATTAGGAGTACATCCCAAAATAATGTCCCCCCTGGACCGTTATGGTGTACCAGTAGATTCTTTATGTATTAGATCCCCCTTCTTGGGACTAATTGTTATGTATATGTCTTGATACGAGCATGGGAATGCCCGCCTCGTCCATTATCAGAGATTATACCTCATTCATATTGAGGCCATGTAATATTTTTTGTTTCTTGCAGCTTCCAAGGGCCGTGGCTCCAGTCTCCAATCAGTCTCTTCTCCTTCCCAAACCCCTGAAAAAAGACAAAAGAACTATGATGTCTATCGGCCATACGATGAGCTCCTGCCCTCACACATCAGGGGGCAATCTGTTAACACCTAAAAAGTGCTCACTAGCTCATTTCCCTATTCACATGACCCATTTGTCCACTTTTTCACCATCGGAGCCTCTGAAACCAACAAAAGGTCACCAAAAGACCTGAGTACACCCCTTTTTCCATTAAAAAAGATTATTTTTCCTGAAAAGCATAAAAAACCCTCAAAAAGGGTCCAAATTCCCAAAAATATTAAAAAGGGAATTAAAATATTATTTTTATTCAAAAAAGGAAAAAGGAGGGAAAAGTACCTAAACCATGTTGGTCAATACCATTTGGTTTCCACAAAACCACAAATGGTATTCCCCACCACCAAAACCTATAAAAAGGTGGTAGGGGCTCCTCATTTCAGATCCATCCATTATCTCATCCTTATGCTGCTGAAATCTCCCTTGAGCATTTTAGCCATTGAAGCAACCTTGGAGAAGGAGACCTCTTGGAGCTTGGAGCTACTCATCTTGGGAGTTGCTCAACATCAACCTTCACCATTGAAGGTATTATCGCAAGCACTTGCTTGCCCCCCATTTTTCAATACAAATTCATTCTTTAATATTTTCTTGTTCTTGTTTTTAAATGTTTACATTATTTGCTTAGATTCTTGCATAGATCCATGATTAGTTTTGTTTAGATTAGTTTATTGTTATTTGCTTTACATTGAAACTGTTGCTACTAGTTAGCAGGTGCCCATAGCACTAAGCCTGGTTGCAAAACCGGGCCAACAAAAATGCATCCACTTGATGCATACCAAGTATCTACCTAATACATGATCTACCTGATCATACAATGTATCCACCTGATACATATACAACAACATGATCTACCTGATCATACAATGTATCCACCTGATACATATACAAATAAATGATCTACCTGATCATACAATGTATCCACCTGATACATATACAAATACATGATCTACCTGATCATATCAATGCATCCACCTCGTACATATACAAATACATGATCTACCTGATCATATCAATGCATCCACCTAATACATATACAAAGCAGTAACTGGAGCATCGTCCTGATGCTCATCACACAGCACTTACATCCACAGCCATGGGAAGGATCCTCTTCTCACCATTCTTGGAATGGCTCCTACAAATGTGTCATCAATCTAAAGAACACCAAGCCTCTCTCTGAAGTACTCAAAATTCACTCTGGCTAATGGTTTCATCAACACATCTACAACCTGCTCATCCGTCGCAACATACAGGAGCTTCACTGCTCCTCTCTACACCATATCCCTGATATAGTGATATTTGATCTCAATGTGCTTCGACCTGGCATGGAACACTAGGTTCTCTGACAACTTCACACAACTCTGGTTGTCACAATAGATATAGGTAGCATCCAACAGGAGATCAAATAACTCATTTAGTTGCTTCCTCAGCCATACTACCTCACAACTAGCCGAGCAAGCTGCAACATACTGTGCTTCAGCTGTACTTAGTGCTACACAGGACTGCTTCCTGCTAAACCAAGAGATCACACCTAATCCCATACTGAAGCAGCACCCAGAAGTGCTCTTCCTATCTGCAGCAGTGCCTGCCCAATCTGAATTAACTTAACCCTCTAGGTTAAACTTTTGATTCGAATCATACTTGAGCCCATAATCAACCGTACCCTTCAGGTACCTCAGAATATGCTTTACAGAAACCAGGTGAACACTCTAGGATCTGTCAGGAACTGGCTCAATGTGTTCACCACAAAGCAAATATATGGTCTCGTGTTCGTCAGGTACATCAAGAACCCAATCATCTGACGATACACCATGACATCAACTAGCTCAGATGAAGCATCACACAGAAGCTTCAGGTTTGATGCCATAGGTGTGGCCATGGCCTTGCAGTCCATCATCCCGAACCTCTTCAGGATCTCTACTGCATACTTCCCTTAACCAAGGAAGATCCCATTTGTACTCTGCCACACCTCCATGCCTAGAAAATAGTGCATCATCCCCAAGTCCTTCATCTCGAACTCGGCAGCAAGCTTCCTCTTGGTATCGGCAATCAATCCATGCTCACCTGTAACAAACATGTCATCCACATACAGAAGTAGTATCATAGGATTTCCTTCCTCAACCTTATAGTAAAGGTTCGAATCTTCTTGACTCTTGGTAAAGCCCAAACTGGATAGAAAGTTGTCTATCCTACCATACCAAGTCCTAGGAGCTTGCTTCAAGCCATACAAGGCTTTCTTCAGCCTGCACACATATGAGTCCCTGTCATGTGTCTCAAAACCAAGTGGCTGCTCCACATACACTTCCTCCTCGACTACACCATTCAAGAAAGTTGTCTTGACATCCATCTGGTGTATCTTCCATTTCATCACTGTAGCCAGGGTAGGTACTGATATGATGGAAGTGTACCTAGCTACAGGAGCAAAAGTCTCTTCATAGTCTATCCCCTCTTTCTGGGAGAAGCCACGAGCTACAAATCTCACTTTGTATTTTTCTATGCTGCCATCTATAGCATGCTTGATCTTGTAGATCCACTTGGAAGTCACAACAGACTTCCCTTCATGTCTTGGGACTACATCCCAAACATCATTATTCATGATCGACGGATCATGGCATCATTAGTTCATCTCGGATCTTGGGAACTTCAGATTCTTCAATAGATAGATTTGTTGTTGAACAAATGTTGTAGCCCTTCTTTTGTAGGTACTCATATACGATCTTTCCTACAAAAACAAGTTAAATTGCATGATTAGAAACATCTCATAGTTTTCAGAACAAATTCTTACACATAAAGAAATATGTCATACAATCATGCAATTATTTTAGCCAATGCTTCAATACAACATTTATCCATATCCTGTAACTTTCTAGATGCCTTCCAATCTCTACCAGAACATTGTTAAGAGTGTGCACAACTCCCAACATTTCAGCAAAGAGGTTTCATTCTAGATAAGTAGCAATGGAATGTTGTACAGTGCCATAGGCCACTTACCCATTACATGCATATTAGTAGTATACTGTTCATTAATGCAATTATTCTAATATGCATAATACACAACCTAAGTCTAGAAACATAAGTATATACATATTTGAACAATATTATTTAAACAATCAAATATACAAGAAATGACAATTCAAATACTTATCTTTGTTTGTTTGTTGGGTGGACTCCCTCTCAATCTTTGTTTCCTTGTAGGAACTATTGGAGTGTGCTCCCTTTTGATCTTTGCTTCCTGGATTACCTGTCCTTGAACTTATATCCATCCTCGATCACTATGCATGCTTACTAGTATCATCATTGTGTTATCCTCGAGATCTCATACATAATCATACATTCATTAGTATAATCTTAATATATCAAAACACAATAATCTTATACATGTATAGTCATGATAATTTCAAACATAGATAATAAATATTAGTATTCAAGGTTTATATAGGACTTTTCTGGTTAGTCATATCATTAATCAAAGTAAGGAACATAATATGCATAAACCCTAGATTACTCAAACTTGTAACTTCATGAGTAATAATTATCAATCATACAAAAGTATAAGATCCTTACATAGGATAGGATTCTAACTTGATATAGGAAAAACATACCTGGTCATCATATTTGCTAGTTATGTCTAGCAATGTTTTCTTGTTCTCTTTAATGACCTGCATAACTCATAATTTAACCATTGTAGAACCAAATTATACATACCTATATGTGATCCATGACTATGGATGATTCTTTGTCTTCATGTTATCATGGTCTTGATCTAGAGCTTGATTTGTACCTTTCATGTTAGTGGATAACATTCTCCTCATACAACACCACAGTGCATTAGACAAACATAATACAATCATAAGTGTCATAGCCCTAATCAATGAATGTCTTCTATCATGCATTCATACTTTTACTAGGGTGATAAGACAAGTCTAAAATTAAACAAGATTGTTACTAAACTCAATAACATGAGGACAATCATATTATAAACTTAATCATGAATAGATTTCAAAACATACCTGTAAGTCAAACCTGTCAGATTGCTTGTAGTAGTAGTTGTTGTTGTTCCTTTTGTTCTTAGGACAATATGAGGAAAAGTGTCCTCTTCTTGGTATGTGCTATGAGAGATTGATCTTCATTCCCCATCTTTTCTTCTAGGGGCCACAAGACTAGCTTCTCCTTGTGAACATTCCTCCCACAGTCTACTGAAATAGATCAATTCCTTTCTTGCATAGATTCATTGGATGAAGGTGTCCCATGACCTAGGTAGGCCATTCAATGTGGTCATTACAATTTCTCCATTCTCCACTACTTCATTCACAACTTCAAGTTGTTCCTTTTATCTAGGAGACCCTTGAGAAATAAGACTGCATACTCTCTGCATTCTGGATCTTGATATTCTTCAATTGATTCCTCAAAGTCATCTTCCAATTTATATTCTTCCCTTCAAATAGCTTGGTCAAGGAATCAAACATCTCCTTAGGTGTCTTCAAAGATGACACATGTGGTATGAGATGGTCTTTGATAGGATCAACAATGATCCTCTTAGCCTTGACCAATTTCCTCTTGTGTAAGGCCTTAGTCTCTTCTCCCTCTGGGACAAGAAGCCCTTTACTTATGTAGGTGTCCAACTTACTCTCTTCTAGAATTAACCCAATCCTATACTTCCATGCTCGGAAGTTATCAGCCTCTTCAAGCTTATCCTCAAGCGTGGTGTGGTGAGACATCTTTAAAGAGTACTTCAAATGGAACTAGAAAAGATTTAGGTCTTACCACTTGATTTGCAGAAATCTGGATCTGGAGCTGGATTAGGGTTTGTTAGAGAAACCCTAAAAATTCAAACTTTGAATTTCAAACTTCTGAAAGGATAGAAAGATGTGCCTTGATGAGATGATCAAGCTAGTATACTCAGAGTTTGAAAACTACAAAGTTTCACCCCTCAAGTTTGCTTTTCAAACTTCCAGATTCACTAGGGAGGACCCTGAATTAGGGTTTGATTTTCCCGGAGCTTCATCCATCCAAAAAGTTCGATCTTGGTCTCTAAACTTCAATTTTTCCAAGGAGCTTCCAGCCATGGTCTCAAATTTTAGAAATTCCAACTTTTGCAGAAACCCTAATTTTCGACTTCACTCGACAAGACCCCAAACTAAGGTTTAATTTTCTCGGAGCTTCACCCAACCAAAAAGTTCAATCCAAAGCTCTAAACTTCGATTTTTTTGTGGAGCACCTAGCCATGTCCTCGGATTTCAGAAATTCCTATTTTTGTGTAAACCCTAATGTTTAGGGCCAAAACTGAAAATGTTCAGAATTGAATTATGTCTCAATAGAAAGATGCGCCCTTGCTAGGAGAGTCAATCCAGCCTCCTGCCTTTGATGATCTATGGAGAGAAACCCAAATATTAAGAAGAGATAGCTTCCGCAACTGCATAGTGCCTTCTTCTTAGGTCAGCTATGATACCATGTTAATTTTCCGATAATTTCATTCAATTATCATAAGGATCTCTAAGAGAATAACATGTACAACATATCTCTACAGCATATCAATCATAGACACAAAAGCAATCACACAAGAGACACAGAGTTTCACCGAGGAAAACCAAGAAGTGGAAAAACCCCGCAACTTCCTCAGAGATAAGATAAGCCACAATACAAGATCACAATGATCAAACCCAGTAAGATGTCTCTAGCCGATACTCCTCCTCCTCCACTAGTGCACCACATTCTCTCTTATCTATGCGAGCTTGAGAAGTGAGTGAATGAGATAAATGAGAGACATCCCCTCTCTAATTATACACTGACTTGACCTGCCAATAATCCACTGGGACCCACTTGCTACTCAAGCCTAATAACCCAACCACATGTGCTAACCAGGGTCGACCCCACACTGGTGGTCTAATAACCCATCAATACAAATGATGACACTTGTCAATGCACATGACGACACTTACAAATACAAATGATGACACTTCCAATCAAAGGAATAATACATCTCTGTGGGATACACAATAAAGTACAAATGTAATACATGGAAGAATATCTTCCGAATTTACCAATACATCAACACAATGATCAAGCCTGAGGGAATCCTAGAAGACCTTGTAATCTCTGTTGAATCGTGGGAATACCCTGCGGATTTCTTGGTGTTACAGCCAAAATATCAGTTGGGGGGACACCCACTAATCTTGGGAAGACCGTGGTTGGCCACAGCAGATGCTTTCGGTCAGGATCTATGACCATCTCAGACAGGACTATGATCAAAATCCTAACCTTATATCCTCCATCTCGACCAAGCACAAAAGCTGAAACTCCACTTTGGGTAGAATTGGAGGAGGAGGAAGGTGCTCAGCTGTTATTAACGATAGGGAGAGCCTTAATGCTTAAAGATGAAATAGAGGACAATGCCATTAATATTTTCATTAGTGATCCCATGTGTGTCAACAAGCATGTTTACCATATTATTAACAGTACGTTAGATGAAGTAGAACAAGAAAATCTTACAAAAGAAACTTAGTCAGTGATGCCAGTGTAATTCTAGTACTTCAGAATTCAAAAAGTGTGCCAGTAGAAATTGAGCCAAGGAAAAAATTGAAAATCAATCCAAACCTTGTGCCCAGTGAGTTGGAACAGCTAATCAGTTTGTTGAAACAACGTAGAGGAGCTTTCTCTTGGGAGTACACATACATGAAGGGTATTCCTTCTAATCTGTGCACCCATCACATTTACATTAAGAGCGACTCCAGGCCTGTGTGTTAACCACAACGAAGGATGAACCTGAACCTAAGAGACATGGTGAATGAGGAGATCCAAAAACTTTTGGAAGCTGGATTTATATACCCGATTTCAGACAGTGAGTGGGTTTCTCCACTCGTGATTGTGCCAAAGAAGAATGGGAAATGGAGGGTCTATGTGGATTATAGAGAATTGAACAAAGCAACGCAGAAGGACCACTTCCCCTTACCTTTTATCAATCAGGTCCTTGATACCTTGTCTGGGAAGAAGTATTTTTCCTTTCTAGATGGCTTTAGTGGCTATAACCAAATCCATATTGCTCCAGAAGACCAAGACAAAACCACTTCCACCTGTCCCTGGGGGACTTTTGCATACCGGGTACTTCCTTTTGGGTTGTGCAACGCACCAGCCACATTTCAAAGAGCAGTGATTGGAATCTTTTTCAGAGATGGTAAATGATTGCATGGAGATTTTTATGGATGAATTTAATCCATATGGTGATAGTTATGAAGAAGCACTGAAAAATTTAGAAAAGGTCTTGAAACGCTGTGAACAAAGCCATCTCTCTTTAAGCACTGAAAAGTTCCATATGATGATGAGCAAGGGCATAGTGCTGGGGCACTTCATCTCTTCTGATGGTATCCAGGTAGATCCATCCAAAATCAAGGTAATTGAAAATACATAAACTCCTGGAACACAAAAAGATGTACGTAGCTTCTTGGGGCATGCTGGCTATTACAAAAGGTTCATAGAAATTTTTTCCAAACTAGCTTCTCCTGTGTTTACATTGTTGATGAAGGATGCGCAGTTTGTTTGGAATGATGCATTCCAAACAGTGTTTACTGAGCTAAAGAAAAGGTTGTCTACAGAACCCATCTTACGAGGGCCCAACTGGGCTCTGCCCTTTCATATTTCGTCAAATGCTTCAGACACTGCCATTGGAGCATTTTTAGGACAGCAGAAAGGTAACGCTCCTTATGTAATTTATTACAATAGTAAGAACTTATCCCCTGTTGAACTAAAATATACTGTCACAGAAAAGGAATTCCTTGCCATAGTTTATGCCATCAACAAATTTAGACACTACATTACTGGATACTCCACTTTTGTGCACACTAATCATTCTGCCATCAAATATTTAATGAATAAACCAATCATGAATGCTAGAGTTACTAGATGGCTATTACTGTTACATGAATTTGATATCACAATTATTGATAGACTAGGAAAGGAAAACGTTGTTATAGACTTTTTATCTCGACTCACTAACAGTAATGACAATTTACCAGTCGAATATTCCTTCCCTGATGCTCATTTGTTTGCAGTATCAGCTCATTCCCCATGGTATGCAGATATTGCTAACTTCTTGGCTGCAGGTAAGCTACCAGTACATCTATCAAAGAGAGAAAGAAGAAAAATCATACAACAGAGTGCTAGGTATTGTTGGATTGATGGACATCTTTTCTACACAGGGCTTGATTTAGAAATCAGAAGATGTGTTAGAGAAGATGAAATTTTCAGTATCCTTATAGCTTGCCATGATGAGCCCTGTGGGGGACACTTTGTTGATAAAAGGATAGGTCATAAGGTTTTGAGGATGGGTTATTTCTGGCCCACATTGTTCAGGGATGCAAAGAAGTATGTTCCGGCATGTGATAACTACCAAAGAATGGGCCAACCCAACAGATTAGATGAAATTCCTTTGCAGCCACAGCTCGTGGTTGAACCATTTGACAGATGGGCTCTAGATTTTGTAGGGCCTATCAACCCTCCCTCAAAACAGAAATCTCACATCTTGGTTTGCACATATTACATGACCAAATGGGTGGAAGCTGTATCCTTGGTTAAGGCTAATGATTAGGCTATGATTGATTTCTTGTATGAAATTTTTTTTACTCGGTTTGGAGTACCCAAGGAAATCATCACAGATGGTGGATTGTAGTTTGTGTCTCACAAGTTGGAAGCACTATTACAGAAATTTCATATTCAGGATAGAATAACCTCTCCATATCATCCACAGGCCAATGGCCAAGTGGAGAGTTCAAACAAGGTCATCGAGTCTATTTTGACAAAGACAGTGAAAAGCCATCATAGAGATTGGGTTGAGAGACTTCTGGAAGCACTATGGGCCTATCGCACTACATGGCGTAACACCATTGGTTTTTCACCATATGAGTTAGTGTATGGTAAGAATGTTGTTTTCCCAATTGAATTCGAAATCAGAACTTTGAAGACAACTGTAGAAGCAAACCTTGATTTATCAAAAGCACAAAGGAACCAACTGAATTAACTCAATGAATTGGAGGAAAAGCGCACAGCAACAGTAAATCATACAACTTTAATCCAACATCAACTCTCTAAATGGCATGATAGATTCATAAAAAAGAAAGTCTTCCAGGAAGGAGACTGGGCTCTGTTATATGATTCACGGTTTAAGAGGGATTTCAAAGGAAAGCTACGCACTCGTTGGTTGGGCCCTTATCAAATAGATCGTGTATTTGACAATGGAACAGTCCAGTTGATCACCATTGATGAAAACAAGACACCATTATTCACAAATGGTCATTGGCTGCGACTGTATCACAAACCGATCTCAAGGGATGCTTTTATTTCACAAGTTGCAGCAGATCCAAACTATCAGTTAACGCTAGGGAAGGGATTTTTATCAACCCCTGTGAATTTTTAAGAACTGCAATATCCACACATAATTTGTACATAAATAATTTATTCTTCATTATGTATTTGATCTATTTTTCATTTTTCATTTGATTGGGTTTGTTTTGAAGAATTATGTGCAGGAATTATTTGAAGGAACAGCAGTCGTGACTAGGCCAGACGATTGCAGGCACCTTATATTATTCTTGATCTAATAAAGCTCTTTTGAAGAAGATGGATGATTTGATAGTTTTTAGTAGCCAGTTGAAAATCTGCCTGTTACTCATTTTTGCACAGCTGCGACTCCCTACCTTGCTCATTTTTCCAATTTTAGCAGCTATGAAGCCACTATTCTTGCCTATATCGCCAAGTCTCGTAGCTGTGACTCCGCTATTTCCATTTCATTTTTTATTTTTTCGAGCAGCTGCGACTCTACTATTTTTGCCTATTCCTCCAAGTCTAGCAGCTGTAACTCTGCTATTTTTGCCTATTTCTCCAAGTCTAGCAGCTATTGACATCACAAGCAATAATGGTTATAATTGTTATTTATCCCTGTCATTGATCCACAGCAAATTAACTGAACCAAAATCACGTTAAAGCTATTACCCGTACTTATGATTTGACCGTCGTTCCACCTGACTTGTGCGATAATCCTGCCATGGGTTTTATCTCAAAACTAACTGTGCCACCTTTCCAACAATGCTCAATTCAAACTTCGACTATCCATCAACCACGTCTACATGCAGTCAGTTCGATGTTCGAAATTATAATTGGTGTATTCGTTATGATATTTCACAAAACGCTCAGTGGTATGGGTATCCTTGTGAGGTATGAGCCTTTAACAATAGAATCTGTGTATAAGAATAGAGATGTCTTTTCTATATTTCAAGAAGTAGGGTGGACAGATTATTTTCAATGCTTGAATGGTTTTCATGAGGAAACAACCCTTGAATTTGATCAAAATTTGACGAGCACACATTCAGAGGTTCGAGGCATAAGGGTAGATGTTTCAGAGGTAATCCCGGCGGAGGTAATGGGACTTCCCAGAATTGGGTAGCGCTGGTTTAGTCAAAAAAACTGTCACCTGACTGCAACTGAGGATTTCCTAGCGGCATGAGAGAGTGTTCGACCATGGGGCAGAGGAATAGCGCTGTAGACTCTTCCGATTCCTTGGGATCAAGTGGCACTCTTCTTAAAGAAATATATCACATGTGAAGGGAGGTATAGTGTTGTTTACATTTATGAATTTTTCCTCTTATCACATTTGCGTTATCGCAAGCTGCTAAATATGACATACTATCTTCTTAGATCCTTGCAACGCGTGGCTTATTATGCTAAAAGAGATCAACACCCCTTATCATCCCTCTCAAATCATGGGCTAATTAAACTATTAATCTTACGGGCCCTGGCACATAACAAATTGACTTGGGGGCAATTTCTGGTTCATCCAGGAGCACCCTGTGAATTCTCTGCAAGGTTAGTGGATGAGGACTGGAGTTCCTCAAACTCAGTTGGGGGGAGGACTAGAACACCAGAAGTTCGATTGGGGGATGAAGAGGAGATAGATGAAGAGGAAATTGAAACTGAGGCAGCTAAAACTACAACAGTAGAAGAGGAATGTCAGGCGAAAGCAGTAGCAAAAAGCAGTCTAGAAGCTCTGAATGTCAAGAACTTCCCTGAAATAAGAAGAACTTTAATTCGAAAGGAGGGATTTGCCCTTGTTTCTAAGGCGATAGGATTTTTTCTGCCTCAGAGGAGAAAAGAAGGGCTAATAAGCAAGGGCCAGACATCCAGCCCAACAAAAAGGAGAAAAATCAAAACGGCCACTACAGCAGAAGCAGGTCAATTTATTGGGGCAGAAATCAGGATTCCCATCTTGAAACCCCGACCGCCTGCTGATACACAAGAACCTGCTGTAGAAGAAACTCAAATAGAGAAGCTTTTGTTTGAAACTGAGCTATTAAAGGAGGAGGTGCAAGTGCTTTGTGCAGAACTAGAAAAATGGAAGGAGACATGCCAAAAACAGGCAAAGAAATATGCGAGTTCAATGGTGGAAGCTACAAACCAATTGGGGATTTTATCATCCATTCAGGGGAATGAAGGACAACCAGAACTGATATGCCCGGAATGTGGAGATATTTTTAATATGGCATGGCATAAAGTTACAGTAGTGGATATAGCATTACAAAAACCCTCAGGAGCAAGACATTCAAAGGAATTATCCCAGGACACAGCCTCATTGTTTCAGAAACATTGAACCGATTCAGCAGGCCAAAAGAATCAAGAAATAGGACGTCGTTACACAAGAACCAGCACCCTCAAATTTTTATTTTTTTTTGTTGGAATTACAACTCAGGAAAAAGATGCTGAGAACGGGGACATAAGGAAAAGATATTGTTTCAGAAGGACCAACACAATTAAAAATCTGGTGAGTTCCAATATAAGACAAAGCTGCTAAGGGTAAGGAGAAGCTGTCACACAAGAACCAGCATTTCCAAGGGCTGATTGTCAAAATTTATTCCTTCAACTCACTTGTATAATACTAATGAGGATCAAATTTAGGATCGAACTAATCGGCTGTTGCATGGGGACATGCAAAAGGATAGTTGGGGGGAGATGTTGGGCCCTGGAAATGTCCCTTTTTTACCATACCTATTACATCATTTTGCCCAGTTACACCCTACTTTCATAAACCATTTACATGCCTTTTTTCAGATCAATCAGAAATCCTGACAAGGTATAATTCATTATTGTCTCATTTAATTAAATGCCTAAGATTGTTATGGTTATGAATTCTATCCTTCGATTTGTGCTAACTTGTGTTGATTTCATTAAGTTAAGATCAAAGCACAGGTGTATCAGTCGCCATTCCTTAGGAAAGAATCATACGTGGTGCCAGCTGTTACTCTTCTGATTTGATTCCTCATATTTTAAAGGAAAACGCATCTCTCCACGTGAAGCTATAACAAGTTGCTGAAACAGAGCATAGCTGCAACAGACAGGATGCCTCCGATTGGTTGAACCATTGATCCATTGACTGCTAGTGTAACAACATCCTTCATGATTAACGGCCTCATTCATTATGGCTGTAACAGTTTAGCTGTAACTCTGCAGCATGAAGATCATAGATCTTCATTGCTGCATGAAATTAGTGGATCACGAACTGTATTCCTCATGTATAAATTTGGGAAGGCTCTCAGAGTCTGGGGTTGGATAATTATCATTTTGTAAGGGCTGTAACAGAGATTGATACCGTGGATTACCATCTTTTAATGAAGAGCAGATTTATTTCCCTTTCTGTGTCTTAATTCATGGTAGTTCACGGCATATCTATTAGAAGTACAGGGCCCACCTTCTCACAAATATTTCCGAGTTAAGTAGGTAGTTAGATTTATTCATTTCCTATTGTGTGTTGTGGAATTGCATTAGGTGTATTTCTGATAGCTGCAACAGAGATTTATGATTGCATTCTTTATTGGTAGTTTATTCTTTGCATTACAAATAGATGCAACTATGTGGTGTGACAATCGACTGTGTAGGTTAGTTTGATTAATGCCTATTTGTTCAATAGCTATTACAACCAAGCTCAGCTTCCATCCCTTTCAATCATTTATGATATCTAGGATTTCCAATAGTTGTCAATTTAGAGTTCAAGCTTATGTTTAATTTCTGGTTGCTGTTGTATCTTGAATTGATTCATTAGAATAGGTAGATTGTGATTGGGTAACAGTAGCTACTAGATGGATCATTTTGGTAAAGATTGAATACTGTATTTTGATAATTATAGGATTTAACTTCTTGCAAAAGTAATCTAGTTCATTTAAATTCTTAGATCAATAATTGCTAGGTCGATTTCTGTAGGAAGGTAGCTGCACTTTGAATTCCTAGATGTATGAGTTAGATTAGTTTTCTTTATGGAATGAGTTTGGCTGAGCAGATAGGTAGGATTATTATCTCCATTCACTTGATCAACTACTGAAAATGTTTATGCATAAATTGTGTTTATTGCCATTGAAATAAAAGACCTCCCCGGGTTTGACAATTTATATTGAGCATCCTATATGTTAGTTGTAATTAATTGGCATATAGGGTGACCAAAAAGTACCTCACACTAAATGAAGAGTGTAGGGATTTACAATTCAAATATTTATGTGATCTTCAGTACAAGACCAACTCAAGAGGAAGCTTCTAGATTACAAATTAGAACTATGAGTTAAGAAATGTTATTGGTAATATTTCTTTTCCATATTTTGATGGCTCATAAAAGTGCATTGCTAACTCTTGGATTCAGAAGCTTGATACATATTTCCAATTGAATCCAATGGCTAAGAGAGATACCATCAAGATGGCTAATCTACACTTATATGGTGAATCCAATTATTGGTGGTTTCATGGCCTGAAAAAACTTGGGCATGATCAAGTGACCAGTACCACTTATGAAGAGTTCACAAGAAGATTGGATAAAATATTCAAGAGAAGAGATCATGAGATCACCTTCAGTGAACTAGTGCATGTGAAGAAGACTGGGAATCCAAAAGCATATATGAGTTTCATAAATTAGTTGTGATGATCACTGATATATCAGAATCTAGATAGATTATGTTGTTTATTGAAGGATTGGTAGAACCTTTGAAAGGTTTGGTGAAGGCCTACAGACCATGTACCTTGCAAGATGTATTGAGTAGAAAAAGAGATTTGCAAGGCTCTATTTTGAGGACCATATTTCCTCCTATAACTGTTGATCCTGCTCAATTCAAGAATCAAAGGCCACCCATGAAAGGTCCTTCTGTAAATTTCAAGAAGGAAAATTACTCCAAAGATCGAGATGAATTGAGAAGAAGGAAGTTGTGTTTAACCTATCAGGAGCCATGGGTTCCAGGACACAGATGTGCTAAAGGGAAATAACACTACATTGAATTTTACTGAGGGAGCGAAGCTAAGGAGGAAGAAGAAGAGGCCCTGACAGATGTTGAAATGGCCTATGAGACTGTAGAAGAAGAAACTACCCCTGAGGTGAGCAAGATTGCAGTACTTTCAGGAGTACCTCACTTCCATACACTTAGATTCAAAGGAGTGGTCCAAGGAAAATCAATCATTGTGTTAGTGGATGGAGGAAAAACACATAACTTCATTGATTTAACTTTGGTCAAAATAAGGAAGCTACCTATTGCAAAATTTGGAGGCTTCACTGTCATTATTCCAGGTAATCATTATATGGATTGTTCTAGATGGATTCCTAAATTGAAAATTACTACAAGATATCACACCATTACAGATAGCTTTTATGTTGTGAATGTGGCTAGTACTAACATGGTTTTGGGAGTACAATGGTTGTATTCCATTGGGAAGCACTCAATAGACTACCAAATCCCTGATATGATCTTCAAAGGAGAAGATGGAAAGGAGGTAGTGTTGAGAGGGATAAACACCTACCCAAAACAAGTGGTGAGTGCACATAGTATGAGATCCCTATTAAGGCATTGAGACATTGAGTGGGATGCAAAATGCCTAATCACCACTTAGGGTACCTCTTTGGAAGTATCCCAATATCCAGAAGAGATTCATAAATTGCTCCAAAAGGATAAGAAGTTGTTTGGGGACCTTCCTCATGGTAGGCCACCTAATAGATGAGTGGATCACAGAATTGAGTTGGAGATAGGCACCTCACCTATCAAATTCCATCCTTACAAGCACCCAAAAATATTCAAGGATGAGATAGAGTGAACCATCAAGAAACTGCTTGACTTGGGATTCATTAGACCAAGCTCAAGTCCTTTTGCATCATCTATAGTCCCTGTGAAGAATAAGGATGGGAGCATGTGCATGTGCATAGAATACAAAGCTCTCAACAAGAAGACTATCAAGAACAGATATCCTATCCCAAGGATTGATGAGCTCATGGATGAAGTCCATGGAGCCAATTACTTTTCAAAGATTGATCTTTGCTCTAGTTACCATCAAATCAGTATGTGGGAAGAAGACATCCAGAAGACAGCCTTTTGGTGTCATCATGGGAACTTTGAGTTCATGGTTACGCATTTTGGAATAACCAATGTACCTGTAACTTTTCAATCCTACATGAACAGAGTGTTTAGCAGGAATATCCATAAGTTTGTTCTTTTTTTCTTTGATGATATTTTATTCTATAGTAGAACTTGGGAGGAGCATTTGCACCATTTGGATATTGTACTAACAACCTTGGTAGATCAATCTTTCTATGCCAAAATTATCCAAGTGTGAGTTTGGGATGACTGAGATTCTGTATCATGTGATTAAGAAAGAAGGAGTTAAGGTTCACATGGAGAAGATCCAAGCTATTGTGGATTGGCCAAGTCCTAAAAATATCACTAAATTGAGAGGATTTATTGGATTATGCACTTATTACCGTAAGTTTGTCAAAGTTTTTTCAAATATAACATCTCCATTGACAAACCTTACCAAGAAAGGATCATTCAATTGGTCATAAGAAGATGAGAAAACTTTCAACAAGGAGAAGGAGGTAATGATCAGTTGTCTTGTTCTTGCACTTCCATATTTTTCTCGACCTTTTATTCTTGAGTGTGATGCTTCAGGGAATGGGATTGGAGCAGTCTTGATGCAAAAAAAGCATCCCTTAGCCTTTGAAAGAAGAAATTTTCAGCTCCATGAGATATTATATTCAGTTTATGATAAGGAGATGCTAGCCATCATGCATGCGCTAGTCAAGTTCATACAATATCTTGTGGGTGGTAAGTTCATCATCAAGACTTATCATAACAGTTTGAGACACTTCTTAACCCAAAAGGAGTTGAATGATAGGAAACAAAAGTGGGTAATCAAGGTCCAAGCATTTGAATTTGAAATTGAATACAAGAAGCGTAAGATGAAAACTGTGTTGATGTATTTGTAACTTCGGAATATATTCACTTGTATATTGTATGTATTACATTTGTACTTTATCCCCGACGGAGATGTCATATTCCTCTGATCGGAAGTGTCGTCATTTGTATTCTATTGTTGTACCTCCGACAAAGATGTTTGTTCCTCCAGGTCGGAGAAGTCATTATTGTACTTGAGTCATGTAAAGTCATTGAGGTCCATCCTCCCATGTATGCCAGGGCATTAGACCCCGAAGTAGTGCCACAAGTTATATTGTAAGTGTCGTAACTTATATCTCATGGGTTATTAGACCACCTGTGTGGGGTCGGCCCTATATGAGTCATGTAGGTTAAAGGGTTATTAGACCACCTTCTAGGGGTCGACCCAGTGTGGTTTGAAGGGTTATTAGACCACCTTAGTGGGGTCGGCCCAGTTAGCATTATGTTAAGTGGTTAAGTTGGGGCCGACCTAGTTGAGTAAAGGTCAAGTGAAAGTAAAGTATAAATAGAGAGTGTGACTCTCTCATTTGTTCATTCACACACTCACTCACTTTGCATTAGTGAGGGAGTAGGATTGTGCACAAGTGGAGGAGGAGAAACTTCTAGGAGAATATCTCTTGTTGTGGGGTTTGATCATTGTTATCTTTGTATTGATGCTCATTCTATCCTTGAGGAAGTTGCAGGGTTTTTCACCTTCTTGGTTTTCCCTGGTGAAATTCTTTGTGTCTCTTGTATCTTGTGTTTGATATGATGTACATGTTGTTCTCTCAGTTAAGATCCTAGATCAGATTGAATTAAATGCTGAAAAACTAATATGGAATCAAAGCTAGCCTGAAGGAAGGCATGGTATGGCATTTATGACAATTGTTGCAAATCAGAAGCTATTAGGGCTTGGTATAGTAAAACCCAGTCATCATGGAACCTTCACTGAAAATCCATTTTGGTGAAGGTTAAGGATCTGAAACTTATACAAGTCGAAGATGAAATGTCCATGTACCTTGTGTCCGAAGGATAGCCTCATATTCATTGTACTTTGTGATATATGATCCATACAAGTTAGGGTTTCTACCTCTTCCAGAATGCATTCCTAAATAGGTGACCTTGGAAAAAAGGTCATATCTCGGGATAGGAAGCTCCTAATGGAATTCTATAAAAAGTTACAGTTAGAGCATAGACTGTAGTTTCACAGGTCCGGGTTTCAGAGGCCGAAGTTGAAACAATGACATGTGGCACACCTTACAAGTTCGCTATACTGTTTCATCCCATAAACAGGTCACATTGAGACACTTGGCATATCTCTCTCTCAGGGAATCCATTGGAGCTCAGATCTGTGGGGTTGGAAAGATGACAGGTCATTCTATCACAGGATGAAGTTTCAGACCCTTAGGATGTGAAATTTCAAAGATGCATCAGAAACAAAATGACATATATTTCTATCCAAACAGAATTGGATTCTGAGCACTTTCATTTTTGGATCGTCACTGCTACGTGAAATTAGGGTTTGGGAGATAGTTGGAACTTTTGGAATCGGAGACCACGGCTGGATGCTCCTCATCAAAATCAAAATTTAGAGACCAAGATCGAACTTTTTGGTTGGGAAAAAGGCCGAGCTTCATCAAACCCTAAATCGGGATTTTGATCGGAAATGTGGAAAATTAGGGTTTCTACAAAAGTGAAATTTTTTGGAATATGTGACCACGGCTGGATGCTCCTCAAAAAAATCGAAGTTTAGAGCACAAGATTGAACTTTTTGGCTGGGTAGAACCCTAGGCATTATCAAACCCTAGTTTAGGATTTTGTCTAGAAGATCTGGAAGTTTCGAAGTCAATTTTGAGGGGTCAAATTTTGGAGATTTCAAAATTGAAGTATACCACGTTGATAAGCTCAACAAGGCGCATCTTTTCATCCAGTCAGAAGTTTGAAATTCAAAGTTTGGATTTTTAGGGTTTCTCTATCAAACTCTAGCGAGCTCTAGATCCAGCTTCAGCAAATCAAACCGGATTGGGTTAATCCTAGAAGAGAATGAATTGGACACCTACATAAGTGAAGAAGTTCCAGTTCCAGAGGGAGATTAGGCTAAGGCCTTACATAAGAAGACTACAAGCAATACCGACAGGTATGACTTGAGGAGATTCAGGTATGTCTTGAAATCTGTTCATGATTAAGTTTATGATATGTTTGTCTTCATATTATTAAGGTTAGTACAATCTTGATCAATTTTAGACTTGTCTTGCGTGAGAATGATAGAAGACATTCATTGATTAGGGGTATGACACTTATGATTGTACTAATACACTTTGTTGTTGTATGAGGATGATGTTGTCCACTAACATGAAGGGTACATCAAGAAAGACAAATCAAGTTCTAGATCAAGAACATAAGACCATGGTGACATTAAGACAAAGACTCATCCATAGTCATGGATCACATAGAAGCTCTACTTATGAGGTATGTATAACTTGGTTCTACAATTATTAACTTATGAGATATGCAGGTTGTTAGCACAAGGTCTCTAAGAGAACAAAGAAGACATTGTTTGGGTATGTTAGACAAGCATGATAATCCATGTATGTTTTCCTATATCAAGTTAGAATCCTACCTTGTGTTAGGATCTTAGATAAGTATATTTTTGTATGATTGATAATGATTATCCATGAAGTTATAAGTTTGAGTAATCATGGGTTTATGCATATTATGCTTCTTAATGAAGAGTCCTATGGTCATATAAGAATATGCATGAGTAAAAGAATACTAACACTTGTGATAAATTACCTGTGTATGAAATGACCATAACCATACATGTTTAAGATTATTTAGAATCATAATGTTTTGATAGCATTTAGATTATACTAATGCATGTATGATTATGTATGATATCTTGAGGATGACACTAGTGCACACTTAAGCAAGCATAGTGGTCCAGGATGGATATAAGTTCAAAGACAGATAATCTAGGAAGCAAAGATCGAGAGGGAGCTCACTCAAGTAGTTCTTGCAAGGAAGCAAAGATTGAGAGGGAGTCCACACAACATGAAAACAAAGATAAGTATTTGATTTGTCATTTCTTATTACTTAAATGATGTTGTTCAGTCACGTACATGTTCCTAGATTTAGGATGTATATTATGCATTTTAGAAAAGTTGCATTAATGAACAAGATACTACTAAAGTAACGGGTAAGTGGCCTATGGTACTATACAACATTCCATTGCTACTTATCTATAATCAAACCTCTTTGCTGATATGTTGGGAGTTGTGCACACTCTTAACAATGTTCTGGTAGAGATGGAAGGCATCTAGAAAGTTACGGGATATGGATAAATGTTGTATTGAAGCATTGGCTAAGATAATTGCATGACTGTATGACATATATCTTTATGTGTAAAAATTTGTTCTGAAATCTATGAGAAGTTTCTAATCATGCAATTGAATTTGATTTGTAGGAAAGATCATGTGCAATCACCTACAAAAGAAGGACTACAACATTTGTTCCAACAAAAGAAGTTCAAAGAAAACTATCTATTGAAGATATTGAAGAATCTGAAGTTCTCAGGATCTGGGATGCAGTAATGGAAGAATGCCATGATCGAGGAATACCAGTCGATCATGAAGAATGATGTCTGGGATGTGGTCTCTGTTGCTTGGTTTTTCAACCAAGCATGTGCAAGGATGCACCTATTAACAAAGTAATAGCAGTTTCAATGAAAAGCAAATAATTATAAATCTAAATTCTAACATTAACATAAGCATGTGTAAATAAACACGAACTAAATCAATAACAAGAGATCTATGGAAGAACAAGAGTAAAAAATAATAGATTTTTTGTATTACCTCAAAGGTGAGGATGTTTGGTGTTGAGCAGCTCCAAGGTTGAGGTGCTCTAAGCTCCAATGGTCTCTTCTCCAAGATGCTGAAATGGGGGTCTTCAAACTCAAAATGGGAGGCAATGGCTCTCAATGGGAATTTGGCAGCATAAGGATAGGATGAAATGTGGATGGAAAGTGAGGAGCCCCTATCACCTTTTTATAGTTTTTGGTGATGGGGAATACCGTTATGGTTTTGAGGAAACCAATGGTATTAACCAACATGGTTTAGGTCTCTTTTTCCCTCTTTTTCCCTTTTTGAATATTTTGAATATTTGTATTCCCTTTTAATATTTTTTGGGAATTCTGGACCCTTTTTGAGGTTTTTTTGTGTTTTTTGAGGAAAAATATATATTTTGAGGGGGAAAAGGTGTATTATGGTCTTTTTGGTGACCTTTTGATGGCTTTAGAGGCTCAAATGGTGGAAAAGTGAACAAATGGGTCATGTGAATAAGGGAATGAGCTAGTGAGCACTTTTTGGGTGTTAACAGATTGCCCCCTGATGTGTGAGGGCATGAGTTCATCGTATGGCCAATATACATCATAGTTCTTTTGTCTTTTTTTCTGGGGTTTGGAGAAGAGAAGAGAATGGTTGGAGACTAGAGCAACGATCCCTTGGAAGCTGCAAAAAACTGAAAAAAAAATACATGTCCTCAAAATGAATGAGGAATAATCTGTGATTATGGACGAGGCTGGAATACCCATGCTCGTATCAAGACATATACATAACAATTAGGCCCATGAAGGGGGGCCTGAAGAAATACATAAAAATCTACTGGTATATCATAATGGTCCAGAGGGGACACAATGCTGGGACATACTCATGGTCATATCATGACTGATCTGAATACCTTATATACTGGAAAAAAAGGGGAACAACCGTTCTGAATAAGGTATCAAAAGGGTTGATGAACTGCTGAAACTGAAGGTGTCCAACATCTGTAGGTACTCAATAACTATGATTCAACTCTGAGGAGTTATGTAACTGTATACTCAAGGGAGTACAAAACTATCGATAAACGCAACCCGAATATCCCTAGGAAATTGTAACTGGTTGTATCCTTAATTAGACTCTCAACTGTGGTAGAGTCAGGTGATATCCGGGGTCTTCAATAAAACTGAAAGGATCGATACCCTATCCGAGTCTCAACGATGCGATCCAGGTGTTGAAGTTGAGCATGTGAGAAACAATCATTTGGAGAGGCACTGAGGACTCCTTTTGAAATGATCTGTAGGCACTCATCATAAATGGTGATGAGTCCAAGGCACAGGGACCTCTGGGTCTATCCTATGGAATAGATTTGGTTAGTGTCGACAGAGGGAGACCAGCAATTACCAAGGCAATGATGTTTCCTTGATAGGAGCGTGAGGTGCACAACTGATATGTGATATTATTGGTGGTAGGACTGACATACTGTGGGGATGGGGAATGACTTGGGTCATAGAATGGGTGGACTCAAACTTCCTTTGTTCAGAGCATGATGACATGGCTGACCTGGAAGCATAGGGAACTGATTTTTAGGAGTGGGAATCATAGCTTAGGGGTATGTATTGCATATTTGAGTGATCTGGGGGGGTCCAGCTGATGGTTGCTGTAGGGGGAGTATTTGGGTGACACACTGCAGAATACTCTGAACAAAGGCGACCAAAATGGGGAAGCTGTTGTATGGGTAGACATGATCTATTGTGGCGCCAAGAAGCACCATTGGGTCCTTCTTCGTAGTTTTAATGAGCTCCAAGAAGGGATAAAAGTGTGCTCTGAAATGGTACTATCCTGTGGATTTGTGCGAGCCCAAGACTATTCATGCTCGTAAGTGTTTTCATTTTTAGGGAGTCTGAAAACGATAAGAAGATTCTACAGTGGTGGTGGAGTACCATCCTGTGGATTTATAAGAGCCCAAGACGGTGATTGCTCGTGGTTGCTTTCATTTTTTGAGAGTCTGAAAGCGGTAAGTAGACTCCATTGGTGTTCTTTTTCGTAAGTTAGTCTCCAAGGCCCAAAAAATCATAAAATGATGCAAATGGAGAACTCTTCTAGCCGATGTGACTAGAGTATTCATTTTTCGTAATTAGTCTACAAGGTCTGGAAAAGGGGTAAACTTATACGAGGTAGATGCCCTTTCAAATACTTTTAGCGAGCATGAAAGGAAGCAAGGTTGCTCGGCAATCTTTTCATTGTTTTAGGAGTCAGAAAAGAGCTTAACAGAAACTCCCTAAGTGCCTTTTTCGTAAAGGAAATGCTCAGCCCGAAAAAGAGATAAAATTATACTGAACAAAAGTAATGGAGAGGCAAGGAGGAAGTGTTCAATCAAAGGGCGGGTATGGAGATCAAGCACGGTGATAGGGGGGAACACTAATGGGGCCTCCTTGCGGGTTGATGAATGGTAGCAAAACAATGCCATAATTGGGGTATGGATGGAGTGGATGGCTCATGTATAAGTTGTGATGCACAAAATTGTAAAACTCGACAGTGGTCGATGTGGCCCGCAAATCGAGGTAATAAGGTGTAGGGACACAATGTCAAAAAGGGTTTCTGGTGAGAGCGAGAAATGATCTCAAGAATCATAACGAGCATGGAAAACTGAATTCGGCGATATAAAGAACTTGAAAAATAGACAATGGCCGATGTGGCACACAAACCGAGGTGACGAGGGGCGGGTGAAAAAATGCCCAAAAAATATGGTGGTGAGAGCGAGAAATGATCTCAAGCATCATCACAAGTTTGGAAAACTGAATCCAATGGTATAAAAATCGCCAATAAACTGACAACAGTCGATGTGGCACGCAATTCGAGGTGGCGTGGGGCATGGAAAAAATGCCCGAAAGTGTTTAGTGAGAAAGAGAAATGATCTCATGCATCATCACGGGCATAGAAATATGAATCTTGCAGTGCAAATGGTGTGAAAAACAGAGGTCATAAGGACTCTGAAATGGTCAAAGGAAATAACTATGTTAAAAAATGGCTACAAATAAAGGTGACCCCACCAAGCCAAGGATGTAGTGATGGGGAGAAATGATGACCCGCGGGGGAAGAATACTAGGTGTATCAAATAAAATCAAATATACAAGTGATATGTGACCCCAAAAATGGTTGAGATCACGCATGTGAAAAAGTGAGCAGGGTTAATGACCTGCCCCCATGCTATGTGCATGGGGTTTATGATTATGGATCACATATGTGTTAGTTTGAACAATGGAATCATTGAAATACTGAGATAGGTGTGACGGGGAAGGTTCAAAATGATTGATCATGCCCCCTATCCCAGGGTCGAGGTAATCTATTAGGCCCCCTAAATCAGAGGTGTCAATGCGGTGTAGATGCTGTCTTAGAGAGGGATCAACAGGGCATTGACCAACTGCTGGCGGGGGGGTATACCATGAGGCTGTGGGTCGTGGTGGCATATTGAAGTGATGATATGATGATGGGGGATTCCTCTTGTGGGGTGGATTCCCCCAGTATCTCTGACGAGAATTATGATGATGATGAGTAGGCAAGGTTTTGGGCCTGCCCCCATGTTGTGGACATGTGGTTTCCTCGTTGATTTGAAAGGGTTGAACATGTGTGTCAAAGGGATTAGTGGAAGGGGCCGACCGGACAGAGGGGTCTCCAGTGGAAACTGTGTAAATGGTGTTAATTTATTTCGAGGAGGAATATTTTGGGGGATCTCTAGGTCGGCATTATTCAGTTCATATAGTGCTGCTCTATAATCTGGGAGATCAGGGAAGTGATGTGAATAATGGCCGTAGATGTCGCATATCGCACAAGGTTGGTTGGTATGCAAATATTTATCACGAGGCTGAGGGGGCAGCTTGAGTTTGACAACTATAATGTTAGTGTCATCATCCAACATTTGGATATGCTCTTGAAGTGCCAGTAATTGTGGACATTGATGGGTAGCATGGCCTATATCGTCGCACAAAGAGCACTTGGGGGGAGCACGGATTGTTGGGGGATTCTTCGCAAACCTGGGATTCGGTGGGGCGTTGTAGGTTGTGGGTCCATTGGTGTAGGTTGTGGGTCCAGTGGTGTAGGTTTGTTGGCCTATTCCCCCATTGTAGTGGAGTTCAGGGGGAGAATTACTAGATGTTGATGCAGTGGCCCCTATTGGAGGTGGCCGGTTCTGTATGTTTGCTACACCAGGGGGCAGAAGGTTAGAAGTATTGATGGGTTGTACCGGTTGTAAAATGACGTTCGGTGTCGGGGGAGGGGTTGGTGTAGGTAGGTACCACACAGGTAGTCCTAATGTTAATCCTGGGAGATTAAGCGTAGCCATGACTAGTGTGCTGATGGCTCCTGAAGGGGGAAATAAAAATGGGAGAGTATGAATTGGCGTGGCTCCTACGTGAGTTGGCACTGAGGGTGGTTACGAGAGTAAAGGGGGTTGTTGGTTTGGTACCTGTGTGTTATGCGAGAGGGTGCACAAATCAGATATCTCAGTTATCTTCAAAGGGGGTGGGATGGATTGGAATGTGGAAGTCATAGGTGATTCCGAGTATAATCTGAGTCTAACTGTGGAGATGAATGATGTAAGTGCATTCTGAACTGGTTGCTCAATCATAGGGAGAACATTTTTAGGTGCAGTGGGAGCATATTGGTTTCGACACGTTTGGAGATTCATGTCGGACGATGACATCATAAGGAGATGATGAGTATTTGAATCCATCGATTGGTTTGTGTGTGCAGCATATGTGATTTGTTGTTGTGGTGCTGTGGTTCCTTGAGGAGGATCCAACGGACGAGTGTTCACCACTCCTTGTGTGGGTAGAGGATTCTGCAGCACCATGGGTTGTGGTTGAGTAGGCGGCACTGGTTGTGCCATGTGCCCTTGGCGTTGGGCGTCATCATTCCATAGTTGGCGAGCTCGCTCCAAATGGGGGCAAGTGTGTGTGTAATGGTCGTATACTCCACATATGGAACATAGGTGGTTTGTTCATAAATTGGGGTTCTTACCCTATTTCGGTGGTCGATCAGATTTTTGGTTGGCGGGGGTAGCGTTGTTGTTGTTTGGAGTATAAGTCTGAGCGACTGGAGGTTGTGGTGCAGCAAGCGCTGCATGTGGTGGGTAATAAGCCGCTGGGGCTTGTGAGTGAACATGAGCATGTGTGTCCTACTGATGGTAATACGTAGGGGGTGAAACCAGAGGTGGATAGGCTGAAGGTGTGTGATGAGGTGGACCTGTTTCTTGTTGTGGTTGTGGGTAACCTTGAGCTGCTAGAAGTGTTGGAGCAAGAGGTGCTGCCTATTGAGGATAATAAGCCACTTGGGCTTGTGGCCGAACCGGAGTCTGGTGGGCCTACTAGTTATAGTATGAAGGTGGTGCATAAGCTGATGGTGCTTTCCCATAACACTGTGGTGGACATGAGGGTCCATGAGTGTGGTGGGTGTGCGTTACTAGAGCATACGAAGTTGTAGCTCCAGAATGAGATGAAGCCCTAGAAAGGTATGGGGCGTTGTTTGTACTCATCATGGTAAAAGGTTTGTTTTGCACCGTAACCTGGCCGATAATACTATCGACGGCATGGGATGCCCCCCGCGCGTCATGGCAGGATGGATCGCCGTGGGGGCATCAGGTAAAATAGTGTATAGATATCTTGACTGGGCATATATGAGGTCGAATTGCTGAGCTTTTAAGATAGCTTCTTCTTCTGACTGGGGTCGTTCGGAAGCTATATCTTTGGCTATGAGGGGGAGGAGTGATTTGAGGAACCAGTCCAAAAAGATTCGGTCATCAAGCTTTATCTTGCAGAGGCTACGACACTTACGCCACTCATGGATATGATCAGTGATGTGTGTAGCGGTGTTCTGTCTACAAGACAAAATTATTTCCACTCCTGCATCATAGCGTACAGGTAGCTGAAAGAACTGGAGGAAATTTGAGGCGAGGGATGTAAATGTGTTGTGGGTCCCATGTGGCTGCTCAATGTACCACTTGGCTGCAAAGCTAGTGAAATTTCTTTGTAAAAGTCTCAGTCTAATGGAATCATATACTATGGAGTTAGAGGAACACCATAGGTGAAATGACATGATGTGATTTTGGGGATCTTCCCTAGCTTTTCCTTCAAATTTTGGGATATCTGAGGGGAACTTTCTGGGCATGGGTGGCCACGTAGAGTTGTGTCTGATAGGGTCGTTGGTTAACCTTGCGAGGTCTGGTAAGTTTAGAATAGCCATGTATGGCAGATTGGCAGATGGGTGTGGCATGGTCATTGGGGCATAGCTGTTAAGGGTAGCATTATGGAGAGGTCCAGTGCCCCCTAAGGGTATGATAGGTGTGAAAGGGATGTTTCCTCCAGCCGAAGTGGTGTGGGAGGGGCCTGCGCTTCCAAGTGAAACATGGGTTGCAAATGGGTTAGGAATGGTTCCGGTAATCCCTGGGATCTGGGTAGTGGTAATGACAGGGGGGGTGACCGCCATGCTGGGCATACCTAAAATAGGTGGTGGTCCTGTGTTGGGCATGCCTAGAGGGGGTGTGGCCCCTATGTTAGGAATTCCTAAGGGGGGTGTGGCTACCGTGGTTGTCACGGTAGTAGTAGGGTTTGTTGATGTAGCTCCAATAACACTGGTGAAAAGGGGGTCATATTGTGATCCGACCATGGGGTTAGTTGGTGATGTTTCGGTAGGGTGTTCGAATTCAGCCTCAGAATCAAATGTGAAATGAGTCACGTCAGAATCGGATGACTGGGTTCTATCCCAATGATGTGTGGAGTCAAGGGATAAAGCTCTACGTCTATGACGTGTAGAGTCAAGTGTGTCGAACTGAGGGGGTTCACCTTGAAAACGGCGGGATCGTCTTAAGTTCTCAATGGTGAGATATGTATAGAAATGCCAATAGATGGTGGTGAGATAAAAAACTAAAGACACTAATGCCACGATGTGTGCAGGAGGGGATTATGAAAAAACAATGGCTCTCAGGCCAACAACCAACCTCAAAATCACTTATTATAACAGCTGTGCTATAATAAGTGGAGGAATCAAGAAAAGTGGTCAGAATACCAAAAATCAAATGGTTCCTAGAAAAAAGTGGTGCTTACTAGACCAAGGGGGGTAGCAGAGCATGCAAACGCCTAACTAAAAGTGGTATTATGACTCAACGAAACATATCCTCTGCAAGGTGATGAAATCCAAGTCAAACAATATGAGTAGTGGAATCAAAGGCTAGATATCCCCCTACCGGGAGGGACATCAGGTAGACAATCCTAAAAAATGGCCACTAGGATACCCCGTTCATGACACGTTCGGTTGGGTGAATCTACAGTTTGGCTCTATTGCTACTGTACTCCCATACAGGTGGTATACCGAGAACTACGAAAGGTATCCTTTGGTTACTGAATGGATAGCGGTATTCCACTCAGGCTTTCGGAACCAGTCTGGCTACTTCAACCCTCCTAAGGGAGAGGCCTTCCCGATAAATTGGTGTATAACCGTGTCAACAAATAATAAGGGATTTTTGGGACCCTAGAATTCAAAACACTATGTCTCAGATGTAAATAATTGAGGGGTGTTATTGGAACACCTATCCCCGCAATCCTACCTAGCTACAAGATTCTTCAAGTGTTCCCCAAGTGGGGTTAAAGTCTTGGTTGAGTTTAGGTAGATTTTAAGGCTCAGTTAATTAAAAATGTGGAAGATTGGGTGCAAGTGTGATTATTTAACTGAAAATGAATTTGCCTCGCCTGGGCGATTGATTACAAATTAAAAACAAGACGATTCCAATTTGCAAAACATAAAAGGCTTCTTTTTTTTTTTTTTTTTCTTAAATGTAAATGCTATGGTAAACTTTTCAAAAAGGTGTTCGTTTTTCAAAAAAATTAAAGTAAAGCAAATATCATAGAAATAAGTGGTATTCTAAGGCTTTGGGAAAAAATATATAGCAAATTAGAAATTTGGTTTTAATTTTGCAAAAATGAAATTGCTTCACAATTTTTCTTTCAGTAAACTGAAATTTTTTAAAAATGATGAAGTAAAGCAAAATAATAGTAAGAATTATCAATATGTAATGCTACAAAATTAAACAGTAGGCTGTTCAAAAGTGCAGGGAAGATAGCTAGAAAATATGGGCCAAAATGGGTGAATTGAAGTGATAAAGAACACTAAAATAAAAGATTAGAGAAATTTCTATGAAAAATTTCTTAAATATAATAGGATATTTGGATTCCTTGATCGAAAACACCGAATTTAAAAAAACAAATTGTCTCAAACGGAGTTCGGGAGAGGGAGATATCGCCATTTGAAAGTTGAGTCGCACTGCTAGAAAATTACATCGCGGGTTTCGGGCTAAAAGTTACGATTTGCATCGCGGGTTTCGAGCGCACAGTCACGATGTGCAGCGCGGAAAAAGGCCGCAAGGCCGTGATGTGCAGCGTGGAAAAATGCCGCGAAGCCGCGATGTGCAGCGTAAAAAAAGGTCATGAAGCCGCGATGTGCAGCGCGGAACAAGGCCGCAATGAGCTGCGCGACTTTCAGGTGAAAAGTCGCGATGCGAAAACGGAAAAAAGAGTCACCGGAAATGAAACCAAAAAGTGAAATTTTGGTCTGTTAAAGGCTATAGAAAGGGCCAACAGCTAGGGAAGCAATGGATATGTTGTCTAGTATGGCAGATCTGCTAATTGGAATGGTAAAAACAAAGATCTAAAGCAAAAACTTAAAGCTCAAAACCCAGCGGAGTTGCCAAAAACTGTTGCTTGGTTTTTCAACCAAGCATGTGCAAGGATGCACCTATTAACAATGTAATAGAAGTTTCAATGAAAAATAAATAATTATAAATCTTATCTAACATTAACATAAGCATGTGTAAATAAACAAGAACTAAATCAATAACAAGAGATCTATGATAGAACAAGAGTAAAAAAAAATAGATTTTTGTATTACCTCAAAGGTGAGGATGTTTGGTGTTTAGCAGCTCCATGGTTGAGGTGCTCTAAGCTCCAATGGTCTCTTCTCCAAGATGTTGAAATGGGGGTCTTCAAACTCAAAATGGGAGGCAATGGCTCTCAATGGGAATTTGGCAGCATAAGGATAGGATGAAATGTGGATGGAAAGTGAAGAGCCCCTATCACCTTTTGATAGTTTTTGGTGATGGGGAATACCATTATGGTTTTGAGGAAACCAATGGTATTAACCAGCATGGTTTATGTCTCTTTTTCCCTCGTTTTCCTTTTTTGAATATTCTGAATATTTTTATTCTCTTTTAATATTTTTTGGGAATTCTGGACCCTTTTTTAGGGTTTTTTGTGTTTTTTGAGGAAAAATATATATTTTGAGGGGGAAAAGTGTATTATGGTCTTTTTGGTGACCTTTTGATGGCTTTAGAGGCTCAAATGGTGGAAAAGTGGACAAATGGGTCATGTGAATAAGGGAATGAGCTAGTGAGCACTTTTTGGGTGTTAACAGTCTTGAGACCAGAAGGGAAGTCTGTTGTGACTTCCAAGTCGATCTATAAGATCAAGCATGCTGCAGATGACAGCATAGAGAAATACAAGGCAAGTGATGAAGTGGAAGATACACCAGATGGATTGATTGCTGACACAAAGAGGAAGATTGCTGTCGAGTTCGAGATGAAGGACTTGGGTATGATGCATTCATTACCTTCTAGGTATGGAGGTGTGGCAAAGTGCAGATGGAATCTTCCTTGGACAAGGGAAGTATGCAGTAGAGATCCTGAAGCGATTCGGGATGATGGACTGCAAGGCCATGGCCACACCTATGGCATCAAACCTGAAGCTATTGAGTGATGCTTCATCAGATTCGGTTCATGCCATGATGTATCGTCAGATGATTGGGTCCTTGATGTACCTGATGAACACGAGACCAGATATTTGATTTGCGGTGAACATCTTGAGCCAGTTCCTGACGGATCCTAGACATGTTCACCTGATTACTGTAAAGGATATTCTGAGGTACCTGAAGGGTACGATTGATTATGGGATCAAGTATGATGCCAATCAAAAGGTTAACCTAGAGGGTTATGTTGATTCAGATTGGGTAGGTAGTGCTATAGATAGGAAGAGCACTTTGGGGTGCTGCTTCAATATGGGATCAGGTGTGATCTCTTGGTTTAGTAGGAAGTAGTCCTACGTAGCACTGAGTATAGTCGAAGTAGAGTATGTCACAGCTTGTTCGGCTAGTTGTGTGGCAGTATGGCTAAGGAAGATACTATCTTATTTATTTTATCTCCATTTGGATGCTACTTGTATCTATTATGACAACCAGAGTTGTGTGAAGTTGTCAGGGAACCCAATGTTCCATGACAAGTCGAAGCATATCGAGATCAAATATCACTATATTAGGGATATGGTGCAGAGAGGAGCAGTGAAGCTCTTGTATGTTGCGACAGATGAGAAGATTGCAGATGTGTTAACCAAACCACTAGCCAAAGTGAAGTTCGAGTACTTCAGAAAGAGGCTTGGTGTACTTCGAATCGAGGTTCCTTCCAAGGGGAAGTGATGAGTCCAGAAGATGCAAATGCACATGGGATTTTATGACATGGTTGTAGATGTGTTCTCCCATGGTCGTGATGTAATTGTTGAGCCATTCTCACATGGTGGTAGATGTGTTCTCCCATGGTACAGATGTAAGGTCTGGAGTCATTCTCACATGGTGGTAAATGTGTTCTCCCATGGTGTAGATGTAAGGGCTAAAGCCATTTTTCACATGGTGGTATATGTGTTCTCCCATATCGGTGGTGTAAGTGTTGTATTATGTGCATCTAGGCTATGCTCCGTGGATGATGAGATCATCTGAAGAGGATGATCATGCGATGATGATATGCATCAGGACGTTGCTATGACGATGATCAGGATGATCATGCAATGATGATATGCATTAGGATGATGCTGTGACGATGATCAGGGTGATGATGAGATGATGATGTGCATCGGGATGATGTACTGTATGATGATGATCAGTATGATCATGAGCATCAGTATGATTCTTTGTGCGAGGATGATCAGGTTGATCTTGAGTATCAAGATGGTACTCCATGGCCGTGGACAAGTTGTGCAAGGGTAGCATGTAATATGTCCCGGAGATCCGGATAGGTTGTGCTAGTCATGTAAAAGGACTCGAATGCTCTTTAGAGATCTTGCTGGGTAAGACACTCTTTTAAGGTTTTGCTAGACCACATGTAATACGTCCTAGAGATCTGGACAGCTTGTGCTAGGCACGTAAAAGGCCTCAGATGCTCTTTAGAGTTCTTACGGGGCAAGACACTCTTTTAAGGTTTTGTGGGGACCACATGTAATAAGTCCTGGAGATCCGGATAGGTTGTGCTAGGCACGTAAAAGTCCTCAAATGATCTTTAGAGTTCTTGTCGGTCGTGCTATGCACATAAACGTTCCTAGGACACTCTTTTAAGGTTTTGTGGTGGTGGTCACATGTAATCAGTCCTGGAGATCTTGCCGGTTGTGCTTAGGCACATAAATTAACCTGGGATTCTCTTTAGAGTTCTTGCCGGTCGTGCTATGCACATAAATGTTCCTAGGACACTCTTTTAAGGTTTTGTGATGGTAACATGTAATAGCTCCCTAGGATATCTTGTTGGTCATGCTTAGGCACATAAAGGATCCTGGGATACTCTTTCGAGGTTTTGTTGATGCATGCAATTAGTCCTGAGGATTCCACTGGATGGATAGCTCGCAGAGATGATGAATACCTACAAGAGGTTAGGCCTACAACCAGCATGAAAAAGGGTTGGCTCTGTAGAACTTCCTATGACGAGAAGAATTGAGAGATAGCCCAGTGATCGAGATGACGAGTACAACAGTAGTGACAATGATCCAGCTCCAGAAATGAAGACTTGTGCCTATATGTATTGATGACCCGGATCAAGAGAATACCTTCCTAGTTAAGAGGGAGTGTTGATGTATTTGTAACTTTGGAAGATATTCACTTGTATATTGTATGTATTACATTTGTACTTTATCCCCGACGAAGATGTCTTATTCCTTCGATCGGAAGTGTCGTCATTTGTATTCTATTGTTGTACCTCTGACAGAGATGTTTGTTCCTTCGGGTTGGAGAAGTCATTATTGTACTTGAGTCATGTAAAGTCATTGAGGTCCATCCTCCCATGTATGCCATGGCATTAGACCCCGGAGTAGTGTCACAAGTTATATTGTAAGTGTCGTAACTTATATCTGATGGGTTATTAGACCACCTGTGTGGGGTCAGCCCTGTATGAGTCATGTGGGTTAAAGGGTTATTAGACCACCTTCTAGGGGTCGGCCTAGTGTGGGTTAAAGGGTTATTAGACCACCCTAGTGGGGTTGGCCCAGTTAGCATTATGTTAAGTGGTTAAGTTGGGGCCAACCTAGTTGAGTAAAGGTCAAGTGAAAGTAAACTATAAATAGAGAGTGTGACTCTCTCATTTGTTCATTCACACACTCACTCACTTCGCATTAGTGAGAGAGGAGGAGTGCGCACAAGTGGAGTGTTAAATTTTTAGAATTTACTTCAATATGATCTAGGATCTTAACTGAGAGAACAACATGTACAAAAAATCTACAACATATCAATCATGGACACAATAATGCAAGCACACAAGAGACACAGAGTTTACTTGGGGAAAACCATAAAGGTGAAAAACCCCAATAACTTCCTCAGAGATAGATAGAGCAATGATACAACTAGAATACAAGAGATAGTCTTCTCCTAGCAGCAGAGCCTCCTCCTCCACAAGTGCGCCACTCTCCCAAGTGTGAGTGAGAGAATAGAATGTGTAAAATGAGAGAGACACACTCTCTATTTATACACTAACTTGACTTGACCTTTACTCAACTAGGTCGGCCTCAACTTAACCACTTAACATAATGCTAACTGGGCCGACCCCCATTAGGGTGGTCTAATAACCCTTTGACCCACATGGACGACCCCCAATAGGGTGGTCTAATAACCCTTTGACCCACATGACTTATATAGGGCCGACCCCAACAAGGTGGTCTAATAACCCATCAAGTATAAGTTACGACACTTACAATATAAATGACGACACTTCCGTATAGAGGAATAATAACATCTCTATAGGAATACAATATGCATATATGTGAAATACATTCCGAAGTTACATATACATCAACACTCCCTAAAAACTAGGAAGGTATTTCTCGACACAGGTCTTCTAGCATAAGTCATCTTCTCTGGATCATCGTCACTGCTGCTGCTACCTCAATCAATCTCTGAATCTACTCGTCATAGGAAGTTCTACAGAGCCAATCCTTTTTCATACTGGATGTAGGCCCACCACCTGCAGGTCTTCGTCATCACTGGCCATACTGTGGAAATCTCAGGACTTATTACGTGCGTCACAAAACCTTAAAAGAGTCTCTTGACTAGAAAGAACCCTAAAGAGCATCTGAGGCCTTTTTAATCCTGTCCAGATCTCCAGGACTTATTACATGTGACCCCACCACAAAACCTCAAAAGAGAATCCCAGGACTGATTACGAGCACAAGGCTCAACCTATCGGATCTCCCAGGGCACAAATTACATGTGGTCACCACAAAACCTCGAAAGAGCATCCAAAGACTGATTACGAGCTCAAGGATCAACCTATCGGATCTCCTAGGGTACAAATTACATGTGGTCATGGAAAAACCTCGAAAGAGCATCCCAGGACTGATTACGAGCACACGGCTCAACCTATCGGATCTCCCAGGGCACAAATTACATGCCATAGGACAAAACCTCGAAAGAGCATCTGCCAGATATCCCAGGGCACAAATTACATGCCATAGGAAAAACCTCGAAAGACTATCTACAGATCTCCCAGGGCACAAATTATATGTCCTCCCAAGCAAAACCTTGAAAGAGAATTTGCCAGATATCCCAGGGTACAAATTACATGCCATAGGAAAAACCTCGAAAGACTATCTGCAAATCTCCCATGGCACAAATTACATGCTTATCTACACAACCTGTTCCATGGCCACAGAGTATCAACCTGATACTCACCATACATCATCCTGATGTACACATGATTGTCCTAATCATCATCACTGCAACATCCTATTTCATGTCATCTGGAGCAACATCCTGAATCTCGTCATCCATGATCATCCTGATCATACAAGCATCTACCTGATGCATACAAAGTATCTACCTGATACATATCATCATACATGATACACCTGATACAAATACAAATACATGATAAATATCACCATACATGATCCACCTGATCATACAATGCATCTACCTGATGCATACCAAGTATCTACCTGATACATATCATCATACATGATCCACCTGATCATACAGTGTATCTACCTGATACAAATACAAATACATGATACATATCACCATACATGATCCACCTGATCATACAATGTATCCACCTGATACATATACAGATACATGGTCCAAGCATCCAACATGATGCATATACAAAATACATACAAATGATCCAACCGATCATATCCAACATCCAACATGATGCGTACATATATAAATGATCCAACTGATCATATCCAACATCCAACATGATGTGTATACAGAGAAGTAACTGGAGCATCATCCTGATGCTCATCATCTAGCGCTTACATCCATAGCCATGTGAAGGATCCTCCTTCCAACATGCTTGGAATGGATTCTACAAATGTGTCCATCACTTCTTCCTCGAAGTGTCATCAATATGAAGAACACCAAGTCTCTCCCTGAAGTACTCGAACTTCACCCTGGACAACGGATTGGTCAATACATTTGCAACCTGCTCATCCGTCGCAACATACTCTGCTTTGGTTGTACTCAGTGCTACGCAGGTTTGCTTCCTGGTAAACCAAGAGATCACACCTGATCCCTATCTGTAGCACTGCCTGCCCAATCTGAATCAACATAACCCTGCAGGTTAAACTTTTGATTCACATCATACTTGAGCCCATAGTCAACCGTACCCTTCAGGTACCTTATAATATGATTTACAGCAACCAGGTGAACACTCCTCGTATCTGTCAGGAACTGGCTCAATGTGTTCACCACAAAGCAAATATTTGGTCTCATGTTCGTCAGGTACATCAAGGACCCAATCATCTGACGATACGCAGTGACATCAAATGGATCAGATGAAGCATCACATAGAAGCTTCAGGTTCGTTGCCATAGGTGTGGCCATAGCCTTGCAGTCCATCATCCCGAACCTCTTCAGGATCTCTACTGCATACTTCCCTTGTCCAAGGAAGATTCCATCTGCACTCTGCCACACCTCCATGCTGAAAACAAATAGTGCATCATCCCCAAGTTCTTCAACTCGAACTCGGCAGCAAGCTTCCGCTGCATGTCAGCAATCAATCTATCCTCACCTGTTACAAACAGGTCATCCACTTAGTAGTATCACTGGATTTCCTTCCTCAACCTTGTAGTAAATGTTGGAATCCGCTTTATTCTTGGTAAAGCCCAAACTGGATAGAAATTTGTCTATCCTACCATACCAATTTGTGCACATATATGACTCCCTGTCATGTATCTCAGAACCAAGTGGCTGCAACACATACTCTTCTTATTCAACTACACCATTCAAGAAAGTGTATCTTCCTCTTCATCACTGCAGTCTGGCTACAGGAGCAAAAGTCTCTATGCTACCACCTGTAGCATGCTTGATCTTGTAGATCCTCTTGGAAGTCACTACAGACTCCCCTTCAGGTCTTGGGACTGTATCCCAAACATCTTCATGATCGACTGGTACTCCTCGATCATGGCATTCTTCCCAGATCCTGGGAACTTCAATATCTTCAAAAACTTTGTTGCTGAACAAATGTTGTAGTCCTTCTTTTGTAGGTGATGGTATATGATCCTTCCTACAGAACAATTTAAATTGCATGATTAGAAAATATCTCATAGTTTTCAGAACAAATTCTTACATATAAAGAAATATGTCATACAGTCATGCAATTATCTTAGCCAATGCTTCAATACAACATTTATCCATATTCCGTAACTTTCTGGATGCCTTCCAATCTCTACCAAAATATTGTTAAGAGTGTGCACAACTCCTAACATGTCAGCAAAGAGGTTTCATTCTAGATAAGTAGAAATGGAATGTTGTACAGTTCCATAGGCCACTTACCCATGTATATTATTAGTATATTGTTCATCAATGCAACTATTCTAATATGCATAATACACAACCTAATTCTAGGAACATAAGCATATATATCATTGAATAACATTATGTAAGAAATGAAAATTCAAATACTTATCTTTGTTTGGTTGTTGGGTGGACTCCCTCTGAATCTTTGCAACTCCATTCTGATGTGGATTGTGAGAAGTGGTCAACTCCCTCTGAATATCTGCATCCTTGCAGAAACTACTGAAGTGTGCTCCTTTGCTTTCTTGCAGGAACAACTGGAGTGTGCTCCCTCTTGATCTTTGCTTCCTGGATTACCTGTCATTGAACTTACATCCATCCTTAATCACTATGCATTCTTATTAGTATCATCATTGTGTTATCCTTGAGGTCTCATACATAATCACACATTTATTAGTATAATCTTAATACTATCAAAACACAATAATCTTAAACATGTATAGTCATGATCATTCACAGATAATAAACATTAGTATTCAAGGTTTCAGGGAAGTCTTCTTTTACTCATACATATTCTTATTTGATCATAGGACTCTTCTGGTTAGTTGAATCATCAATCAAGATAAGAGATATAATATGCATAAAACCCGTGATTATTCAAACCTATACCTTCATGATTCTTCTGGTTAGTCATATCATCAATTATGGTAAGAAACATAATATGCATACAACCATGATTATTCAAACCTATGACTTCATGAATAATCATTATCAACAACACAACAGTATAAGATCCTAACACAAGGTAGGATTCTATCTTGATATAGGAAAAACATACCTGGATTAACATGCTAGCTAGTTATGTCTAACATACCCACATAATGTCTTCTGGTTCTCTTCAGTGACTTGTGCTAGTAACATGCATGTCTCATAAGTTAACCATTGTAGAACCAAGTTATACATACCTCGAAAGTAGATCTTCTATGTGATCCATGACAATGGATGAATCTTTGTCTTCATGTCACCATGAGCATATGTTCTTGAAGTAGAATATGATTTGACTTTCTTGGTGTACCTTTTGTGTTAGCAAACAACATAAACCTCATACAACATCACAATGCATTAGTACAATCATACGTGTCAAAACCTTAATCAATCAATATCTTCTATTAAGGTGATACGACAAGTCCAGTAATTAATCAAGGTTGTACTGTAATGATATGAAGACAAACATATGATAAACTTAACCATGAAACATACCTGTAATCCATACCTATCAAGATTGCTTGTAATCTTCTTATGGAAGACCTTAGCCTCATCTCCCTCTCAGACAGGAACTTCTTCACTTATGCAGGTGACCAATCAATCTTCTTCTAGGATCAACCCAATCCACTTGATTTGCAAGAACTGGACCTGGAGCTGGATTAGGGTTTGTCAAAGAAACCCCAAAAATTCAAACTTTGAATTTAAAACTTCTGAAATGATAGAAATATGTGCCTTGATGAGCTGAACAAGTTGGTATATTCAGAATTTGAAAACTGCAAAGTTTCACCCCTCAAAATTGCCTTTTAGATTTCTAGATTCACTGGGGAGGACCCTGAATTAGGGTTTTAGTTTCCCGGAGCTTCACCCAACCAAAATATTTGATTCAAAACTCTAAGATTCGATTTGTCTGAGGAGCTTCCAGCCGTGGTCACAGATTTCCAAAATTCCAATTTTTGCAGAAGCCCTAATTTTCCATCTTTCCGATCAAAGTCCCGAACTGGGGTTTGATCAAGCCCGGCCTTTTTCCCAACCAAAAAATTTGATCTTGGTCTCTAAATTTCTATTTTGATGAGTAGCATCCAGCCGTGGTCTCCGATTACAAAAATTCCAACTTTCTTCGAAGCCCTAAATTCCGGAAGCCACGAATGAAGGTACTCAAAAATAATTCTATTTTCACAGAAATATGTACCTGATTGTTTCTGGTGTAACTATGAAATTTTTGATCCACGGGGTCTGAAACATTTTTTTGAGATAACCCGACCCGTTATATTTCCATCCCAACAGGTCTGACCTTAATTGGATTCTCTGAGAGAGAGTTATGCCAAGTGTTGCAACGTGACCTGTTTATGGGATAATACAGGAGAGCGAACTTGTACGGAGTGCTACGTGTCACTGTTTCAACTTCAGCCTCTGAACAATTTTCCTGAGATATCCCGACCTGTTATATTTCCATCTCGATAGGTCTGACCTCAATTGGATTCTCTGAGAGAGAATTATTCCAAGTGTCACAACGTGACCTATTTATGGGATAATACAGGAGAGCGAACTTGTACGGCGTGCCACGTGTCACTAGTTCAACTTCGACCTCTAAAATTTTTTCTTGAGATAGTACAGTCTATGTACTACCTTTCACTTTTTACTAAATTTCATTTGGAGCTTCCTAGCCCAAGTTATGACCTTTTTCCCAAGGTCACCTGATTTTGACTCAGATCTGGAAGAGGCAGAAACCCTATATTGTACAGATCATAAATCACAAATTACAACGAATTAGAGGTTGTTCTTTGGACACAAGGTACATGGGGATCTGATCTTCGACCTGTAAAAGTTTCAGATCCGAAAATGTTTCCAAAATGGATTTATAGTGAAAGTGCTACGATGACTGGTTTTTGCTATATCAAGCCCTAGCATCGTAAGTGCAACAAGTGTCATACATGCCATATCATGCTTCTTTCAGGCTAGCTCTGATACCATGTTAAATTTTCAGAATTTACTTCAATATGATCTAGGATCTTAACTGATAGAACAACATGTACAACAAATCTACAACATATCAATCATGGACACAATAATGCAAGCACACAAGAGACACAGGGTTTACTTGGGGAAAACCATAAAGGTGAAAAACACCAATAACTTCCTCAGAGATAGATAGAGCAATGATACAACTAGAATACAAGAGATAGTCTTCTCCTAGCAGCAGAGCCTTCTCCTCCACAAGTGTGCCACTCTCCCAAGTGTGAGTGAGAGAATAGAATGTGTAAAATGAGAGAGACACACTCTCTATTTATACACTAACTTGACTTGACCTTTACTCAACTAGGTCGGCCTCAACTTAACCACTTAACATAATGCTGACTGGGCCGACCCCCACTAGGGTGGTCTAATAACCCTTTGACCCACATGGCCGACTCCTAATAGGGTGGTCTAATAACCCTTTGACCCACATGACTTATACAAGGCTGACCCCAACAAGGTGGTCTAATAACCCATCAAGTATAAGTTACGACACTTACAATATAAATGACGACACTTCCATATAGAGGAATAATAACATCTCTATAGGAATACAATATGCATATATGTGAAATACATTCTGAAGTTACATATACATCAACATGGAGGAGGAGCAACTACTAGGAGAATATCTATTCTTATGAGGTTTGATCTTCGTGATCTTTGTATTGATTCTCATTCTATCTCTGAGGAAGTTGCGGGGTTTTTCACCTTCTTGGTTTTCCCCGGTGAAATGCTTTGTGTCTCTTGTCTCTTGTGTTTGATATGTTGTACATGTTGTTCTATCAGTTAAGATCCTAGATCAGATTGAATTAAATGCTGAAAAACTAACATAGCTAATGCTCTTTCTAGAAAGCCAACCTTTGCACTGATAAATTTTCATGATGATTGGAAAGCACGGCTTGGAGTAGAGTATACAAAGAATCAATTTGCTTGTGATTTATTTGATGGATTAATTCATGATGATACTTGCAAGATTCTTATTGATATCATCTATCATAGGGATAGGATATTTTTGGTTCCAAATTCCTCATTAAAGAAGAAGATCCTAGAGGTTGCTCATGATGCGCCCTTAGCAGGACATCTGGGGTTTGTGAATACTTACAGGAAAGTGAAAGATTCTCTTGGAAGGTATTGAAGAAGGAGTTGATGGAGTATGTTAGATCATGCGTGGCATGTTAGAAAAACAAAGTAGAGCATACACATAAAGCTGGACTCTTACAACCACTTCCTATTCCTGAGTAGAAATGGGAAAGTGTATCTATGGATTTCATCACAGGGCTCCCCAAAAGCCAAGGTAAAGAAAATATTTTTGTTGTGGTTGATATATTGACTAAATATGCACATTTATTTGTTGTCACAACTAATATTTCAGCCATCCAAGTGGCTGAACATTTCATCAAAGAAGTATTCAAACTTCATGGCATACCCAAGTCCATCATCAGTGATAGAGATAGTAAGTTCACTAGCGATTTTTGGCAAGAGTTGTTCAAGTTAGTGGGGACAAATTTGGACATGAGTACAAGATAACATCCATATACTTATGGCCAAACAAAAAGAACCAATGGTTGGAAGTATACTTAAGAAACTATTTTATTAGTCAGCAAAAGTCATGGACTACTTGGATCCATTTGGGAGAATTTTGTTACAATACTACTTTCCATCTTTCGATTGGAATTATGTCTCCATTCAAGGCCCTATATGGATATGATGCACTCAGTTTTTTTGAACTGATATTTGGTGACTGTAAGACACAGAAGGAAAAGGATTGGATCCAAGAGAGTCAATACATACTCAGAACTCTCAAATACAACTTGTGAGTAGAGAACATAATAGGCAAAGGGTGCATGCAGACAAACATAGAGTGGAGCGAACCTTCCAAGTAGGGGATCTAGTATATTTGAGGTTGCATCCCTATATATATTCCTCATTGAAGTATAAGGGGGATGATAAGTTGCAGACAAGGTTTTATGGCCCCTACAAAGTCCTACGGAAAACCAGGGAAGAGGCTTATGAGCTAGAATTGCCTCCAGGTAGTAAGATTCACAATGTTTTTCATGTGTCCTGTTTGAAGAAGAAAATAGGGAAGAAATTTATGGTTTCCAAAATCATTAAGGAATTCCTGGTGCAATGGGAAGGACTGCCTAGTGAGGATGCTACTTGCGAAGGAGAACACATGTTACATCATCCCAGTTTGAAATTGCTTGAGGACAAGCAATATTGGGAGGGGAGGACTGGCATTTCCCCTCAACAATGATTACTGGGTTCCTAAGCCCACCAAACCCTTGGGTTGAGGAGACAACTTCAATTACTTGGGGTTAATTTTCAAATTCAAGCATTTAATTAATTAGGAGTGTGATTTAATTATTGCATAAATTTTATTATGCACTTGACAATAATTATTTTTCATCAATTAATTAATTTTATTTTGAATAAAAGAGGATAAGGCTCCACAAGTGCGCCTTAGTGGATAAGGTTTACCTAAGAGATGACTTGCAAAAGAAGTTAGCAGAAAGCATCGAAAGCTAGAAAATCAGGAAAAAGGAAAGAAAGATGGGACAAATCAGAAAAGTAGCAAAATTTCAAGAAAAGAAGCGCAAAGCAGAAAGCAACACAAAAGAAAAAAAGTAGGATAAAATCAAAAAAACAGGATAAGGCAAAAAAGTTAGAAAAAACAGTAAAAAGCAAAGCATGATAGAAAAGCTAAAGAAGAAAAGGTAAAAGAAGAAAGCAAAGTAGAAAAGGAAAAAAAGGAGGAAAGAAATATGTCCTTATCCACTCATGAGGGCGCAATAGATTAGATGAATTTCTCCTCAATTTATCCTCCATCTGTAAAATAAGGAGGGCGCACCACCTTCACATCTTTTGTCAGTTTGAGTATTGGAGTGAGTGCAATTGTGCCTCAGAGACTTGGGAGATGTGCCCCTACTCCAAGCTTTCAGATGTGCCCCTGCTTCCTGTGAGAGGATGATAAAGTTAAGACATTTTAAATGATTTTATTAGAGGTCTTGCAGTTGATTCAAGTCTGGTTTTGATTTCATAGAAAGCGTCATGAAGTCTATGGTTCGAATTCTCATGTTTTCTAGTGATTTCCAGTGCTAGTCTATTGTATTGAAAATGATTGAGTATTTGTACTATTATGAGAAGACTCTTGGCTCCCACATGATTTATTTTCCATTATGTTTATCCTATGATATCATTCATAAACTTTTATAATGCAGAATTCTGAATTATTTTTAGTTTTCCACACCCGTGCTAGATTTGCATAGATTTTGAGCTAGTTTCTAGAATGCATTTGATAAATGAATGAGTATTTATCCAATTGAGATAATTTAAATTTATTATTTTATTTCATATTTTATATGACTCAACCCAATCCTGATATCATAAATTCATGATCCTTCCTTACTATTTTGGAAGTCCTAAAATTGGCCTAGTGGTGCAATCTTGGAAGGAATTTTTCCTTGTATAATTGTGAGACTTCCTCGTAACCTTACCAAACTTGATGGAGTGAACCAAGAATTTCCATTTAATTTTATTTGATTTTATTTAGCCTCCCTGATTCAGAATCCTTCATCATTATCCTCCAGTCAATGCATAGTTGAAGTACTAGTTTACATATGCTGGGGTGCCCAGGAGCATTGGAGTATATTTCAGCTTTGTTGATTTCGAAACATTAATGGTACCAGTACTTTTTGCAAAGGTATTATCAGGTAGCATATTCCTATTCCTATCCAGAATACTTGATTTTTCCTACCTACAGTAAAACTAGCCCACTAAATCCATTGTTTTTCAGTGAGTCTTCCAAGGGAGCAAGTTAGTGTATCACCAGTCCTCATTGGTACATTACATAAGAAGTCTTACTTAACTACTTTTATCCATACAAAGGAATTTTTTTTCAGCAGTGAATTTAAGGGAGCTACAATATTTCCATAATTTCCACAAAATTTCTATTGTATCCCATAAGTCCTAGGAACCCATGCAAGCTCTTAAGGCGCTTGGGGTGTGGTCGATCTTGCATAGGCACCGCTTTATTGTGGTCGAATCATACTCCTTCCTAACTCACAATGTGATCCAATTATTCAACCTTAGAAACCCCAAACACACATTTGGGACACTTCACGCATAACTAGTGGTCCCTAAATAGTTGTACGACACAATCGACATGCTCTACGTGGCATTTACGTGTTCTGTTCTAGATCAAGCTATCATCAAAGAAGACTAGCACAAAATTGTAGAGGAAAGATTGAAATATCTTGGTCATGAGGCTCTAAAAGGTTGATGGAGCATTGAAAAGGGTAAAAGGAATCAATAAAAATTCATAATGACCTTCATGCATCCCTGAAGTTGTCTGAGGGATGTCTACATATTTCATACTTATTTGGTGGTACCCTAAACAAAGGTCTTGTTTACTGAAAAAATTCGCTCCATGAATCTCATCCAAGAGATCATAAATGACTAGGGTGATAAATTTATCCTTTATAGTCAACTTATTGAGATCCATAAATGTAGGACTCATGCACCAAATTCCTTCCTTTTTCAATACCATGACCACCGATGAGGAATAAAGTCATGTAATTGGATGAATGATGTCATCCTTCAACAACTCCTAAATGATCTTTTCTATTTCATTATTTTGTACAAAAGGGTACCTATAAAGACGTACATTGGGGGCTTGACTCCCTAGAATTTGTGGAATACCATGGTCATGCTCCCCATAGGAGGGTGGTAAACCCTTGGGTGTTTAAAATTTTTTATGGTTTTTAGAGAGAAATAGCTATAAGTTAGGGTGAATGTCCTATGGGGATGTGCTCACTACTTGTGTGGTATTGAATTGGAAAATAATTCCTAAATGACCTTTCTTTAATAACCTCTCCATACAATGTGAGATGATCATTTCAAGAGAACCTATGGCGATCCCCTTGATATTATGTATGAAGCCACCCTTAATGATGCTAATGTATAGATCCTTGAAATCCATGGGGACATGACCCGAAGTATGTATCGATTCTACCCCCAAAACTACGTCACAACATGTGTTTTTTGAGATGATAGTCACCCATTTGGAGTTTCACATTTTCAAATTGGCCCACACATTTCATGATATAGCCATTTTCTATCATAATTTGAAAATTTGGCATAGGATGAACATAGTGATGGGTTTGTTTCTTCCACTTCTATGAATAAAATTGTGGGTGCTACCACTATCAATCAATACAATCACTTTGCAATGCTTAATGTAGCCAATCGGCTTCAATGCTTGGGGTGTTGAGAAACCTGATAAATAATGGAGAGAGATTTGGATTTCCTCACCCTGAGCTTGGAAGGAGAAGTAATCTTCCATAGGTGGATTAGTATCCTCTACTTCTAGTTCCTCAATGTCTTTAGTTGTTATCTATTTCGGGTGATTTTGTGCAGATACATCTATTTGGAATAACTTATGTTATTTGTATTTATGCCCTCTAAACTACCTTTCATCACAACTATATAAAATTATAGGAATTATTGTTCTACCATATCTATTGGAGAAAAGAATTGGATTTTTAATGGTGGATGGTTGGAGGTGCTTAGGGTGGGTCCCATGGGTGGTCATAGTGTGAGTAGTAAATGAAAAACTTTTCATTTGTCCATTGATCACCATATTGGGTTTTCTATATTTTTCACAATATCCAAACCATGTTTTAGAGCATTGCATTATGACATATTATCTAATTTCTTCTTTGAGGCCAGTATTGAAACATTGTTTATGGACAATCTGTAAGGGAGAACACAAATGGATCTCCCTAGTCTGAATGGTTAAAATTTAGAACAAAAAAAGTACATAACAAAAATAGGTTTTTGAGATTGATTGAATTGCAAAGTAAATCAAGAAGCAACTTAACTTATGAATGTGAATCCTTTCTCCTTGTTTGATCCAGGTCCTTGATCTTCAGATCTTCAGCTTCAAAACATGATAAAACAAGTGGAAACAAACAAGTAGTGAAAGTGTATGATTATGAATCAATCTAGATTAATAGTCAAATAAGCCAATCCTAAAAATTATAAATACAATAAGCTTATGGAAATAACTTGTATTAAATGTAATTATAGAAAAGTACAAAGAGAGAGGTGTTACAACCAATGCTTTGGCGTCGTAACTCCTTTCCAACAATCCTATCCTCAATGATCAAAGATTTTCCTCCTATGGATGAAAAGGATCTCCTAGCATAATTCCACCAACATGTAAGTACTCTATCCTTCCTCCATTAAAAATGGATAGGGGGTTTATATTTATAGGCCAAAAGGGATAGGAGAGGTTAAGGATTTAGGGGAGAAGCTTAAGGGATCATCCCACTAGATAAGGGGATCGAATGCCACCTTTCCTTGCATGTATGGATAAGCCTCCACGACACCCAAGGTTCGAGAAGTCACTCGAATCTTCTCATTATCCATTCTAACCAGCAGTGACACACCTTGGCCAAAGGAAACTTGCGTCAATGGAAGGGTGACGCCTCTCGTGCAAGGGAAAATCATGTCATCGACGTGCTATGTCAATGTGCAGAGCGCATCACCTAAGATCTGACGCACCTTTCTAGTGATCAAGACGTGTTGGGGTGACAGCAAAAAGTTAAAGGGATGGACATCAACTCTTTTTTTGGTATTTTAGCCTAAGTGATTTAGGAAACAAGGCATATAGAGGACACATTACTCATGATGACAAGATTTTGGTGTAACAAACATTCTTTAAAAAAAGAATCAGAGAGGCCCTTTGTCTGGATTTCCAATCAGTCTAAGGCTGTAATATATCCCAAACTAAGCCACTCTAGCATAATTTTGTCAATCTTTCCAAGTAGTGAGTGTCATGTTCAAATGAATTGTGAAGGATATTCACAAATTGAGTCCAAAGAATATAACCCCAATAATATTTATGATACCATTTCTTCCATTGTCAATGTTATAAGTATAAATATAAGACCTATTATCACATCCATAATAGCCGGGGCTACCATGTATTCAGACCAGTTTCTAGTACTTTTATGATCCATTCCTTTCTCTATGACATATATGAGATCAGTAGTTGATGAAAAAAAATTCTATGATCACTCATATATTCAGCAAACCTGGAGTAGATATTTTCAGCCTTATGCCATGAATGAGCCTCGTGACCCCATATTTGGTGACTGAGGTATCCATTTTCTTCCATACAGAGCAGTGCCTAGATTTATGCAGCAGCAGTGTTCTAGTGATAATTGGTTGTTCAGATGATGGTTACAGGTATATGACCCAACAGGTATATCGTTGTGGATTGGATATCTATGTTATGCTCATTTACTTATCTTAGTAGCTTGAATGGGTGTTTAGTGGTTACTATCTGGCTATATATTTATGTGGTTGGTTATTGATTGTTTAGAGTGAAAGTAATTTGGTTGCTTGAGATTAGAATTTCTTTTGTATACTCATTTCTCATACCCTCTTAATAGTATGGACTTGGTCATCCCCCCTTTATGGTTTGCCAGTAATGGCATCATTTTTCAGTATCCCCATCCATCTTTTATCCTTCATTTTTATTTGCACCATGACTTACGCTTTATCATGTGATATTGACGACTTCCCCACATATGCCTCTACATTGGATAGACTCCTTGTTGTTATGTGTCTCGGCTCTAAGTTGCACGACAGAACTTGGAAAAGCCTTGATCCTTATGGGACAGGATAATCCACTTGTGTTGGTTCCCGAGCTTAGGTGAGTTGGGATTTTGAAGCCTTGACCTCTATGGTCAGTTTCCATCGATGTTTGGTCCTAATTGTGGATGGTACCCCTAGTTTCTTGAGTTATGTCAAGTAAAACTTGAAGCAAATTGTACTACCATAATTACATGCATTTATGTGATCCATTATTAGATCTTTTGAAATGCAAGCCCATGATAAATATTGAATTAAAATTGTGCTTGTAAGAACACCAACGAGGGATATGAAATGAAATGTAAAGCACCCTGGATGAGAGCTGCAATTAGTTGTGCTTTTAATCACATGCAAAATCCATAGGGTCATAAGGCCTAAAAAGTAGTCGATAAACAAATACTAAATCTAAATACTGTTGGCCATGCTATTTGAAATGTAATGATTATTTCCTCACAGATCCTATGGGTTGGGATGTGATATGGAGTAAGGGACAATGTTGTATTCAAGCAGAGAGTAAATGCGTACACACAGAGATAATCAAGACAAGAGAGGTGAGTCAAATGCATCCAACTGGTTTTATTCATCTTGATGGTATTATTTATACATATTATATGTGGTTGGAGCGGTTGCACCCACTCCAATTACTTCTTTAGCTAGACTATTACATAAGTAACTAATGACAACTAAGGAGCCCTAAGGGTCCCCTCCAACATCTCCCCAACCTCAAAATATTTCTTCGTCCCGAAGAAAAATGTATCAACATCCTGAATTTCTGCTACTGCTGAAGTAGTCCTCACTGTGCGTCAACCATGCATACTGGTCTGCATAGGTGCTTAGCCGCAATAACCGCCTGCTTGATAGGAAAACACATGTGTACAAAGCTCTATTGTGACTGGTTACTCTTCAGCCTCCGTCTTCAATCTGGTAGTAGTCCATCAAAGTCTCACCCTCTCACAATGGCGATCGACTATCCTCTTCCGCAACGAGGTCTTCTGGTTTAAAGCCTCACCCTGGATCATCTGACCGGTATTTCCCTCTACCTAGGCATATCCATCTAGTCGGTATCTCCATCGACCCAGGCATATCCATCCGGTTGGCATTTCCATCAACCCATGCATATCCATCTGGTCGGCAAATCCATCGGTTCAGGCATGCGGGGCCTTTTGGATCTTCGACTTTCTCTGCCATTTCTCTGTCTTATGGCTTTCCGAGGTCACAATCCAGGAATATCTTTGCAATATAAAACTGGGGGGTTCAATCAATTCAACTGTTATGATGTCATCATATAGCGTTAATCTCTTCTTCTATGTGTTGGTGGATTCTGCTTGAATAAGATCTTCGTCGACAACTTTTGTTGTGAGGCTTCCTGCAAGTTTAAATGTATAGCTGCTTATGGTTGATACTGATGATATATGATCATGGCCAACTTGACTCGACTCGACTGACACTGGTCAGCAAGAGACAAAATTGATTTATAACTTTATGAATATACATGGTTCAATAAACTTGAAAAACCCTTTATGCAAAACTTCAACTAATTTTCAAAGACCCAACTACTTTGAACATCGACCAAAATGACCCGACCATAAGGCAATTGGTCGACCAAAAAAACATTACAATTTATATATGTCGAACTTCGACCAAAGGGAAATTCCGACCATATTTTACATCGACCATTTTAACATATTCGACGTAAAAGTACTAATGACCATATTTTTCCTCGACTAAAAAGTGAGGTAGCTCATCGACCATTAACATATTCCTTAACCAACCACACTTTTTACTGGACTTACAATTGACTCATAGATATATATCAATGAACCATGAACCAAAAGTAGAGAACATTTATAATTATGCATCGATTATATGACAAACTCAACCTCTTCCATATTTTGCGTCGGGCTACTCGAAATGTCGGCTCAAATATTAAATATCAACCATATGTAACATCAGTGAGAAAAAGGTCGGCCACATGTACTCTACTCATCGAGTCGAAAATATGATATTGACCAAACACTTTTATTGTGGACATAATTTGAACTCAATTAAATTTTAACATGACTGTAAGCTTGAAAGTTAGTAACTTATAATAACATGATAGACTTACAATATCATGATACTACTTTTGCCACGTGAAAAAAACCCAGTCGACTTTCAAGACACTCAAGCACATCCAACTTTCACGTCCACGATCATAAATTGCTTGAATATACAACATGCGAGGAGTCCGACCGGTTTGCACAGCCAGAAAAATATTAAAAAGTGGAGAGATTGCTGCAAATAGTCGTTGGTCGGTGTGCACAAATATAATTATATAGACAGATTGTGGAACGAAATAATTAGATCATCAACTCCACGAGTATAACAGCTTGGCATAATTTTGAATCACTCCATTGAATATTTTCTTATTGCAAGTGCTGATTGGATCTTTCTTCTTCGGTAGACGAGGGAGCAGACACTCTAATCGACGACACTCTTTCATGCAATATGGATTTATAAAGTCATCTTTTCCAGTCAATTTTTGCATCCAACCAACCTCATAATAAGAAAATGATTCCGCTAGGGTTTCCAGAATAGCTGCTACATGATTGGTGGTATATATTGCAAGTTAGGTCAATAAGTGATCGTCGATAAAATATTCTGGAGGATGGTGATCAATGTGCTACCAGTCTGCATGTAATCGGGGGGAGACGAGGAACAACAGGGTTCCATTTATGCAACAACCTTTCACTTCTTCAGCCCGACAGTGTCCAAATAACATCATATTTATTTTTAAGAGCAAGGATCGACATGCGTCAACCGTAGGCCCCGACCACTTCATCTCCATGGAACTAGAGACTATCTTAAAGATTGAACCTTAAAATTTATGTTCATATAATGGACAAGTCGATACTCCTGACGGGCATAGTCCATCTAGTCTAATATATGAAACTTGTCTAACAACTGAAGGTTGAGAAACTTAGGCTGAGCTAGTATTGCTTGAAAAGAGATAAAACATGGTGAGTCGGATTCTCCTTACCTTTTGATGGCTGTCAGCCAATCGACCGGCAGTGTCGAGATACCAACATATATATTTCTAGTGTAGGCGCATATCTTTCGCATATCTTTGTCTGAAAGGTGTGCAAGTAGCTACGATTCCACAAAAAAATTTGGTGCACGGATTTTCATAGCAGTTGTCTTTATCTAGGCACGAGCATGCATTCTTGCAGGTTCTTTTGATTATCCAACGGTCTTTACCAGGGCGTATAAGCATATTTTGATATCTCTTGCAGGTTTCTTGACCTCACAGATCCTATACAGGTTCGAACCATCTCCAAGTGTTGCTACTGTCACCCAGACCACCTGAAGAATGATAACAGTGCCAGATGTTGTATTCAAGCAGAGAGTAAATGCATACACACAGAGATAATCAAGACAAGAGAGGTGAGTCGAATGCATCGAACTGGTTATATTCATCTTGATGGTATTATTTATACATCTTATATGTGGTTGGAGCGGTTGCACCCACTCCAATACTTCTTTAACTAGACTATTACATAAGTAACTAATGACAACTAAGGAGCCTGAAGGGTCCCCTCCAATAGACAACTAATTCTAAGTGTCCCCTAGAACCTTAAGTTATGGTTAACTATGCACCTAGTCATGATGGTTCTAGAAAAGATCTTCACAGAGCTTGATTTTAGCTTGGATGTGAGTTTTAGACATTTGTTAAATTTGAATGAGCACTCCTCAAAATAGATTATTCCATTTGTGAGACACCGCCATTGCCTTTGTGTTTTCTATCCAGCATATTCTTAGGTGGTTTTCCCTTTCCCTTTATCCGAGATGTCACAGTGTTGAAGTTGTAAATGCATCCCCTTGTATTAACCTTGTCTTTTTCACCTTCACCCATTTATAGCAAAATGGTCACGTCCATAAATGAGTATACACTTGAGGGTCTTCTTTTAAGTAATTGGTTGCTTCAATCTAGACTTATATTGGATGTTTTATTGCTTAATCGCTAGTAGAATGCCACTTTATCCTTTAGTATTGCTATTGAAATATTCAAAGGAGCATATATTATCCATTTTCACTTGCAACATCAGTCAGTTTTATCCTGGGTCATTATTTTGATTAGTTTTGACCTAGTCAACCCAGTTTGACCAAGTCAACCACAGGTTCTGGGATGAGTTGGACCGATAATTTTTTATATTGATTATTTTTGGTCCTATGGTGCCCATTAGATGGTTCCATGCATCAAACATAGGTTTCATGTGATGGTTTGATGGATTTTTATTATTATTATTATTTACAGACCATTTTTTTAATTGTCCAGGCATGGTTGAGCTTACAGATGATTATCCTGATGGTCACATGATGTATGTGTTAACACCCAAAAAGTGCTCACCATCTCATCTCCCTCATTACATGACTCATTTGTCTATATTTCCTACCATATTTGCCTCCAAAACCTCAAAAAACAATTAAAAAGCCACCAAAATGCCAAAAAACCCCTTTTTCCCTAAAAAATAATTTAAATTTCCTCAAAAGATAGCAAAAACCCTCTAAAAGGGCCGTAAATTCCAAAAAATCAAATAAAAGGGAATAAAAAATTTAAAAAAGAGGAAAAAGAGGGAAAAATGAAGCAAAAACCCTAAACAATTGACCTAAACCATATGGTGCCAAAAACCATGGGTCAATACTCCACCACTAAGAACCTATAAATAGGTGATGGAGGCTCCCCATTTCACATCCACAATCTATCCTATCCTCACTCTGCCAAAATCAGTCTTGAAACCCTAGCTCACCATTTGAGCTAACTTCCCATTTGAGTGCCCCTTTTGGCCCATTATCCAAACACTTTGGAGAAGGAGAAGGAACCCATTGGAGCACAGAAGCAGCCCTCCTAGACTACTGCAAGAGCTCCACCAACCTCAACATTTGAGGTAAATGTAATCTTGATCATATCATAATACAAAAAGAAAATTTTCTCTTATATTGTCATTGTCTTTTATTTTTGTTAATGCACATATTAGCTTAGATTTCATACTATTTTACTGTTTGAATTTACTGTTTTACTGAACTTCTACTAAGGAGGCCCTTCTCCTTAGTAGGTGCTCATTTTCACAAGCTAGGGTGAAAACCCTAGCTACAGTTTTGGCGACTCCGCTATTGGCCTTTGAATTTCTAGTTAAAATTTTCAAAGTTTTTATTTTCTGCAAGTATTTTTCTGTTTTCCCTATTCGGCTATGGCTTCGGCCAGTTGGGTTTTCTGCTGCAGATCGTGGTTATGTTCTTTGCATCCGCGGCCTAGATCGTAGCTTTCGACCATTTTTCCGTGACCCAGATCGCAACTTTCTACTCTTTACCCACGGCCCAGACCGCTACTTCCTTCCATTTTTCGTGACCCGAGTGCAGCCTTCTGCCTCTTTCCCACGATCCCATCGCAACTTTTGGCCCTTTTGCCACGCCCTAGACCGCGTATTTTGTCCCCAGACCTGCGATCCGACCGCATATTTCTGCCCCTTTTCCGCGCTCCAAACCGCGCATTGTGGCCGCAAACCCGCGATCCGACCGCAGGTTTTTTGCCCTTTTGTCGCGCCCCAGACCGCGCCTCTTGACCCCAAACCTGCGATCCGACCACACGTTTCATCCCTACAGCCGTGCCTTTCGGCCACAAAACCATGATCCAACCGCAGGTTTCACCCCCACAGCCATGCCCCAAACCACGCCTCTTGGCCACAGACCCACGATCCGACCGCAGGTTTCACCCCTACAACCGCGCTCCAAACCACACATTTCAATCACAGACCCACGATCTGTGTTCTGCATTTTTTCCATTTTTTGAACCCAGAATTTTTTTGCAATATTTTCTGCACTTGCACAACCACCTGTTTTTTCTGCAACCACAGTTACCTACATCCTTTTTTTGTAGTTTGCCTTTTGTTCCATTTACAGAATTTTTTAAAGTTTAAGCATTTACATTGAAAAAAGAAAATTTTGCATTGCAAGTTAAATTTATGCATTATTATTATTAGTTAAAAAAGTTGCCCACGCGTGTCACTTTTGATTGCGTTCATTACCTCACACGCACACACTCTGTCACCTAATTCAAGTGAACCTTAAAACACTACTTAATACAACCAACATTCTAACCCCACTTGGGGAACACATAAGAATATTGTAGTTAGGTAGGACAGGGGGGGTAGGCATCCAAATAACACCCCTCGGTCACTTACACTTTAGACATAGTTGTTTTCCTTCAGGGTACCAAAATCCCCTGGTATTTTTTGACACGGTCACAACCAGTTTATCAGAGGGCCTCTCCCTTAGGAGGGTTGAAGTAGCCAGACTATTTCCGGAGGCCTGAGTGGAATACCGCAATCCATTCAGTAACTGAATGCTACCTACTCGTTTATTTGCGTATGGTGATTCCTTTTAGGCCCACACGGTGATAGGACCGCAGTTGCAGATTCACCTTCTAGATGTGTCATGAATGGGGTATCTTAGTTGCCTTTCTTCTAGGATTGTCTTATCCGGTGTCCCTCCCGGTAGGGGGATATCTTTAGCCACTTGGCTCTACTATCCATATTGTCTGACTTGGATTTCATCACCTTGCAGAGGATATGTCTGGTTGAGTCAGAATACTACTTAGCTAGGTGTTTGCATGCTCCCTTACCTCCCTTTGGTCTAGCGAGTCCACTATTTTTATTTTTTAGGAAACCTGCTACTTGTTGGTTTTCTGACCATTGTTGTTGACGCTCCGCTTATTGTAGCACAGCTGTTATAGTAAGCGTTTTGAGCTAGTTGTTGGCCTGAGTGCCGTATTTTTTGAGCATTCCTTCTGCACACTCGGTTGCATTAGTGTTTTTGAGTTGTTTTTCACTCGACACAACCCCCAGATACTTGACACCATTTATCACCATTGAGTCCCCGAGACACTCTCGGCGCCTTCGGGGTGAGCCCCCGTAGCACGGTTCACTTGACATCACCCATCATTGACGTAGAGCTTCATCACTTGATACCACTCGTCATAGCCCTTGAGCTTCGTCACTTGACTCTACTCATCGACGACATAGAGCTCCGTCCCCTGACTCTGACGCCCCTTATTTCACATCTGATTCTAAGCCAAAGTCGGAAAACCCTACTTACACTTCACCAACCAGCCCCATGGCTGGCATGAATTCCAACCCTTTCTTTGTAGGGACCATTGGTGGAACGTCCACAACCACCCCAACCACCACACCTGTTTTGGGTATGCCCTCGATGGGGTCCACACCCACCATTCCGGTCACTGTGCCAATTCCAATGGCTAGCATACCCAACCCAACCCCACTGGTGACTCACACTATGCTTAGTGGCACAGGACCCTCCCATACCACCTCCACCCCCCCGTTTGGGGGTCACGTCCCTATCACAAACCCAACCCCTACACTTGGGGGCGTCGGCACCAACGTGGCCATGACCACCAGCATGTCAGATCCTTCTACTAGTTTTCCATTCATGGCTAGTCTCAACCTTCTTGACCTGGCCAGACTGACCAATGATCCCATCAAACACGATCCTACGTGGCCTCACATGCCCACCAATCTCCCATCAGACATCCCTAAGTTTGAGGGCAAGGCAGGTGAAGACCCTTAGAATCACATTATGTCCTTCCATCTATGGTGTTCCTCCAACTCCATAGTGGACGACTCTGTCTGCCTCCGTCTGTTACAATGACATCTCACTGGCTCTGTAGCCAAGTGGTATATCGAGCAGCCCCATGGGATCCATGCCACCTTTACTTCCCTCGCCTCGACCTTCCTGCAGTTCTTTCAGTTACCTATCCGCTATGATGCGGGAGTTGAGATCCTACTGTCTTGCAGACAGAATACGGCCACCCACATCAATGACCACATTCATGAGTGGCGTCGACGCCGAATCCTATGCAAAATCAAGTTAGATGACCGTATCTTCCTAAATTGGTTTCTCAAATATCTCCTTCCCATCATTGCCAAGGATGTGGCATCTGAGCGACCCCAGTCTGAAGAAGAAGCCATCTTAGAAGCCCAACAGTTTGACCTTATCTACGCCCAGTCTGGTTACTTATATACCATTATACTCGACGCCCCCCCGGACGATTCCTCCCAAAACGATGCACCGGGGGCATCCCATGCCGCTGATGGCATCATTGGTCGTATTGCATTGCATAACCATTCCTTTTCCATGACACTTACTAGTAATGGCCCTGACCTTTCGCAGGCTACATCCCACTCTGGAGCAACCAATTCGTATGCTCCCATGGCACATAACCACCATTCCCATGGACCCTCATGTCCACCTCAGTGCTTCGGCCACGCATCCCTTTCTTACATTCCCCTGATTGCACCTCAACCATATTACCACCCGTAGGTCGCACATGCTCCTGTATCCCTGTTGAAATATTGTAACTTCAAATAATATTATATTTGTACTTTATTATTCCGGAGATGTTTCATTCCTCCATGAAGATCTTATTGTATATTCGGAGATGTTTATTCCTCTGTCGGATTGTGGTAACTTGAGTTATTAGACTTCCCTAGTGGGGGTCAGCCCTATATGTGTTATGTGGGTCAAAGGGTTGTTAGACCACCCTAGTGGGGTCGTCCCAGTCAGTTGTAGTGGGGTGTTTAACCCAGTGGTAAAGTTGGGGCCGACCTAGTTAATATAAAGTGCAAGTCGGAAATGTGTATAAATAGAGGAGGTGTGTTCCTCATTATACACACACTTCACTCACTCAGAATGTAGCGCTCTTGTGAGAGAGAGAGGTATGCTATGGAGGAGGAGGAGATCATGTCTTTGGTTTGCATCTTTGTATATTGCTGGTCATCTATATTGAGGAAGCTTTGCCGGGTTTTCTACCCCATGAGGGTTTCCCAGGATAAATCTGTGTCTCTTGTATTTATGCTGTGCGTGTTATTTCTTCAGTGATCCTGTATATGCTATTATTGTGAAATGGAATGTAATGCTGATATTTTCTGTCTTAGCATATTAAATCTTAACATGGTATCAGAGCTAACCTGAAGGAAGGCAATGTATGGCACTTACGACACTTGCTTCACTTGCAACAATTTCAAGGTTTGGGTTTTGTATAGAAAAAACCAGTCATCGTGGATCTTTCGCTATAAATCCATTTTGGAGAAGGTTCAGGATCTAAAACCTTTGCAGGTCGTATATAACATCGCCAGGTACCTTGTTTCCAAAGGACACCCTCATATTCTTTGTACTTTGTGAGTTATGATCAGTACAAGTTAGGGTTTCTGCCTCTTCCAGATCTCAGTCAAAATCAGGTGACCTAGGAAAATAGGTCATAACTTGGGCTAGGAAGCTCCAAATGAAATTTCATAAAAAGTGACAGGTAGTACACAGACTTTAATATCTCAAGAAACATTTTTAGAGGCCGAAGTTGAACCAGTGACACGTGTCACGCCGTACAAGTCCGCTCTCCTGTTTTATCCCATAAACAGGTCACGTTGTGACACTTGGAATAACTCTCTCCCAGAAAATCCAATTGAGTTCATACCTGTCGGGATGGAAAGATGACATGTCAGGCTACCATAGAAAAAAATTTCAGACCATATGGATTGAAAAGTTTGGAGTTATAGAAGAAACAATCAGGTACATATTTCTGTCAAAACATAATTATTTTTGTAGCATCTTCATTCATGGCTTCCGGAATTTAGGGTTTTGGAGAAAGTTAGAATTTTTGGAATCAGAGTCCACAGCTGAATGCTACTCAGGAAAATTAAAATTTAGAGACCAATATCGAATTTTTTGGTTGGGTAGAAGACTAGGCTTGATTAAACCCCAGTTCGGGATTTTGATTGGAAAGATGGAAAATTAGGGCTTCAGGAAAAGTTGGAATTTTTTAAGTCTATGACCACGGCTAGAAGCTCCTCAGAAAAATAAGAGTTTAGAGTGTTGGAATTAACCTTTTGATTGCGCAGAAGGGTGGGCTTCATCAAACCCTAGTTCGGGATCCTGTCCAGAAGATCCAGAAGTTTCAAAGGCAATTTTGAGGGGTCAAATTTTGGAGATTTCAAAATTGAAGTATGCTAGTTTGATCAGCTCAGCAAGAAACATCCTTCCATCCATTCATAAGTGTGAAAGTCAAAGATTGAATTTTTAGGGTTTCTCTATAAAACCCTAATCAAGCTCCAGATCAAGTTTTAGGGGGAGTTGATGCTAAGGCCTTACATAAGAAGACTACAAGAAGTCTTGACAGGTATGACTTAAGGAGGTTCAGGTACGTCTTGAAAGCTGATTCCTGATTAAGTTCATAATATGTTTGTCTTCATATTATTTATTAGTAAAATCTTGATTAATGTTAGAATTGTCTTATCACCCTAGTAACAGTATGAATGCATGTGAATGATAGAAGACATTCATTGATTAGGGATATATGATTGTACTAATGCACTGTGGTGTTGTATGAGGTTGATGTTGTCTGCTAACAAGATATAGGTACATCACAAAAGACAAATCAAGTTCCATGACCATGACAACATGAAGACAAAGACTCATCCATAATATTTGTTCTACTTACGAGGTATGTATGAATTTGTTATATTGTGCTTAACCTATGAGATATGCAGGTTCTAGCACAAGATCTCTAAATCATTGAAGAGAACAAAGAAGATATTGTTTAGGTATGTTAGACATAACTAAGCAGGTATACTAATCCAGGTATGTTTTCCTATGTCAAGTTAGAATCTTACCTTGTGTTAGGATCCCTTATATAAGTATACTTGGTATGATTGGTTATGCTTATTCATAAAGCTAATAATCAAGGGTTTATGCATATTATGTCTCTTATCTTGATTGATGATTTAACTAACTAAAAGAGTCATATTATCAAACAAGAATATGCATGAGTAAAAGAAGACTTTCCTGAAACCTTGAATACTAATGTTTATTATCTATGATCATGACTATACATATTCAAGATTATTTAGAATTATAATGCTTTGATAATATTGAGAATATACTAATGAATTTATGTTTGTGTATGAGATCATGAGGATGACACTGGTGCACACTTGAGCATGCATAGTGGTACAGAATGAATAGAAGTTCAAAAGACATATAGAAGATCAAGCGAGAGACAACCACACAAACATAAAAGATAAGTATTTGAGTTGTTATTTGAAATAGTAATTGATATTGCTTGTAATAGTTGTATACATATTTGTATTCCTAGAATATATCATGCTGAGTGTAAACATTCATATAGCATTGAACAGTATACTACTAATATGCATATGATTGGTAAATTGGACAAACATTCCATTGTTGCTTGTCTAGAATGAAACCTCTTTGCTGACATGCTAATAGCTGTGGACACTCTCGCTAGTATGTTCTGGTAGAGATGGAAGGCATCTAGATAGCCACTGTATGCATACAAGATATGGAAAAGTGTTGTGCCAAAGTATTGGCCAAGGTAGTTGCATAACTATGTAAATGATATATATATGAATAATAGGTTATCATATCAATATGATTTGATGATTATGAAGTATTACTAATCATGTACTTAATTTTGATTTGTAGGAAAGATCATGACGACTGATGAACACTAAACAAGCGATGGATGTTCAACAAAAGGATTTACAAATCAAACACACTATAGAATGCTCGTGGCTAGAAGATTCTCTTAGAAAGAGGAAGAGAATCATGATGAGATGTTTGCTCCAAGTGGCTAGATAAGACCATTATCTTAATAATGTAATTGAAGAAAGCTCTGTTCGGGTACCTAGGATCGATAGTGATCACCATGGGTGATGTGGATCTCAACATTTGCTACAAGGTTGAATATGGTTTCTATACATAGATGACATGGATGCAAGAAGGAACTCACCACAGAGTTCGAATGATGTTGAGGCTCATATCAGTAGACCCATCTGATGAGAGATGGCACAGATAGATGGCTACAGAAATTAAAATGAAAGATCTCAAATTGATGCATTACTTCCTAGGTCTGGAAGTATGGAAAGGCTCAGAAGGAATCTTTCTCAACCAGGGAAAGTATGCCAAAAATATTAAAAGGACTTGATATGTTGGAATGGCCACTCTCATGGATTCCAACTTGAAGCTATTAGCGAATGACTCATCAAAGTTAGTGTATATAACTTTGTACAGAAAAATTATTGGGTCATTGATGTATCTAACAAATACTAGGTCAGATATATGCTTTGCTGTGAACACCTTGAGTCAATATCTAGTGGAAACTAGATGTATTCACCTCATAGTTGCAAAGCATGTGATGAGCTACCTAAAGGATACGATAGACTTTGATCTATGCTATCTTGGAGATCATGACTTCAGATGGCTACACAGATGTTGATTGGGAAGAAAGTGTATCAGACAGGAAGAAAACATCGAGAGGATGTTATTGTCTGGGATCAGCCATGATCTCGTGGTTTAGCTGGAAGCAGTCTAGTGTGGCTCTCAGCACAAGCGAAATCTGCTACTTGTGAAGCAGTATGGCTTTTGGATTGTTTGACTTAGAGATAGACCCAACTGTGATCCTATGTGACATACAGAGTTGTATAAAGATGGTAGAGAATCCAGTGTTCCATGATAAGTCAAAGCACATAAAGATCTGACATTTCTATATACAATATATGGTGCAGAAAGGAACTATAAAGTTTGAATTTGTAACAAGTTACCGATGTACTAACTAAACCTCTACCTCAAGTAAAGTTTGAGTATTTACGAGACTATCTTGGTGTAGTTCAGTAGGACCCTCCTCGAAAGGGGGAGTGATGTGGTCACTTATGATGAGATTTCCTGCATCGACAGTGAGGTCAATGATGTGGATACGTATATTGGTGATGCCGACAGAGAGGTTGGTGGATGGTCCTTATACATGGTCTAAGTTGACGAGGCGATTGCATCATCCTTGAACACATGTTCTAAAAGGATCAGTAGACATATGTCTCCGAGAAAGAAGAGGGATTGCATCATCCTTGAACACATGTTCTAAATTGATTCGTAGACATATGTCTTCGAGAATGAAGTCCTTAGTGGACAGGTGGGGATTGGATCATCCCTGGACTTCAGTCCTAAAGTGAGCCGTAGACATATGTCTCCGAGAATGAAGTCCTTAGTGGAAAAGTGGGGATTGTATCGTCCCTAGACTTCAGTCCCTTGAATTGATCTGTAGACGTATGGTCTCCGAGAATGAAGTCCTTAGTGGAAAAGTGGGGATTGTATCATCCCTGAACTTCGGTCCCTTGAATTGATACGTAGATGTATGGTCTTCAAGAATGAAGTCCTTGATGGACATGTGGGGATTAAGTCATCCTTGGATATAGTCCTAAATGTATGGTGGGGATTAAATCATCCTTGGACATAGTCCTAAATGTATGTGGGGATTAAGTCATCCTTGGATATAGTCCTAAATGTATGGTGGGGATTAATTCATCCTTGGATATAGTCCTAAATGTAGGGTGGGGATTAAATCATCCTTGGACATAGTCCTAAATGTATGGTGGGGATTAATTCATCCTTGGATATAGTCCTAAATGTACGGTGGGGATTAAGTCATCCTTGGATATAGTCCTAAATGTACGGTGGGGATTAAATCATCCGTGGACATAGAACTAAATGTATGGTGGGGATTAAGTCATCCTTGGATATAGTCCTAAATGTACGGTGGGGATTAAGTCATCCTTGGACATAGTCCTAAATGTACGGTGGAGATTAAGTCATCCTTGGATATAGTCCTAAATGTACGGTGGGGATTAAATCATCCTTGGACATAGTCCTAAATGTATGGTGTGGATTAAATCATCCTTGGACATAGTCCTAAATGAATGGTGTGGATTAATCATCCTTAGACTGTAAATCCCGTAATTTTGAAAGGAAAGATAGTCTTAAACATGATTGTGATAAGATTGATCCCGTAATTCCGAAAGGAAGGATCATGTGTATTGCAAAGTATGCTACTATTGTGTATACTTGACTGATGAGGATACTTGTATTGATATTGATGATATGTATTGATGAGGATACTTGTATGTATACTTGTATTAATGAGGATACTTGTATTGATGATATGTATACTTGTATTGATGAGGATACTTGTATTGATGATGTGTATACTTGTATTGGTGTGGATACTAATACTGATGATCTAGATGACAATGCTACTGATCGTGATGGTCTAGATGATGATGTTGTTGATCATGATGATCGTGTGATGACGATGTTGATGATCGTGTGATGACGATGCTGATGATCGTGTGATGACGATGCTGATGATCATGTGATGACGATGCTGATGATTGTGTGATGATGATGCTGATGATCGTGAGGATCCAGATGTTGATGCTGCTATAGCCGTTTGAGTGTTGCAGCCGATAGAGACTCAATACTGAAGATGTTGATGTTCCAGTAACTGCTTGAGTTACTGATGATGTTGAGAAAGCTTCCAATGATTTATAGATGTATCATGTATGATGTCGATGACTCCTTGCTCGTGCAGATGTTGTTATAATATCCTTCTTGTTAAGGGGGAGTGTTGAAATATTGTAACTTCAAAGAATATTATATCTGTACTTTATTATTCCAGAGATGTTTCATTCCTCCGTGAAGATCTTATTGTATATCCGGAGATGTTTATTCCTCCACCGGATTGTGGTAACTTGAGTTATTAGACTTCCCTAGTGGGGGTCGGCCCTGTATGTGTTATGTGGGTCAAAGGGTTATTAGACCACCCTAGTGGGGTCGGCCCAGTCATTTGTAGTGGGGTGTTTAACCCAGTGGTAAAGTTGCGGCCGACCTAGTTAATATAAAGTACAAGTCAGAGATGTGTATAAATAGAGGAGGTGTGTTCCTCATTATACACACACTTCACTCACTCAGAATGTAGCGCACTTGTGAGAGAGAGGTATGCTAAGGAGGAGGAGGAGATCATGTCTTTGGTTTGCATCTTTGTATATTGCTGGTCATCTATATTGAGGAAGATTTGCTGGGTTTTCTACCCCATGAGGGTTTCCCAGGATAAATCTGTGTCTCTTGTATTTATGTTGTGCCTGTTGTTTCTTCAGTGATCCTTGTTAACACCCAAAAAGTGCTCACTACCTCATCTACCCCATTACATGGCTCATTTGTCCATTTTCCTACCATATTTCCCTTAAAAACCCTGAAAATCCCACTAAAAAGCCTCCAAAAGGCCTAAAATTCCTCCAAAAGGCCACAAAACCATCAAAAAAGCCTCAAAAAGGCTAAAAACCCACTTTTCCTCCAAAAATATCCAAAATTCCTCAAAAAATAGCAAAAAACCTCTAAAAAGGGAATAAAAAATATAAAATAATGAGGAAAAAGGAGGAAAAAACCTTATACAGCTGACCTAAACCATATGGTTCCCAAAACCATGGGCCAGCACTCCACCACCAAAAAACTATAAATAGGTGATGGAGACCCCTTATTTCATATCTACAATCAAGAATACCCTTACTCTGCCAAAATCTCTCTTGAAACCCTAGCTCACCCTTGAGCTACGTTCACCACTGAGAGCCCCTTTTGGCCCATTTCCACCATTGGAGAAAGAGAAGGAGCAAAGCTGGAGTTTGGAGCAACCCTCTTGGATCATTGCAAGAACTTCACCAACCTTCACATTGGAGGTAAAGCTTTAATACAAAAAACTATTTACATTATCTCTTGTCTTTTTATGTTTCATGCACTAGCTTAGTATAATTTTCATTTTAATATCTTGTCTTTTAATTACTGTTTATTGAACTGCTACTAAGGAGTCCCTTCTCCTTAGTAGGTGCTCATTCGCACAAGCTAGGGTGAAAACCCTAGCTACAATCCTGTATATGCTATTATTGTGAAATGGAATGTAATGCTGATATTTTCTGTCCTAGCATATTAAATATTAACAATCCCCTCAATCCCCCCCCACTTATTATCTGCCACAGGTAGCACCTGTAGCAAATCAACCACCTGTCACACAGATGTATCAACAACCCCCAAAAAGGTCACCTTTGTTCAGAGGATTCCGCAATATACAACCCTCAAAGTCTCCTTCCATCCTACACCAACTTGAGTATCCCTCATTCTAGTCACCATCCCTGGTCCCTTAAAGCTATGATCCCCTTCCCACCAGTCAGTTTCATATGATGCCCAATCATCCCCACCATCATACTCTGAACAAAGAAAGTTTGATTCCACCCACTCTATTTGCCCAGTTATTCCCCACCTCCAAAGTATGTCAATCCTACCATCAGTACTCTCACACTTCGGCTATCCACCTCGTGCTCCTATCAAGGAAACATCATTGCCTTGCTAGTTACAGGTCTCCCTCTGTCGACGCCAACCCATATATTCTAGAGGAGAGACCCAGAGGTCCCTGCGCCTTGGACTCATCACTATCTGTGGTGAGTGCCTACGGACCATTTGAGTGGAGTCCTCAGTGCCTCTCCGAATGGTTGTTTCTCGCGTGCTCGACTTCAACACCTTGATCGCATCGTTGAGATTCGTGCAGGGTATATATCCCTTCAGTTATTGGTCGAAGACCCCGTATTTCCCCTGACTCTAGCACATTGGTGAGTCACTTCGAAACACCCAGTTATATGTTCCTGTGGATATCCAGGTTGCGTTGGAGATTGTATTCGAAGGCCACTCACTCAAATGCTTCCTTGAGAACCCAATATAGCTACAGTCCAGTGTACCATTGAGAGTATGACTCCCTGTCCTTATGATCCAATAGTTCATCAGTTCCTCTGGTACCACACTCAGCACCACTATTATTATTCCAGTGTATCAATTCTTTAGCTCAAACATGGTCAGACTAGCAGTATGTCCCAGATTTGTGTCCCCTCTCGACCCTTATGATGTACACAGTAGTTCTCCATGTATCTTTCAGGTTCCCTTTTTTGGGCCTCATTGTTATTTTATATATGTTGATACGAGCATGGGAATGCCCACCTCGTCCATATATTCATATTATTCCTCATGCATTATTGAGGTCATGTATTTTTAGTTTTTGCAGTTTGTTCGGGACCGTTGTTCCAGGATCTAGTTCCTTTCTTCTCTTCTCCACACCCCAGGAAAACCATAAAAGACCTATGATGTCTATCGGCCATACGATGAGCTCTTGCCCTCACACATCAGGGGGCAATCTGTTAACACCCAAAAAGTGCTCACCATCTCATCTCCCTCATTACATGACTCATTTGTGTATATTTCCTACCATATTTGCCTCCAAAACCTTAAAAAACCATTAAAAAGCCACCAAATGTTATACCTCCATATTTCACAGTGTCGCATCGTCACCATAAAAATAGTTGACGACACTTCCCCTACTGCTTAAAACACCTAGAAGAGAAATATGATGAATGGTCCTTGAAGACAAACCTATCCTGTCAAGGGTCAACCCACCTGAGACTTCATATACCTACACTACCACGCCTTGCTCAGCCTTGAGGGAGCGGTAGTCCCCACTACCGTGCCATGATTCTTCTCTGCCATGCGGTACTACCGCGCTATGCTCAGTTGAAGGGGCGCGATACTCCTTTTTTAGCCTTTTTGCCATGGCTTGTGGGATCTTGATTTTCGAGAGATTTTTGAGGATTGGTATCCTTGATTCGATCCTAACTCACTTTCTCAGATTAGTGGGCCTGATCCACTAAACACTCCCAAGATCCATCCTTCTCTCTTGTTGGTTAACCCTACTACACACTATAAGAGAGAGGCCTTCCATGAGCAAAGGGGAGGACTCTTGGAGACATCAAACTTATGATCTTGAATCTTTGTGGAGATAGCTAGAGGAGAAAGCACTTGGAGCTGAGAGTTGGCTTGGATGTCAAGCAACCATTGTAAGTGACTTCAAGTTGGTAATAAAACATAATTTGTCTTGTTTCCCAAATCATGTATGTTGATCTTGTTTCAATCATATGATTTGTATCTGTTATAGATTTAGATCTTAACTCATATTTCAAGTTGCTAGAGAATCGTATATGCTTGTATCTTGGTTTCATTCTGATAGGTTCATTCGCGAGGACTTGGAGATTGGAGCGACCATTAGGACGAGCAATTGAATCGAAGGTCAGTTAGATCTCTTCCATTTCTTACAACAATATAATCTTGATATATTTGTTTAGATCTAGGAATTCAAGGTAGCATTTGTTATCTTTTTGTCTTAATTTAGAGTCAGTTAAAGTCTACTTTAATCTAAGAGAGTTTCTACCTATCCGTAGGGAGAAATTTCTACAACAAAAACTGGCGACTCCGCTGGTTTGAACCCCATTTGATTGATTTATCTCACTTTCAATCATTTTTTATTGTGATTCTTCTTTCTCTTCAAACCAGTACTGAATTTTGGTCTCTTTGGCCTTTATTCACCCCTCCTCTCTACATCTTTCCTCCTTTTGTGATCAGTGAGTCCTCTGGGTTTACAGCAACCCTGAAAAATTCAATCTCCTTTTCAAAAGTTGTGTTTTTCCATCCTTTGCAATAGTACCGCACCCCCGATACTATCTATAGCGTGGTAGTACCGCGTACCCAGCACTCTTACCAGAGCGGTAGTGTACTAGTACCGCATTCTAGCCTGTTTCTGCCACACGGTAGTGTCTGCATTTCTTCAATTTTTCTTGCCTGTTTGGTTTCCTGAGTCATTTTTTATTTTCTCTGCTTTAGTTTGGTGTTTTCTGTTGCTTATTACTATCCTGTTCATTGCATAGTATTTGTGGTTTGTTTATTTCTCTTGTGAGCTTGATTATTTTATGAGTTAGTGGCATTATTTGCACATTGGGTCACCCCTTCAGTCTGATTGCATTGGCTTGATCTTCTCATCACAACCAAACTGTTACTACTGTCCTTTTTTATAGGATTGTGCATTTTTATAATCACATTGTTCTTATAAATATCATCTTTTCCATTATTATCATTAAAATCTATTTTGGAAATTGTTATTGCAGAACATTTGTGTTGTTTGGATTGAAATGATCTAGCAGTATTATTGTGCATTAGGAAGTGAACCATTCAATTTGCCACATAAATTCTCATTTTTTGAAGTATTCTAGTTGCAAGATCAATGAATTGGAAAGAAATGTTTATTTCAATTTGGCTTTACTTAGAAAAAGAAAACTAAAATTTTGTTTTGAAGTGGTTTTTCATTGATTGTGAAAAGTTTCATGCATTTATGATCGAAGAACTCTCTCTCTTCCATAGCTAGTTTTCATCGAATACAAGGCTTATTTCGATTCATTCTCACTTGCATGGTTTGGGTCGTCACAACACCACCAAGTTTCATGTCCATTTACCCAATTGAGTAATACAAACACTAAAATTAACCTCCCTAACTAAACCAACATTAACCTCACTTGAGGAAATCAAAAGAATTTGGTAGTTAGGTAGGACACTGGGGATAGGCATCAAAATAATTCCCCCTTGTCATTTTCATCTCAGACAGAGTTGTTGTCCTCTAGGGAACTAAAATCCTCTAGTATTTATTGACACGGTCATAGACCAGTTTGTGGAGGGGCCTCCTGACTGTTTTTAACTTTCAGGGGTTAAACCGCTGTTAGATCGAGAACCGGATGGACTCTGTGGAATGCCGCACTCCTCTTAGCCCTAAGGCAACATCGATCATTGTCTTCCTTGTATTCATAGTAATGCAAGGGTGATAAGGCAGAAGCGCCGAAAACCTTTTCCAACGTGTCATGAACGAGGTAGCTTAGTGACTTTTCTACTATGGCTCTTTTACCTAGGATCCCTTTCAGTAGAGGGATATCCTTCTCATATTGGTCTCTCACATTGTATTGTTCGAATTGGATTTCATCACCTTGCGAAGGATACAACTTGTTGAGGTCTCCAGCTCTTAGTTAGGAGTTTGCTTGTTATCTCATCTTAGTAGAGGGTCATTTTTCTTTTTAGTGATTGCTTGTTGGCATTCTGGCCATTGTTTTTCTCAGCTCGCTTACTGGGACGCCGGTCTCAGTATAGATTTTAGAGCTTGCTTTTTTGGCCTACGAGCCTTGCTTTTTCTAGCTCCTCTTTTGTACACTCGGTTGCATTAGAGTTTTTGAGTTCTTTGTTACGAGACTGCCCCCGGATTCCATATTCCTACCATTATGTCAGAACCACCATGGAGATCACGAAGAGTACAGGGCAAAAGACCTCCACCACCACCACTGCCACAGACCTCCAGTCCACCTGCATCATGTATTCCTACCCCTCCTAGCCGTTGTGCCGGTCAAGGGAACATTCCACCGTCGATACGCACTACATCTTCAGTTCCGCCTGTAACTGTTACTCACAGCATGGTCTCAGAACCTCTTGCAGTTTCTGCAACCACTAGTACATCTGAGACTCTCACTGTCACTTCACCCACTGTTATTCCAGATATATCTGCCACAGTGGACAACATTACAGCGGCTGAATCTAGTACAGCCCAAGATACTAGACCGGAGGCCATCCTCCTCCCCGATGTCAACACTTCCCTTCCACCAGAAAATTTCTATGATGACATGGAAGGATCTATTGGCACCACCGAAGGATCTGACCAAGATATATCTTGATTGATTCTAGTACCAGGAGGGTACGTCGAAGTTATCGAAGAAACCCAACTTCCTAATACACCTTTTGAACCTGACTATGGCTTTATCACTTCCCAGGAAAAACCTCCGCCTGTTACCACGGCACCATCCAGTGTTCATCCATAGGAAACCAGTTCTTCCAGCAACATACCTCATACTGTATCTCTCCCCAACCTCCCTTCGGGATATGAGATCATGGCCTCCATTCAGTCTAGTATGGTTAGTCTAGCTAATTCCTCGTTAGCATCAGCACAGTTCAAATGTGATATAGAGCAAATGCTCTCGTCGGCTTCTAGATACCCCCCTACTACTTTTCCTCCCGACTATTGGGCTCCCAACGTTCCGTCTAGCACAAAGTTTCATCACTCCTATGCAGATGGCTCTAGACCTTTAGATGTTACTATACCTCTATTCCCGCCGGACCCCGAAAACATTTTGTAGGATATGAACCCGGACCCAGTCTTCGATAGTCCTCCTATTGTTGAACACGCTATGGACGAAACCCCCGATACCCCTCGGTTAAATTCCCCACATTTGCTGCCATCATCCATGTTTGGCGCACATTCTATGAGGGATAACCCAGTTTTTTCTCCATCCTCGCCCGTCACATATGGAAGACCCCCTCCACAAATTGGCACCTTTGGCACCATTGGCCAATCGACACTATCTTACCTTACTAGTGTCGGAAGAACACCAAGTCATACTGCTGGATCATCCATATTGACTAGAGGTTCACCTTCGGCCACTATCTACACCATTTTAGGAGGTGGATAACCGACTGCTGTGACCCCTAATCCCAACAACCAACCCCCTCCTGGTAGGCCATCAACCCAGCCTACTGGAGGACAATCCTTTGTTGGAAACCCCGCTCCTAGTCACCAACCGCCTCCCATCAGGCCATCAACCCAACCTACTGGAGGACAACTCTTTGTTGGGAACCCCGTTCCTAGTCAACAACCTCCTCCTATAGGGTCATCCAACCCATCTGCTGGAGGGAAACCCATCAGCACCATCCAATAACCCTCCCAACCAGCAACATCTGCTCAGTATGGTATGTACAACACACCTGGCAATGGAAAACCTTATACTGGTTTCCCAACTGGGCCTCATCTTCAACATCCCTCGTCAGGCACGCTTCCTTCTTGGGGATCTCAAATCCCACAGAGCGGGGGGTACTCATTATTTGGAAACTGGAACTAAGGTGGGGGGCAATCTCAGATTCCCCCCAACTTGAATTCCGGCCTCCCCTATCCTTCGGCTGCAACAACTCCATGGAACCCATCCCTTCAATTTCCACATCTTCATCAAGGTGGAACCAACATTCCATGGACACCACTGTCGCATCCACCCCCCAACCCTGCTACGGGAAACCCTCCACTTACTCAAAGTAGTGGTAACATTCCTGGGATACAACAACTCCAGGGAACCTTTCCCCAACAAGGAGTAGGAACCATTCCTGGGACACAACAACCCCAGGGTACCATACCTACCATCCCCACTCAGCAGAATATCCAACAACCGGTTACCACTGTGATTCCTAGTCAAGTAATGACTTCCAACACACAACCAGTTAACCAGATGGCCTACTACCCACAGAACTTCCAGCAGTATCCTGCGGGAAACACATATGGGTATAACACGCAGCAATATGCTATGCAGGGCCCCCCAGGTTTCTCTGCACCATACGGTTATTACCCATACCCGCAGACCAATCGTCAACTTCCCTTTTTGGCCACACTAGATTTAACTGATTTGTCGAGGCTCATTAATGATCCTATATGGCATGAACCTCACTGGCCACCCATTCCAGCCAAACTTCCATCGGACATTCCTAAGTTCGATGCTAAGCCCAGGGAAGACCCCAAGAATCACGTGATGACCTTCCATCTTTGGTGTTCATCCAACTCATTGATGGATGATTCCATTCAACTACGTCTGTTCCAGCATACGCTTACTAGCACAGTAGCAAAATGGGACATCGAGCTGCCACAACACTCTTTCCACGATTTCAACACCTTGGCTATGAAGTTTCTGACCCATTTCCAGCTCCCCATCTGGTATGAGACTGGAACAGAACTGTTAACCTCGTTGCGTCAAACCACTTCTATGCACATTTCGGACCACATCCATGAGTGGCGTCGACGCCGTAGGCTAATCAAGGTACCCATTCCGGATCAGCTACTCGCTAATTGGTTCACAAAGTCATTCTTTCCTCCAATAGCCAGGGATATCGCTATGCATGGGCCGGTCACAGAAGAACAAGCCATCTCGGTAGCCCAGTACATGGATTTGGTATATACCCAATCCGGCACTTTACACGAACTTCTTCCCCATGCCGCCCGTGTTACCACTGATCCAACAAAACCTGCCACTGAACCCCCCATTGATGGTATTGTCGGTTTAGTCAAGGCCCAGCCTACCACCAACTCGACGGGGCAACAAAATTTTGCTTCCCCCGCTCTATCTCAGGCTACTCCAAAAGATTCTACTTCTCCTACTGTCTCCTCCGAAGTGAATGCAGTTCAATCTACGTCACAACCATCCGGAGGAAAGAAGAAGAATAATCACGGTAAACACAAGAAGAACCAGCAGGAGAATCCCAAGCCACAACCCACCCACAATGACCCGAAACAACGTCGAAAGGCTATGTTTCCCTGCCTCATTTTTCAAGATGATCACTACACGCGCGACTGTCCCTACAAGGATGAAGTCAACAAATTCGTTAAAGGATCCTCTCGCCTGACAATGTTAACTGACCCTTTCCCTCAACAGCAACAGCAGATGGTTTCCCAAGAAACCCCACAAGGGGGAAACCCAAGAAACCCAACTCGCGGAGAGATGTCCGCAAATCGTGAGATCCTGATGACGAGTAATGAGGAGATTCACATAACCACTCGTTCAAAGACATATGAGAACCCCCCAAGTTCAAACAAAAAATCAAAGACAGCCAAAGGAAAGTCTCTTGTCGAAGATCCGATCCATACCCCTCCCCCTAACAGCCATCTCCATATCGAGAGACCGCTTACGGACACAGTGCTACGCCCACCCAAGGGCACCATACGAAAGGCGACTTTTAATCCCAATGTGCGAGCTACCCAGAATTACAACATTGTTGAGGATTTAGCTCAAGCACCTTGCGCCATGTCGACTCTCAAGGTTCTTCAACACTACCCTACGCAACGTAGAACCTTACTTTCAGCACTGGGGGTAGTGAACCCAGATACTTCAAACACTATTATGTTTAACTTGGAGTATGCCAAACCTCGGCTTTCCCACCAGTTAGCCTTCCAGTTTCATACAAAAATCCATAGAAATAGCATCCATCGCATTGTTTTAGATGAAGGTGCCTCCACATCGATCATGTCTTTGAATTGTTGGAGAGCCTTAGGCTCACCCGAAGTCACGACGTCTCCCACCACTCTCAGGGCATTTGACGGACATGATTTTCAACCTTATGGACTCATTCCTGCAATTGGTGTTGAACTGGGGGGAAAACCAGTATCCGTACACATCGAAGTCGTGGATGCACCATTGGATTACAATCTTCTACTTGGTCGGAAATGGTTTTACACCATGACTGCCATAGCATCTACTGTCTTCCGGATCGTGCAATTTCCTCATGAAGGGAAAATTGTCACCATAGATCAGCTTGATTACTGTATCCCAGACTCTCATCCAAACTCCGCCAACACCGTCCCGTTATTAGATCAGCCTCGATACCGGTTCCAAGACGTTGGCGTTGGTCTTATGAAGGATTCTTCCCTTATTGGAGTTTTCCCAGAGCTGGGGTCCCATGTTCAACCAGTCAACAAGATATCATCGAATGTCACCCCTTCCAAAGATTCTTGGGTGATTCTGAGTCCCACTGAGATTGAAAACTACGGCAACTCCATGCCATTGAATGGAAACCTCGCAGCGTACGAAGCAATCCAGTCAGCCACTGATTGGGTCGATTGTTATACCCATCACACCGTGGCATGGCTCTTGTCTGACACTTATTCATCCCCACCACTCATCGATCCTCTCACTTTGATTTTTCCCACTGACGAATCAATTATGGAGGTTATGTGCGGTGATGAGCCACCATGGGGATATTTTCATCATCGATATTCATTGCCCACCATTCAGACGATTGAGCCCGATACAAAATCCATCCCTTCACTTGGAATGGTTCAAACCAAGTTTCCCACTTCCCTTGACGAAGTATTTTTCGAAGGAAACTTGGCCAACCTTATGGCAACCACTCCCATTGACATTTCAGTGAAGCCTGGTATCGTGGAAAACATTCATATTGGCAAAACATGCACTCCCATCGAAATGGAGTTCTACATTGCCTACTTTAAAACCTTTCGCGATGTTTTTGCTTGGTGTTATGAAGAAATTCCAGGAATAGACCCCTCGATATTGGTACATGAGATTCCAACCTTTCCTGGTGCCCGACCTGTTCGGCAGAAACTCCGACCCGTCCATCCTCGTAAGGAAGCCGCTATTAAAGCAGAAGTTGAAAAACTTTTGCGTGCTGGTTTTATCTATCCCGTCCCATTGACAGAATGGGTATCTAACATCGTTCCCGTAGCCAAGAAACAAGGAACGATTAGAGTCTGTGTCGATTACCGCGACTTGAACAAAGCTTGTCCAAAGGACAACTACCCAACTCCGTTCATTGACCAGATCATCAATAACAGCGCCGGGAGTGTCATCTTTTCATTTATGGATGGCTTTTCTGGCTATAATCAGATCGATATCCTCCCAATCCACCAGCATAAAACAACCTTTATCTGCCCTTGGGGAATTTTTGAATATCGAAAGTTACCTTTTGGCCTTAAAAACGTCAGGGCAACTTTCCAATGGGCGATGTCGTATGCATTTCACGATATCAAACATATTGTAGAACCATATCTTGATGACCTTCCCACTCATTCTCAGACCCGGGAAGACCATCCCGATCACTTAGGTGCCATTTTTGAAAGGTTTCGTCACTACAATATCCATTTGAATCCACATAAGTGCGTCTTTTGTGTTGAAGCCGGAAAACTTTTGGGATTCATAATCTCCAAAAGCAGGATACGCTTAGATCCTGCAAAGGTAGAAGCTATTTTAGCCCTCCCTTCCCCCACGAACATCCCAAAACTTCAAAGTTTGCAAGGGCACGCAAACTTTCTACACCGTTTCATTTGTAGTTTTTCCGAGATAACAAAAGGCTATATGAGGCTTCTCAAGAAGAACACTCCCTTTATTTGGGACGACGAAGCCCAACGCTCCTTTGATAATCTAAAGGCTGCCTTAACTAAAGATCCTGTGATTCAACCCCCCAATTACACACGGGATTACATTCTTTATCTCGCCGCTTCGATTTCCACCATCGGTATGGTGCTAGTCCAAGAAGACAATAATGGCATAGAACATGTGGTATACTATCTTAGTAAGAGTCTCCTCGACTCTGAAACTCATTATTCACATGTTGAAAAACTGGCTCTGGCAACAGTTTTCGCTGTCTAGAGGTTTCGTCATTACATTCTACTCTGCCGGACCACTATTATAGTGGATTTCAATCTAATGTATTATATCCTCACGCGTCAAGTGCTTGAGGGCAAATATTCTCGTTGGATCGTCATCCTACAAGAGTTTGACTTGGAATTTTCCAAAGCCAAGTCCAAGAAGTCTTTGGTCTTTGTTGAGTTGATTTTTAACTTACCCTGTGCTACCGAGCAAACCGAGCCCATCGATTCTCTCCCTGATGAATCGTTGTTCCTCATTAGCACGTCTGACCCATGGTACGGGGATATTTTATTATATCTCCAAACCCAACGTTTTCGCCCCGACCTCACTTGCGATGAACGTCGACGTATCCGACATCACACCAAGTACTACCTCATAGTCAACGATACCCTTTATCGGCGTGGTGTCGACATTGTTCTTTGACGCTGTTTGACTTTATATGAAGCGGAACGCATTCTTAATGACTGCCACGCTAGAGCATGTGGTGGTCATCTCTTTGGGATGGCTACAGCCCAGAAGATACTGCGAGCGGGATATTTCTAGCCCTCGATCTTCAAAGACTGCATTGAAACAGTTAAGAAATGTCCACCCTGTCAATTCTTTCATAGTAAGACATGCTCGCATCCTGCTCCACTCCATCCTGTTATTGCCGTCGGCCCCTTTTCCAAATGGGGCATAGATTTCATGCACTATAAGCCCACTTCAGCCGGGGGGCGTAGCTATGTCATAGTAGCTGTTGACTATTTCACAAAATGGGCTGAAGCGATGCCTACTTATGCTAAAGACAGCAAAACAGTAGCACAATTCATATTCAATCACATTATAGCTAGATTTGGTGTCCCACAATCCATTGTGACTGATCATGGCTCCCACTTCAGGAACCATATGATTGAGGAACTGAGTGCCAAGTTGGGTTTTTGCCATGAAAACTCAACCCCATACTACCCACAAGCTAATGGCCAAGTTGAGCCATTAACAAAGTTTTGAAACGAATTATTTAGAGTATTGTGGGTACTCATAAGTCCAACTGGCACTCAGCTCTGTTTTCGGCACTATGGGCATACCGAACCTCAGTAAAAAGTGCTACTGGGTTTACACCGTTCCAACTAGTGTACGGCCTGGAAGCCATTTTACCGATTGAATGTGAAATTCCATCACTTAAGATAGCCATAGAACTACTTTCCCACACCACTTCCGAAGAGGAATGGTTTCTATACCTAGCCAAGATAGATGAAACTCACCGAGATGCTGCTTTAGCGAACGAAGCTCACAAAAAAAGCGTCAAATCACAGTACGACAAATCCGTTCAACCTCGGGTTTTCAATGAAGGTGATCTCGTACTCACATATGATCAAATGCATGATAAACTTGGAAAAGGAAATCTAGAATCTATGTGGTACGGCCCCTTTGTTGTAAAACGTGTCTTGGAGAAAGGAGCCTATGAACTTGTCGATTGTGATGGCACGACCCCGCAATGGGCTGTACCTCAAACGCTTCTACGCGTAGGGTTATCCTGCACGAGATACTTTTTGTACATAATGTACCTAGCTTATTTTCACTTATCTTTTTTGTGTGCACACACGGACCTCATGTATCCATTCTTACCTTGACTTGTGCTTTTATGCGCAAATGTCTGCCTACTTCGGATTCACCGACGGTGCAAGCCTACATACCCGGAACCTCGCTTCCGCAGCATTGGTAATCTATTCTCCCACTGGCGAGTTACTATCTTCAGGAGCCAATTGTTTGGGTCCCGCAACCAACAATATCGCAGAGTACCATGCAGTCATTGGACTGTTAACGAAGGTTGCTTCCCTTGGAATTGACTCCCTATCAGTCTTTCTAGACTCCCAACTCGTGGTTTCTCATCTTAATCGTGTTTACATAGTTCGCAATCCTATCCTACTTCGCTTATTTCGAAGGGTACGCCTCTTGGAATGATATTTTAATTTTATTTCATATCAGCACATACCAAGAGAATTCAATTGTATAGCTGATTCATTAGCTAATTGCATTTTGGATTGGCACCTTGCCCATACATAAAAACACATTATAAAATGAGCACACAAGTCATTGTAAATAAATAGGTCATAAAAGTAGGTCCATGTATATATTACTACATATAAAAGTGTTTTTCAAATACATGAAATTTGTGTTTTAAAGACAAAATTTGGGACCTAGTCCCATACAAAAATTTGGCTCTCAAAGCCTACATATCATATACATGCCCCAAAAAGAGAAAAGATACCATCTAAGGAGATCTGGGAGATCTATCATGTTCCTCTTCAGATTCCTCACGCTGCTGGTGATAACACACTATAGCCCGAGCCACCCTACAGAGGAGTCGGCCAATACGCCTAGGCACACCTACGGTATGCCACTGAAGATGCAAAGGGATGTCGTCCATCCTCATAGCGGGAACACCATGGGTTAAACCCTGTAGGTTCCTTTCTATCTCCTGGATCCCTCCCACCTCATCCTCATCTCCTTCCTCGTTTGGAGTGGCTCAACCATCAACACCACCTTGGCGTAATGGCGAGTACCCTACCGGTCTTTGTGGTCCACGATCTGCGACATGCACACGTATATATGTTAAAATATTTTTTACACATTCTAAAAAACAATAAAAATTATATATTCAAAAAATTACAAAACACATTTATGAAGGTCATACCTAAATTGTCCCAATCCTCATCTTCCGGCAGTGCCAAGTCTATGTCCTCGCAGAATTCCACCCCTACATAGGGGTAGTCATCAATCATCACAATCTGTTCCTCGAGCCACGAGAAGAAATCCTCACTGAAATCCAAACGTTGCGGCCCTCCAAGTCGTCCTGCATACTCACTCCATCGAGCCATCCATGGCTCAGTGGGTGGACGGGGGGACATGGTCAGCTGTCGACGCAACAACGGCACCCTTGCCAAGAAGAAGGTGACCAAGATGCTCCCATACCCAAATTGAGAGTTCTCTCCAAGCATACACTTGTTCACTTTCTCTTTGAGGTTGGTCAATACTACCTCACACCAGTTGAATACTGTTCCTGCCATGCAATCCACTGCAAGATTCATCTGTGTACGGGACGCCTGATGGGGACCCGTACTCCCTGCTGCACATGTGATGGTGAACAACACGGTTCTTAAAGGAAGTTCTACAATGTCCTTAATGACCACCTTACCACTTTTCTTCCTTGAACCTTGACGACAATAACGAGCAATTAAAGCATTAGTGCTCGCCTTCGAGGCCGTGAACCCAGTAAAAATCACCCGGGCTCCTCTCTTTGAGAGGCTAGTGAGGAAATAAATGTCCTCGAGTTCAATCTCGAGGGTGTGTTCTCCAACTTAGAAAGCTTGAGTGTCGGGGTCCCACATTTGAATAATATAGGAGAGAAGTTTTTCCTGTTTACGAATACCTTTAGTCTTGAAGAATTTCAACAAACCACATTCCCGCAATGGAGTCAAGGTCTCTTGGTCATCTTCGGCCAACTAATCATTCGCCTCATGCTCTCTTTCTTTCCAACTGACCATTTTGATCCAAACAAGTTGCAAACACCTGCAAAAGGTCATGGGAAACATTCATTAAACATTTAACAACTTGATCTCAGCTAAAAATTAGAGAAAAACCAATTTTTTCATCTTAAAAATCGCCACTACCGCGCTTGGGGGAAACGCGATTGCGCAGTACTGCACAGTACCACGCCCTTGTTTAACCCTATAGCGCGGTACTGTTACACAGTACCGTGTTTCCCAATATAGCTGCCGCGCGGTACTGTGGAAGGCAAAAATTGCCTATTAGGGCTTGCACAAAAAATTGTTTTTCCCTACTGAAATCAAGTTATATATATATGAAATGAAAGAGGGGCTTGAAAGCTCTTACCTAGAGCAGACGGTTGTTGCAACGGTGCTCCGGATCTCCAGATATGAACTCTTGAAGTTTTTGCTCCTCAATGGGTAAAATCTCCTCTTTTGGCAAATGCACAAGTGAAATGGTAACTTTCCATATTTACCTATTCCTTATATAAATTTTTCACTTATTTTTTACTCATTATTTTATCTGGTTAAATTAAAACCCATTTCACATTACTAATATCTGGTTCCATGAGCATTTGTTGACAGGGTCTCCTTTAAAAAATGTTCACACTGGCGTTCATTTATTATTTGACCTTCATTCCGAGCCTACTTTATCTTTTTCGTGCTTTGGATTAAAACTTGAAAAAGATTCCAAGCGCTTTTACACCCATGTCGTGCTTGTCAAACTTAAGTAAACGGTGTCGAGCTTAGTCAACTTTACTCATGCTCTTTAAACGATGAGGAAAGTATTATCCTGGTTGTATTTTATTCTTTTTTCGGACAAGAATAATTAAAAATTACGAAAAAGACCATTGGAGTCCATAGTTAAGCTCTTTTCAGACTCCCTAAAATTGAAAAGATTGCCAAGTGATCTTGTCTCTTTCACACTTGTAAAAGTATTTGAAAGGTCGTCTATTCGGTGATAGGTTACCCCTTTTTTGGACCGTCTAGACTATTTACGAGAAAGGTATACCTCGGTCAATTTTTGGCTGGGAGAGTTCTCTCGGGAATTGTTTTACTCTTTTTCGGGATCGAGGGACTAAATTTACGAAAAAGTACACTTTGGAGCCTTCTTTAAGTTTTTCAGGCTCTCTAAATGTGAAAAACTACCGAGTTTTCCTTCCTTGGACTCGTTAAAATTTGACATCAAAGGACCCACTTTGGGACGAACCCCTCCTTTCTCAGGTTCGTAAAACATGTGAGATTGGACTCATCTATAAGATGAGCTATACCGAGCATCTGTTATCCTCTTCAAGCTTGAAAAACAACAAAGAGGTACTCGTCTATCATGTTGGGGGAAAATGGGAAACAAGTCGAGTTTATTTTGTTGTTAGCTTGTCAGTCGTCACCTTTGAACATGGCATGCGTCTGTCCCTTGTCTATTTTGGTTATCTATTTTCGCTGAGTTATGGTCATCATCCTGAGTCGTCTCTCTGACCATGAGCCTACTCATTCGGTGTCTATCCTTTGCTATCAATAATCCCTGCTGCCAAGTCCTGTTACATGTCGTTATATGTTCAAAGGGTTGCATTGTTCAGAGTCATTCATTGTGTCATACCTCCGCTGTGTGAGTACATGTTCCATTGTTTCATCATCCTATACTATCTTTCGTTCCGATTTCGTGTCGATGATGTGGGAATCATTATGGCCCACCTTCGATGAGTCTATTCCCATCGACGCCAAATCACTATCCGGGAATTGGACTTAGGAATCAACCACTAGTACCTTGGTACCTGCATGCCTCAATGGAAGGTTTCCTCATGTTCGAAAGTAGGTTTACATCATTTACCTCTGATCGAACGATCTCTTGAATGCTCGACATCAACCCATTCATTCGCATTTCATTGAGATGTACTACAGATACCTTGGGGATCATCGTCATCATTGGTGATTTCCCTCGCATTTGTTAATGGTTCACATCATTGACCAGTAATCAAATGGTTTCTACCATGTTCGACTTCAACACCTTGTAATCACATGGCTAGATTCGTATCATTTGCGATTGAGTAGAAGACCCTGGGTGCACCTTTGTATCTTGATTGCGTCCAGGTTGCGATGGAGATGTCCTTTGTATTGTCACACAGATCCACTTTTGTATTGGTCGTGGCTGTGTCATTACTGTCTCATGGATCTATGCTTGTTCATAGTAGCCATGATTTGTCTACAGTCTATATCATCTCAGTACTCATGGATCTGCAATGTATTGATTGGCAGCCATTCTTTGAGTCAATTATTTCCGAGCATGGGCATGCCCGCCTCGATGGTATATCTGACATTTTGTTTCTATTTCAACTCCTTGTTGCTCTCCTCGATGCTATCTCCACATGGTATTTGTAAAGTCTTTCAGCCATCAGTCCCTTCTGACCTCACACTTTAGGGGGCATCTGTTATACCTCCATATTTCACAGTGTCGCATCATCACCATAAAAATAGTTGATGACACTTCCCCTACTGCTTAAAACACCCAGAAGAGAAATATGATGAATGATCCTTGAAGACAAACCTATCCTGTCAAGGGTCAACCCATCTGAGACTTCATATACCTACACTACCGCTCCTTGCTCAGCCTTGAGGGAGCGGTATTCCCCACTACCGTGCCATGCTTCTTCTTTGCCATGCGGTACTACCGCGCTATGCTCAGTTGAAGGGGCGCGGTACTCATTTTTTAGCCTTTTTGCCATGGCTTGTGGGATCTTGATTTTTGAGAGATTTTTGAGGATTGGTATCCTTGATTCTATCCTAACTCACTTTCTCATATTAGTGGGCCTGATCCACTAAACACTCCCAAGATCCATCCTTCTCTCTTATTGGTTAACCCTACTACACACTATAAGAGAGAGGCCTTCCATGAGCAAAGGGGAGGACTCTTGGAGATATCAAACTTATGATCTTGAATCTTTGTGGAGATAGCTAGAGGAGAAAGCACTTGGAGCTGAGAGTTGGCTTAGATGTCAAGCAACCATTGTAAGTGACTTCAAGTTGGTAATAAAACATAACTTGTCTTGTTTCCCAAATCATGTATGTTGATCTTGTTTCAATCATATGATTTGTATCTGTTATAGATTTAGATCTTAACTCATATTTCAAGTTGCTAGAGAATCGTATATGCTTGTATCTTTGTTTCATTCTGACAAGTTCATTCACGAGGACTTGGAGATTGGAGCGACCATTAGGACGAGCAATTGAATCGAAGGTCAGTTAGATCTCTTCCATTTCTTACAGCAATATAATCTTGAGATATTTGTTTAGATCTAGGAATTCAAGGTAGCATTTGTTATATTTTTGTCTTAGTTTAGAGTCAGTTAAAGTCTACTTTAATCTAAGAGAGTTTCTACCTATCCGTAGGGAGAAATTTATACAACACCAAAAGGCCAAAAAACCCCTTTTCCCCCAAAAAATAATTTAAATTTCCTCAAAAGATAGCAAAAACCCTCTAAAAGGGCCCTAAATTCCCAAAAATCAAATAAAAGGGAATAGCAAATATAAAAAAAGAGGAAAAAGAGGGAAAAAGGAAGCAAAAACCCTAAACAATTGACCTAAACCATATGGTGCCAAAAACCATGGGTCAATACTCCACCACTAAAAACCTATAAATAGGTGATGGAGGCTCCCCATTTCATATCCACAATCTATCCTATCCTCACTCTGCCAAAATCACTCTTGAAACCCTAGCTCACCATTTGAGCTAACTTCCCATTTGAGTGCTCCTTTTGGCCTATTATCCAAACACTTTGGAGAAGGAGAAGGAACCCATTGGAGCACGGAAGCAGCCCTCCTGGACTACTGCAAGAGCTCCACCAACCTCAACATTTGAGGTAAATGTAATCTTGATCATATAATAATACAAAAAGAAAATTTTCTCTTATATTGTCATTGTCTTTTATTTTTGTTAATGCACATGTTAGCTTAGATTTCATATGGTTTTACTGTTTGAATTTACTGTTTTACTGAATTGCTACTAAGGAGGCCCTTCTCCTTAGTAGGTGCTCATTTGCACAAGCTAGGGTGAAAACCCTAGCTACAGTATGAGTACTAATCTTTACTTGATTTGGACCTTCTAAATTCATTGGGACACTCAGTTATAAATTTCAGGCAGTTACAGATGAGGATATGGTTAGTTTATCACTTTACAGCACATTGCCATGTAAAACTAGCATGTTCAACACTTTTGAGATTATTTTGGTTCTCATAAGGTGCTATAGAGGGAGCATAAGGTCTAGACACTTGTTATTACAATATTACCCTACTCCCAAACATTTTGGTGCAGTCAATTTGTTTCCCAAATCACTTGGAAGAGAGTTATAGGCATTTTTATCTTTTACAAGTGATATTCCGGCATTAAAAAATGGAAGAATTGGCTACTGAGGAAATCGATTTGGGAAAATGGGGATATTAAATGGCATGAGTTTTGATCAAAGACTTGTTATGATGCATCCACACCTTCTAGTATAGTCTATAGCTTTAGTGGGGCCCAAACGTTTTTCAGTTCATTATTTTGGGGTTTATATTGTATTGTTGGGACAACACGTCCTAGTAATTTTTATCACTTCATGATGTAAATTATATTTGATGTAGTTTGGGAATTAGTCTAGTGAATATATTATCTCCTAGACCCCCCCAACAAGTTGTTATGTTGTGTTTCCTAGTCACTTTATGGCATATGTCCCCCCTAGGTCATCATTGAGGAAACACGTCGCCCTCTCTTCGAGTACTGATCCATGTAGTGTTGTTCTAGCTCATCTTAGTCATTGATTATTAGTGATGTATATTATGATATAAACCACTCATTTAGAAAGTGGTTAAGGTTTTGGTCTCTCTCAATCCTATTTAAAGGAGATACCCCCCTCATTGTAAAGAGACTTTTGGCTCTTAGCTATTGGAATAGAAAGAATTCTTTGTGAGAAACACTTGTGATCTTGGGTTAAATGTTGGGTATGGTGATTGAAACTACTTTTCCATTGAATTGAAAGATATTGGTGAATATATCTTGCATATTTGTGGATCCATATTTTTATTTGCATCCAAAGAGGATGATTTGGAAGAGGGGCACATTGGCTAAGGAGACTCACCATGTCTCTCCCTCTCTCTCATATATTAGTTTATTCAAGGAGCGCTTTTCTCTTTGTACCAATATTTCTTCATCTTTTACTTCTTACTTTCATCTACCTTCCTTTCTGCTTAGTGATTGATTATTTTCTTGGTTGTGTAGGAAGAGAGGGGTGCACTTGTTGTTCTTGGGAAAAGCGTTGGAGCAAGAGATTCAAAAAAAAAATCATTTGATCTTTGTGGGAGTATTTCCTCATCATTATGGAATTCATTCTCATCATCCAAGTATGCATCACAAGGTACAATTTTTATTCCTTTACTCTACCCATCTATCATTTACATTTAAAACCCTAAGCTAAAATTTCTAAAATTTCTCTTGGTTTAACCACTTGGAATTTCGGTGAACCATTTCTAGGTTTTTACCTCTAGGCCTAGCCTCAGGTGGATTCTATAGGGATTCTTTCTATGTGGACTCTGTCTACCCCTTCCTTAAGCATTGATCTCTTTATTCTTGTGCCCTACTTGGTTAGTCTATATTCTGAGTTGTTGATACCTTTTTTTTTCGAGCTTGTGTGCTTTGATACTGTCAGATCTTCATCCAAGTTGTTCTAGGAAGCCCTTACTCCCTCAGATCTACTACTTGGGACCATTTTCCCTAATTTAAGTTCATGTTTCCCAAGGAATTACAATTTGATCATTTACCCTAGCACCAATATCCTATATATGTTTCTGATATCTAAGTCATTGTATCCAAAACATCTAAGATTGAAACTTCATCTCTCTTAATCCTTTGTAGTGACTTTGTCCTCTAGATCTAGGGTTCTTCACCTCTCACCTTACGTACTCTATTGATTAATTTGATCTAGTGATTAGGTTAGATCTCTCCTATCGGTAGTAGATCAGGATCTCCTCCTTCGCTATATGGGGCTTGGATAGCATAAAGGGAAGAGTGCCTTGATTAGTGTGACAACCAATCCATCTGGGGATCGAGGCCCTCTTAGGTCACCTCTTTAGTTTCCTATCTCCTCTACCATCCTGAAAAGGATCATCTTTAGGGGTAACTACAAGTTGTGTGATAACATCTTTGGCATCATTGATGGGGAGGTAGGGACTTACCTTCAGTATCTATGAGTGTCCATGCATTATCTTATATCTTATTGCATCCAGTATGTTTACTTGATGATTACATTTATCCACTACATAATTAACTTAATCACCAACTTAATTCACTCATCTAACCTCTCCTACGACATTTAATTTTCAGTGAATTATTGTTTTGGTTCATCTGGTGACTCCACCCCATGACTCTATTGAGGAACAAATCCAACAAATAAATATTAAATTCTTAAATCATTCATCAAATCCTGAATGAACCCATGTAACCTATACTCAAAATCGAAGAAACCTTAAAGAGAAATCATCCAATTTCTTTTGGAAGATTTCTAATCCTTCCACTTCACTGATTCATCTTCTAGGGTCCCCTTCTTCCCCTTCATCCTCTTCATCTACATCCAAATCTAGTTCAATGGCTAGTACAAACACCATTGGTGGTAATCAAAATAATCGTCCTCAAAATCCTAGGATTTTCAAAAGAAAGGCTAGAGCTTCTCTTTTAAATTTTTCCCAAATCCAGGGATCTCCTCATGATATGCTTGATAAATATTTTGAAAAAGTTCCTAAGTTTGATGTAAATTGTGCTATAACCATAGAATACCATATAGATAAATTTTGGGAACACATGAAAGCATATGGAGCATCTGATGAAGATTCCTTTATGAGGGGTCTCCTGGCATATGTGGAAGGGGATGCTCGGAATTGGTTTGATCGGTTACGTGCTTCGTCAATTGACAGATATGATAATATTTTCATAAATATTACCGATGAATGGTCACATACATTAGATGGGAAGTATCTCTTACATCAAATGTTTGAGATCAAGAAAAAGGAAAATGAAATAATCCAAAACTTCAACCTTAGATTTGACAAGACTATAGCAAACATCCTAGATGATATCAAGCCTAAAGACCAAGCGATCCTTATCCACTATTTGAATTCATTTGAAGGATGGCTTGGATATTATTTGAAATATAATAATCCTAATGACCTAAAGACCACACAATTAAGTGCAAAAATTGTTGAATCAAATGCGACATCCATGGGGAAACAAAACATTTTTTGTCATTATTCCCCTTCCACTTCTAGATCTGAGCCTAGAACTCAGAAATCCAAGGAACCTGTAGTTGATCCTTGGACACAAAGGATACATGAGAGAGTATGCAAGAAATGATGAGACAATTGACTATCCTGACTAAAGATGGAATGAGAACTAAAGAATCTAAACAATATAGAGATCCTTATGGCCCTAAGACTTATTGGAATAATAATAGGAGGCATGAGGGAGAAGACAGTAGGGATCGTCCTGTAGTTCCTGAGACCTCTGAAAAGAAGAATGTTAACTAGTGTGACGAACTGAATAAGAACCTTTAGACACTAGTTATATTGATCCTAATGACAATCCCTAGAACATCAATTTAATAGAAGATCTATCTTATGATGATGATTTCAGAAGGATTCTCCTTGAAGAAGAATAAGTTGAACTGGAAAATGATGAGTTAATTGAAGAACAAGAATCACCATGTTGTGCAATTAATCTTCCAGAACCAAAAGAACAATCCAAACTCCAAATTTATAAGAGATGTAATAATGATCCTAAGCCACCTTCTTTCCTCAATAAATGTAATAGTTCCAAAGAGGATAGGAAATAAGAAGAGAGAAGGAGTTAAGTAAAATCATGTGCAACATTCTCGTAACTGAACTAATGAAAGTACCCTTAATTAGAATCCAAGTAGAATAATTGTTCGAAGGTATAGACCAAAACAAGCACTCTAAGGTTGCTTATGAATCCTATCATATTTAGAGTCTTATTTGGAATGAATTTAGGAAAGTTGAAAATGATCCCCCTATAAACATCCAATATGCTATATATGAACGAAAAAATGGTGGTCACCCTCCCTTCTACCTTACCTTGCACATTTAGGATATCCTTCTCCACAATGACATGTTAGATTCTAGAGCTGCCATGAATGTCATGCCTTTACATGTCATGGAGGAAATGGGTTTAGAGGTCACTAGGCCTTATGGAAATTTTTGTGGTGTAGATTCTACATGTGTATATTCCTATGGTTTGATTAAAATTTAATGGCTGGTCATTTTGCATGTTCAGACATTTCCAACATGATGGATGTTGTTGTAATCAATTTTCCCCTAGTTTATGGAATGCTATTATCTAGAAAGTGGGTAGCCAGTTTAGGTGGATACCTTATAATGGAATTATCCTATATTTGTGTTCCCAATTCATATGGTTCCTTAGTTCGAATAAATAGAGATCCTTTTATTGACAAACACTTGGAAAACTTTGAAGATGGGATAAAGAACACTTATGGGGATGATCTTTTGAATAAGTCTAGGATGATTAGAAATAATGATAGGATTTGGGAAGTGTCTCAATCATAAAATGTGTTCATAGTAATGGGAGATACTAATTCTTCTTAGGAAGAAGAGGGGATAATAGAACTTGCTAGGAGAGTCAATTTAGAAATGAATCTAAGTGAAGTTTATGAAGAAATGCATGAATTGAGAAGTATAAATTAAAATCAAATTAAAGGACAAGATCCTAACAATGAAACAAATCAAGAACAAAATAATGAAAATCAAACACTTGAAGTTGCTAATGATGTTGAATATATAAGGCAAGGCAAGCGTAGGCCCAAAACTGTTAGGGAATACATCACTCTAATTGATCGCAACTTAGAAAGTGAGAGAGAAGGACTTCACCATATTCTCCCTTGGGTAACTAACTATGAAAGGGTACATCCTTCACCTAGCGAAAGGAGTGATATTAATTCTTCCAATTTTTCAGATGCCCCTCATCATTTTACTCTCCATACCTTAGAAGACAGCTCATTAAATCAAAATACTATTATTACTTCTAGGACTTGGCAAGAGGATGCTTTAATTTTTTATGCACCTGAAGGGGAATTCACAATAAACAATCTCACTATCTTTCAAGATTCGTCTTCTTTCAATCAATCTAATGTCTTATCAACATATCCTCATATCCCTATTTTTTGGTTATCAACTGAATTTCCTAATCAAGAATAAAATAGTTCAAATCCTGATCCTTCTCACATTCCTATTTATTCCCCAACTTTCTTAGAGTGTCAAGCCCAAAGGTTTAGAGATATGGCCTCCAACATTCCTATGTCATCAGAACTTCTGGCATATCGGTTAGAGAAAATGAGCATTCCAGTACCTTCTGGGGAGGGCACTAGTCATAGCAATTATTACTCACACGTGCCATATCCCCTAGAAGAGGACAATGACAGAGGTTTTAGATATTTTTGGATTGTGGGAGAAACTCCCAACTACATCATTCAACCATAGAGAGATGAACCGAATATGAATAGTCATGAGATGAGAAAAGAGATTAGGGAAGTTCTGATTGGTAGGGTATCCATTCCTTTAGATGGAGGTACTCCTAGGTTTAATGCAATTCATCTTCAAAGGAACTCAAGAATAGTCACTGCACAACTGCAAAACCATGCTGATGTTCATCCTATCCCCATTCACAACATTGAAGTCATCCTTGAATCTGTGAATCGTCGTATATTTTCAAGTGGCGATAGATTCATTGTGCCTAATCAAGTGTTTTACACCATAACCATGAGATCTGATGATATTTGGGTAGGACCTGTTACGGTTGAGTGTTGTGATGGAGACATGTGATTTCTTGCTACTAGTGGTGGACAACATATCACCCTCCCTATTAATCAAACAGAATTAAGGGAATATATCCCTTACTTGAATTAGTTGAACTTCCTCTTTCCTGGTAGCTTAGAGTAGGTAGGAACTAAATAATCTCACTTGAGCAATAGTTAGTCACATGTGCCATTGAGTCTGGCACCCCTTTTTCTTTCTGATTTAGTCTGGAACCTTCCTTCTTTCAGCCTTGCCATTGAGTTTGGCAATTTGTCTTGAGTGTCTTTCCTCTTCTTTTTATTTTCTTGTAAAAACATAATAAAATAGATGTTTCATTTATGTTATTAGATTAGTATTTTACTTTCAACATTTTTACTTTTCTGTACTGTTTATTTTTATTCTTGTACATATGCGGGCTAGTGATGACCGGTCTATGATATTGGTATAGAGCTTTGGATTTTGCAGGTGTTAGGTACACATTTTGAAGATGATGCAGAGATAGAGTGCATGTTCTAGGATACAAGTAGCAGAGTGATGAGGACCAGAGATTTTGAGCTTCTCAAGTGCTCTATTCAATAGATCACTTGTACCAACTAGAGCCATATGTTATCACATCCATCGTAGCCGGGGCTACCATGTCTTAAGAACAGTTTCTGGTACTTTTCTGAGCCATTCCTTTTGCTATGACATATATGGGATCAACATTTGATGAGAAGATTTTCTATGATCACTCATAACTTCAACATACCTATAACATATATTTTTAGCCTTATGCCATTTTTGAGCCTCATGAACCCATATTTGGTGACTAAGGTATCCATTTTCTTCCATACAAAACAATGCCAATAGTTATGTAGCAATAGTGTTCCAGTGACAGTTGGTGGTTCAAATGTTGATTATAGGTATATGACCCAACAAGTATATGGTTTTGCATGTGATATTTTATGATTAGGATCACTCGGCTGTAGCAACCCTCACTAAAAACTCACTCAAGAAGTGTAGAAAGAAGAAGAAGAATGTTTGATTCAATAATCACTCATACACAAGAAATGACAAAAACTGTTGTGTCATACATCAGCTTTAAGCTGGCACTCTGAATAGTGTAGAATAACTGAATACAATCAATAGAATTCAAATGGGCCAAGAGTTCATTCTAATTATCCTCAGTGTGTAGCTTGGATAACATTGGAGACATCATCCAATCAGTAGTAGTAGTCACAAATAGTCAAGAAGTCAGTCAAATGAGTCTAACTGTGTCTAACTGAGCCATGTGAGCACAAATCAAGGGATGGAGACTCCAAGGTGGGCGCATGAGGCTATCAGAAGGTCAAGTGGCACTCCAAAATAGACAACTGGGAGCTACAGGTAGTTAAACTGAGCAATAAATGCACCAACTCGTTAATGAATGCTCTAACTGACTGTTAAACTCATGGTAGGTGAGATAAGGCACATATGTCAGCCAGGTGAGGAAAACAAGGCACAACACCCTCCCACAAGCTATACTATGAGGTAGTACTGAAGAACTAAATAGTAGGGCCCTGGTGACTAAGACCAAAGGTCACCCCCTACAACAATCTAAACAATAAAAGAGGAAAGAGGGAAAACCCAGTGGGAAGAAATCCCTCCCTCAAAATAGACTGAAGGAAGCTAATGTAGCATGGCATCACCCACCCCAGAAGGAGGAAAGTGACCCTCTTTACCAAAGAATGAAACCTTCCATTCTGAAAATGAGATCTGGTTCTCCTTTGATCAAGTGGATCTCCCACAAGATCTCCAGCAAATCTAAGAGTAGTGTCTTCCCATCTCGGAAGAGGAGGATCATTAGTTGAGAGATCATCAGGTTCTTGTGGAACTGGATCTCCGATTCACTCATCTTCACTATTAGTTTCTAGATATTTAGGTTCTTGTGGATTTGGATCTAACATTCTTTCAAAAATATTTATATTCCTCTTGGGAAGAAGTGGATCATGCTCCAAAAACATAATATGAAGATCATTATGGAGCATGTGATTCGAACCAACTGAGGTAGAATCAAATCCATGAATGTGTAGATAGTTCTTTGATATCTCCTTTGAACCAACATAGGTGAGATCATAACCAAAGGAACTATGACATGATGATGGTATCTTGGACTTCAAATCAGATCCAAGAATTGGAAGATGGTTTCTTATGATCTCCTTCGAATCAACAGGGGTGAGATCAAAACCAAAATCACAAAAAAGTGCATGAGTCATGAACCCAAGCGAATGATAGAGTCTTCCATCTTCGGTGAAACTCTGAAAACATGTGCCAATGACCAAATAGGAGTCCAAAGGAAGCATTTGATCAAGGAGGGCGAATGCATTGCCTCCCAAATCTGATTTTACCTCCAAAACACTCAGTCGGTCATCATCTTGCACATCAGCAAGCTCATGGGAAGTAGATATTGTGAAAGTCTCTTCAACTTCTAGAGTAGTAGCTAACATCTTTAGATCGGAATTTGAATCAAAAGATCGATCAAATTCTGAAACCATGTCTTGAATTTCAACTTCATGTGAATCTGCAGCTGCTACTGCAAAAAACTGCTGCAACTGCAGAGGACTACAACAACTGTAGAAATTGCTACAACTGCAGAAAATTCTTCATTTTGAACAACTTCATCATGGGAGATGATTGAGGATGAATAATGAATAGAGAGATCACTGGAGGCAGTACTACTGGGATTATTCTCTAAATGGCTAACATCATCCTCTTCCTTCTTTCCAAATAATTTGTCCAATATTGTCCAGCTATCACTTGGATGTTCCACAGGATCAATGAGGTATTCCATATTGGAAAACATAGCAGTAAATATTGTTGTTGAGGCTCTGTCACAATCATCTAGCCAATATTCTTCCTCTTCATAGGAATAAAATTCAATCTTAACATCAATACACATATTGAAAAGACCATATCTCTTCAAGTATGATGTCATCTTTGGTTTCCATTCTTCATAGTTGTATGAAGAGAGAGAAGGAATTCCTTTCAAATCCATGGAAGTTGTAGAATTCGAATCTACTACTGCAACTGCAGAAGACATCAAAACTGTTGCAACTGCAGAGAACTTCGAATAACCTGCAAAAATAATGGAGATCCATAGTAGCTGCTGAATTCGAATCTGTTGAAGATGGATTTGAATGATGGAGATAACCTTCAAAACAATGAGAATTATGAAAATGATATCTACTGCAATTCGAATTGAACACTGCCTTAGGACACTGAGCACATGTGACTAAGTCCTTCCCACCTGGCTAGAACTCACTAGATTGCTCCAATGAATTCAAGGAAATAGCACCAGGATTTGCTGTGGAAACTCGGAGGCTTCTGGTGCTCACTGAAAGACAACTGCTCAAGGAATTGTTGCAACTGCTACTGCTACAATTTGAATAGCTGCTCTCAGCTCTGATACCATGTGATATTTTAGGATTAGGATCACTCGGCTGTAGCAAACCTCACTAAAAAATCACTCAAGAAGTGCAGAAAGAAAAAGAAGAATGTTTGATTCAATGATCACTCATACATAAGAAATGACAAAAACTGTTGTATCATACATCAGCTGTAAGCTGGAACTCTGAATAGTGTAGAATAATTGAATACAATCAATAGAATTCGAATGGTACAGAGGCCATTCGAATCATCCTTAGTGTGTATCTTGGATAACATTGGAGACATCATCCAAACAATAGCAGTAGCCATAAATAGTCAAGAAGTCAGTCAAATGAGTCTAACTGAGTCTAACTGAGCCATGTGAGCACAAATCAGGGGATGGAGACTCCAAGGTGGCCGCATGAGGCTGTCAGAAGGTCAACTGGCACTCCAAAATAGATAATTGGGAGCTATGGGAAGTTAAACTGAGCAATAAATGCACCAAGTGGTTAATAAATGCTCTAACTGACTGTTAAAATCCTGGTAGGTGAGATAAGGTGCATATGTTGTCCAGGTGAGGAAAACAAGGTGCATCGGGTAGGTAGGAGGGATATTAGGGACTGAAGACAGGCTCTAGGGAGATGAAATAGGATCTAGGTGTTGGGGAGACCACCATACCGATGACCGGATGCATGCAGATGACTAGATGCAAGCAGAATGCATGCATGCATGCAAAATATAAAAAATGATGGTGATAATATTCCAACAGTGCATTGGATATCTTTGTTATGCTCTTTTACTTATCTTAGTAGCTTGACTAGGTATTTCGTGGTTATTATCTGGCGATATATTTATGTGGTTGTTGATTTACTTTTTAGAGTGAAAGTAATTCAGTTGCTCAAGATTAGAATTTCTTTTGTATACTCATTGGTCATACCCACTTAGTAGTATGGACTTGGTCATTCCCCCTTTATGATTTGGTAGTCATGGCATAATTTGTCACTATCCCCACCCATCTTTTGTCCTTCATTCTTGGTTGCACCCTGACTTACGCTTTAGCTTGTGATATTGAGGACTTCCCCACATATGCCTCATGTTGGATAGACTCCTTGTTGTTATGTGTCTTGGATCTGAGTTACGCAACACAACTTGTCGAAGCCTTGATCCTTCTGGGCCAAGAGAACTGGCTGGTGTTGGTTCCCGACCTTAGGTGAGTTGTGATTTTGAAGCCTTGACCCCTCTGGTCGGTTTCCCCCAATGTTTTGTCCTGATTGTGGATGGTCCCCCTAGTTTCCTGAGTTGTGTCAGCTAAAACTTGAAGCAAATTGTAATACCATCATTACCTACATTTATGTGATCCATTATTATATATTATGAAATGCAAGTCCATGATAAAAATTGAATTAAAATTGTGCTTGTAATCATACCAAAGAGGGATATGAAATGAAATATAAAGCACCCTGGACGAGAGCTGGAATTCGTTGTGCTTTTAAGCACATGCAAAATTCGAAGGGTCATAAGGCCTAAAAAGCAGTGGGTAAACAAATTCTAAATCTAAATACTGTTGGCCATGCTATTTGAAATGTAATGTTTATTTCCTCACGGAGCCTACATGTTGGGATGTGAGATGGAGTAAGGGACAACTAATTGTAAGTGTCACTTAGAACCTCAAGTTACGGTTAATTGTACACCTAGTCACGCTGGTTCTAGAAAAGAACCTCATGGAGCTTGATTTTAGCTTGGATGTGAGTTGTATAAATTTGTTAAAGTTGAATGGGCACTCCTCAAAAAAACTTATTCCATTTGTGAGACACCGCCATTCCCTTTGTGTTTTCTGCCCAACATATGCTTAGGTGGTTTTCCCTTTCCCTTTATCTAAGATGTCACAATGTTGAAGTTGTAAATTCATCCCCTTGTCCTAACCTTGCCTTTTTTACCTTCATCCATTTCTAGCAAAATGGCCATCTACATAAAGAAGTATACACTTGAGGGTCTTCTTTTAAGTAATTGGTTGCTTCAATCTAGACTAATATTGGATGTTTTATTGCTTAATCGCCAATATAATGTCACTTTATGATTTAGTATTTCTATTGAAATATTTAAAGGAGCATAACTTATCCATTTGCACTTGCAACATCAGTTAGTTTTGGCCTGGATCAGTATTTTGATCAGTTTTGACCAACTCAGCCACATGTTCTAGGATGAGTTGGACGGATGATGTTTGAGATTGATTATCTGTGGTCCTATGGTTCCCATTAGATGGTTCCATGCATAAAACATAGGTTTCATGCAATGGTTTGATGGATTTTTATTATTACTATTATTTACAGACCATTATTTTTATTGTCTGAGCATGGTTGAGCTTACAGATGCTTATCCTGATGGTCACATAAAGTATGAATACTCATCCTTACTTGATTTGTACCTTATGAGTTTATTGTGATGCTAAATTATTAGTTTCAGGCACTTACATATGAGGATATGGTCAGTTTATCACTTTACGACACATTGCCATGTAAAAATGGCTTGTTCAACACTTTTGAGATTATTTTGGTTCTCCTAGGGCGCTACAGAAGGATCATAGGGTCTAGACACTTGTTATTACCATATTACCCTACTCCTAGACATTTTGGTGCAGTTAGTTTGGTTCCCGGGGCACATGGTATAGAGTTATAGGCATGTTTATCTTTAACAGGTGATATTCCAGCAGTAAAAAATGGAAGAATTGGCCACTAAGTAAATAGATTTGGGAAAATGGGGAAAGGAAATGGCATGAGGTTTGATCAGAGACTTGTTATGATGCATCCTAAACTTTTTGACAAATTCTACAGCTTCAGTGGGTCCCACACGTCCTCCGAATCATTATTTTGGGGTTTATATTGTATTGTCGGGACAACACGTCCTAGTGTTTTTATCACTTCATGATTTATATTATATTTGATGTATTTGGGGAATTATTATAGTGAATATATTATCTCCTAGACCCCCCCAACAAGTTGTTATGTTGTGTTTCCTAGTCACTTTATGCCATATGTCCCCCCTAGGGCGTCATTGAGGAAACATGTCCCCCTCTCTTTGAGTGATCCATGTATTGTTGTTTTGTCTCATCTTAGCCATTTTTCTCTCTCACTCCTATTTAAAGGATATACCCCCCTCATTGTAAAGGGACTTTTAGCTCTTGGCTATTGGAATAGAAATAATTCTTTGTGAGAAACACTTGTGATCTTGGGTTGAATGTTAGCTATGGTGATTGAAACTACTTTTCCATTGCACTGAAATATATTGGTGAATATATATTGCATATTTGTGGATCCATATTTTTATTTGCAAGAAAAGAGGATGATTTGGAAGAGGGTCGCATTGGCTAAGGAGACTCATCCTATCTCTCTCTCTAAGATCTTGGTTTAATCAGGGAGTGATTTTTTCTTTGTACCAATCATTCTTCATCTTTTACTTCTTACTTGCATCTACCTTCCTTTCTGTTTACTGGTTGATTATTTCCTTGGTTGTGTAGGAAGAGAAGTGTGCACTTGTGGTTCTTGGGAAAAACATTGGAGCAATATATTCAACAAAGCTTTCATTTGATATTTGCGGGAGTAGTCCTTGTCATCTTGGCATTCATTCTCATCATCCAGGTATGCATCACAAGGTACTATTTTTATTATTTTACTCTACCTATCGGTCATTTACATTTAAAACCCTAAGCTAAGATTTCTAAAAGTTCTCTAGGTTTTAACCACTTGGAATTTCGGCGAACCATTTCTGGGTATTTACCTCTAGGCCTAGCCCCAAGTGGGTTCTCTAGGGCATCTTGCTCAATGGACTCCATCTTCCCCTTCCTTAGGCACTGATCTCTTTATGCTTGCACCCTCCTTGGTTAGTATATCTTATGAGTTGTTGATACCTTGTTTTATGAGCTTATGTGCTTTGATACTATCAAGTATTCATCCAAGTTGTTCTAGGAAGCCCTTACTCCCTCATATATACTACTTGGGACCATTTTTCCTAATTTAATTTCATGTTTCAAATGGCAGCTTGATTTGATCATTTACCCTAGCACCAATATCCTAGATCCATTTATGATCTCTAATTCGTTGTATCCAAAACATCTAAGGTTTAACTTCATATCTCTTAAACCTCTACAGTGACTTTGTCCCCTAGATCTAGGGTGCTTCACCCCTCACCTCTATAGTGACTTTGTCCCCTAGATCTAGGGTGCTTCACCTCTCACCCTATGTAATCTATTGATTAGTTTGATATAGTGATTGGGTTATATCTCTCATATCGAGAGTAGATCATGATCTCCTCTGCTATCTGGGGTTTGGATAGCATAAAGCGAAGAGTGCCTCGATTGGCATGACAAACAATCCATCTGGGGATCGAGTCCCTCTCAGGTCACCTATTTAGTTTCTTATCTCCTCTACTGTCCTAAGTAGGATCATCTTTAGGGGAAAATACAAGTTGTGTGATAACAAGACCCTCACTTATAATTTGTGTAGATCAATAGTAACTCCATTGAGAGAAAAAAATTATGTTGCATTTTGGTAACCCAACCCAATGTATCTGAGCTATCAAACTTGTGCTTTCCTACCTTTGAACAGTCATGCCATGAGTTTCTATCTTGAAAATATGCATGTTGGGTATTTAGAAAGAGAGTGTAAGTGGCATGCACTTAATTTACATATTCCTCTTTGGTTGGATCCTCTTTATTGGAATCTTTACCCATGTGTTTACATGATAATTCCAACCATTGCCATTTGGTATCCTTCTTAGAATTGATAACTTTGATAGAAACCTACAAGTTTACAATTATGGTTTCAATCTCCTTTAGGTGATTTGGGATGATCCATTTTTTGGTTCTCAATTGATGGTTGATTGGGACTGTGGACCATGGGACCATTTATGAGCTGGTAAGTGTTATCACTAACTTATCTCAAAGCACCAATAGCTCAAGAAGAGTATTTTAATATATATCCCCAAATTTCGTGTTTCTGGTTCCACATGTTGATGTATATGTAACTTCGGAATGTATTTCATATATATTTATTGTACCCTTATTAGAGATGTGTTATTCCTCTATAAGGAAGTGTCGTCATGTGGATTGACAAGTCTCGCAAGTGTGTGTACTTGCCGATGGGTTATCAGACCACCATGTGTGGGGTCAGCCCTGAAATATATATTATATTGTGGATGTACCTAGCTAGACAAGTCGGCCCCATAAGGTCATTGGAAAAATAGGTTAGTACAAATAGAGATCAGGAGATCTCTATTTAGATCATTTGGAAAGTCATCTCTCTCTCACTCAGAAAGTGGCGCACTAGTGAGGAGGAGGATCATCTGCTTCTAGGAGACTATCTCAAGTGTATTTTGGTTGTACTTTGGTTGAGCCATTGCTCTCTCTATCTCTGAGGAAGTTGTGGGGATTTTCACCTTAGGGTTTTCCCCACGGAAACTCTGTGTCTCTTGTCTCTCATGCTTTTGATTCTTGTGATGCTTGTCATGCCTATTGTGATTGTTATGCATTGATATACTGTATATGTTATTCTCTCAGTGAAGATCCTAGAGTATTGTGAATTAATGCTCAAAATTTAACATGGTATCAGAGCTAACCTGAGAAGAAGACATTTTGCAGTGACGGAAACTTGAGTTTCTTGTTTATTGGGTTTCTCTCCACAGATTTGGGAAAGGCAATATAGTAGATTGACTCTACTCATCAAGGCAAATCTATCTGTCCAATCAAAATTCAATTCTGAGCATTTTCAGATTTGGCCCTAAAAATTAGGGTTTCCACAAAAATAGGAATTTATGAAATCTGAAGACATAGCTGGAAGCTCCTTGCAAAAATCGAAGTTTAGAGCTTTGGATCGAGATTTTTGGCTGGGTAGATCTCTGGGAAACTCAAACCCTAATTCAGGGCTCTCCCTAGTGAACCTAGGAGGACAAAAAGGAAAATCTGAAGGGTAAATCTTTGTTGATATGAAATTCTGAATACACTTGGCTAATCAGCTCATCAAGGTGCATCTTTCTATCCTTTCAGAAAATTGAAATTCACATTTTGAGTTTTTAGGGTTTTTTCGACAAACCCTAATCTGGGACCAGATCCAGTTTTCAGCATTTCAAGTGGTAAGACCTAAATCTTTTCTATTTCCATTTGAAGTACTCTTTAAGATGTCTCACCACACCAATCTTGAGGATAAGCTTGAAGGAGCTGATAACTTCCGATCTTGGAAGTATAGGATTGGGTTAATCCTGGAAGAGAATGAGTTGGACTCATATGTAAAAGAAGACATCCCTATCCCAGAGGATGAAGAGGCTAAGGTATTGCATAAGAAAAACTTGGTCAAGGCAAAGAGAATCATTGCTGATTCTATCAAAGACCATCTCATACCCCATGTGTCTTCTCTAAAGACACCCAAGGAGATGTTTGACTCTTTGACCAAGCTATTTGAAGGGAAGAACATAAATCGGAAGATGACCTTGCAGAACCAATTGAAAGGAGTAAAGTTTCAGAATGGAGAAACCATTCAATCTTATTTTTCAAGGGTCTCCCAGATCAAGGAACAACTAGAAGTAGTGGATGAAATGGTGGAGAATGGTGAAGTGGTGATGACCACTCTAAATGGTCTACCCAGGCCATGGGATTCCTTTATTCAAGGAATCTGTGCAAGGAAGAAGTTGATCTCCTTCAACAGATTGTGGGAATAATGCTCTCAAGAAGAAGCTAGGCTTGTGGCCCGAGAAGAAAAGATGGGAAATGAAGATCAAGCTCTCACATCACATGCCAGGAAAGGCAAGTCCAAGAAGGAATCATCTCATAACAGAAGATTCACACACCACCATTATCATAAAGATAAGGAAGATCTCAGATGCTTCAATTGCAATGAGAAGGGACACTTTGCTTCAGATTGTCCCAAGAAGAAGAAAGACAACAACAACAACTTCAATAAGAAGAAGAAGAATAACAAAAGAAGATATCATGCTCATGCTGCCGAAGATGATGAACCCCCAATGAAAAAGGCTAGGGCAGAAAGTGATAGTGATGATGACTCATCAAGTGAAGAAGAGTATGTTCTAATTTCTGCTCTCACAGGTACTATCTCCCATGGTTGTAATGATTGGTTGATTGACAGTGGGGCTTCCAAACACATGACTGGGTTTAATGAATCTTTTGTGAATCTATCTGAACATGAATCACCCCATAAGGTGAAACTTGGGGATGATTATCAATACCCAATCAAAGGAAGTGGTGAAGCCTCCTACAACCTAGATTCTGGAAAATCTTTGAAGATGAAAGAAGTCCTTTATGTACCTGGGATCAAGAAGAACTTACTCTCCATCTCTGCATTGGATGCAAAAGGTATGAGGGTTGCATTTGTGGATGGCCAAGTCCTAATGTGGACAAAGGGAAAGAACATAGATGGTGCAGTAGTGATTGGAGAGCAAGAGGGAGGTTTGTAGAAATTGAAGGGACAACCTGAACATGCCATGGTACATGAATCCATGGAGCCAAGTGAACTTTGGCATAGAAGACTTGCTCATATGCACTATAGGGCACTTCCAATTGCAAGCAAGGCTGTAGAGGGTCTTCCTGAAATCAAGACCAAACATGAAGGTGTTTGCAAAGGATGTGCAAAAGGTAAGAACATTAAGAAGGCTTTCCCAAGCAGTGAAAGCAACGCAAAAGACATCCTGGAAATCATCCACTCAGATGTATGTGGTCCTATGTCATCCAATTCTCTGAGTGGGTATGTTTACTATGTCTCATTTATTGATGACTTCTCCAGGAAGACTTGGGTATACTTCTTGAAGAGCAAAGATGAGGTGTTTGCTAAATTCAAGGAATTCAAAACCTTGATGGAGAATCAAACTGACAAGAAGATCAAAGCATTCAGATTCGACAATGGTGGAGAATTCACCTCAGGTGACTTCAAGAAGCTTTGCAGTCATTCAGGGATTAAGAGGGAGTTGACTGCTCCTTATAATCCTCAATAGAATGGAGTTGCAGAAAGGAAGAACAGAACAATCATGGAAGCAGCAAGGGAAATGCTGCATGACCAGGATCTACCTATGCATCTATGGGCAGAAGCAGCTAGAACAGTTGTATATGTGTAGAAGATATTGGATAACAAGACACCAGAAGAGGTATTTTCTGGTAAGAAACCTGAAGTCAGCCATCTCAGAATATTTGGTTGTCCAGTATACACTCATGTCCCAAAGGAAAAGAGGACTAAACTATATCCTTCATGAAAGAAGGGTATCTTTGTGGGTTACAGTGAAAGCTCGAAGGCTTACAGAATATACTTTCTAGGGTTCAAGAAGATTGATGTCAGCAGGGATGTAACATTTGATGAAAACTCAGCATTCATCAAATCAAGGAAGGCACCTATCGAAGTTTATGAAGAACCTAAGGAAACTAGATTTCAAGACACTACCATAATTGAAGCAGTTCCAGAAGTTGTTCGTGAGTTTGAAGATCCACAAGAACCTGTAGATCCACCCCGTGAGGATAACTCTCATAAGAGGAAACCTGCATGGGCTAGAGAGCTCATTCAAGATGCAGAAAGATTCTGCATTCTAGAAGAAGAACACAGAGCAAAGAAGAGAACCAGATCACATACCAGCTATGTTGCTTTACTTTGTGACATTATGAACAAAGAGCCTTCCAGTTATGCAGAAGTAGCGGAAAAGAAAGAATGGAAGGATTCCATGGTTGAGGAATACCAATCAATAATGAAGAATGATGTTTGGGATGTTGTACCAAGACCTAAAGAGAAGTCTGTTGTGAATTCTAAATGGATCTACAAAATCAAGCATGCTGCAAATGGCAGTGTAGAGAATTACAAAGCAAGATTCGTAGCTCGTGGATTCTCTCAAAAAGAGGGAATAGATTATGAAGAAACTTTTGCACTTCTAGCCAGGTATACTTTCATCAGAACAGTACTTTCCCTGGCTGCAGCGATGAAATGGAAAATACACCAGATGGATGTCAAGACTACTTTCTTGAATGGTGTAGTTGAAGAGGAAGTATATGTGGAGTAGCCACTCGGTTTCAAAATACATGACAGGGAGTCATATGTGTGCAGATTGAAGAAAGCCTTGTATGGCTTGAAACAAGCTCCCAGAACTTGGTATGGTAGGATGGACAGTTTCCTATCTAGTTTGGGATTTACCAAGAGTAAAGCGGATTCCAACCTTTATTATAAGGTTGAGGAAGGGAATCCTATGATTCTACTCCTGTATGTGGATGACTTATTTGTAACAGGAGATGAAAGATTGATTGCAGATACTAAGAGAAAGCTTGTTGCCGAGTTCAATATGAAAGATCTGGGAATGATGCATTATTTCCTAGGTATGGAGGTGTGGCAGAGTACAGGTGGGATCTTCCTTGCCCAAGGGAAGCACACAGTAGATATCCTGAAGAGATTTGGGATGATGGATTGCAAGGCCATGGACACACCTATTGCATCGAATCTGAAGCTTCTATGTGATGCTTCATCTGAGCTGGTTGATGTCTCTATGTATCGTCAGATGATTGGGTCCTTGATGTACCTGACGAACACGAGACCAGATATTTTCTTTGCGGTGAACCCATTGAGTCAGTTCCTGACAGATCCGAGGAGTGTTCATCTGGTTACTGTAAAGCATGTTCTGAGGTACCTGAACGGTACAGTGGATTATGGGATCAAGTATGAGGCGAATCAAAAGTTTAACCTGTAGGGTTATGTTGATTCAGATTGGGCTGGCAATGCTGCAGATAGGAAGAGCACATCTGGGTGTTGCTTCAATATGGGATCAGGTGTGATCTCTTGGTTTAGCAGGAAGCAGTCCTGTGTAGCACTGAGTACAACTGAGTCAGAGTATGTTGCAGCCTGTTCAGCTAGTTGTGAGGCAGTATGGCTACGAAAGCTACTGTCTGAATTATTTGATATCCTGTTGGATGCTACTGGTATATTCTGTGATAACCATAGTTGTGTGAAGTTGTCCGAGAACCCAGTGTTTCATGACAGGTCGAAACACAAAGAGATCAAATATCACTATATCATGGATATGGTCCAGAGAGGAGCTGTGAAGCTTCTGTACATTGCGACGGACGAGCAGATTGCAAATGTGTTGACGAAGCCACTAGCCAGGGTGAAGTTCGAGTGCTTCAGGTAGAGGCTTGGTGTTCTTCAGATTGATGACACTTCGAGGAAGATGTGATGGACACATTTGCTGAAGCCATTCCAAGCATGTTGGAAGGAGGATCCTTCACATGGCTGTGGATGTAAGCGCTGGATGATGAGCATCAGGATGATGTTCTGGTTTCTGCTTTGTATGATCAGTTGGATCATTTATATATGTATGTACACATCATGTTGGATGCTGGATATGATCAGTTGGATCATTTATATGTATGTACGCATCATGTTGGATGTTGGATATGATCGGTTGGATCATGTGTATGTATTTTGTATATGCATCATGTTGGATGCTTGGACCATGTATCTGTATATGTATCAGGTGGATACATTTTATGATCAGGTAGATCATGTATGTTGATATGTATCATGTATTTATATTTGTATCAGGTGGATACACTGTATGATCAGGTGGATCATGTATGATGATATGTATCAGGTAGATACTTGGTATGCATCAGGTAGATGCATTGTATGATCAGGATGATCATGGATGACGAGCTTCAGGATGTTGCTCCAGATGACATGCAACAGGATTTTGTAGTGATGATGATCAGGATGATCATGTGTACATCAGGATGATGTATGGTGAGTATCAGGTTGATACTCTGTGGCCGTGGAACAGGTTGTGCAGATAAGCATGTAATTTGTGCCCTGGGATATTTGCATATAGTCTTTCGAGGTTTTTCCTATGGCATGTAATTTGTACCCTGGGATATCTAGCAAATGCTCTTTCGAGGTTTTGCTTGGGAGTACATATAATTTGTTCCCTGGGAGATCTGCAGATAGTCTTTCGAGGTTTTTCCTATGGCATGTAATTTGTGCCCTAGGATATCTGGCAGATGCTCTTTCGAGGTTTTGTCCTATGGCATGTAATTTGTGCCCTGGGAGATCCGATAGGTTGATCCATGTGCTCGTAATCAATCCTGGGATGCTCTTTCGAGGTTTTGCCATGACCACATGCAATTTGTGCCCTGGGAGATCCGATAGGTTGAGCCTTGTGCTCGTAATCAGTCCTAGGATGCTCTTTCGAGGTTTTGTGGTGACCACATGTAATTTGTGCCTTGGGAGATCCAATAGGTCGAGCCTTGTGCTCGTAATCAATCCTGGGATTCTCTTTCGAGATTTTGTGGTGGGGTCACATGTAATAAGTCCTGGAGATCTGGATAGGATGAAAAAGGCCTCAAATGCTCTTTAGAGTTCTTGCTAGTCAAGAGACTCTTTTAAGGTTTTGTGATGCACGTAATAAGTCTTGAGATTTCCATAGTATGGCCAGTGATGATGACGACCTACAAGTGGTGGGCCTACATCGAGTATGAAAAAGGACTAGCTCTATAAAACTTCCTATGGTGAGTAGAGTCAGAGATTGGTTGAGATAGCAGCAGCAGTGACGATGATGATGACGATGCATCGATGACGATGATCCCGATAAGAAGACTTGTCTAGCAGATCTGTGTCGAGAAATACCTTCCTAGTTAAGAGGGAGTGTTGATGTATATGTAACTTCGAAATGTATTTCATCTATGTATTTCATATATATTTATTGTACCCTTACTAGAGATGTGTTATTCCTCTATAAGGAAGTTTCGTCATGTGGATTGACAAGTGTCACAAGTGTGTGTACTTGCTGATGGGTTATTAGACCACCATGTGTGGGGTCAGCCCTGAAATATATATTATATTGTGGATGTACCTAGCTAGACAAGTCGGCCCCATAAGGTCACTCGGAAAACAAGTTAGTATAAATAGAGATCAAGAGATCTCTATTTAGATCATTCAGAAAGTCATCTCTCTCTCACTCAGAAAGTGGCGCACTAGTGAGGAGGAGGATCGTCTGCTTCTAGGAGACTATCTCAAGTGTATTTTGGTTGTACTTTGGTTGAGCCATTGCTCTCTCTATCTCTGAAAAAGTTGTGGGGTTTTTCACCTTAGGGTTTTCCCCATGGAAACTCTATGTCTCTTGTCTCTCATGCTTTTGATTCTTGTGATGCTTGTCATTCCTATTGTGATTTTTATGCATTGATATACTGTATATGTTATTCTCTCAGTGAAGATCCTAGAGTATTGTGAATTAATGCTCAAAATTTAACACCACACACAAGGGTTATTTAGATGTATACCAACATGATCATCACAATGCAAGGATGTTTTTGAGATAGGTCTCCCACAATGGTGTTAATAGGATCCATATTTTTATTTTTTGCTAGTGGGAGTATTACTCCCCATTAAATATTATTGCACTAAAACAATTACCAAATTCCTTTTGGATGCAAAAATATATGAATTTTTTCCATTGGTCACATGGTTAAAGGCTTCTAGGATTCTAAGGACAAGAGAATTCCAAGTGCTACATCTCTTTGATATACCTTTAGGGTGCAATAGTAGTACTCAACACAATCCCCTAGGGAACTAACTAATGAGGCTCAATTGTCATACTATTTGAGCCTCATTAGTTAGTTCCCTAGGGGATTGTGCTGAGTACCGATGTAATAGAGAGTAATATCCCCGAGTGTTGTGACTAGTGCCACTATATAGGAAATAAGGACAATTGGATTATGAAAACTTGGTTTGAGTATGCATAGGGGACTGGTTTTAGGATGCATAGGGGACTTGTTGTATACCTTAGCATATGTGGAAGAAACATTTTGTATACAACTATTATCCAATGCAATACTACATGAAGGGGTACCAATATTTCATGTCCCCTCAATTATGATTATTGTCTTAAGCTCCTAACCCAACCAATCCCTTGGGTTGAGGAGACAACTTCATTTACTTGGGGTTAATTTTGAAAGTTCGGGCATTTAATTAATTAGAGAGTGTGGTTTATTTTTCATAAAGTTTGTTATGCACCTAAGAATAATTTTTTTTCATCAAATAAGTATTTTTATTTTGAAATAAAGTGGATAATGCTCTATAAGTGCACCTTAGAGGATAAGGTTGACCAAAGAGTTGACTTGCAAAGAAAGATAGGTGAAAACATCCAAAGCTAGAAAATCAGGAAAACGGAAAGAAAGATGGTACAAAGCAGAAAGGAAGCAAAAACTCAGGAAAAGAAGCACAAAAGTAGAAAGCATGATAGAGTCAAAAAAGTAGGATAGGGCATAAAACCAAGAAAAGTAGTAAAAAGCAAAGCATGATAGAAAAGCTAAAGCAGAAAAGGTAAAAGAAGAAAGCAAAGCAGAAAAGAAAAAAAGGGAAGAAAGAAACATTTCCTTATCCATACATGAGGGCGCATTAGCCTAGGATACTTTCTCCTCAATTCATCCTCAACCTATAAAAGAAGGAGAGTGCACCACTATCACATCTTTGATAGTTTGAAAATTGGAGTGAGTGCAATTGTGCCTCAGTGACTTGGGAGATGTGACCCTAGTTCAAGATGGGATATGTGCCCCTACTTCTTTTGAGATAATTATGGTATTAAGTCATTGTCATTGATATTATTGCAGGTCCTGAAATATGCCCCAGTGGAGTATGAGCCTGTGACAGATATTTGATAGCTCTCTATGTAGATCTATGAGTAATTTCCTAGTGCTTCCTTATGAAAGAGTTTTTTCTGGATGTATCTCATTCTTGAGAAATATTTGATCTACGAATAAGATAATCATTCCTGATATGACTGTAATAATGGACCTCTTATTTCAATTCTGAATTTATACTGAATAAAAATCTGATTCCAATACCTCTTCTTGCACCTAGTCTAGATTTCAATGAAAATGAGCTAGTTTCTAGAATCTATGTGGTATATGAATGATTATTGATCCAAATTAAGTGATTTATATTTATAATTTTAATTAACATGAAAAATGAATCATTACAAGCTTAATATCATAAATTTGTGAGCCTTCCTAAATTTTTAGCATTCTTGAATTTGGCTTAGTTGTGCAATCGTGGAAGGCAATTTTTCTTGTATGTTTGTGAGATCTCCTCAGAACCTTCCCAAACTTGATGGAGTGAACCTAGGATATTAATTGACTATAATTTAATGTTATTTTTCCTCCCTGAGTCAAAATCCATCACCATTGGTTCTCAGTCAATGCTTAGTTGAAGTTCTAGTTTGCATATGCTGGAGTGCCCAGGAGCCTTGGAGTAGACTTCAACCTAGTTGATGTCAAAACATTAATGGACCCAGTACATTGTGTAAATTTTATAACAACTCGTATAATCCTCATCCCTTCCATATCCTTTGATTTTTCCTACCTATAGTCAAACTTGTCACCAGAGTTCATTGTTTTTCCTTTAGTCTTGTAGGAGAGTTAAACAGTGTATCATCAATCTTCGTTGGTACATTATAGTGGTACCATAGCATGGTCCTGTGAACCTGCTCTTGAAATATTTCTATGATTCCCAAAACATATTCATATTATAATTCCCAAAAGATATTCAGATTCTAAGAAGAAAGATCATGTGACAGAGGAAAAAGAGGGAGAAGAAATCAATTCTACTAAAGGCAAATTACGAGGAGAGTCAAATATGTCTCACAATGAAGAAAACTATGAGTTCAAACTCTTTGTACAAATAATGATGAAAGGTTTACCAGACATATCCCACAATATTTTCCAATCTGGAAAAGAGACCATAGAGTTCTTAAATCAGCAGCTAGGAAGCAAATATGGAGAGGGGAGCAGCAATGGTTCCCGACATGACGAAAGGAATATCCGTGGTGGTTCTATTTTCTAAAGTACTAGGCCTCACAATCTCCCTGATGAATTCAAGATGGAATCTCATCCCAAATCCAAGCCTACTATGCCCAAGTTTACTCAAGAACAAAGGGAGGAACCTGAGGTTCAAAATGAAGGTCTTGCTTCATGGTAGGATAAATATGTTGAGTACCTCACACTGAATGAAGAATGTAGAAGAGCCTTTCCATTCAGATATTTCTATGATCTTCAGTACAAGACCAACTCAAGAGGAAGTTTCCTAATGCCAAAATAGAAATATGAGTTAAGAAATGCTATTGGTAAGATTTATTTTCCTTACTTTGATGGCTCACAAAAGTGAACTACTAACTCTTGGATTCAAAAGCTTGATATATATTTTCAATTGAATCCAATGGCTGAGAGAGATGCCATCAAGTTGGATACTCTACACTTATATGGTGAAGCCAATGATTAGTGGTTTCATGTCCTAAAAACACTTGGGCATGATCAAGTGACCACTTATGAAGAGTTCACAAGAATATTGGATGAAATATTCGAAAGAAGAGATCCTAAAATCACCTTCATAGAACTAGCGCATGTGAAGGAGACTGGGAGTCCTGAATCGTACATATATGAGTTTAAAAAATTATTTGTGATGGTCATGTTAAATTTTGAGCATTAATTCACAATACTCTAGGATCTTTACTAATAGAATAACATATACAGTATATCAATGCATGACAATCACAATAAGAATGACAAGCATCACAAGAATCAAAAGCATGAGAGATAAGAGACACAGAGTTTCCGTGGGGAAAACCCTAAGGTGAAAAACCCCACAACTTCCTCAGAGATAGAGAGAGAAATGGCTCAACCAAAGTACAACCAAAATACACTGAGATAGTCTCCTAGTAGCAGATGATCCTCCTCCTCACTAGTGCGCCACTTTCTGAGTGAGAGTGAGATACTTTTCCGAGTGATCTAAATAGAGATCACCTGATCTCTATTTATACTAATCTGTTTTCGTAGTGACCTTATGGGGCTGACTTGTCTAGCTAGGTACATCCACATTATAATATATTTATTTCAGGGCCGACCCCACACATGGTGGTCTAATAACCCATCGGCATGTACACACACTTGCGACACTTGTCAATCCACATGATGACACTTCCTTATAGAGGAATGACACATCTCTAATAAGGGTACAATAAATATATATAAAATACATAGATGAAATACATTCTGAAGTTACATATACATCAACACTCCCTCTTAACTAGGAAGGTATTTCTCGACACAAATCTGCTAGACAAGTCTTCTTCTCGGGATCATCATCATCAATGCATCGTCATTGCTGCTGCTATCTCAACCAATCTCTGACTCTACTCGTCATAGGAAGTTCTACAGAGCCAGTCCTTTTTCATACTGGATGTAGGCCCGCCACCTGCAGGTCTTCATCATCACTGGCCATACTGTGGAAATCTCAGGACTTATTACATGCGTCACAAAACCTTAAAAGAGTCTCTTGACTAGCAAGAACCCTAAAGAGCATCTAAGGCCTTTTTCATCCTGTCCAGATCTCCAGGACTTATTACATGTGACCCCACCACAAAACCTCAAAAGAGAATCCCAGGACTGATTACGAGCACAAGGCTCAACCTATCGGATCTCCCAGGGCACAAATTACATGTGGTCACCACAAAACCTCGAAAGAGCATCCCAGGACTGATTATGAGCACAAGGCTCAACCTATCGGATCTCCTAGGGCACAAATTACATGTGGTCATGGAAAAACCTCTAAAGAGCATCCCAGGACTGATTACGAGCACACAGCTCAACCTATCAGATCTCCCAGGGCACAAATTACATGCCATAGGACAAAACCTCGAAAGAGCATCTGCCAGATATCCCAGGGCACAAATTACATGCCATAGGAAAAACCTCGAAAGACTATCTACAGATCTACCAGGGCACAAATTATATGTCCTCCCAAGCAAAACCTCGAAAGAGCATTTTCCAGATGTCCCAGGGTACGAATTACATGCCATAGGAAAAACCTCGAAAGACCATCTACAAATCTCCTACGGCACAAATTACATGCTTTTCTACACAACCTGTTCCACGGCCACAGAGTATCCACCTAATACTCACCATACATCATCCTGATGTACACATGATCATCCTGATCATCATCACTGCAACATCCTATTGCATGTCATCTGGAGCAACATCCTGAAGCTCGTCATCCATGATCATCCTGATCATACACTGCATCCACCTGATGCACACCAAGTATCTACCTGATACATATCATCATACATGATCCACCTGATCATACAGTGTATCCACCTGATACAAATACAAATACATGATACATATCATCATACATGATCCACCAGATCATACAATGTATCCACCTAATACATATACAGATACATGGTCCAAGCATCCAACATGATGCATATACAAAATACATACAAATGATCCTATTGATCATATCCAGCATCCAACATGATGCATACATACATATAAATGATCCAACTGATCATATCCAGCATCCAACATGATGCATACATACATATAAATGATCCAACTGATCATATCCAGCATCCACCATGATGCGTACATACATACATAAAAATGATCCAACTGATCATATCCAGCATCCAACATGATGCATACATCCATACATAAAAATGATCCAACTGATCATACAATGCATCTACCAGAACATCATCCTGATGCTCATCATCCAACGCTTACATCCACATCCATGTGAGAGATCCTCCTTCCAACATGCTTGGAATGGCTTCAGCAAATGTGTCTATCACTTCTTCCTCGAAGTGTCATCAATCTAAAGAACGCCAAGCCTCTCTCTGAAGTACTCGAACTTCACCCTGGCTAGTTGCTTCGTCAACACATCTGCAATCTGCTCGTCTGTCGCAACATACAGGAGCTTCACAGCTACTCTCTGCACCATATCCCTGATATAGTGATATTTGATCTCTATGTGTTTTGACCTGTCATGAAACGCTGGGTTCTCGGACAACTTCACACAACTCTGGTTATCACAGAAGATACCAGTAGCATCCAACGGGAGATCAAATAATTCATACAGTAGCTTCCGTAGCCATACTGCCTCACAACTAGCTGAACATGCTGCAACATACTCTGCCTCAGCTGTACTCAGTGCTACGCAGGAATGCTTCCTGCTAAACCAAGATATCACACCTGATCCCATACTGAAGCAACACCCAGATGTGCTCTTCCTATCTGCAGCACTGCCAGCCCAATCTGAATCAACATAACCCTGCAGGTTAAACTTTTGATTCGCCTCATACTTGATCCTGTAATCCACTGTACCCTTCAGGTGCCTTAGAACATGCTTTACAGCAACCAGATGAACACTCCTCGGATCTATCAGGAACTGACTCAATGTGTTCACCGCAAAGCAAATATCTAGTCTCGTGTTCGTCAGGTACATCAAGGACCCAATCATCTGACGATACATAGAGACATCAACTGGCTCAGATGAAGCATCACATAGAAGCTTCAGATTTGATGCCATAGGTGTGGCCATGGCCTTGCAATCCATCATCCTGAATCTCTTCAGGATATCTATTGTGTACTTCCCTTGACCAAGGAAGATCCCTCCTGCACTCTGCCACACCTCCGTACCTAGAAAATAATGCATCATTTCCAAATCTTTCATATCGAACTCAATAGAAAGCTTTCTCTTCGTATCTGCAATCAGTCTGTCATCTCCTATTACAAATAAGTCATCCACATATAGGAGTATAATCACAAGATTCACTTCCTCAACCTTGTAGTAGAGGTTGGAATCCGCTTTACTCTTGGTAAAGCCCAAACTAGATAGGGAACTGTCCATCCTACCATACCAGGTTCTGGGAGCTTGTTTCAAGCCATACAAGGCTTTCTTCAATCTGCACACATATGACCCCCTATCATGTATTTCAAAACCGAGTGGCTGCTCTACATATACTTCCTCTTCAACTACACCATTCAAGAAGGCAGTCTTGACATCCATCTGGTGTATTTTCCATTTCGTCGCTGCAGCCAGGGCAAGTACTGTTCTGATGGAAGTATACCTGGCTACAGGTGCAAAAGTTTCCTCATAATCTATTCCCTCTTTCTAAGAGAAGCCACGAGCTACAAATCTTGCTTTGTATTTCTCTACACTGCCATCTACAGCATTCTTGATTTTGTAGATCCATTTAGAAGTCACAACAGACTTCTCTTTAGGTCTTGGTACAACATCCCAAACATCATTCTTCATTATTGATTGGTATTCCTCAACCATGGCATCCTTCCATTCTTTCTTTTCCGCTGCTTCTTCATAACTGGAAGGCTCTTTGTTCATAATGTCACAGAGTAAAGCAACATAGCTGGTATGTGATCTGGTTCTCTTCTTTGCTCTGTGTTCTTCTTCTGGAATGCCAAATCTTTCTACATATTTAATGAGCTCTCTAGCCCATGCAGGTTTCCTCTTGTGAGAGTTATCCTCACGGGGTGGATCTACAGGTTCTTGCGGATCTTCAAACTCATGAACAACTTCTGGAACTGCTTCAGTCATGGTAGTGTCTTGAAATCTAGTTTCCTTAGGTTCTTCATAAACTTCGATAGGTGCCTTCCTTCATTTGATGAATGCTGAGTTTTCATCAAATGTTACATCCCTGCTAACATCAATCTTCTTGAACCCTGGAAAGTATATTCTGTAAGCCTTCGAGCTTTCACTATAACCCACAAAGATACCCTTCTTTCCTGAAGGATCTAGTTTAGTCCTCTTTTCCTTTGGAACATGAGTGTATACTGGACAACCAAATATTCTGAGATGACTAACTTCAGGTTTCTTACCATAAAAGACCTCTTCTGGTGTCTTGTTGTCCAATATCTTGTGGGGTTTTTTGTTCTGCACATATACAGCTGTTCTAGATGCTTCTGCCCATAGATGCATAGGTAGATCCTGGTCATGCAGCATTGCCCTTGCTGCTTCCATGATAGTTATGTCTTCCTTTCTGCAAATCCATTCTGTTGAGGATTATAAGGAGCAGTCAACTCCCTCTTAATCCCTGAATCACTACAAAGCTTCTTGAAGTCACCTGAGGTGAATTCTCCACCATTGTCGGATCTGAATGTTTTGATCTTCTTGTCAGTTTGATTCTCCATCTATTAACACCCAAAAAGTGTTCACTACCTCATCTACCCCATTACATGGCTCATTTGTCCATTTTCCTACCATATTTCCCTTAAAAACCCTGAAAATCCTGCTAAAAAGCCTCCAAAAGGCCACAAAACCATCAAAAAAGCCTCTAAAAGGCTAAAAAAACCCCTTTTTCCTCCAAAAATATCCAAAATTGCTCTAAAAATAGCAAAAACCCTCTAAAAAGGGAATAAAAAATATAAAATAATGAGGAAAAGGAGGAAAAAACCCTATACAGCTGACCTAAACCATATGGTTCCCAAAACCATGGGCCAGCACTCCACCACCAAAAAACTATAAATAGGTGATGGAGACCCCTTATTCCATATCCACAGTCATAAGCACCCTTACTCTGCCAAAATCTCTCTTGAAACCCTAGCTCACCCTTGAGCTACTTTCACCTTGAGAGCCCCTTTTGGCCCATTCCCACCATTGGAGAAAGAGAAGGAGCAAGTTGGAGCTTGGAGCAACCCTCTTGGGCCATTGCAATAGCTTCACCAACCTTCACATTGGAGGTAAAATTAATACAAAAACCATTCTTTATATCTTTTCTTTTCTATTTCCATGCACATGTTTAGAGTAATTTATATTTCTGTTTTAGCATTTTAATTTACATTTACTGAACTGCTACTAAGGAGTCCCTTCTCCTTAGTAGGTGCTCATTGGCACAAGCTAGGGGTAAAACCCTAGCTACAGTTTTGGCGACTCCCCTAGGTTTGAATTTCTGGTTTCAGTTTAAAAAAAAAATTTAGTTTTCTGCAATAATTTCCCGTTTTATCCTTTCGACTGTCCCTTTCGGTTTCCGTAAACCGCATCCTTTCCCTTTGCAGTCGCGTCCCGACTGCGTCTTTCAGGCCTTTACCCGCGACCCGAACGTGGCTATCAGACTGTTTCCGACACCCTGCTGGCGGATTCAAGTCTGTTACCTGCGATTCGACTGTGGCTAATCAGCCTGTTTGCTGCGATCTGACTGCGCCTATCGGCCATTTTCCCGCGTCCCGACTGCGCCGGTTAGCCTTTTTCCCATGACCCGACTGCGTATTTTTCCCTATTTTTTGCGGTCCAACTGCTTCTGTCAGCCAAAAAGCCGTGACCTGTCCGCGCCTGTTTCCCTCAAACCCGCGGTCTGACTGCTCAGATTCGCCACAGACCCGCGGTCTGATTTCTGCATTTTTTCCCTGTTTTTGAACCCAGCCCCTTTGCTGCAATATTTTCTGCATCTGCACAGCCATCTGTTCCACCTGCAGCCCTACTTCCCTACAGCCTTTTTTGCAACATAATTTTTGTTCCCTTTACAGAATCTTTTTAAAATTTCAGCATTTTAATTCAGAAAATTTTGCATGTTAAAGTTTCGAATTCAGTATTATTGTTAGTTAGAAAGTTGCCCCCCTTGTGGCACTTCTATTTTGGGTTCATCACCTCACGAGCACACACTCTGTCACATAATTCAAGTGAGCCTTAAAAATTACTTAACTCAACCAATATTCTAACCCCACTTGGGGAACACAAAAGAATCTTTGTAGTTAGGTAGGATCGGGGGGATAGGCTTCCAATAACACCCCTCGGTTACTTACACTTGAGACATAGCTGTTGTCCAATTAGGGAACCAAAATCCCCTAGTACTTTTTGGCACGGTCACAACCAGTTTACCAGAGGGCCTCTCCCCTAGGAGGGTTGAAGTCGCGAGATTGGTTCCGGAGGCCTGAGTGGAATACCGCACTCCATTCAGTAACCGAAGGGCTACCTTTCGCAGTTCTCGGGATATCCCTGTATAGTGGTATTGCGGTAAAAGGACCAAACGGCAGATTCACCTTTCTGGATGTGTCATGAACGGGGTATCTTAGTTGCCATTCTTCTAGGATTGACTACCTGGTGTCCCTCCCGGTAGGGGGACATCTTTGCCACTTGGCTTTCCTATTCATATTGTCTGACTTGGATTTCATCACCTTGCAGAGGATATGTCTAGTTGAGTCAGAAAACTTTTTAGTTAGGTGTTTGCATGCTCCCTTACCCCATTTTGGTCTAGTGAGTCCACCATTTTTTATTTTTAGGAAACCTGCTACTTGTTGGTATTCTGACCATTTCTGTTGACACTCCACCTATTGTAGCACAGATGTTGCAGTGGGTGTTTTGAGTTGGTTGTTGGCCTGAGTGCCCTATTTTTTGAGCTCTCCTTCTGCACACTCGGTTGCATTAGGGTTTTTGAGCTATTTTTTACTCACCTCAACCCACAGAGATTTGACACCATCTGTCACCATTGAGTCCCCGAGACATTCTCGACGCCTCAAGGGCGAGCCCCTGCAGCACGGTTCAAATGACACCACCTGTCACAGACACAGATCCTCCTCACTTGATACCACTCATCATAGATCTTGAGCCTTGTCACTTAACTCCACTCGCCAACGGCATAGGACTCCGTCACCAGATATTGACGCCCCTTACTTTACCTCCGATTTTGAGGAGGAGTCTGAGAACCCCATTTACACTGCCCCTACTAGCCCCATGGCTGGCGCGACTTCCACTCCTTTCGTTGTAGGGACTATTGGTGGCACATCCACCACTACACCAGTTACCACACCTGTTTTGGGTATGCCCTCGATGGGAGCCACATCCACCATTCCGGTCACCGTACCCATTCCCGTAGCTGGAATACCTATCCCCACTCCATCAGTGGCTCGCACTACCCATGGTGGTGCAGGACCATCCTATACCACCTTAGTTCCCCCACTTGGGAGCCACATCCCAAATCCTACCCCTCCACTTGGGGGCATTGGCCCCAACTTGGTCCAACCCACTACTATGTCGCATCCTTCTTCCAGTTTTCCATTCATGGCTATCCTCAACCTGCCCAACCTAGCCAGATTGACTAATGATCCTATCAGACACGACCCTACATGGACTCACATGCCCACCAAGCTCCCCTCTGACATCCCTAAGTTCGAGGGCAAGGCAGGTGAGGACCCACAAAACCATATCATGTCCTTCCATCTATGGTGTTCCTCCAACTCCATAGTGGATGACTCTATTCACCTCCGTCTGTTACAGCGCACCTTCACTGGCTCCGCAGCCAAGTGGTATATCGAGCAACCCCATGGGACCCATGCCACCTTCACTTCCCTTGCCTCGACCTTCCTGCAGTTCTTCCAATTACCGGTCCGCTACGATGTGGGCGTTGAGATTCTCCTGTCTTGCAGACAAAACACGGCTACCCACATCACGGACCACATTCATGAGTGGCGTAGATGTCGTAGCTTATGCAAGTTCAAATTAGACGACCGTATCTTCCTAGATTGGTTCCTCAAGTCCCTTCTCCTTGTCATTGCTAAGGATGTGGCATCAGAAAGACCCAATTCTGAAGAAGAGGCCATCCTTAAGGCCCAGCAATTTGACCTCATTTACGCTCAGTCGGGTTATATCTATACCATTATACCTGACGCCCCTCGCGGCGATTCCTCCCAGCACGATGCACCGGGGGCATCCCATGCTGCAGACGGCATCATCGACCGTGTTTCTTCGCATCCCCAACCCTTTTCCATAGCACGTCCTAACCCTGGTCCCGACCTTTCGCGGGCTACCTCACAGTCTGGAGCAACCAACTCGTATGCTCCTATGACACATCACCACCATTCCCATGGACCCACCTATCCACCTCAGTGCTTCGGTCATGCACCCCCCCTCTTACCCCCCCCCCCCCGGTCGCACCTCACCCATATTACCACCAGTAGGCTGCACCAGCTCATGCACCTTCCCAGGCCCAACCCGCCTATTACCACTAGCAGGCTGCACCAGCTCCTGCGCCTTCCCAGGCCCAACCAGCTTATTACCCGCCACAGGCAGCCCCTGCGGAAAACCCACAACCTGCTCCGCAGACATATCAGCAACCTCCTCAAGGTGCCGCACCTATGCAGCCTCCACCTACATATCATCCACCGCAGCCTGCTCCAGCACCTGCGCAACCTCAGAATCCACCTGCTGCCCAAGGGCAATTTTACGCCCAACACAACCTGCAGCAAACCCAGAACAACCAACGCAACCAGGGCCAACAAAACCACGGCAAGGGCCATAATCGTGGGAACAACCAACCTACAGACCAAGCTGGTCAACCTCCTAATCCCCCCGACAATAATAATGCGGCCCCTGCTAACCAAAACCCTGATCACCCGCCCAAGCAAGCTAAAAACCCCAATTTGTGAACAAACCATACTTGTTCTATTTGCGGGGTCTATGACCACTACACACATGCTTGCCCACACTTGGAGTGAGATCGGAAACTTTGGGTTGATGATGCCCATCGCCAAGGGCATGCAGCTCCTCAAGCACCACCCAACCCCCCGTAACCTCAGCAGCCACCTTTGGTGCTGCAAAACCCCTTACCAAACCAAGGCATAGTGAACACTCAGTCGTTGGCTCCTCCTCAAGTCAACGCGCCACCACAACAACAACATATCACTTACGCCGCTCCTTATCAGCCCATGTTTGACTCAGGTACCCACCACTTGTTGATGATTTCATCCATTGATGTCAACCTCCAGACTCGTCGGAACCAATATGGCTCCACCTCTGAAGCCCCTACCACTGATAAAACCACTAACACTCACCCCACTGATCAAGCGTTACGTATACCTCCCCCTCCAATAGATGGCGCTTCCAAAGCACCTCATTTCCCACTTTGTCGTATCAACAATAACCCCAATGCGTGTGCTGCGTCCAACTACAACATTGTAGACGACTTAGCCCAATCTCCCGCAGCCATGTCTGCGTTAGAAGTCTTGAAGAAATGCCCTTCCCAGTGCAAGACTTTACTCTCAGCCATTGGGGCTATTGAACCAAATGATTCGAATTTGATGGCATTTGATTTAGACCAATCCGAACCACGCCTGCCTTCCACCTTAGCATTCCAAGTTTCTGTTTTCGTTCAGAATCTTGTCATCCATCGATGCATCATTGATGAATGTGCCTCCACATGCGTTATGTCTACATTTGTATGGCAGAAGTTGGGATCCCCTACCCTTCAGCAGTCCACCACTGCATTACGCGCCTACGACGGTCGTTCGGCTCAGCCCCAAGGTCTCCTAGCCAATGTCCCCGTCCAGTTAGGTGGTAAAACCATCCTCATTGACATAGAGGTCATCAACGCCCAGCTTGATTACAACCTCTTACTTGGTTGCAGCTACATGTATGCTATGCAGGCGGTAGCTTCCTCTGTCTTTCATACCATGATGTTCCCCCATGATGGACATGTGGTCAAGATTGACCAACTCACCTACTACGATCCTAGTGCCCCTGCTGCACCCGAAAATGTTCTCCCCATGGTTGAACAACCTGTTAGTGGTGCCGCTACCTCGTTTGTTTCCTCCTTGGGACCTGGAATTTACTCAGACCCACCGATGACATCCACATTCCAATCCATTCCTCCCCCGTCATCTACGCCCGAAGTGTCTGACTTATGTACCCTGTCCCACGACAACCAAACACCTAACAATCAACCACCCTTGTTGCCTAAACCACCATTGGTATCTAGCCACATTGGTGTTACACCTATCCATACAATCCCCTTCCTAGTCCCTCCCTCGGGAGTAGTAAGCGCCCCGGTCATGGCTACCCTTAGCCTCCCTGGGTTAACCTTGGGATTACCCGTCTGGTATCTTTCGCCTCCCATTCCCCCGCCGACACCAAGCGTCGTCCTACAACCGGTGCAACCCATGGCTACTACCACTCAGCCACCCCCTGGTGTCTCTTCCCCTTCGTCCTCCATGAATCCCCCTCCTCCTCCCAAACCCATTGGGGGCAAAGGCCCTCAACCTTACACTGCTGTACCACCTCCCAAGACAGGAAAAAACCCCCCCGTGTTTCGTGCTCCTCCCAAATGCTCGTTGTGCGATGAGTTAGGCCATGCAACTCACCAATGTCCACACTTGCCGGCATTACAGGAACACATGCAGATGCTTGACGACGACCCCAATATCCCGGTTGTCAAACTAGATCCAACCCCGAAGCCTCGCGACAAATCCCTGCGCACTAACCACCCCTGTGCCATATGCGGTGTTTACAGGCATTACTCACATCACTGTCCCGATCTCCCCGATTACAGAGCAGCTCTCTATGAGATGAACAATCTGGATCTTGAGACGGCACCACCCACCATTGAAGAGATTCACCCCCTGATCCCACCCCCATCCGGGGAGATCAACACCATTTACATGATCTCTTCAACTACCATTCCCTCGTCAACCGATTTGGTGGCCCACACTTTTCATACTGATGAGGAGATTCTTGAGGCACTCACTACCCCGGAGTACCCCTGGGATGACATGCACCATCATTCGTATTTCCTCCCAGAAGCATCTTCCTCTAGCACCGCTACCCAATTTGCAGTTGAATCCAAAGATTTCCTTCCTACCAAAGTCGACTCGTTCAAGGATCCTATTCCTACTCCTAAGGATTTTGAGGAAGGTAACATGGCCAACATCTCACCCGTCATCCACATAGATATCTCTGACCCACCTGGCATCCTTGAATGCATTGCCTTAGGAGCCTCTTGCAGTGAACAAGAGATTGAGGAGTACAAAAAACTCTTCCAAGAATTCCGTGATGTCTTTGCCTGGTCCTATACCGAAATGCCGGGTCTTGACCCCGCCATTATCGAGCACCACATTGACACATGGCCTGATGTACCCCCCGTTCGTCAAAAACAGCGTCCCATTCATCCATCCAAGCTACCCGCTGTTAAAGCCGAGATTGAGAAACTTTGCAAAGAAGGATTCATTTATCCTATTGCTTATACTACCTGGGTTTCAAACCCCATTCCAGTTAACAGAAAACAAGGCACCATTAGAGTATGCACTGACTTCCAAGATTTAAACCGCGCCTGTCCCAAAGACAATTTCCCCACGCCATTTATTGACCAGCTCATCGATGCATGTGCGGGGCATGAAGTCCTCTCGTTCATGGACGATTTTTCCGGATACAACCAGATTCAGATCCGAAAGGAGGATCAGTACAAAACCGCCTTTACTACCCCATGGGGCACCTTTGCCTATCGCATCATGCCTTTCGGCATCAAAAATGTTGGTGCCACCTTCCAGCGGGCCATGACCTATTGTTTTCACGACTTGGTCCATATCCTGCTAGTCTATCTTGATGACCTTACAGCTCGTTCCCGGAAACGATCAGACCACCTTAACGACCTTCGGCAAGTTTTTCTATGTTGTCGCAAATACCAAATCCGCTTGAACCCACACAAGTGTGTCTTTTGCGTTCCGACAGGTCGATTGTTGGGTTTCATTGTTTCCCAGAAAGGAATTGTTGTTGACCCTCTGAAGGTCCAAGCCATCTTAGACCTTCCCTCTCCTCACACGCTTCGGCAACTCCAAAGTCTGCAGGGGCGATCCAATTTTCTCCATCGTTTTGTTCCTGATTACGCTACCACTGTTCATGGTTTCTTGCGCCTGCTCCATACCCACGTACCCTTTGTCTAGGATGAGCAAGCAGAAGCTGCATTCGGAGCCCTCAATAAATCTCTCACACAAGCCCCCTTGATCTCCCCTCCGGATTTCTCTCAAGACTTCATCCTCTACGTCTCGGCATCCGAGCATGCCATGTCCGGAGTCTTGGTTCAAGAAGACGCCTCTCACCAAGAGCATGTCATTTACTACGTCAACCAGACCTTGTCTGGCCCACCCCTACGTTACCCATATGAGGAGAGACTAGCCCTAGCAGTGGTCTTTTCCGTCCAAAAATTGTGACACTACATTCTACTTAGTCATACCACAGTCGTCGCTGATTCTAACCCCATGGTATATCTCCTAAACCGACGGCTCCTGCAAGGTCGTGTTGCTAAATGGGTCACTATCCTCCAGGAATATGACCTCACTTTTTGAACACCTAAAAGCACTAAATCCCTTGCGCTTGCCTAGCTCATCACTGATCTACCTTCCCTTCTCCCAGCCCCACAAATCTCCGATGAGTTACCCAACAATCACTTGTTCACTATCTCGTCTGATGACCCATGGTACGGTGATATTTTGTTATACCTGCGCACGCAGAAGTTCAGACACAAAGTCACCCATAATGGACGCCGTCGCATCCATCACCAGGCCTCTCGATATCTCCTCTTAGGCGATGTCCTTTACCGGCGGGGGGTTGACACAATTCTTCATCATTGCCTTACACACGAGGAAGCTGAACATGTCCTTAATGACTATCATAGTGGTGCCTGCGGTGGCCATTTCTCAGGGATGGCCACTGCCCAAAAGGTCATCTGCGTCGGATACATCTGGCCCACACTTTTCACCGACTGCATCACTGCGGTCAAGCATTGCCATAACTGCCAACTTTTTTCCCCCAAGGCCCGGACACCACCTACTCCGTTACACCCAGTCATCACCGTTGGCCCCTTTTGTAAGTGGGCCATCGACTTCATGGAATGTAGACCCCCGTCTGCCAACGGTCACAAATACATCATTGTCGCCGTCGATTACTTCACCAAATGGGCCGAAACCATGCCTACCTTCAATTGTACCGCTGACACAGCTGCCTGTTTCTTTTTTAACCATGTTATCACTCGATTCAGGGTTCCTAAACAGTTGGTCTCAGACCATGGTTCCCACTTCGAAGATTCCGTTTGGCACGAGTTATCCACCCTCCTCAAGTTTGAACATCAATTTTCCTCTACTTACTACCCCCAAGGGAACGACCAAGTAGAGGCCATTAAAAAAATCTTAAAGACCATCCTCCAACGCACTGTTGACCGACATAAGTCCAATTGGCACCATATGCTCTTCCCCTCCTTATGGGCTTACCGTACATCCACTAAAACCGCCACTGGTTTTACCCCATTTCATTTAGTTCACGGTGTCGAATCTGTCCTCCCCATCGAGTGTCAGATACCTACTTTACATATCACCATTGAGCTTCTCCCCGATACCTCCCCACTTGAGCAACGTCTTCTATCCCTCAAACAAGCCGATGAAGACCGTCGTGCCGCTCTCCAGACCATTGAAGCTGCCAAGAACTGCTCCAAAGCTGGTTACGACAAACACGTACACCCTCGAACTTTCCACGAAGGGGACCTTGTCCTCTCCTATGACCAAGCCCATGACAAAACTGGCAAAGGGAAGTTCGAATCCATGTGGCAAGGCCCTTACATCGTGCAGACTTGTCTCGGCTAGGGGCATACATTTTATCTAACTCCGAAGGTCACCCTCTGCGCAACCCTCGTAATGGGTTGTATCTTAAACGGTTTTATCCCTAAATAACTCGCGACCCCATTGGTCTGCATTGTACAGTTTGCTCTCTTTTTTGTTTTTCACCTTTTTTACCGCGATCTTACATTCCTCATTTTTGCATGACCACAGATGGACCATCTTCCACCTTATTACACTGGCTTCACCGATGGAGCAAGCCGCTGGTCTCCCAACCTGGCTTCTGCAGCGTGGGTCTTATATTCCCCTTCCCATGAAATGATTCACCTTGACGGAATCTGCATAGGCACTGCTACCAATAACCAGGCGGAGTATGATGCTGTGACCGGTCTCCTGACTGCTGCCCTCCAGATAGGCATACGTCGCCTTCATGTGTTCCTTGACTCCTAGGTGATTGTCTCCCAGCTCAACAACTGCTACCAGGTGCGTGATCCCTGCCTCTTTAGAAAATTCCTGCGCACAAAACAACTCAGCCGACAGTTTGAATCCATAACATTCACCCATGTCCCAAGAGCTCAAAATAGTGTCGCGGACCAAATGGCCAACAACATCCTAGATTGGCACATCAATCACACCATGTAAAACCCCCATCATGCATAACATCTCATAAAAATAGATATAAAAACCCAAAAAGACTGCATTGCATTAACGTTTGCATCCATGTACATAAACCATAAAACCACATTTGTATCCATAGGGGCATCCACGTGCCTAATCATACATACATCATGACGCATCACATAAAATACACAAGGGGCATCCATGTGCCCAACATCCTCGACTACTTGCATCCACGTGCAATACAAACATGTCACATATCATAAAGCGCATCCACGTGCGTACAACTAAAACAATATCACAAAAAGGTGCATCCACGTGCATATATATCTATATATCAAAAAATACATGTCACAGTGATATACATGTCCTAAGTACCCCTGTACTCAGCTATACAAAAAATGTCTATACATCCCTAAAGCCTCATAAAATACATGCCATAGCTACAAAACCCGGGGGAGTCCCCTGCACTCCCTAATGAGAGTCATACCCTACATCTGCTGCCTTTGAGTCCTCCCCTCGCTCCTCCTCCGACAAATCCTCATCCCCTACGGGCTCATGTGCCCGTGCCCTGTCTGCCAAGATAGCCACCCGGATCGCAATGGATCTGAACTCTCGGGGTTCCCTATGCAATCCTGAACCACGTCTGGATCGACGTCCCGCAACCCCTCATCGGTCACCCCCACTAGCAAACGGTCTAGTAGTGCCCGTATGGACTCTAGCGTCCCCTCTGCATCCCGGTGACGTGCCTCCCCCCGCCCAGGCAGAGCTGGAACGGCCACAATCCCCCTCCGTGCCACATGCCCTGGCAGCGGCCTCGGGCCCACATCTGCAGATCACCCATTTGTCAGTAACAATATATCAATCCACTATCATATATAAAACTTGACATCCAAAACATGCAAGCAAAACATACGTACCATCTGGTCCCCATGCCTGTCCTGGCGCCCGTGGTGCCTCTGGATCTCCGGTGTAATCCATATCTCTATATGGATAGTCATCGAGTGTCAATGGTATCTGGAGCCACTGCAGGTACAACTCCTGCATAAAATACCTACCAACATCGCCGCCACCACAGCGACGCATCATCTCGCCCCACCGCACCATCCGCAGCTCCCTCAAGCCTCCTGCTCTGATCGGCACCCGCGGCCGCAGTGTGGGTACCCTCTCCATAAAAAACGCACATAAGAAAGAACCATAGCAAAACGCCTTGCCAGATTCCTTCACTGTTGTCAGCTGCCGCTGAACGCAAGTGAGGAACATCTGGCCCCACGCATAATAAACACCGTCCAGTACGCGCTCCACTAGCTGCATCTGGCCCCCAGACACCTTCTCCGGTGACAGGGACCCCAAGACGCGAACCACACATGCCGCCATGGCCTGTACTGATGGCTCCTGTAGGTCTATCACTAGAAGTGCATTCCTATGCACCCTAGCCTCTGGACCACGGTACCGCTCCAGCATGTCCTCCATATCTATGTCTGCGGATACCCGCGGCTACGTGTCTGCCACCCTACCCAGACAGGGCAACCCCGTCAGGAAGTATACATCTATCAGGGTGAGGTCCACCCTCTCACCCTACACTCTGAAGGCCTCTATGTCCGGCTCCCAAAAACTAATCAGTCGGTTCAACAGCAATGCTGCTGACCGCATCATGGGTACCTGGGCGAACTTTAGTTGTCCGCATAGTCCTAGCACCGCTCGCACATGGCGATCCCCTCGGACGATGGTTACGATCTCATCTAGAATCTCCCACTCTCTCCACAGAGTAGACTCATCAGACTCATGTCAAAGAAATAACCCCCCCCCCCCGGGGAAGTCCTAACAAGCTCGCTCCAAAACGCAGCTTTAGGCCCCCTGGCCGCAGTTTCCGACCGCAGTTGTTTGGCCCACAGTGGCGGTCCAAAACCGCGACTGTCAGTCCCGAACACGCGGTACCAAACCGCGTGTTCAGCCTCGGAACACGCAGTCCCAGACCGTGTGTTCCGCATCGGACCCCGCAGTCTCCACGCGCGTCATCCACCGTGGAACCCACGGTCTCCGACCGTGGCTTCCTCCTGAAAACCCGCAGTCCACCCCATGTGGACCATACAAATAAACCCTGGGACCCACTACCTACCCCCCGAACCCAAAAAACGTGCAGGTATGAGTTTGACGGAATACTTGTATCTCCCGGATCTGAAATCGGTCGGTCGGATCGTCCAGAAATGCCACCTCACCTCTGGTCCACTATGATCACTAGTCAAAGTCAAATAGTACAAATGACACTTGTCATATTGGACCCACTCACTATTTATAGTCCATTGAATTTTTCTTGTTTTGGCCATTCTGAACCCATACGGAGACCGTTTTTCGAACCATTTTCACCACTGGAATCAGCACAACGAGACCGTCCTGATGGTCACCTCGTTGCATTATTTTTTCCCCGTCATTTTTTGCACATTTTTTAGATGCCACTAGTCACCTCGGTTTGCATGCCACATCGGTCGTTCTCCATTTTTTGCATATTTTATATCATTGGATTCATTTTTCTAAGCTGGTGATGATGCTTGAGATCATTTCTCGCTTTCACCCCTAGATTTTTTGGGTATTTTTTCCAAAACGCCCCCGTCGCCTCGGTTTACGTGCCACATTGGCCGTTATCCATTTTTTGACACTCTTTATATCGCCGGATTCATTTTTCCGAGCTCGTGATGATGCTTGAGATCATTTCTCGCTCTCACTCGGTATAGTTTCAACATTATGTTCCGACACTTTGTTGCCTCGGTTTGCATGCCACATCGGCCGCCATCGGATTGTTCCACATTTTTACATGAGCCATTCACTCCTGTCATACTGCAAATATTTCGTTATTTTTCCACCATTCATCAACCCGCAAGGAGGCCCACCAGTGTTCCCCCCCACCCTTGTTCTTGGTCATCATAAATGTTCCTTGATTGAGCACTTCCTCCTTGGCTGGCCATTCCCTTTGTTCGGTATAATTTTATCCCTTTTTCGGGCTAGACAAGTCCTTTACGAAAAAGGCACTTAGGGAGTTTTTGTTAAGCTCTTTTGTGACTCCTAAAACAATGAAAAGATCGCCGAGCAATCTTGCTTCCTTTCATGCTCGTTAAAGTACCTGAAAGGGCGTCTATCTGGTATAAGTTTAACCCTTTTCCGGACCTGGTAGACTAATTACGAAAAAGGAATACTCTAGTCACACCGGCTAGAAGAGTTCTTCATTGCATCCTTTTATGCTTCTTCGGGCCTTGGAGACTAACACACGAAAAAGCAACCCCCTGGAGTCTTCTTATTTGCTTTCAGACTCTCTAAAATTGAAAGCAACCACGAGCATGAACTGTCCTGGGCTCGTAAAATCCACACGACATTACCATTCCATCATTTCAGAGTCTTCTTATCGCTTTCAGACTCCTTAAAATTGAAAGCAATCACGAGCATGAACTGTCCTGGGCTCGTATAAATCCACACGATAGTACCATTTTACACACACTTATTCTAGTTCCTTAACCCATGAAGAAGTTCCCTCGTGCCTCCTGGCACTATGATTGATCATCTCGGTAGCACCCCCAATCAGGTCACCTTTGTTCAGAGTAGTCTGCAGTCTCCTGCCATATTACACCAGCCTAAGTATCCCTCATCCCAGTCACCATCCTTGATCCATTACAGCTATGATCCCTTTCCTCCCAGTCAGTTTCATATGCTTCCCGATCATCCCCGTTATCATACTCTGAACAAAGGAAGTTTGAGTCCACCCACTCTACTTGCCCAGTTGTCCCCCCAGTTTGTCAGTCCTACCAGCAGCACTATCACATTTCGATTCTCCACCTCGCGCTCCTGTCAAGGAAACATCATTGCCTTGATAGTTGCAGGTCTCACTCTGTCAACGACAACCCCTCTATTCCAGAGGATAGGCCTAGAGTTCCCTACGCCTTGGACTCATCACCATCTGTGGTAAGTGCCTACGGACCATTCTGAGAGGAGTCATCATTGCCTCTCCGAGTGGTTGTTTCTCACATGCTCGACTTCAGCACCTTGATCACATCGTCGAGAATCGCGTAGGGTTATATCCCCTCAGTTTTTAGTCGAAGACCCCGGATTTCCCCTGACTCTAGCACATTGGTGAGTCACTTCGGAACGCCCAGTTCTATGTTCCCATGGATGTCCGGGCTGCGTTGGCGATTGTATTTAGAAGATATCCAGTTATATGCTTCCTTGAGTACCCAGTTCAGTCCCATATCAGTTCCAGTTCAGTGTACCATTGAGAGTATGACCCTTGTCACTCTGATCCAGCAGCTCATCAGTTCCTCTGGTACCACATTCAGTAGCACTGTCATCATTCCAGTGTATCAATTCTTCAGCTCAAACATGGTCATCCCAGCAGTATGTCCTAGATTTGTGTCCCCTCTGGACCCTTATGATGTACACAGTGGTTCTCTATGTATCTTACAGGTCCCTCTTTTCGGGCCTCACAGTTCTTTTTATGTATCTTGATACGAGCATGGGTATGCTCACCTCATCCATATATTGAGATTCTTCCTCATTCATTATTTGAGGTCATGTATATGTCAGGTCCCCCTCTTTTGGACCACATTGTTATTGTTTTATATCCTGATACGAGCATCGGAATGCCCGCCTCGTCCATATGATCAGATGATTCCTCATCCATTATTGAGGTTATGTACTTTTAGTTCTTGCAGTTTGTTCAGGATCGTTGTTCCGGGCTTCAGTTTGTTTCTTCTCTTCTCCACACCCCAGGAAAACCATATATGACTTATGATGTCCATCGGCCATACGATGAGCTCCTGCCCTCACACATCAGGGGGCAATCTGTTAACACCCAAAAAGTGTTCACTACCTCATCTACCCCATTACATGGCTCATTTGTCCATTTTCCTACCATATTTCCCTTAAAAACCCTGAAAATCCCACTAAAAAGCCTCCAAAAGGCCTAAAAAGCCTCCAAAAGGCCACAAAACCATAAAAAAAGCCTCAAAGAGGCTAAAAGACCCCTTTTTCCTCCAAAAATATCCAAAATTCCTCTAAAAATAGCAAAAACCCTCTAAAAAGGGAATAAAAAATATAAAATAATGAGGAAAAGGAGGAAAAAACCCTATACAGCTGACCTAAACCATATGGTTCCCAAAACCATGGGCCAACACTCCACCACCAAAAAACTATAAATAGGTGATGGAGACCCCTTATTCCATATCCACAGTCATAAGCACCCTTACTCTGCCAAAATCTCTCTTGAAACCCTAGCTCACCCTTGAGCTACTTTCACCTTGAGAGCCCCTTTTGGCCCATTCCCACCATTGGAGAAAGAGAAGGAGCAAGTTGGAGCTTGGAGCAACCCTCTTGGGCCATTGCAAGAGCTTCACCAACCTTCACATTGGAGGTAAAATTAATACAAAAACCATTCTTTATATCTTGTCTTTTCTATTTCCATGCACATGTTTAGAGTAATTTATATTTATGTTTTATCATTTTAATTTACATTTACTGAACTGCTACTAAGGAGTCCCTTCTCCTTAGTAGGTGCTCATTGGCACAAGCTAGGGGTAAAACCCTAGCTACACCATCAAGGTTTTGAATTCCTTGAATTTATCAAACACCTCATCTTTGTTCTTCAAGAAGTATACCCAAGTCTTCCTGGAGAAGTCATCAATAAATGAGACATAGTAAACATACCCACTCAGAGAACTGGATGACATAGGACCACATACATCTGGATGATTTCCAGGATGTCTTTTGCCTTGCTCTCACTGCTTGGGAAAGCCTTCTTAATGTTCTTACCTTTTTCACATCCTTTGCAAACACCTTCATGTTTGGTCTTGATTTCAGGAAGACCCTCTACAACCTTGCTTGCAATTGGAAGTGCTCTATAGTGCATATGAGCAAGTCTTCTATGCCAAAGTTCACTTGGCTCCATGGATTCATGTACCATGGCATGTTCAGGTTGTCCCTTCAATTTATACAAACCTCCCTCTTGCTCTCCAATCACTACTGCATCATCTATGTTCTTTCCCTTTGGCCACATTAGGACTTGGCCATCCACAAATGCAACCCTCATACCTTTTGTATCCAATGCAGAGATGGAGAGTAAGTTCTTCTTGAGCCCAGGTACATAAAGGACTTCTTTCATCTTCAAAGATTTTCCAGAATCTAGGTTGTAGGAGGCTTCACCACTTCCTTTGATTGGGTATTGATAATCATCCCCAAGTTTCACCTTATGGGGTGATTCATGTTCAGATAGGTTCACAAAAGATTCCTTAAACCCAGTCATGTGTTTGGAAGCTCCACTATCAATCAACCAATCATTACAACCATGGGAGATAGTACCTGTGAGAGCAGAAATTAGAACATATTCTTCTTCACTTGTTGAGTCATCATCACTATCACTTTTTGCCTTAGCCTTCTTCTTTGGGGGTTCATCATCTTCGGTAGCATGAGCATGATATCTTCTGTTGTTATTCTTCTTCTTCTTATTGAATTTGTTGTTGTTGTCTTTCTTCTTCTTGGGACAATCTGAAGCAAAGTGTCCCTTCTCATTGCAATTGAAGCATCTGAGATCTTTCTTATCTTTATGATAATGGTGGTGTGTGAATCTTCTATTATGAGATGATTCCTTCTTGGACTTGCCTTTCCTGGCATGTGCTGTGAGAGCTTGATCTTCATTTCCCATCTTTTCTTCTTGGGCCACATGCCTAGCTTCTTCTTGAGAGCATTCTTCCCGCAATCTGTTGAAGGAGATCAACTTCTTCCTTGCACAAATTCCTTGAATAAAGGAATCCCATGACCTGGGTAGGCCATTTAGAGTGGTCATCACCACTTCACCATTATCCACCATTTCATCCACTGCTTCTAGTTGTTCCTTGATCTAGGAGACCCTTGAAAAATAAGATTGAATGCTTTCTCCATTCTGAAACTTTACTCATTTCAATTGGTTCTGCAGGGTCATCTTCCGAATTATGTTCTTCCCTTCAAATAGCTTGGTCAAAGAGTCAAACATTTCCTTGGGTGTCTTTAGAGAAGACACATGGGGTATGAGATGATCTTTAATGGAATCAGCAATGATTCTCTTTGCCTTGACCAAGTTCTTCTTATGCAATACCTTGGCCTCTTCATCCTCTGGGATAGGGATGTCTTCTTTTACATATGAGTCCAACTCATTCTCTTCCAGGATTAACCCAATCCTATACTTCCAAGCTCGGAAGTTATCAGCTCCTTCAAGCTTATCCTCAAGCTTGGTGTGGTGAGACATCTTAAAGAGTACTTCAAATGGAAATAGAAAAGACTTAGGTATTACCACTTGAAATGCTGAAAACTGGATCTGGTCCCGGATTAGGATTTGTCGAAAAAAAACCCTAAAAATTTAAAATGTGAATTTCAATTTTCTGAAAGGATAGAAAGATGCGCCTTGATGAGCTGATTAGCCTGGCGTATTCAGAATTTGAGATCAGCAAAGATTTGCCCTTCAAAATTGTCTTTTTGTCCTCCTAGGTTCACTAGGGAGAGCCCTGAATTAGGGTTTGAGTTTCTCGGAGATCTACTCAACCAAAAATCTCGATCCAAAGCTCTAAAATTCTATTTTTGCAAGGAGCTTCCAACTATGTCTTCAGATTTCAGAAATTCCTATTTTTGTGGAAACCCTAATTTTTAGGGCCAAATCTGAAAATGCTCGAAATTGAATTTTGATTGGACAGATAGATGCGCCTTGATGATTAGAGTCAATCTATTATACTGCGTTTCCAAAATCTGTGGAGAGAAACCCAAAAAACAAGGAACTCAAGTTTTCGTCACTGCAAAATGTCTTCTTCTCAGGTTAGCTATGATACCATGTTAAATTTTGAGCATTAATTCACAATACTCTAGGATCTTTACTGATAAAATAACATATACAGTATATCAATGCATGACAATCACAATAAGCATGACAAGCATCACAAGAATCAAAAGCATGAGAGACAAGAGACACAGAGTTTCCGTGGGGAAAACCCTAAGGTGAAAAACCCCACAACTTCCTCAGATATAGAGAGAGCAATGGCTCAACCAAAGTACAACCAAAATACACTGAGATAGTCTCCTAGTAGCAGATGATCCTCCTCCTCACTAGTGCACCACTTTCTGAGTGAGAGTGAGATACTTTTTCGAGTGATCTAAATAGAGATCACCTGATCTCTATTTATACTAATCTGTTTGCCTAGTGACCTTATGGGGCCAACTTGTCTAGCTAGGTACATCCACATTATAATATATATATTTCAGGGCCGACCCCACACATGGTGGTCTAATAACCCATCGGCAAGTACACACACTTGCGACACTTATCAATCCACATGATGACACTTCCTTATAGAGGAATGACACATCTCTAATAAGGGTACAATAAATATATATAAAATACATAGATGAAATACATTCCAAAGTTACATATACATCAACAGGTCACTGATATCTACGAAGCTATATTGATCATGTTGTTCATTGAAGGGTTAGTAGAACCTTTGAAAGTTTTGGTGAATGCCTATACACCCTCTACCTTGCAATATGCATTGAGTAGAACAAGATATTTGCAAGACTCTATTTTGAGGACAAGATTTACTCCTAGAACTATTGTTCCTACTCAATTCAAGAATCAAAGGCCACCCATGAAGGGTCCTTTTATAAATTTCAAGAAGGACAATTACTCCAAATATAGAGATGAATTGAGAAGAAGGAAGTTGTGTTTCACCTGTCAGGAACCATGGGTTCCGGGACACATATGTGCTAAAGGAAAATAACACTACATTGAAGTTTATTCATAGATCGAAGATGAGGAGGAATAAGAAGAGGCCCCAGCAGATACTTAAGTGGCCTATGAGACTACAGAAGAAGACCATACCCTCGAGGTGAGAAAAGTTGCAGTATTGTCAAGAGTGCCTCGTTTCCACACACTCAGATTCAAAGGAGTGTTCCAAGTATAATCAGACACTATGTTAGTGGATGGAGGATCAACACACAAGTTCATTGATTCATCTTTGGTTGAGAAAAGGAAGCTACCTACTAAAAAATTTGGAGGCTTCACTATTATCATTCGAGTTAATCATTCTATGCATTGTTCTAGATGGATTCCTAAATTGCAAATTACTATAGGAGATCACACTATTACAGATAGATTTTATGTTGTGAATGTGGTTGATACTAACATGGTTTTGGGAGTACAATGGTTGTATTGAATTTCGAAGCACTCTATAGACTACCAAATTCCTGAGACAAATTTCAAAGGTGAAGATGGAAAGGAGGTAGTGTTGAGGGGAATCAACACCTACCCAAAACAGGTGGTGAGTGCACAAAGTATGAGGTCCCTAATGAGACATGGAGACATTGAGTGAGATGTAGAATTCCTAATCACCACTAAAGGCACCCATTTAGAAGTAGCACAATATCCATAATACATTCAGAAATTTCTCCAAAAGCACAAGAGGGTATTTGGGAACCTTCCTCATGGTATTCCACCCGATAGAGGAGTGGAGCATAGAATTGAGTTTAAGATAGGAACATCACCTATCAAATTCCATCCTTATAAGCACCCAAAAATATTCAAGGATGAGATAGAGAAAACCATCAAGGAACTGCTTGACTTGGGGATTCATTAGACCAAGCTCAAGTCCTTTTGCATCATCTGTAGTCCTTGTGAATAAGAAAGATGGGACTATGTGCATGTGCATAGACTACAGAGCTCTCAACAAGAATACTATCAAGACCAGATATCATATCCCAAGGATTGATGAGCTGATGGATAAACTACATGGAGCAGAATAATTTTCAAAGATTGACCTTCGCTTTGGTTACAATCAAATCAATATGTGGGAGCAGGACATCCAGAAGACAACTTTCCAGTGTCATCATGGGCACTTTAAGTTCCTAGTTATGCCTTTTGTCCTAACTAATGCACCTGTAACTTTTGAACCTTGCATGAACATAGTGTTCAGCAGGAAGCTCCATAAGTTTGTCCTTGTTTTCTTTGATGATATTTTAATCTATAGTAGAACTTGGGAGGAGCATTTGCACCATTTGGATGTTATACTAACGATATTGGAAGATCAATATTTCTATGCAAAAATATCCAAGTGCAAGTTTGGAATGACTGATATTTTGTATCTTGGTCATATGATTGGGAAAGAAGGAGTTCAGGTTCACATGGAGAAGATCCAAACCATTTTGGATTGTCCAAGTCCTAAAAATCTCACTGAATTGAGAGGATTTGTTGGACTATGAACTTATTACCATAAGTTTTTCAAAGGATTTTCAAAGTTGACATCTCCATTGACAGACCTTACTAAGAAAGGAGCCTTCCATTGGTCAGAAGAAGATGAAAAAGCATTCAATAAGATGAAAGAGGTAATGAGTAGTTGTCTTGTTCTTGCACTTCCATATTTATCTCAAACTTTTGTTCTTGAATGTGATGCTTCAGGGAATGGGATTGGAGAAGTCTTGATGCAAACAAGCATCCACTAGCCTTTGAAAGTAGGAATTTGAAGCCCCATGAGAAGTTATATTCAGTCTATGATAAGGATATGCTATCCATCATGCATGTGCTATTCAAGTTCAGACAATAACTTGTGGGTGGTAATTTCATCATCAAGATCGATCATAACAGTTTGAGACACTTCCTGACCCAAAAGGAGTTGGATGATAGCAATCAAAAGTGGGTAAGCAAGATCCAAGCATTCAACTCTGAAATTGAATACAAGAAGGGTAAGATGAACATTGTAGATGATGCTCTTTCTAGGAAACCCACCTTTGCATTGATAAATTTTCATGATGATTGGAAAGCACGGCTAGGAGTAGAGTATACAAAGAATCAATTTACTTGTGATTTATTTGATGGAATAATTCATGATGATACTTACAATATTCTCAATGATATCATCTATCATAAGGATATGATCTTTTTGGTTTCACGATCTTCATTAAAGAAGAAGATCCTAGAGGTTGCTCATGATGTGCCCCTAGCAGGACATCCGGGGTTTGTGAAGACTTACAGGAAAGTGAAGGAAAGGTTCTCTTCAAAGGGCTTGAAGAAGGAAGTGATGGAGTATTTTAGATCATGTGTGGCATGTCCGAAAAACAAAGTAGAGCATACTCATCTAGTTGAACTCTTACAACTACTTCCTATTCCTGAGCAGAAATGAGAAAGTGTATCGATGGATTTCATTATAGGGTTTCCCAAAAGCCAAGGTAAATACATTATTTTATTGTGGTTGATAGGTTCAATAAATATGCACATTTATTTTTTCTCACAAATAATATTGCATCAATCCAAGAGGCTGAAATTTTCATCAAAGAATTCTTCAAACTTCATGGCATACCCAAGTCCATCATCAAGTTAGTAAGGACAAATTTGGATATGAGTACAAGATACCATCAAAATAATGATGGCCAAATTGAAAGAGTGAACCAATGGCTGGAAGGATACTTGAGAAACTATGTTACTGGTCAGCAAAAGTCATGGACTACATGGCTCCATTTACGAGGGTTTTGTTGCAATACTATTTTTCATCATTCAAGGCCCTATATGGATATGATGCACTCACTTTTGCTGAAATAATATTTGGTGATTGAAAGACACATAAGGAAAAGGATTGGATCCAAGAGAGTCAAGACATACTTAGAACTCTCAAAAACAACTTGTCGGTAGAAAATAATAGACAAAAGGTGCATGCAGACAAGCATAGGGTGGAGCAAACCTTCCAAGTAGGAGATCTACTATATTTGAGGTTGCATCGCTATAGACAGTCCTAATTGAAGTATAAATAGGTTGAGAAGTTGAAAGAAAGGTTTTATGGTCCCTACCAAGTCCTAAGGAAGATCAAGGAAGTGGATTATGAGATTGAATTGCCTCCAGGTAGTAGGATTCACAATGTTTTCCATGTGTCTTGTTTGAAGAAGGAAATAGGGAAGCAAATTAAGGTTTCAAAAGAATTTCATCCCCTTGATGATGAAGGACATTTGGTGCTAGTTCCCAAAAATATTTTGGAGGTCCGAGAGAAGAATCTAAGGAGCATAATCATTAAGGAATTCATGGAGTAAAGGGAAGGACTACCTAGTGAGTATGCTACTTGGGAAGGAGAACACATCTTACAGCATCCCAGTTTGAAATTGCTTGAGGACATGAAATATTGGGAGGGGAGGACTATCATGTCCCCTCAATTATGATTACTATATTAATTTACTAACCCAACCAATCCCTTGGGTTGAGTAGACAAATTCATTTACTTGGGGTTAATTTTGAAAGTTCAGGCATTATTTTAATTAGAGAGTGTGCTTTATTTTTCATAAATCTTGTTATGCACTTGAGAATAATTATTTTTCATCAAATAAGTATTTTTATTTTGAAATAAAGTGGATAATGCTACACAAGTGTGCCTTAGAGGATAAGGTTGACCAAAGAGATGACTTGCAAAGAAATATAGGTGAAAGCATCCAAATCTAGAAAATAAGGAAAAAAAGAAAAGAAAGATGGTACAAAGCATAAAGGGAGCAAAAACTCAGGAAAATCAGCATAAAGCATAAAGAAGCACAAAAGCAGAAAGCAGTATAAATTCAGAAAAGCAGGATAAGGCATAAAACCAATAAAAAGCAGTAAAAAGCAAAGCAAGATAGAAAAGCTAAAGCAGAAAAGGAAAAAAATGAAGAAAAAAAGATTTCCTTATCTATCCATGAGGGCTCATTAGCCTAGGAGACTTGATAATAAATTCATCCTCCACCTATAAAAGAAGGAGAGTGTACCACTATCACATCTTTTGACATTTTGAGAATTGGAGTGAGTGCAATTGTGCCTTAGTGACTTGGGAGATGTGCCCCTAGTCCAAGTTGGGAGATGTTCCCCTAATTCCTGTGAGAGGATGATGGTATTCATCCATTGTCATTGAGCTTATTTCAGGTCTTGAATTCTTCACTAGTGGAATACAATCCCGTGACAAAGATTTGATAGCTCTCCATGCAAATCTATGAGTACTTTCCTAGTTTTCCCTGATGAAAGAGTTTGTTCTTGATGTATCTCATTATTGAGAACCATTTGATGTATGAATCAGATACTTATGGTTGATATGAATGTAATAATGGACCTTTGATTTCAATTATGAAGTTATAATGAATAAAAATCTTGTTATAGGTCAAATATGCACTTCTCCGTCCGTGATCACATTTATCTGTCGATGACATAAAAAGACAACTTGTATTGAAGAGCAAGATTTCCCTAGATGATGTATGGACTAGACTTACCCCTCTGCAGCTGACAAAAAAATTTTTTAACCTACATTTTGACATGAACGCTACCCTACAAGCATAAGAGCAGCATTCAACTGCTAAAATATGCAACTCTGGTTCAGTAGACTAGCGTTTACCTACTGAAATATGCTACTCTGCTTCAGTAGAACAACATACACCCTCAAAAAACCTTGCAAACGCAGGTTGGAAGCATGAAAGCTGCATATTGTGAACTACTCCACTTAAGAAAACTCGCGTACATCTTAAAATGTAATAAAAAATATATTAATTTGACAAATTGGGATTAGTTGAAGTTGGTTTTGCAACTTCTCCAACCTCCCAATCAAACTACCTCTCGATCCAAACTACCTACCTTGTCCCATAAATACAAGGGGGATAGATGAGAGAGGGGAGGAGAAAACTATGCATTAAGGGTTGTTATGCTGGAGGAATTCCCAAGTTAGGGTGAAGAGCAGGAGCCCAGAATCAAGTTGCACAAGCACTCTGAATGATTAGGTATAATTGTACTAATTATTTGCTTTTGACAATAAAGGTTGAAATACCCTTCCCATCCCAATCAAATGTCTAATGGATTGCATATTTGTTTGGTTTAAATGCTTGACTGTATTTGATGTCTAAATTGCATTTCAATTTCATCATTGTTATATCAATCAAGATAAGCTGAGGAAGGTATCTTTTGTATTGCAGGTTTGCCGAACGGAAGATCAAGTGGAGAATCGATCGAAGGAGCAAGCAAAAGCTAGGATCAAACGTCGTTAATAAGGTATGCCTTCAAGAACCTTGATCTCTTTCCTTTTATAGAAGCCTATGTGATATGATCAATGTATTGACCTGTCACCCCAGAAGTTGGTAGTGTCCCTCTCCTCGCTATAGGGTAAAAATCCCAAACAATAGACTGGCGACTCCGCTGGGGACTAGTTGATTTCTGCTCTAGGAGACCTAGTTAGCTTTCCTTCTATTACTTTTTGATCTTTTTGATCCTCTGAGAGGCTCTGTAGGTTACTGTAGCCTGTTTCCATTGCTTGACTCATCTCAGTTTGAAGTTTTAGAGCTTGTTTCAAACCTTCTCTGGCATGAACACTGGTATCCCTTGCACACAGTAGCGTACACCTACTGAAAAACGCTTCTTTACCTATTGCATAGTAGAGTACACCTCCCAGTGTGCATAGGTTTATGCACTGCACAGTAGAGTATTTTCCTGTAAGTCTCTGTTTGCTTTTGAGATTTGATTTTCACTTGTTTGGTTTGATTTTCAGCCTCTTGCTTTGCCTTCTTAACTGATCCTTGAGGTTTGTATGCCTTTGTTGAGTCTTTTTTGCCTCTCCTAAGTCCCTTAGGTCATCTTTTGCTTGCTTGAGTACTTTTGAGGTGTCTTGCTTGTTTGTGACTCTTTTTGAAGACCTTGCTTTGTTCCTAGTTGGACATAGCTGCTTGTTCATACCCTAGCTGCTTGTTGCAGGTACACAAACCTTTGTTTATAACATTTGTTGTTTGTGGAAACACTATCACACTTTGATGGTGTCTTGGCCTTTGATTTAGGGTTTGACCCCAAGTTGGAGTCCTTAGGGTGTTTTCAAAAGAATTTTGAGTCTAGACACTTTTCTGATTGCTTTTTCAGTTTTCAGTCCAAGTAAGTTGAAGTCCTTTAGTTTGCTTTCTTTCGAGTCTTTGTGATTAGAAGGCCATCTTTAGTTCACTTTCCTACCTTTTTTATTGGATTAGTGTTTTCTTAGGGTTCTTGGTGCTTTGGAGCAACCTTTGAGGTCTGCCTTTCCATTATAAGCGTCTCTTATCCCTGTTTTCTTTTCGCTTTGTTCCTAAGCCCAAATTTTTTTATGTGAAAAACTTTGTAGGACAAGTCTTTGTCAAGTCATCGAGTTGATTGTTGTGAGCCTTAGAGTTGCTTTTCCTTACTTACATTTCTCTTTTAGGTCTTACATGCTTCCATTTTTGAGTTCTTTTTCTCTTACATATATCATAAAAAAGAAAAAAAAATGAGTTTGGTAGTTTAAAGTAGTAAGACTTATGATCATTTCGAAGTAGCGTAGTTTACTTTGTTTTGAATTTGAAAAGAAAATAAAAAGAGACTTGTTTTAGGTTTGCTTAGTTTTCATTTTGGAAAGAACATAAACGGAAAAAGAAAAAGAATCTTTTGTTGTTTTGAAAGTTGTTTCATTTATGCACTTTACTTTCTGTAACAACCATGCCACACAATGCACTGCAACCTTTGAGTAAAAAACAACCCTTCAAAAGAATAATTAATAAAATTTATTAGCAACTTTTCTTTCTAGGGATGTCACTACATCAACTAGATTAGGCTAGGGTTTCGGATTAGAACACACTTTAACTATCCGAAACCATTTTCATTACTCAATAATCGTAGTGAGATTGTTTTTAGGTAAACCCATGGACATCAAAGTTGCTTTGGAAGCTCCACTGAAACCGGAGTTAAGCACTAGGTCTTGCGAAGGTGAAATAGTGAGGATACCCCTTCACTTTTCATTCGGAGCATACACCAAGGATGGTTCGCGTACGGGGATCCTTTTGGATTTCGGGCTTAGCTACCCTGCCCATGCATTCTAGTCGGACCTACGACTGTCCCCTAGAGCTTCTTTCATGTTAATGGTAGCCTTAGTATCTTGACTTTATGGATTCTTACAAAGGTGGCAGTGAAAGGCTATTTTCATTGTACTTAGGACAGATACAGAAGGTAACCCTTTTCAGTAATCCCGGGAGGGCGGTTTGGTGATTCAAACGCTTGCACCCAGAGGACTTGAACTAGATGTCGTATAACTGTTCTTCGATTCTCTACTATCTTGTTTTGGGCCCTGATCATCCCATACTTTCTATTGAGAGTATTCACCATCCTTGTTTTCCTGGTTTTGGATACTTAGGATTTTGTAGTGGCGTGCTCTTTGTGCCTCTCACCCTTAGTTGGCCTTAGATATTTCTGGCCCATTGAGTCGGAACTATGGATAGCATCCTAGTGAGCACCAATCAAGGGACCCCCGTTCAAGTGGATCCTTGTGCTTTTCCATTCATTGGGAACATTGGTACTCCCTTAATGGCTACCTTGAATCTTTCGGTATTCACTATTGGGCTACCGGTTTGGTTGTTTTCCACTCCGAATGCCTTGCATGCTCCTGATGCTTCTCAAGTAAGCACTTCACATCAAGAGCAGCATAACCCTATGCCTGCTTCGCCAGTATCATCTTCTTCTCCTCCTTCTACCTCATGTGGTGAAAGTAGTAATACTAGTAACCAGCAATCTAAAAGGAATAGACGGAGGAAGAATCGGAAGAAGATGCCAAAGCAAGGGGGAAACCACCCAGTCTCTAGAAGTCATGCTGGGGAAACCCACCCATCCTCTGAAGGTCATGCTGGGGGCATCCACCTAGCCTCTGGAAGTCATGCTGGGGGCACCTACCCAACCTCTGGAGGTCATGCTGGGAGGAAAATTTCAGTCACCGCAAATCATACTAGAAGTATGTCTTCAACCACTGTTTCTCATGTTGAGGACACGTCATTAATCACTGCTGGTCATATTAATGACAAGTCACCAGTTCCTGTGAGTCATATTGGAGACACTGAATCAGCCACTGCAAGTCATGCTGAGAAATTTGACATTGTCGACAGACCGAATAAATAGAAGCTTAAGTTCCCTTGTAAGTTTTGCAAGGGAGACCATCTTACTCACCGGTGCCCTGCTATTCCATAGGTGCAAAGAGTGTGGTCCATAGTTCAAAAGTATTCTGCTTCTGAGCAACCAGCCAATGCAAGTCATGCTGGGGGCAAGCTATCAACCAATGCTAGTCATGTTGAGAGTACTATTGTTGTTACGGAGTCTAAGCTTATAGGACACAAGCCAAATTTCCCTTGTAAACTTTGCAAGGGAGATCACCTTACTCGTCGGTGCCCTGCTATTCCAGAGGTGCGGAGAATGTGGTCCATGTATGAAGGATCCTCTACTCCTGAATTATCTATAGATTCCCAACAGCCTGATCAACCTTTGGCTGATGAAGTGGTTGAACCAATGCAATCTTTGGTCAACCCCACTCTTCCTTTGGAGAGTGAAGCGATTGAATCGATGCAATCTTCGATCGATCCCATCAGTCCCTCGGAGACTGATGCACCTGTCCCGAAAGTGTTCTACATTACCAGTTCGGATGTCTCTGAAAATGGGTCACTACATCTGTGCCGAGTGAACCCCTACCAAGCTCTGGGATCATTTCCTTTGATTGGAATAGTCTAACTGGGCCTCGTCTTCCTTCTGCTACACCTTTCCAGATAAAGCTTGATATCGGCAACCATGTGGTTCACCGATGTATTGTAGATGAAGGATCCTCTGTTAGTATCTTATCCCCCTATGCTTGGAAAGATTTAGGTTTTCCTAACCTTATTCCAACTGTTAATTGGCCGTTGACCTTCGACAGAAGACCTAGTGAACCGTTGGGATTCCTCCCTCAGGTACCTGTTACTTTGAGTGGAAAAGTAGTCTTAGTTGATTTTATGGTTTTAAAGGACCCCATGGATTTTGATATGATCCTTGGACGTGATTACATATATGCTATGCATGCTGTAGTGTCTACGCTCTTTCGTGTGATGTATTTTCCTCACAACGAAAGCATTGTCACTATCGATCATCTTACATTTGTTGATCCCTCTTATTACTTGACTATAGACTAGGTATGTCCCCCATCAGTAGGCACTACCATGTCACAATCAAATTATGTGGCATATTGTTCTTTGATTCCAATTGCTACTGAGAAGAAGCCTCTGAATTCATGCTTACCTTCTCGGGACTGGGTCCCCACAATTGACCAGGAAATGACTACATCTGAATGTTTAGATATGTGTTCTATCTGGGATGATATACTTCCCTCTGATGAAGTTTTCCTAGATTCTATAATGCAGTCTTCCATTCATTTGGAAATTGATCCACCATCGAGCAGTCTTACACCTTCCCTTCGAGCTTGTTAAAAACAATAAGGAGGTTCCAAGCATTCTTGTGCCTTCACTTCGATCTCATTAAAAACAGTAAGGAGGCTTTGAGCATTCTTCCACCTTCACTTCAAGCTCATTAAAAACAGTAAGGAAGTTACGAGCATTCTTCCATCTCTCTTTTGAGCTCGTTAAAAACAGTAAGGAGGTCACGAGTTTACTTTTTCAGGCTCGTTAAAATTTTATGAAAAAGATTCTTATGGAGTTCTCTATAAGATCTTATTAGACTCTTTAAATATGACAAGATTGCCGAGTATAGTTGTCATTTCAAACTCGTTAAAGGATTTGAAGCGACATTTGCTTAAGCATAAGTTTAACCCTTTTCTGGACTTTTGCGGATTACTTACGAAAAAGGAATACTCTAGTCATCCGTGGCTAGAAGAGTTCTTCTTCCATTGTTTTACACTTTTTTGGGGGAGGAGACTAACTGTATGAAAAAGGACCTTTTGGAGCCTTCTTTAGGGTTTTGAGGCTCTCGAAACATGAAAACACCAAGCGAGAACTCACCTACTCGGGTTCGATGTGAAATCCACTAGAGGGTAAATAGAGGATTGTTTAAGTTTTTCAGACTCTATAAACAGGAAAACACCGACGAGGATTAACCTACTTGGGATCGATATTAAAATCCACGAGTAGGTGTATGGAGTTATTGTTTAAGTTTTTCCGACTCCTTAAAATTGAAAACACCGGCGAGCAAGAACAGATCTTGGCTCGATATTAAAATCCAGAGATCAGTACTACAGAGTAATCTTCTATATCTTCTTCGAACTCTATAAACAATGAAGAAGGTCCTGAGTCTTCCTCCCATGGGCTCATTAAAATTTTCACATGGTTGGACTTATTGAGTTTTCATTCTTTTTTGGACTCATTAAAACAACAAGAAGGGTATTCTTTTATCTAAAAAGAATAAGGGATAAGAAGGGTATATCACATCTTTTCAGTTTCAAAGGAAGTTCAGTCAGTCCTATCCTTGAACACAACACCTATTTGAGTCTATCATTTCAGTTGGGTTTAGTTTTCGACCCTAGGGTGAACCTGATCTCCAAGTTGTTTACTCCCCTGGTTGGTTATTCTTCCAACCATATGGAGGGTCTGCTAATGTCTCCTACATTACAGGCTTATATTATTTTCCCATCATGTTGAAAACTTCCTAAGTCACTTTGTGTCATGCTCACTGTTCAAGGATATAGCCCGTGTCAACCATTCTGCAATTTACATTGACCTCATGTGTCAACCATCCTAGTGTCACTCTTGTTACATGTCCCACTCCACATCATCTCATACCATTTGAGTGTTCCTCGTTTTGGATGATGGAGGATGCCTTAAGGCCTCCCTTCCAATGGACTTCTTCCCATTGACATCAACTCATTTTGCTCTGGGAATAAAGTTTAGATTTTCGGTTAGTACCTTGGGGATTACAGTCATCGGTGGCAATTTTCCTCACTGTTGAATCATGAGAATACATCAATGTCTATTTTTTGACAAGTTCCTCAAGTGTTCAAATTCAAGTCCACTTATTCACACTTGTTGGATCATACTAGGTACCTCGGGCCCCATTATAATTATCGGTGGAAGCCATCGCGTTTGTTAATGGCATACATCAATGACCGGTAATCAAATGATACTCCCCATGTTTGACTTCAGCTCATTTATTCACATGGTTAGGGTTTGTACCTTGGGTTGTTTGGATGAAGAACTTGGGATTTTGATAGCATTACCTCATTATGTTATCACCCAAGTTGCACAAGACTGAGCCTCACTCATTTCGGCTCTTCATGAGACATAGATCCAGTTTGTTGTTATGGCTATGATCTCTCACTTTGACATGGATCCACGCTTGTATTTTAGTGGCCATGCTATATATACATATCCTAGTTATGTATTGGAGATCATGTTGTATCATGCTACACATCTATATGATGTCAAGATTGTAATTGCTCGCTAACCTTGATCGTTATTTCAGGTACTTTTGTGACTTGGTTCTACGGTTTCTTGCTCCTCCTCTGACCTGGAATTATAATGTATTTCGGCCATCGCTTCCCTCTGACCTCACACATTAGGGGGCATCTTTTATAGGTCAAATATGCACTTCTCCATCTGTGATCACCTTTAGCTATCGATTACACAAAAGGACAACTTGGATTGAAGAGCAAGATTTTCCTAGATGATGTATGGACTAGACTTACCCCTCTGCAGCTAACAAAACACTATTTTTACCTAAATTTTGACATGAACGCTACCCTACAGGCATAAGAGTAGCATTCACCTGCTAAAATATGCAACTCTACTTCAGTAGACTAGCGTTTTACCTACTGAAATATGCTACTCTGCTTCAGTAGACCAACATACACCCTCAAAAAACCTTGCAAACATTGGTTGTAAGCATGAAAGTTGCATATTGTGCGCTACTCCACTTAAAAAAACTCGCGTACATCTTAAAATGTAATCAAAAATATATTAATTTGATGAATTGGGATTAGTTGAAGTTGGTTTTGTAACTTCTCCAACCTCCCAATCAAACTACCTCTCGATCCAAACTGCCTACCTTGTCCCATAAATACAAGGGGGATAGATGAGAGAAGGGAGGAGAAAACTAAGCATCAAGGGTTGTTATGCTGAAGGAATTCCAAATTTAGTGTGAAGAGTAGGAGCCCAAAATCCGGTTCCACAAGCACTCTGAATGATTAGGTATAATTGTACTGATTATTTGCTTTTGACAATAAAGGTTGAAATACCCTTCCCATCCCAATCAAATGTCTAATGGATTGCATATTTGTTTGGATTAAATGCTTGATTGTATTTGATGTCTAAATTTCATTTCAATTTCATCATTGTTATATCATTCAAGATACACTGAGGAAGGTATCTTTTGTATTGTAGGTTCACCGAACAGAAGATCAAGTGGAGGACCGATCGAAGGAGCAAGCAAAAGCTAGGATCGAACGTCGTTAATAAGGTATGCCTTCAAGAACCTTGATCTCTTTCCTTTTATAGAAGCCTATGTGATATGATCAATGTATTTACCTCTCTCCCCAGATGTTGGTAGTGTCCCTCTCCTCTCTATAGGGTAAAAATCCCGAACAACAAATCTGATTCCAATACCCCTTCTTGCACCTAGTCTAGATTTCAATGAAGATAAGCTAGTTTCCCGAATATGTGTGGTAGATGAATGAGTATTGATCCAAATGAAGTGATTTATATTTATGATGTTAACTAATATGAAAAATTACTCATTCCAATATTAATATCATAAATTAGTGAGCCTTTCCGACTGTTTGGGAATTCTTAAATTTGGCCTAGTTGTGCAATCCTAGAAGGCAATTTTTCTTGTATGTTTGTGAGATCTCCTCATAACATTCCCAAGATTGTTGGAGTGAAAATAGGCTGTTAATTGGCTATTATTTAATGTTATTTTTCCTCCCTAATTCAAAATCCATCACCATTGGTTCTCAGTCAATGCTTAGCTAAAGTTCTAGTTTGCACATGTTGGGGTTCCTAGGAGCCTTGGAGTAGACTTCATCCTAGATGATGTTGAAACATTAATGGTCCCAGTACATTGTGAAAAGTTTCTAATATCTGGTATAATCCTCATCCCTTCCAGAGCCTTTGATTTTTCCTACCTGTAGTGAAACTAGTCACCAGAGTTCATTGTTTTTCCTCGAGTCTTGTAGGAGAATTAGATAGTGTATCATCAATCCTGGTTGGTACATTACACAATATGGGTTACAAAGGTATCCAAATAGGATGAACCACTTGTATTTACTACATATAGTATTACCCAACCATAGTTTTACCTATTGAATAATAGATCTCTATTCTATTTAAAGACATTAGAACATGTCTCTAGCCTAAACAAATCTACAAAAAAGTTGGAGGCATGAAGGCTCAAGAAAGAACTCTGATACCACTTGTGGTGTAAACTTAGAACACAACTAGGTATATACATATTTATAAAGAATAAAACCAAATACTATAATTCAAAATACCAAATACAAAGATAATTGAAATGAAATGATGCAGAATATAACCTTGCATTATGATAATACAATAGAAATAGATGTTCACTTACCTCTTAAGGTGGGGCAACATTTCACTTGAGAAAATATCCAAATACAAAAATATTTGAAAAAAAAATCGATACCCTCCTTACTCTTTAAATGGGATTTCAATAGACAAAACCCTAACTATTTGTGGTCTCATCATTAATCAGTACCAACTATTTAGTGGGCCTTAATCAACAAAAAGACCCTTTTTACATTAATTAATTTTCCACTACTATCTAATGGGCCTTACTCAAAGGATATGGATGCATAAATTAATTGACTAAATCCTATGTATCCTAAAGTAGATATCTTAGGTTGGGACCCTAACAAACCTAGTATCCAACTATTTAAGTGATATTGGGTATAAAAGTCCTTGGAATGATTTAAACCATAGACATAAACGAACATCAGAACCCTGGGTAATGATCAAAAGATATAAAAGACACATCAAAGAAATGGCTAGGTAATTATAGATGCACTTCTGAATGTCATTGTAGACCAAGAAAAATGAATATTGGTATTGACCATTTAAGGCATGCCAGTAATGCCAGTAATAGCTTATTGCTGAATTTCACCCAATTTTACTATCTAGAAAAGAATACATGCCTATATATTGTGATTTTACTAGATGATGATTACTTAATTTTGTAAGTTTAATAACATAGTAATATTATCAAATATATGAATACACTAGCATTGTATCGATATGTTGACTATACAAACACCATAAATTGTTAACTTTCTTATTGTAAGAAGAAATTATAATTACAAAATTACTAGTATCCTAAAGATTACGTCGAACTCATAGTATTGTATACCCAACTTAGGCTAACAAACTTAAATAGAGAATATCCACATACTAAATGGGGCTTGATGGTCTTCCTTGAATTAGATGTGATATTTAAGCATCATTGTGTGTATATTCATGCATACCAATGATTTGGACTTCATTAATAAATCAAGATAATAATGTTTGTGATGTTTGGTTGTTTTACATATGGTATGTGTTGAAATGATTATCATATTCATGATGTTATTTTTTCTTAGGAACACATGTAAAATGTGGTTGCATTCTATTTATTTGGATATAATTCTTTTGACGGTATGTTGTATCTTTGATTAATATATGATGAAGTGATATTTTTATGATTATATTTCATGATGTGATGGAATTGCATGTGGATCTTTGATAATGAGATGTTATTCATGGTGTTGTGATGACAACAATGTTGTGTTCTCGTGATGACATGTGACAATTAGCATGTAGGTAATTTTCTATTAGATGGTGACATTATGATTATAACTAATGCATTGATTGCATGTTCTGAGAAATTGATAGAAAATAATTCACCAATGGGTGGAGAGGGAAATCTCATTGAATGATATTGTGGGAGCCCATACCTACAATGGATAATATCTACAGAGTAATATGTTATTGGTTGGAGAGAAACTAAATCAATAAACTTATGATAGTGTTTCATTTGTCATGCACGATGCTTGATGGAAATGGTACCTATGAAAATTATTTCACAAGTGGATCTCCAACAACAAAACTAACCTCACAAGTTTTACACAGATCTATAGGAAAATAGAGAAGAAACATGTGAAAAGACATAAGAAGATTGGAACTCAATTGGAATACTTTCCATGCATATATTAATCATTAGTGTGTATACATTTATAATACATCCTCAATGGAGAAATATGTGAGGCTTAGGAGGCATTTGGAATCCACACATGTGGTGGGCTTATCTTGGAAGATTCACTAACCTAGACATGAGACCTAGTTTCAACTCCAATGAAATGGAAGTCTAATTGATGGTAGGTGGTATTTAACTAATGGTAGGTGGCTTGGAGGGCGTATTAGTCGGTTAATTGGCTATTGGTAGACCAAAATGACGCATTAGGGAGTTAGAGGCTCAAAAATAGCAAAGAGAGAATCTTAGGAGGGTGCATGAGTGAGTTAACTACTAGTGGTCTTCGGTGATGAAATCAAGGAAGGTGCTCAGGATCCCTAAATTTAAGGAGGCCCCTACAATTTAGGAAAATGACTCAACATGTCCCAAAAATCATGCATCAGTGGATAATGAGGCTAAAGATAACAAATCAATAGTCGGTGATAACCACAATGATGAGAAGTATGCACTAGGAAGTCAACTAAGGTGTGTATGCACTAGGAAAAACAAAAAGGTTTTATGGATAATGTCTAGATGGGTAATTTATCCCAACACCCCCCTTAATCCTGAATTATGTGAGGAAAATCATAATTAGGGCCCTGGTAAAAAAGACCAAAGGTCACCCTTTACAAAAAAAAATATTTGTCCTTATTAACTGAGGAAAGAGGGAAAACCCAATGGGAACAAAACCTCCCCTCAAAATAGGACATGACACAGAAATGATAAAGGTCTTCAAAATTTATTCTTATTCACTTGACTGAGTTGAATGTATTGCTTCTTGGTGAGAGACTTGGTGAAGATGTTGTAGATGCCTTGATCATGCACAATTTTTTCAATGTAGTGTCGAGAAAGAACAAGTGTAGGAGCCCCTTTGAACTCATATTAGATTGATAGAGGAACATCAAATGAATTCTTATTGATGTGAACACATACATAATAATATCTGAAAACATAATCAAAGATGGGAAAAATATATGTGCACTCTCCTATCTAAAATGCATCAATGAACTCATCAGGATTAGTGACATGTGCAGCTGCATAATGGACAATGCAGCCATGTATCTTCTTCTGAAACTGGTTGATCGCCTTCCTAAATTCACAATCGATCTTATGAGGATCTGAAACAACAAAATAGGAATCATATGGAGCATCAAACATCAATGGTGAAGTGTCTCCATGAGTGATTAGGATCACAGAAAGAAAATATTTTGCAACCAAATTATACTAATTATTGAGTGAACCTACAAAGTCTTTAGACAATGTAACCTTGAACTTCGAGCCAAAAAGGGATATCAGGTCCAAAAATGTGGAATATCAGTCCAAACAGATCCAATTTGATGGAATCCCAACCACTAAAATATATGAAAGAATGGAATGCAACTGAAACAACTGACATAGTTTCTGAAACCATGGGTTTGTCAACTGGCATACTTGGGGGTTGAGGAGTCTTTTCTGAATCCAATGGTGGGAAGGATGGATGTGTGGGCCATACAACATGCTTATCAAATTCTGAATCAGATATTTGATAGGAATGATTTGAATGGACTTGAAAATATCTTTCGGAAGGAAAGTCAGAAACATGTGAAAAAACACAAGGATTGAGAGGTGGTTTCGGTGGACTGACTGGAGATTCTTCCAAGGAAGCAATGGAGATTTGTGATTCTGATATATTAGAATGTGCATCTAAATCAGAAATATCATAAGCATAAGAAAGTGGTTTTACTCGATCACTCAAAGCATAAAAAGGATTACCTTCATGAGTAGCACTAAGATAATGTTCTTGGTGAGCAACAAGCTTTTGTGGTTCTATCTTTCTTGTAAAATTGAGAGCATCAATGTTATGCCTTTCAAGCAATTGAGTCATAATGTCCAATTTCTTATTCATACATGATTTCTCAAAATGGAAACCTTTGTTGCAATAAGAACACTTGGATCCACTTTTCTTGTTCTTCTTCTTGGAATTGGACCCTTCATCAGTTCAAATATTGAAACCCTCATCATCTAACAGCTTATTCTCTTTCAACTTTTGCTTTAATTTCCATTCTTGGCTCCATAACCAGCAAGTGCAAGTTCCTTGGAGGATTTCAAAGATCCAATATGAACCAACTTGTCTTTCTCTTTGGTGAGAGACTCTATGAATATGCTTAAGGATGGAATTTTCCAACTTGGAATTGCTTGCTTTGTTGCATAAAATGTTGAGACAAATACTGAGTACTGAGGACCCAATTTGTAACGTCCCCAGCTTAACCCTATTGCATTAATATTGTAAATGATGTAAATATTGTTATTTAGTCATGGTGAGGAGCTCAAGGCCAAGGCCCCGCCATTGATTTAATGTTCTATGTATCGGCAATTAGAATAGATGCATAGAGTTCTTGTGCTAGGGGTGCACAATGTAAAATCGGACATCATGTAAATATGTAATTTTAATGAAAAACCCACAATCAACTATGCAATGCAAAAAAGAGACGGGGGCATGATCTTTACAAGGAATAGGGAGGGAAAAATAGCCAAACCCTTGAGCCATGGTGTTAAGCCATTTCATTGAGGAAACCCATGAACTCTTGACTACCCATTTGGTCTCATGCACCCAATCATTTAATCCTTCCAAGAATTGGTTGAGACAATAAATGCCTTGGGATGGGAGAGGTATGGCTGTCAATTTTCGTGCATGGGCAAGCCATCAACTTGGAAAATCATGTTTTTGCTTGTTGGGCAAGAAAACCCCCACGAAATTGGCCCAAAAGCCATTCTTCACCCATGGCATTCATTCTCTCACGCAGTATGAGCCTGTTGGGGTTCTATCCTTCACGTTTTTCACCATTTTCCTGTGTTTTCCATGCCCATAAACTCGTTTTTGGTTAGCTCATTGGCTGGGAGAAGAGAGCCACGATTTTTGGGGTTATGGAGGCCGTTTTTTCCCACGAAATGCCCATGAGTATTCTTCTGAAAATGAATCTGCTCTCCTGGGGTTGATTTCCCCTTTTCTCCTTTCGTTTTGGTTGCCCACGTTTTTCTAGAACCGTTAGAAACCCATTCTTGGGAACTTCACTATAGAACCGTTTTTCTCATGCCCAGCACTTACTCTTTTTGCTGTTATATGCGTCCATCTCCTAGCCACCTCAGAAACCCAACTGCTAGTTGGTATGGCTGATTCTGGTGTATCTATGGCTATGTGAGACCCTGTTGTTCCCTAGTTCCTTGTGGAGATCATGCCCAGCTCGGGGGGTGGCAATGGTGCTGAGAGATTGAAGAGCACACTGGCCTATGGTTGGGTGGAACGTTGCAGAAGCGTAGCTGGTTGTTTGGGACTACTTCATTAAGATAAGTATTCTCTTGGGCTATCTTTCAATTGTTTAATTGATGAATATCTTGAATGTATGATGGATGTGTTAATGAATTTACTTCCGCTGTGTATTCAAATGTTTATTCAATTGCATATGTTCATCTTCTTCTTAAATTGAATGTTTAATGACTGATTTATGGGGCTAGATGCCCGGTTTAACCTCACGATCCTCTCCATCTAGCTGGTAGGATGGGAGGGGACGTGACACAATTTTGATAGGATGGAAACAATGAGCTGCTAATATTTGTTCTTAATCCCACATTGCTTGATATGAATCACTATTGATTTGAACTTTGAGATGAAATCTTGCATAGTGTCGAAACTACTCGGACTCACTGAGATCAACTCATTCTCCAATAAATGACCTCTTAGCTCATCTTGCTTTCCAAAGAGGGACTCAATCTTGGTCCACACAAAATTTGGAGTTGTTAAACCATCAAGATGAAATGGAAGATCCTGGGAGATGCTGAGACAAAGAAAACCATAAGCTTCATCCAATCTATTAAACCACTTAGATTTCTCAACAATAGCATTTGGTTCATTTTCTAGAGACCCTTACTTCAAAGTAGGACCTCCAATTTGGCCTTCCATTCAAAATAATTGAATGGAGTCAAGATCATGGCTTAAAACTGATCCATGCTTTGCTAATTCACTCATGGTGAGACAATAACCTACAAAAAACACTTTGAAAAGACTTTGCAAGAAATTTTTATATCAACAAACTCAATCTCTACTGTGACATTCAACACATTTTGGAGTGCATCACACCTGGGTAGATTCCAAAGGATTGCTCCAATGGATTCAAGGAAATATCCCTAGGATTTGTGTGGAACCTCCACAACTTCTAATGCATAAATGGAAGTAACTAAGATGAACTAGATAGTTGGACCACTCTGATACCATGTGAAAATTCTTTCATAGGTGGATCTCCAACATCAAAACTAACCTCACAAGTTTTACACAGATCTACAGGAAAATAGAGAAGAAATAATGTGAAAAGACACAAGAAGATTGGAACTCAATTGGAATAACTTCCATACATATATTAATAAAAAATGTGTATACATTTATAATACATCCTCAATGTAGAAATTTGTGATCCTTAGGAGGCATTTGGAATCCACACATGTGGAAGGATTATCTTGGGAGATTCACTCAACTAGACATGAGACCTAGTTGCAACTCCAATGAAATAGCAGTCTAACTTATGGTAGGTGGCAATTGACTGATGGTAGGTGGCTTGGATGGAATATTATTCAAATAGTTGGTTGCTGGTAGACAAAAAGGGCGCATTAGGGAGTTAGAGGCTCAAAAATAGCAAAGAGAGAATCTTAGGAGGGCGCATGAGTGAGTTAACTACTAGTTGTCTTCGGTGATGAAATCAAGGAAGGTGCTTAGGATCCCTAAATTTAAGGAGGCCCGTAAAATTTAGGAAACTGACTCAACATGTCCCAAAAATCGTGCATCAGTGGATAATGAGGCTAAATATAATAAATCAATACCGAGTGATAACCACAATGATGAGAACTATGCACTAGGAAGTTAACTAGCATGTCTATGCACTAGAAAAAAAAGGTTATATGGATAATGTCTAGATGGGTAATTTATCCCAACAGTACCATCTTGAGAAAGTGAGAATTGTTTATAATAGATACATCATGCCAAAGTCCAAAAGAAGAGTTGTACTCACTAGTGGATTTGTGTGGTTGAAATCCAATGCTTGAGGATGAGTATTTGGTTGGAGTTGGGGAGCAATTTCATGTCATATTTTCAAGATGACTACATACATGAGTTACTATACCATACCATATGCCTACTTGGGTAGATAAGGCCTCGAGTGTTGGGGACCCAGAAAGGTCGCTAGTCTTCAAGCTCAATGCCCAAAGTTGAGAAGATAGATAGATTTGTACTCAAATCTCTGAAGTTGTGATGAGGACTTTCGATATCTTTTGTAGTCACTTGAGTGGCTCTTATACTATTTTAAAAAATTGTGACTATCAGGAAGATACAAGAAAAAAGTGAAAATATACAAGTAACATAATTAAAATTAACATCAAAACAAAGTTTCTTAAAGTGGAGGATAATGTAATACTATATATATATATATATATACTTTGATCTTATACTTTGGTAATGAAAATAAATGAATAGGTAAATAAATAAACAACAACAATTAATAATATAATAAATAAATTTATTAAAACAAAATTCTAAAATTAGATAAAAAATGAATTTAAATAAAATAGAAAGAAAGAAAAACTAACTAGAGATGCATTATTACATTAATAGAATTTCAAAATATTACTTAATGGATGCTAAGAAGGTCACGAAGGCATATTTTTCTTTGAGCATCTTGACCCTTGTGGAGGTTTTATTTGGAGCTTGGGATTCAAAATAAATATATAGAAATAAAAGTTTAAATATGTTATTGATCAAGTGGGCAAGTATTTAATGCCCCCCACACACACATGCCCCTATGGCATAGAATATATGGTGAATGGATGCGTTGTTAAGGCACTCCTTGTGTAAGGTCACTAGTTTGAAACTCTATGGGTACAATCCTTACCAAAAAAATAAAAATAAAAATAAATGAATAGTTAAATAATCAAATAGTCACTTAATGGATGTTAAGAAGGTCACAAAGGCATATTTTCCTTTGAGCATCTTGACCCTTGTGGAGATTTTATTTGGAGCTTGGGATTTAGAAGAAATATATAGAAATAAAAGTTGAAATGTGTTATTGATCAAGTGGGTGAGTATTTAATACCCCCCACACACACACATGCCCATGGGGCATAGAATAGATGGTGAATGGATGTGTTGTTAAGGAAATCCTTGCATAAGGTCATTGGTTTGAAACTCTCTGGGTACAAGCCTTATCAAAAAAATAAAAATAAAAATAAATGATTAGTTAAATAATCAAATAAATACTAATTCATTAAGAGAGAATTCTAATTTGAAAAATGGATTTGAGAAAAAAAGATAAATAAATAAAAGGTAACTAAATATGCATGTGATGCATGGGAATTTTTACATGAATATACTTTTATAATACTATTTAATGGATGTTGAGAATTTGGTGAGGGCATATATTTCTTGGAACATCTTGATCCCTATGGATTTTCTTTGGAGTTTGGGATTTAAAAGATAGAGATAGAATAAAAAGATAGCATAGGCTATTGATTGAGGGCACAAGGGATATCAATTGTATTAATTGGTAGGTTGGTTGGGAGAAGGCTCTCCCCCCATGCTTGGTTTCCTTGTTGGATGTTGTACATGATGGGGATTGGTAGAAACTAGACTATTCCATCGTCACCTTGATTGTAAGTTGATTTCCTTGCAAAATTGTTAGGTATTCCTTCGAAAAGGTTTCTTTATGTTTTTAATTAAGTTCATTGTTATTATTAATCATAATCATATTTAATATATACGATATCATCTATATGTTGTGTTGTTCATTTGCATAGTTTTTACAATTTTATGTCATTACAAGCACATGTTCTCCCACTGTCCAATTCTATTGAATCCCTTTGAAGTGGTGTAAGATGCAAGTGGATATGTTATGGGAGAGCTCGTGATGCAAGGAGGAAATCCAATATACTATCAATCTAAAATGTTTCATGGAATAATATTGAACTACCTCACATACAAAAACGATCTATATGATCTAATGCAACATTTTAAGAAATGGAATCATTATCTGATATGCAAGAAAACCATTATCCACGCCAATCACTAATTGCTATAATATTTGCAAGCCCATGGTAAGCTTCAGCAGACAAGACACTACTTAGTACTAGGATTTTTGCAATAACTCCATCTTATCATCAAGTATAAGAAAGGAAATATTAATAAGTTTGCATATAATCTTTCAAGGCCACCCACACCCAATCTCACTACTTTGGGTAATCTTATGTATATAGAGCCTTTTACACACAAGGCATACCAAGTGTAAATAGAATATTTGGACTTCAAGGATCTATTTCAGAAGCTACAAATCCATTTTATTGAATAAGAAGGTGATAGCAAGGTAATGTAACATATATCGAATGGTATTCTCTACAATATGGATAATATTCTAATCTATAAAGGAGAAATATTGCAACTTATCAAAGAGGCATGCACATACAAAGTTTGAAATCATTTTGTGTTTGGAAAACAATGGTCAATAGACAAAGGTAGGTGTATTAGCCCAAACTGAAATATGTAACTTTCTTTATTATACGATGCATAGTTTGTTGTACCAACAAATCGAATAATAGGAAACAAGGTTTAAACCATCGCTTACACATGCCTATTAACCCCTAGGAGCTAATATCCGTGGATTTTATGGGTGGGTAGGAAACAATAGGGAAGTATGTTACTATCTATTTATGGTAGTCCATGGGTTTACTAAGACATGCATCCTCACACCTTGTAACATAACCATCAAGGAAAAGATGTAACAATCATGTTTCTTGAAAGGGTTTAGGCACACTTTAGGATACCAGTTAGTAGCATCATCTCATATAGAGATAATAAATTTATTAGTGCCCTCAAGACTTAAATTTGGGATAAAATGGTCTCCAAATTGAAGAAATATACAACTTCATCCACAAATAGATGGGAATAGTGAAGTAGTGAACAAGACATTGGTTTATCTTTTAAGGGTTAACAATGAGAAGAATTCAAGGACATGGGATGAAAATTTGATTTATATTTAGTAAACTTATAACAAAGTAGTCCACAATTCCACCAATAGTGCAACTTGATTTTGATATTTCCACATTCACCTTTAGATGTTGTCTATTGAAAATGTGGAGGAGCAAGGGAAGAAACCATAGGAGAAGAATTAAAGGTTGTATTAATAAGGAAGATCCATTTGTAAGTATAGTAGACAATCAAGTGGTCACAAGTGCAAGGCTCATCATGACCAACACATAGTTGAGGAGAAATTCAAGGTAGGGTAATGAGTCTAGTTTCATCTTATTAATAAAATCTCATAGGTTCTAGGTAATAAGACCAAGTATTTACATTATGGTTCTTTCAAAGTGTTGCAATAGGTAGGTGTTAATGCCTACAAATTCAACCTACCTCCATAAATGCACATTTACTAAAAGTGAATGTGGAAAATTTGAAACTCTATGAAGCTTTAATATTAGACCAAGAAAATGACAAGGACGTCTTACCTAAAATAGAGGAAATAGAACTAGAAGCTTAGGCATAGTTACTTGAGGATAAAGTTTTGAAAAACATATCCAAAACAACTAGATAACTATGATAGTAAGATTTTTGGTAGGTTGGGTTAAGAGGACAACTTATAAGCAAGAATAAGTAGTACTATAGGAGAACGCAAAGGAAAACCTTCCTCATCTCTTTCAGTAAAATATTTTTGGGACTAAAATTATCCCAAAATGGAGAGGTGTGATCTAAAATGGGTCATTGTATAATTTGTCATCTATTTTAGTAATTTCTAAGTGGAAATGTTGGAACCAAGGACTTCCAGGGGAAATATTTTTAAGGTAATTTCTATTTTGGTGATTTGGGGCCCTAAAACTTCCAATGCTAACTTGGGGCATTAAACGATCATTATTAGGGTAAAAAATTTGTTACCAAAATTTTAGACTTGCTCCATCTATTCTACACATCGAGAGATTTCAAGAAACAAAATATCACTTCAGTCAAAGTATATTCGAGGAATTTAAGCCTTCCACAAGTTGACCTATGATTTGACCACCCTGGTACTGATTGGATACCATGTTAGCTCCCATTACTTACACATGTAGACCTAGTCACATGTAGACATTGAAGAGGATTCTAGAGGTCCAAACCCCAAGACCTTAAAAAGAGCTGAGGAATAAAAAAACCTAACCCTAACCATAAACAACTATAATGACATTTCAAATATTGGGCTACTAGAAAAGGAAGGGGTTATGTCCCTATTTTATTGATTTGTTATTCTATAGTTGAGCAAAGAAAAGTAGTCGGATATTATGAGTAGGAAAGAGGAAGTAGAATATCGTATAGTATCCATTCAATACAGATCATCTATTGCAATTCCATGGAGAGTTCATATTTCTTTATATTTGCATTTAATATTTGAGTTGAAGAAAAGAGAAAGGCATAGTTCTTGCCTTCTAGATAGGTTTTCCCATATTGGGTTTCTAATGGAACATCTTGTGTTCATTGTGGGGATGGTGTGGTATTTGTTTTTATAGATTATTTAATTACATTTTCATTTTCTTTAGTAACTTGTGCACTATGTTTGTAATGTAAATTTTTTAGGTTTCCCTTTGGGAAAATAGGTAGAAATCCACACAAAGACAGAATGATAGGCGTCAAAGCACATTTCTCATTAATTCAAATGTTCAATATATACATTAAGATGTCCCTTGGATCAATCTTCCAAGGTGACTCTTGGACTCCCTAGTGAATCTTGGTATCCCTTGCACAATAATATTCCTCACACCAAGGATTGGATCCAACAAATCCCCCCTTAATCTAAAGGGGTGTATCTGAGTCCAAGAAAAAGAGATTAGAATAACTAGAAGTGGACAACTACCACTTGTTGAACATTTCCATCTTAACAATCTGAATTTCCAAGCAAGTTAGTAGAAGATAACTTCTCCTAATAAGTACAAGTCTCTCTAAAGAGGTGGTTTTGGTTGACCACCAACCAAAGGGGCTAGCAGAAGCTAGAATATTCTACTATGCAAGTGGTTTAACGCTAACCACAAAATATTGAACTTGGCACGAAGGCTTAGAGGTTCTGTTTAGAACTTTGCTTGAAGGCTCAAATGTAGCACCCCGTTTTTTACCCCAGAATGTAATTATGTAAATATGGATAATATGGAAGAAATCCCAACATGAGCAATGTAATTAAGTACATTTTATATTTAATATAACACATGACTACTACAAACAAATAAGGACAAAGAATATATGGGGGATACCCTTCCACAAGGGGGGCAGTGATCTTACTAATTCTAGGACTGGAGGGGGAAAAGATGTCCAAATCCCAAGTATGCCACTTGTCCAAGTTTCCTTACAAAAAGGGGAAAAGTATACAACCACATGGAATCCAAGTGGCTAGTTCCTGTCATCCTTGGTGCCACTTGGAGAGTCTCACCCATGCATATAAAAAGAGAGAGCTATCCCATCATGGATTCATTCCTAGAGGTAAGATACACCCATTTTGTCTAGAGACCATTGTTCCATCATTCTTCCATGTCTAAACCTTCATTTCTATAAAACCTATACCCCCAATGGTTGTACAACCATCACTGGAACAGGGAATTGGAGATAGACCGATAATAGTGTTGAAGAATGTAACTTCAGAAGATATTCTTATTTGTATTATTTGTGTCATTTGTATCACTTGTATTGTACACCCTACGAGGATTATTATTGATGTAATTGACAATGTAAAAGTCATTGAAAGAGTCAATGTAAACCCTAACTACTAGGTCAGCCTGGAAATATCTAGAAAATAATATTTTATTGTAAATTGTACAGGTCAACCCAGTTAGGAGAGTCAAGTCGGCCCTATTGGTAAAAAGGTCAAGTCAATTGATTAGTATAAATGAGGAGCTCACCCTACTCATTTGGACACAAATCTCACTCATTAAGTTCACATGAGTAGGAGAGATAGAGTCAAGTGAGTAGCTACTTTTGGGGTCTTCTTTTTTTTGGGTCTTGCACGAGGAATACTATTGTACATTCTGACGAATCTATATAGAAGAATTTTGTTGGGGTTTATGCCCCGACATGGTTTTCCAAGGATAAATTATTGTGTACTATTGTCTATGTTGTAAATATAACATGGTATCAGAGTAGGCCTAAAAGAGAACATTGTACAATCGCAACACTGCTACAATTGCAACTATTGGCGATTAGGGCTTCATGCTTGAAACCCTAGAAGGAAAAATCTAGTCATATGGGAATTTTCCCTACAACTCGCTTTTGGTGAAGTTCTAGGAGTTGAAGCTCAGATATGCTGAAGCTAAAATGATTATGTACCTTTTTTTAGGGTTTCAGCCTCAGATTTGTTGTACTTTAGGAGATATGATCCATGCAAATCAAGGTTACAGCCTCTTCCAGAATTCAGTTTTAAACAGGTGACTAGGGATAATTGCTATATCTTGGGATAAGAAGATCCAAATCGAATTTTGTAATATTTTCCAGAAATGCCACAGACTGTAGTTTCTCTGGTACGTGTTTCAGAACACAAAGTTGTTGGCAAGCGGTTTGGTGAGGAACAATCATAGCATCATTGATGCTGCGACACGTCAGAAGAGGTTGTGGAAGGAAGAAGGATGCATTATTTTATGTATTTTTTGGAGTCGTTTGTACTGCAGAAGGTGGGTTTTTGGGTCATTGGACCATATGAGATGTATTTTGAGTTAATTGTACTGCAGAAGGTGGGATTTTGGGTCATTGGACCATATGAGATGTAATTTTGAGCTAATTGAGGCAGAAGTCGCAAACATGCCGGTGGGAGCATCAGTCGTCGTCAAGAAGCATTGAGGGGGTCAACATTCTAAGTCCTTGCAGAGTAAGAGGCAACTTAGATCATCTACCGCAGGGGTAGGAGAAGCTCAGGTATAGGTAGGGCAGTCCAATTGCCGCGTTGATGAGTCTACCCCATGGGAGGGACTGTCGGTTGTTGACATCCTTGGGTACCTCCCTCCCAGTCGATTGGACGCAACCCTGCGTAAGCTGAACCCGAAGCAGAAGTATGGTGTGAAGATGCTGGTGCTCCTTGTTGGAATGGAGTTCTCTGCTGATATTGTGCCGGTGTTGATGTGCCTACGGTATGACGATCACGATATGGTGGCCTACCCATACATTGCATTGGCCCCATATGTTCTCGAGTCATGCCTTACCGCAATGTCGATTGTACAGGACTGGACGCAAGGATTGAAGCAGGTCGGCTTGTTAGGGCTCATTAACATGCTGCATTTCGGGCAGATGGTGGAAGTTAACGCGTGTGTGAAGCAACTCCTTGCATGTTTCCATGGTGGTTCCTTGTGGCTGGACAGAGAAATTCCGGTCACTGTCGATTTGATTTCGTACATTACCGGACTACCCAAAGATGGAGTCAATCCGTCGCAATACTTCCAAGGGAAGGAAAACAACAAGAAGCGGGCAGGTCAGCTGGTGAATAAATATAGCTTGGAGACGGATGGACGTGGGTATCGCACCAGCAGTATTAATGATCAGGAAGTACTCACCGGCACCAAGATTTTATCTTGCAAAGTGGTTAGGGGGGGTCATCCTAACCAGTGCAACTAGGGGATTGTCGCATGTGTAGTACAATGCGCGGAGGGCATCCAAATGAACTGGTCCTTGTTTCTGTTGAACCAAATTGCAGAGAATGATGCGGCAGTTTAGGCCAGTAAGGGCTCGTTTACATATAGTTGGCTATTGCTCTTGATTTCATTCGTGGCTTGGAAGGAGCCCAACATATACCAGGGAATGGATGTTGAGGCTGCAAAAGAGCGACGGGGTGCGCGCTATCAGAACTTATGGTATGTATGGGAGCCAGAGTGACTCCAGGATTTCCAGTTGTTATTTTGGCTCTATTGGGAGATGCTTGGTGATGCAGCGACAAAGGTACCGTGGATATTTGAAGACACTACGGCATGGTTTAAACCGATCATGGAGTTTGCTGTTCGGTCGCATGCTATTTATGTGCATGCAAGGCGTGACCCTGGTCAGCAATGGCTGCTGACCCCTTACAAGGTAACGACGAAAGCATTGGATGCCATCATAAATGATTGGCCACCGGAATGGCGCAAACTTGTGGCATTGGCCGAGATTGAGGCTGGCGGGCCGGTGAAGGGTCCAGACGATCGCATATCAGTACATGACCCGCACAGCCATCATGATTCTGATCAGGAATCAGTTAAAACACCGACAGATGCCGACAGTGACCGTGCCTTGGAAGAGCACAGAAGAAAAGGGCACCAGGACCCAGCGACAATCAGTGGGCTTCCCCTATCGGTGGAAGCACACTTGGGTCGACTTATACAAGCAATCACCGATGCATCGACCGCAGCAGCTCAGAAGATGACCAGGGCAAAAAATGAAGGATTCCATGCACTCACTACTTGTGTGGACTCTGTGTATGACATGGTTTCGCGAAGGGCACTAGAAGATGCAGTGAGACCACAAGTTAGCATAATCAACACCGAGCCGTGGGTTAGGAATGTGGAGATTCCCCCGATTGCGATTGTGACTGAAGACGAGGCTGTGAACACCTTGATGTAGCAGTTGAAAAAGGTGACCATCAATGTGAATGCATTTCCTGCGAAAGCGTTGACCACTATGCAGGAAGCTACCATCCAGGAGATGACAGACCGACTGCGGGAGATTAGTGGCATGCGCGTACGATTGCAGGAGAGTGAGGCCGATGTGAAGTACGCCACTGAAGAATTGAACAACAGGGCTGCTTCAACATGACAAGCTGTGGACGAGATCGAGGAAGATATTAGGAAAGAATGATTTGAGAAGGCTCGTGCAATCGAATAATTGAAAAAAGAGTAGGACCGCCTCATTGCCAAGAACGCTAGTATGTGGGATGACAGTGTACGGGTTGACCGGGCCATCACGGAAGCTTATCAGCATGTGCCGGAGCCCACTGAAGAGGTGGATGTGCTCCAACGGGTGCAGCAACTAGGGGATACCATTGTCCAGTTGCGGCAGGAGAATCAAGAGTTGAAGGCTTAGCTGAATCCCGGTACACCTCAAGTTGAAGTCGACGACAGAAAAAGGGCGATTGAAAAAGTTGCAACTCAGCTCGAGGACCTGGAAAAGGACGCGACGAAGCTACATCCAATACCGCACAGTTCTGGAGCCAAATTGTCCAGGATGAGTAGGTTGACCAGTTGATCAAGTATTAGCAGGACGTAGAAGGACAGTTGGCAACCCTCAAGGAATCCATGCGCACAATGCCACCCATGGAACAAGTCACCAAGTCTCAGGACTTAAAATAATTGCAGCAATGAGTTACCAAGGCTGATGAGCGACAGAAGAAGTGTGATGCGCAACTGGAGCAGTTTCAAGATGTTGGGGGACAGTTCATGACCAAGGCTGGTGAAGCGCTTCAGGCAGTACAGAAGGGTCGTCAACAGGTGACGGCAAAGCTCATTGCACATCCATCTGTCGAAGATGTGGTCGACAGTCAGGTGGTGGCTACGGAAGTCAAGGAAATGGTGACGACAATCGTGCAGCAGTACGAAGACTTCAAAGTGAAGACCATAGAATAGACCATGTCCAGCTGACGTGGTTCAAGGACGAGCCACAAGATTGTGTTGGGGGCTTGTTGGCTCGCGGTTTGGTGAGGAAGAATCGCAGCATCGCCGATGCTGCGACACATCAGAAGAGGCCGCGGAAGGAAGAAGGATGCATTATTTTATGTATTTTTTGGAGTCGTTTGTACCATAGAAGGCGGGTTTTGGGGTCGTTGGACCATATGAGAGGTAATTTTGAGCTAATTGTACTGCAGAAGGTGGGTTTTTGGATCATTGGACCATATGAGATGTAATTTTGAGCTCATTGTACTGCAATCGGCGAGTTTTTGGGTCATTTGGACCCTGTCAGTTAAATTTTGGGTCATTTGTCCAAGAGTCGGTTAGGAAGTTGTTAGTAAGTGGAAAAGCATTGTAAAGGCGAAAGCCTACATATGGACAGAAAGTTGTAGGTCGTAGGATATCTTGGAGATGCGTTGTTGCATATGTTCTGAGATCAAGAGATATCGTTGAGATCTGGTTTTGCAGAGATGTTGTATCAGGGTTTTTCTAAAGTAATATGACATGACAAAACTGTTTGGTGAAATTCCCTATGTACCTTTTGTGTTAATGCATGTTGTGATGATTTCTTGTTGCAGTTAATATTTTAATATTATACTGTCATGATGAATGTCTATGTTGAATAATGTTACGAATACAAATGATGTTAATCATGAATGCATAGATTTGCTTGGATGCTGCAATAAGTGGGTAATTGTTGCCACAATCATTCTCCTTCATTCGGAGGAAACATGGTTCCGTCTACTCTCCCTTGATCAGCTCGGGTGAGACCTCACCTGCTCTGCAGGTGTTGCTGGGTAGGGTAAAACCTGTGTGGGCCGGTGCTTAGGGAGATCGCGGTGGGTTGGTGTCGACAGTGATGGGAATCCCTATCGATTGGGTTTGAGTCAACGAAAGTTTAAACAGTGACACATGAAAGTTTGTCCAAGTTAATTATACTGAAATAGTCCATAAACAGGTCACCTTGGGAAACTTAGCATAAGTTCCATTTGGTGAATCCAATATTGATATAACATGTGGGGTTAGACAGAGGACAAATGATACTACCTTAGGAAAAAGTTTCAAACCTTGAGGGAGGGTATTTTTTAAGGATTCTAATATTAAACTTAATTATAGTATTTTAGGCGATTATTTTGTATTGAAAAAAACATATATAGATAGGTAGGCGAATATTAAACCTGAAACCTACAATTTACTATTAAAAAATGAAAATTTTGGCGAATATTATGATAAAAAAAACATATTTTATGTAAATATAGGCGATATTAGAGACTAAAAATGATCAAAAAGCGAATTTATTTTTTGAAAAAATACCAAAAAATACCCCATTGTCGAAATTTTGCCCCTACAAATTACCCTGCCTTGAGAAGCATAAATTTATGAGATACATCAAAATTAAGACCGAACAATTTAGTAGAAGAAATTGAAGAAACTAGGGCATCAAATATTTTGTAGTTCTGTCCACAGATTTGGGAAAAGGAGTACATTTTTCAACTCGCCTTGAGAAGGTGCATATTTCTATCCAATCATATTTACAAGTCACGAAAGTTGAAAAATTAGGGTTTCTCTGTCAAACCCTAGGTCCACCAGAAGCAGTTTTCTAGAAAAGCATTGAAGAAAACATCCAATTGAAGCACTCTCATTGGTAATTCCTATTCTCTCTATTTCCATTTGAGTTTCTCATTTTATCAAGATGACAAATAGTACCAAGCTTGAGGACAATCTTGAAGGAGATAAGAATTTTTGGGCATGGAATTATAGAGTACTTATTATACTAAAAGAGCATGATTTGGAGACAATGTATGCAAGAAGAAGCTCGATTGATAGCAAGAGAAGAGAATATGGGTGAATATTACAATTAAGTCCTAACAGCTCATGCCAAGCAGAGAAAGAACAAGAAGAAAGAACATTCTCACAAGAATAAAAGATTTCAGAAGAAGGACCTCTCACAGTTCAGATGTTTCACCTGTGAGAAGAAATGACACTTTGTGAAATATTGTCCCAAGAAGAAAGGAAAGAAGAAGAGACACCATACTCACATCACAGCAGATGATGAACCAATCAAGAAGAAAGCTAAAGCAGGTTCCTCCAATGATGAGGAACATGTATTTTGATGTAAAAGGATTCAAAACAGGATTTTTGAAGTTGAAGAACCTCTTATCCATTTTACCATTGGATAAGAAGGGATGCAGTTGTGATTGGTGATGAAGAAGAAGGGACACATAGATTCAGAACTAGTACATAGTTTCATATGATCTATGGTGTAGAATACTTGCTCAACATTGTCAATCATAAGAAAGAAAGGAATAGGTCCTCAGAATTATATGATGGAGTAGAGCACATTTTCATATCACAGTAATTCCTGCAAGGAGACGAGGATCAAGAGGGATTCTACCAAAAAAACAAACATAAGTATTTGAATTGTCCTTTCCTGTATATCTAATTGCTTAAACGATATTGTTTAGTTGTGTACATATTTATGTTCCTATATTTATGAAGTGTATTATGCATGTTAGAGTGTTTTCATTGATGAATAGTATACTACTAGTATGGATGTGTTGGGTAAGTGGCCTATAGTGTTGTACAACATTCCATTGCTACTTATCTAGAATGAAACCTCTTTATTGACATGTTGGGAGTAGTGCATGCTCTTAATAATGTTCTGGTAGAGATGGAAGGAATTTAGAAAGTTACCGTATGAATGAGGGATATGGATGAATGTTGTGTTGAAGCATTGGCTAAGATAGTTGCATGACTGTGTGACCTATGTCTTTATGCATAAGAATTTGTTTTGAAATTATGAAAATTTTCTAATCATGCAACTGAATTTGACTTGTAGGAAAGATCGTGTACCATCACCTACAAGAGAATAATGATGAGACTTTTTCCAAAGAACAAGTGACAATGGTTCAGTTATGAAATTCAAGAATATTTATGAAATCAATCATAATACAGAAGTATGAAGTGAGGGTTCTCTCAGAAAGAGGGATTCGACTATGACGAGACATTGCTCTAATGGCCAAACACACTTCCTTAGTTGTGGATATTACACTAGATAGATGGTGTGATCAAAGTAGAAGTGTATATCATTCAAGACTCTCTAAAGAGAACCACATGTGTGTAGATTGAATAAGTATTTTTGTGGGATCAGAAGGCACCCATGGAATATCATGATGAGCTTGAGGATCACCTAGAGTGATGAGATATCAACCCTTGCTACAAGGTTGAGGATGAGGAGCTCATATATAGGAGAAAGAGAGAACTTGCAATAGAGTTTGAGATCTTGGTATACAGTGACCTAGACAGATGACATAGATGGATACACAGAATATCATAAGAAGAAAAGGATACTAGTCACTCCAGTACAAAATGTCTCGATGTAGAGAATACAAGATGCAGAGGGAGGATAATGCGAAAGTTATGCTCCATAGGGAGTGACTAGTACTACAACACAAATTGAGAGACATTATCACTTAGCCTCTATCTATGGAAAAGGTTGTTTCCCCCAGTATCTCATGGATATGCTCAGAGTGATACCAGATGTCCCCCCTCATGAAGGGGAAGCATATGTGGTGCAGTTTGAAATAGGAACCTAGGACATGGTACGGCAGGATTAACGGGTTTCCGATGAGATTGAGATTTACCAAGAGTAAAGAGGATTCCAACCTTTACTACAAGGTTGAAGAAGGAAATCCTATGATTCTACTATTATATGTAGATGCATTTTTCTGACAAGTGATGAGAATCTCATAGTATAAATGAATGAGGAAGCTTTCTGCGGAGTTCGAGATGAAAGACCTGAATATGATGCACTATTTCTTAGGTGTGGAAAAATCCAGAGGAAATTTTTGTAAGTCATAGAAAGTATGTGGTAGAGATCCTGAAGAGATTCAGGATGATGGATTGCAAGTCTATGGCCACACCTATGGAATCGAATCTGAATTTGATGAGTGATACTTCTTCAAAACTAGTGGATGCCACAGTGTATAGACATATGATTGGTTCACTAATGTACTTGATGAACACAAGGCCAAACTTATGCTTTGCAGAGAACACTCTAAGTCAAAATATGGTAGAGATGAGACATGTTCACCTGGTTACGGAAAAGGATGTGCTGAGGTACATGAAGGGTACGGTTGATTATGGCCTCAGGTATGCATCAGATCAAAATATTAACCCACAGGTTTATGTTGATGTGGATTGGGCTAGGAGTGTCACAGATAGAAAGAGAACATCAGGGTGCTACTTTAGTTTGGGATCAGGTATGATATCATGGTTCAATAGGAAGCAAAAGAGTACGGAACTCAGTACAGCTGAAGCCGAGTATATGGAATCTTGTTCAGCAAGTTACGAGGCAGTGTGGCTTTAGAAGTTTCTAGCAAGGTTGTTTGATCTCAAATTAGAGGTGACTTGTGTCTCATGTGACAACCAGATTTGCGTGAAGTTGTCGAAGAACCTTGTGTTCCTTGACAAGTCGAAGCACATCGAGATCAGGTATCACTATATTCGGGATATGGTACAAAACGGAGCAATGAGACTCCATTATATAGAAACAGAGGATCAGATAAGCAATGTGTTGACCAAGCCTCTATCGAGGGTGAAGTTCGAGTAATTCATGGACAAGCTTGGATTGGTCCAGATCAAGTGGGAATGATGAGCTCGGATGAGGTAGTAGGTAGTCACCGGTCATGTGACATAATTGAGTCTCCTAGGATACAAGAGGAACTTTACGAGTGGTTGTTGGTCACCCTATATGCTAATTAATTTCAGTTAACAAACAGAGTGCTCAATATAAATTGTCAACCCATGAAATTCTGATTGTTTCAAAGGTAACTAAGCAAAGTATATGCATAAACACTTCAGTAGCTGACTAAATAAATAAAGAATATCCATCCTACCTAATTGATAATCTAGACTCAACTCACTATGAAAGCAAATCTAAATTATCAATCTAAGAACTCAAAGGATTCCTATTTCTTACAACATCAATCCTGGAAAAACTGATCTAAGAATGAATTAACTAGAATTTCTTTTGCAAGAAGTTAAATCCTTAAAATATCATAATTCAAACCATAACCTATCTAACTCAGCAAATTCTAGGAAAGATAAATAACAATAATGTGCAGGAGCTGAGCTTAACTATAACAACAATGTTAATTAACACACTTGCATAGGAAAGAAAACTATTCTACATAGTCGACTGTTCACACCACACTGTTCCAGCAAACCAAAGGAAAACTATAATGATGCAATTATAAATTAACTATTGTTGCAACAATCTTTTAATTCTACCTATTGTAACTCCACATCAAACCAAAATAAAATAAAACTAAAACATCTACTTAACTCGGCAATCTCTATGAGAAGGCGGGCCCTAGCCTTCCAACAGAGATGTCGCTGGAGGCTACCAAACTAACTCAGCAAACAACGAATTAGAGAAACATTGCTTCTTTCATTAATGGATAAGTTCAATTACAAAAGACTCACAGCTCTTGTTACAATTATATGGAAAATAAGCCTAACCTTTGGTATGATCTCGTCTTCCTATATATACTGAGATAGTGATAGGCCGGGTTCCTTAATTCATGCAGCAATGTAGATCTCCGATCTTCAGGCTATTGAATATACAATGCAGAAAGTAGAAACAGTTACAATGAATGTTACATTAAAATGAATTATGTTTCATAATCAATTGCGCCTTTAAAACTGGAACTGATCCAACACTTAAACGAGTCTCAGCTGGCCGCGTAGAGGAATAGCCTAAGCTATTTCAAAAATGATCCAAATCGAACCCTCCAAATGTGCAACTGTTGCCAAGTGCTTTGATGCCCATGTGTATTAGGAAGCCGAGAGACCTAGATTCCCTGAGGTATTTAATCACTTCTCATAAATTCATCACAAGTCAGCAATATGATGAATAAAATTCATAATCACAAGCATTTATAAGCATTAATGTAGCAAGGGTAATAATGAATTATACCTGTTCGAATACATGCATGTTCTTGGAAAAGATAATGACTTGGTTGTAAAATAAAAGACAAAATCAGGGAACAAGGGCTGAATAGGAGTGAGAAAAAATGGCATTTCTAGCACCCAACATCTCCCCCCAACTATCATGGTGCATGACCACATGCAACAAATTCCAGCTAGTCTGAATTCGAATCTGACTCTAAGCTCTTTTTGTGGAGATTAGTAAGGTTAAAATAAGTGTCAAGCTTCTCACCCCATACCAAAAATCCGTTGCAGGAAATTAATTCTGCCCAGCACTTGTTCTCTGCTTTCTTGGTCAATTTGTAATGGCTCCTATATTGCCTCTCAAGTAGCCAAATCAATGGAAATTTGAATTTCATCCCTAGCCAGCATGGTCCACATCTCTCCATGCATTTAACATACTCAGGCACCCGAGACAGAGCTTGCTTGAAGTTCTCAAAACAATATGGGTCTTTTTCTCTCAAAGATGGAGAAGAGGCTTTCCACCTATGCTTACTGCCTTTCAAGGCATAAGGCTGCTGCTAGGAGATCATTTGAACACAAATAGAGATGACCTTCTGCTGTAAAGCTGTCAACTTCTGAGCCTTCATAGGAGATGAAAGATACCTTCCATGTTTTGCAATAAGGACCATAGGGGATTGAGGTTCGCTTCTAATCCAGAGAATGGATTTGTCTTCATTTTTTTGAATGGTCTGGAAAGTGTACCACCACTGCATCTGATTGGTGACAAAAGAGGTGAAATACCTCAAGTGAATATCTCCTAGATAAGGCATAGGGTTAGAAAAAAATCCATAAAGCATGACATCTCAGGTAGATACAACTCACACAATAAATTATGCTCACTAAAATCACTCTGCAAAAAGGCGTCTAGAAATTGAGGAGTGGTCATAATCTGATAAGGTTTCCCCTCCTTCAAAGCTCTCAATTTGAACAGAGTCATTTATTCATAGAGGAACACAGAATAGGAAGGATATGGGGATTTGCAGCTTAACAATTCCTGAGCTAAAGTGTACATCTCTTCTTTATCCTTTTGCATAGAATTGAATTTTCTCATCTCTTTTAGTTCTTCCTGCACACTTTCCCATTGTTGTTTCTGAAAAATCAGTTCTTCTTCCCATCTCTCTCTAAGTTCTTTAATGGTCTTTCTATGCTCATAAAGAGGGACCATTCCTTCCTTGCACGGGTCAGCATGATTCTTCCATTTACTTACTTCAAGCTTCATCAATGAAATCTCCTCTATCATCTCTTGCATTCTTCCATCCCTTGTATCTTTCTCATCCTCGAAATCTAACTCGATGATCTCCTGTGGTTCTTGCATTTTTTCTTTATCATCGGGTTTCTTTGTTAGGGCTTGGTCTGGAGACACCAAAACCTGTGTTTCATCATTTCCATTTATATCCATTAGCTCGGGGACTTGCACTGCAACATCAACAAATTCTACATGTACTGTTAGTTCTTTTGTTTCAGTAGTTTCCTTTCCATCCATTGGCTCAGGGACTTGTACCACAACATCAACAAATTCTCCATGAACTGTTGGTTCTTGTGTTTCAGCAGTTTCCTTTCCATCCATCGGCTCAGGGACTTGTACCACAGCATCAACAAGTTCTACATGAACTACTGGTTCTTGTGTTTCATCAGTTTATTTTTTTAGTGCCACAGTCTCAACAAAGCATTCATAACCCGGCACATCAGGAGACTTGACAATCTCCTTCTGTGCCATTGTTTCAACACTGTCCTCTTTCCAATCACCAATTCGGGAAGCCCAAAGATTTCTTGTTGTGCCAATGTTTCAGCAACTTGTTCTTGGACTATTGGTTCTTAAGTTTCAGCATCTATTTCTAGACTCACTAGTTCTAAACCTTACACAACTTCTCCCTGTGCTGCTGGTTCTTGTATTTTAGCAGCATCTTCCTGAAGTGTTTCAACATTTTTTGAGTGTTGCAGCAAAGTCTCTTCTAATCCTTCCAATTCCTACATGGGGGTCAATAAATCCTGTGACATGACATTTTCAGGTTCTTCACTTAGTGATTTTTTATTATCCAAGGTAGAAGGGGTTGTTCCGTCATTTTGATGTTGATCATCCTCTACCATTGGTTCGGGGACTTGTGCTGTTACATCCATTTTCTATCTTTATTGACCCATTTTCCAGGCCAAAGGCTCCATAACTGTGACTTTAAATATTGCCTTTAGAAAAATGTCCCCACATTCGGGGCACACAAATTCCTCATGCTCCAAATTTTATGCTTCAGAGGGAGAGTGTTGCACTTGGTTAGTTTCATCAACTAGCGTGCTTAATCTCTGCATTGCCTGCTTCCTTAACACTTATTTCAATCTATGTAGCTCCTCCCTAAGCACATGTACCTCTTGTTTCAACAAACCATTTTCAAAGAGCAGGGTTTCCATTTGGATTCTCTCCTCTTCTGCAACAGGTTCTTGTGGATCGGCATATTTTGATAAGAATTTTGAGCTACCCCCTGGTTCTTGTGTTACAAGGAATGACCGAGGCTTTAAGATTGGAATTTCAATATCTACCTCGGCTCTTTTTAATGCCTCTACTACAGTAGTGGATCTGGTCCTTTCTTTCTTTAATGGACTACTTGACTATTTCTAAGTGATGGACCTCTTCTTCCTTCCCTTAGATGTAGAGGGTGTAGGTTTTTTCTGGAAGAATTATGGACCTCCTCTTCTTTCTTTGTGATGTAGAGGTGTAGGTTCTTCAGGAATAATTTTGATTTCCACTGGGACAGAATAAGGAAAATTGTCCTTTAATACTGATTCCTCCCCTTCAGTAGAGGAGTTAATTTCATGAATTTCCATAGTCTGATTTTCAATTTCCTCCCTTTTCTCCTCAATATTGTCCTCTGCTTTCTGGGTTGGGTTTTCAATAGGCTCTAGGGGGTTTAAAATTTGCAAGTTCTCAACAGGGTCTAGGGGGTTTAAATTTTGTAAGTTCTCTGCAGTTCGGCTTCCCCTGAAGTCAATTCCGGATCATTACCAGCATCCTCAGGATATCCATACCCCCAACTAAATTTGACAAGCTTTGCGCGTCATCTTCCTCACTACTATCCTCTCCTTCTTCTGTAGGCACCTGGTCTACTATGACCCCAGCAAGAAATTGTTCCCAGGGTTGATTCCTTCTCTCGAGGGCCCTCAGGACTAACAATTTAATGAGGCAAGGATTGGTATTGGAGGCTTGAGGATGGCAAGATCCTTATGCATAATGAGCCATATTTTGTAAAGTTTTTAAAAGAAAATAGGGCATATTGATACATGCATTGTGACGCAGGTGGGAGAGTAGCGCAAAATCGTAAGTGTAAACAACTTTGTACCTACCTTCACATGTAATGTTCTTCTTCAAGAATATGGCCACTTGGTCCCAAGGGTGAGGCAGGATTTCTAATTCTGTGCCACGTTGTCTTGGTTGAACACTCTCCCCTCCTCCCAGGAAATATTTGACTGCATTCAGGTTGGGCCTCTTCCGGCCGAACCATCTTATCCCAGTTCTTAGCAGTCCCATGACTTCTTCCAATACATGCTCTGAAACATCAATTCTCAGATGCCTGAATTCGGAATGATCACCTTGTAAATTCATAGCAAACTGCAGTGCTATTTCCCCATCAAATCTACTCAACCTTGCAAAGTATGCAGTCCATCCAACCTCCTCAAAAATACGGAAGACCTATCTGTTTATGCGAATGGAATCCATTGATTATGGCTCATGGCGAACAACAACACCCACCATACTTCCTTCTCCTTGATAATCTCTGATGAGACAAGCAAAAACTTTCCTAATTCAGACGTTGGAGTTGCAGCATGCAGCGAAAGTGCTGGACAATGAAGGGTACATTGAGTATTTTTAGAAATTTGGTTCACTATGGAATAAACGCATGCTATAAAGTTCTCACATGGATTGGGTAAGGTGGCGGTGGTCAATAAATATGGATTCGGTAGCGATGTGGACAAGTTAGTTAAAGGTTGATAACATGGATGTACACAACATGATATAATCATGATTATTCTGCCACTTTATGCCTAGTCGAACTTATGATTATAACTCATACCTCCATACTTATTGTGATGAATCGTCATCCTCCTCAGTGGCTTGCCCTTGTTGTCAAATCAATTGATGAAGACGTATTTTCACACGCGGATCCATAAATTTGGTTATCCCATATCCCAAAGTGTGTCCATGTCAGCATCAATTATATGAATAAGTGGCTGTTTAGCGGATCGTCATCTCCATTCTTTTTGAAAAACTATAACAAGCATTCTAATCAATTTAGTGGGAGGATTGACAATGTTCCAGTAGAAAATTCGTGGAGTTTCGATAAGAAGCGGAAGAGTCGATGAAGCTTTAGCCAAATATATGTCCGAGATTCAGTAAAAATTAATAAGGTGCAACCGCTAATGGAAATGTGAATCAAGTTTGGCCAAAAAGCGGAAAGATTGATGGAGTTTCGGTAGAAAGAGGAGAAATTGGTGGAGTTTCAAAAAAAAGTGGACAAATTGGCGGAGTTCAGTAGAAAGCGAAGAAATTGGAAGAGTTTCGATAGAAAGCGAAGAAATTCACGGAGTTTGGCAGAAAGCAGAGAAATTGGTGGAGTTTCGGTAGAAAGCAAATAAATTGGCGGAGTTTCGGTAGAAAGCAAATAAATTGGTGGAGTTTCAGTAGAAAGCGGAGAAATTATTAGAAATTTGATGGAGTTTCAGCAGTGTTTTTCTCTGATCCTTGAATTATCCAACAGGTGTAGAGGACTTCCCATGATTTCACAATCAATTGGCCCATTACAACTGTCTCGTTCCTCTCTGGTCCTTCGAATCTCATCCCTGCACACCATTTTCTAAAAAAAACAATTAAATCTGAAGATAAAAACTATGAAGCAGTCTACAAACTAAAACAAAATGAAAAAGAAAATCAAAATGAATTTATTTATTTACAAAATTTCTTATGAAAAATACGCAGCAAACTCAAAGAGTTGGAGAAATAGGAGGAGATGCATGTTCCTATACCAATTTACAACTTGGATAAGCAACAACACAGGAGATAAATGCATCCCTTGAGATAGGTTTATGATAAATCTGTAACAGATGACCATTAGCAAATAAAGGCATCTGATTTTCATCAATAGTGGTCAAGCAAATGGTTCCATTGTCGAATTCCTTATCTATTCTGTAAGGTCCCAACCATCTTGTGCGCAATTTTCCTTTAAAATCCCTCTTGAACCGTGAATCATATAATAAATCCCAGTCTCCTTCACAGAATTCTTTCTTTTTTATGAACCTATCATGCCATTTGGAGCACTATTGTTGAATTAATGTTGTATGATGTACAGCAGTTGTGTGCTTTTCATCTAATTCATTTAACTGATTCAACTAGTTCCTATGAGCCTTCGTTAAGTCCAGATTTTCTTCTATAGCTGTCTTCAGAGTTTTGATATCAAATTCAATAGGAAATACATCTTTCTTCCCATATACTAGTTCATATGGAGATAAACCTGTAGTGTTTCACCATGTAGTATGATATGCCCATAATGCTTCTGGAAGTCTTTCAGCCTAGTCTTTACGGTGAGTCTTCACTGTCTTCGTAAGGATAGCCTCAATTACCTTATTCGTACTCTCCACCTGGCCATTGTCTTGTGGATGATATGGCGAAGTTATCCGATGTTGAATATGATATTTCTGCAATAGGGATTCAATCTTATGGGACACAAACTATGATCCTCCGTCTGTTACTATTTCTTTGGATACCCAAAAGCGGGTGAAGATCTCATCATATAAGAAATCTATCACAACTTGATCATTGGCTCTTACCAGAGCCACAACCTCCACCCACTTGGTCATATATTCTGTGCAAACCAAGATATAATCTTTTTGTTTTGAAGGAGGGTTGATAGGCCCTAGAAAATCCAGCAAAAGGTTCAACCACCAACTGTGGCTGAAGCAGCATTTCATCCAATCTGTTTGGATGACCCATCCTTTGGCAGTTGTCGCAGGCTTGAACATATTTCTTTGCATCCTGGAACACAGTTGGCCAAAAATATCCCATTCTCAGTACCTTATGACTAGTTCTCTTATTGAAAAAATGCCCCCCACAAGGCTCATCATGGCATGCTTTCAGGATACTGTGAATCTCATCTTCTCTCACACATCGTCTGATTTCCAAATCTGGCCCTGTGTAAAAGAGATACCATTATATCCAACAGTATCTGGCACTCTGTTGTATGATTCTTCTTCTTTCTATTTTTTATAAGTGCGTTGGAAGCTTACCTATAGCCAAATAATTAGCGATAATTGCATACCATGGGGAGTGTGCTGAGACTACGAACAAATTCTCATTAGGAAAAGAATCTTCGACTGGTAAATTATCATCATTATTAGTTAGTCAAGAAAGGAAGTCAGCAACAACATTTTCTTTACCTGGTCTATCAATAATAGTAATATCAAATTCTTGCAATATTAGCAACCACCTAGTCACTCGAGCATTAGTAATAGGTTTATTCATTAAATATTTAATGGTTGAGTGATCAGTATGCATGAAAGTAGAATACCCAATGATCTAATGTCTGAACTTATTAATGGCATAAACAATAGCAAGGAATTCTTTTTCTGTCACTGTGTAGTTTAGTTCAGCAGGGGCCAAATTCTTACTAACATAATAGATAACATATGGGCTATGGCCTTCTTGTTTTCCCAATATTGCTCCAATAGCAGTATCCGAAGCATCAAAGGAAATGTGAAAAGGCAAGGCCCAATTAGGCCCTCTTAAAATAGGCGTTGTGGAAAACCTTGTTTTTAGTTCTGCAAACATAGTCTGACATGCATTTGTCCAATTAAATTGTGCATCCTTCATTAACAAAGTGAACAAAGGAGGTGATAATTTAGAAAAAAATTCTATGAATCGTCTATAGTAACCAGCATGTCCAATAAAACGACATACCTCTTTTTGCATTCCTGGAGTAGGAATGTTTGCAATTACCTTTATTTTAGTTGGATCAACTTGGATTCCTGAAGCAGAAATAAAATGCCCAAGAACGCTCCCCTCACGCATCATCATGTGACACTTTTCAGTAGTTAGGGATTGGTGGGTATGTTCACAGCGTTCTAAAAATATTTCCAAGTTTCTTAAGGCTTCGTCAAAACTACTACCATATGGAGTAAAATAATCCATAAATATCTCCATGCAATCATTGACCATTTCATAAAAGATCCTGATTACAGCTCGCTGAAATGTGGTTGGTGCATTACATAACCCAAAAGGAAGCACCCTATATGAAAAGGTGCCCCAAGTACAAGTGAAAGTGGTTTTATCTTGATCTTTGGGGGCAATCTGGATTTGATTATATCTACTAAAACCATCCAGAAAGGAAAAGAATATTTTTCCAGACAAGGTATCCAAAACCTTATCGATGAATGGTAAAGGGAAATGGTCTTTTTGTGTTGCCTTGTTCAATTCTCTATTGTCTACACAAACTCGCCACTTCCCATTTTTCTTAGGTACTACGATCACCAGTGGGGAAACCCACTCACTGTCTGAAATAGGATAGATGAATCCTGCCTCCAAAATTTTTTGAATCTCTTCTTTCACAATATCTCTTAAGTTTGGGTTCATTATGTGTTGTGGTTGGCATACTGGCCTGGAATCATTTATGATATAGATGTGGTGAGTACACAATCCTAAGAGAATACCTATAATGTATGTATACTCCCACACAAAGGCCCACTTATGATTTTTTAGAAATGTAACCAGACATTCCAGTTCATCGGGCGCAAGATTAGGATTAATATTCATGGTTTTTCCAGGCTCGATTTATACTAGGGTACTTTTTGAGTTCTCAATTACTAGGACTATTTCGAAATTACTAACTAGGGTCTCTTTGGTGAGTTCTTCTTGTTCCTGTTCACTTAAGGTACTATCCAAGATTTGATATGTGTTTTTTGTGATAGACATAGGATCACTAATAAAACTGTTGATAGTGTCATCTTCTGTTTCTTTTTTGAAAGTCAAAGCTCTCCCAATTGTTAACAATGGATGAGTGCCTTCCTCTTCCTCCAAATCCATCCATAATGGAGTTTCAGCATCTGATCTTGGTCGGGATGGAGGATATAAGGTCAGGATTTTGATATCATTTCCATCGGAAATCATCATGGATCCTGCTCTACGACTGATACACGCATCTGTTGTAGCTAACCATGGTCTCCCTACGATTAATGGGTGTCCTCCCAGCCATGTTTTATGTTAATTTTTTAGCATTAATTCAATATGATCTAGGATCTTTACTGAGAGAATAACATGTACAGCATATCAGGTATAACAATGCATATCAATCACACCAAGCAATCACATGAGACAATAGACACACAGAGTTTCACTGGGGGAAACCATAAAGGTGAAAAACCCCACAACTTCCTCAGAGATAGAAAGAGCAATGATACAACCAAAGTACAAGAGATAGTCTTCTACTAGTAGCTACTCCTCCTCCTCAACTAGTGCACCACTTCCGAGTGATTTAGGAGTGAATAATGAGATGAACAAATAGAGATCTCCCGCTCTCTATTTATACTTGTTCCAACTTTCCTGATACACTAGCAGGGCTGACTTCTCTTTTAGAGTCTAATAACCCATGGTTACATTAATCCGGGCCGACCCCACACTTGGTGGTCTAATAACCCATCATAGCAAGTTACGACACTTGCGACACTTGTCAATACAAATGAGACACTTCTGTATAGATGAATAATAACATCTCTATAGGAGTACAATAGACATAGGTGAAATACATTCCGAAGTTATATATACATCAACACTCCCTCTTAACTAGGAAGGTATTTCTCAACACAAATCTGCTAGCACAAGTCTTCTTCTCTGGATCATCATCATCGAATCATCATCATCGAATCAACATCATCGTCACTGCTGCTGCTATCTAAATCAATCTCCTATCTACTCGTCATAGGAATTTCTACAGAGCCAACCCTTTTTCATACTAGATGTAGTCCTGCCACCTACAGGTCTTCATCATCTACAGAGCCAACCCTTTTTCATGCTGGATGTATCACAGAGCTAGCCCTTTTTCATGTTGGATGTGACCTAGAACACATCTAGGATTTCCACCACAGAGCCAGTCCTTTTTCATACTGGATGGGACCTAGAACGCATCTAGGATTTCCACCACAAAGCCAGTCCTTTTTCATACTGGATGGGACCTAGAATGCATCTAGGATTTCCGCCACAGAGCCAGTCCTTTTTCATACTGGATGGGACCTAGAATGCATCTAGGATTTCCGCCACAGAGCCAGTCCTTTTTCATACTGGATGGGGCCTAGAACACATCTAGGATTTTCACCACAGAGCCAGTCCTTTTTCATACTGGATGGGACCTAGAACGCATCTAGGATTTATGCCACAGAGCCAGTCCTTTTTCATATTGGATGGGACCTAGAACACATCTAGGATTTTCACCACAGAGCTAGTCCTTTTTCATACTGGATGGGACCTAGAATGCATCTAGGATTTCCAACACAGAGCCAGTCCTTTTTCATACTAGATAGGACCTAGAACACATCTAGGATTTCTGCCACAGAGCCAGTCCTTTTTCATACTGGATGGGACCTAGAACACATCTAGGATTTTCCACCACACAACCTCGAAAGAGCATCCCAGGACTTATTACGGGAACATAGCCCAACCTATCGAATCTCCCAGGACTACATTACATGTGGTCATGGAAAAACCTCGAAAGAGCATCACAGCACTTATTACGGGCTTACAGCCCAACCTATCAGATCTCCCAGGACTACATTACATGCCATAGAACAAAACCTCGAAAGAGCATCCAGGACTTATTACGGGCACACATCCCAACCTTTCGGATCTAACAGGGAAATATTACATGTACTCCTAGAGAAATGCCTCGAAAGATCATCCCAGGACTGACTACGGGCACATATCCCAACCTGTCAAATCTCCCAGGTCAACTTACATACTCATCTGCACAACCTGTCCACGGCCATAAAGCATCAACCTGATACTCATCATACATCATCCTGATGTACATCATCACATGATCATCCTGATCATCATCATAGCATCATCCTGATTTATATCATCTAGAGCAACATCCTGAAGCTCGTCATCCATGATCATCCTTATCATACAATGTATCCACCTGATACATATCATATGGAGCAACATCCAAAAGCTCATCATCTATGATCATCCTGATCATACAATGTATCCGTCTGATACATATCATCTGGAGCAACATACTAAAACTCATCATCTATGATCATATTGATCATACAATGTATCCACCTAATACATATACAAATACATGATCCACCTGATCATAACAAGCATATAACATGATGCATACAGAGCAGTAACTGGAGCATCATCCTGATGCTCATCATCCAGCGCTAACATCCATAGCCATGGGAATATTCCTCCTCTCACCATGCCAGGAATGGCTCTTGCAAATGTTTCCATCACTTCTTCCTCGAAGTGTCATCAATCTAAAGAACACCAAGCCTCTCTCTGAAGTACTCAAACTTCACTTTGGCTAGTGGTTTCATCAACACATCTACAACCTACTCATCCATCGCAACATACAGGAGCATTACTGCTCCTCTCTGCACCATATCCCTAATATAGTGATATTTGAACTCAATATGCTTCGACCTGTCGTGGAACACCGGGTTCTCAGACATCTTCACACAACTCTGTTTGTCACAATAGATACCAGTAGCATCCAACGGGAGATCAAATAACTCAAACAGTAGCTTCCTCAACCATACTGCCTCACAACTAGCCGAACAAGCTACAACATACTCTGCTTCTGTTGATGTATATGTAACTTCGGAATGTATTTCACATATATGTATATTGTATTCCTATAGAGATGTTATTATTCCTCTATACGGAAGTGATTGTATTCCTATAGAGATGTTATTATTCCTCTATACGGAAGTGTCGTCATTTATATTGTAAGTGTCGTAACTTATACTTGATGGGTTATTAGACCACCTTGTTGGGGTTGGCCCTGTATAATTCATGTGGGTCAAAGGGTTATTAGACCATCCTAGTGGGTGTCGGCCATGTGGGTCAAAGGGTTATTAGACCACCCTAGTGGGGGTCGGCCCAGTTAGCATTATGCTAAGTGGTTAAGTTGAGGCCGACCTAGTTGAGTAAAGGTCAAGTCAAGTTAGTGTATAAATAGAGAGTGTGTCTCTCTCATTTTACACATTCTATTCTCTCACTCACACTATGGAGAGTGGCGCACTTGTGGAGGAGGAGGCTTTGCTGCTAGGAGAAGACTATCTCTTGTATTCTGGTTGTATCATTGCTCTATCTATCTCTGAGGAAGTTATTGGGGTTTTCACCTTTATGGTTTTCCCCAAGTAAACTCTGTGTCTCTTCTGTGCTTGCATTATTGTGTCCATGAATGATATGTTGTAGATTTGTTGTACATGTTGTTCTCTCAGTTAAGATCCTAGATTAGATTGAAGAAAATTCTAAAAATTTAACATGGTATCAGAGCTATCCTGAAAGAAGGCATGATATGGCATGTATGACACTTGTTGCATGTACAATGCTAGGGCTTGATATAGAAAAGACCAGTCATCGTAGCACATTCGCTATAAATCCATTTTGGCAAAGTTTTTAGATCAGAAACCTTTACAGGTCGAAGATTAAATCCCCATGTACCTTGTGTCCAAAGTACAACCTCTAATTCATTGTACTTTGTGATTTATGATCTATACAATATAGGGTTTCTGCCTCTTCCAGATCTGAGTCAAAATCAGGTGACCTTGGGAAAAAGGTCATAACGTGGGCTAGGAAGATCCAAATGAAATTTCGTAAAAAGTGATAGGTAGTACACAGACTGTAATATCACAAAAAAAAAATTCAGAGCCCGAAGATTAACCAGTGACACGTGGCATGCCATAAAAGTTCGCTCTCTTGTATTATCCCATAAAGAGGTCACATTACGACACTTGGCATAAGTCTGTCTCAGAGAATCCAATTGAGGTCAGACCTATCGGGATGGAAATATAACAGGTTGGGCTATCTTAGGAAAAAATTTCAAAGGCCAAAGTTGAAACAGTGACACGTGGAACGCCGTACACGTTCGCTCTCCTGTATTATCCCATAAACAGGTCATGTTGCGACACTTGGCATAACTCTCTCTCAGATAATCCAATTGAGGTCAGACCTATCAGGATGGAAAGATAACAGGTCGGGCTATCTCAAGAAAAATGTTTAGACCCTGTGGATCGAAAAGTTTGGAGTTACACCAGAAACAATCAGGTACATATTTCTGTCAAAACAGAATTATTTTTTAGTACCTTCATTCATGGCTTCCAGAATTTAGGGCTTTGGAGAAAGTTGGAATTTTTGTAATCGGAGACCATGGCTGAATGCTACTCATCAAAATAAAAATTTAGAGACGAAGATCAGAATTTTTGGTTGGGCAGAAGGTCGGGCTTGATCAGACCCTAGTTCGGGACTTTGATAAGAAAAGTGGAAAATTAGGGCTTCTGTAAGAATGGGAATTTTTGAAATCTGTGACCACGGCTGGAAGCTCCTTAGAAAAATAGAAGCTTAGAGCTTTGGATCAAACCTTTTGATTGGGCAGAAGAGTGGGCTTCATCAAACCCCAGTTCAGGGTCACGTCTAGTGAATCCAGAAGTTTCAAAGGCAAAATTGAGGAGTGAAACTTTGCAGTTTTCAAATTCTGAATATACCAGCTTGATCAGCTCATCAAGGCGCATATTTCTATCCTTTCAGAAGTTTGAAATTCAAAGTTTGAATTTTGGGGGTTTCTTTGACAAACCCATATCCAACTCCAGGTCCAGTTCTTGCAAATCAAGTGGATTAGGTTAATCCTAGAAGAGGATGGATTGGTCACCTGCATAAGTAAAGAAGTTCCTGTTTTAGAGGGAGATGAGGCTAAGGCCTTCCATAAGAAGATTACAAGCAATCTTGACAGGTATGGCTTACAGGTATGTTTCGAATTCTGTTCATGATTAAGTTTATGATATGTTTGTCTTCATATCATTACAGTACAATCTGATTAATTACTAGACTTGTCGTATTACCTTATAGAAGATATTCATTGATTAAGGTTTTGACACTTATGATTGTACTAATGCATAGTGATTTTGTATGAGGTTTATGTTGTTTGCTAACACAAAAGGTACACCAAGAAAGTCAAATCATGTTCTACTTCAAGAACATATGCTCATGGTGACATGAAGACAAAGATTCATCCATTGTCATGGATCACATAGAAGATCTACTTTCAAGGTATGTATAACTTGGTCATACAATGGTTAACCTATGAGACATGTAGGTTACTAGCACAAGTCACTGAAGAAAACCAAAAGACATTATGCGGGTATGTTAGACATAAATAGCTAGCATGCTAATCCAGGTATGTTTTTCCTATATCAAGCTAGAATCCTACCTTGTGTTAGGATCTTATACTGTTGTGTTGTTGATAATGATTATTCATGAAGTCATAGGTTTGAATAATCATGGTTGTATGCATATTATGTTTCTTACCATAGGTTTGAATAATCACAGGTTTTATGCATATTATATCTCTTATCTTGATTGATGATTCAACTAACCAGAAGAGTCCTATGATCAAATAAGAAAATGTATGAGTAAAAGAAGACTTCCCTGAAACCTTGAATACTAATGTTTATTATCTGTGTTTGAAATGATCCTGACTATACATGCTTGAGATTATTGTGTTTTGATAATATTAAGATTATACTAATGAATGTTCGATTACGTATGAGACCTAGAGGATAACACAATGATGATACTAATAAGCATGCATAGGGATCGAGAATGAATATAAGTTCAAGGACAAGTAATCCAGGAAGCAAAGATCAAGAGGGAGTACACTCCAGTGGTTTCTGCAAGGATGCAGATATTCAGAGGGAGTTGACCATCTCTCTACATTCCACAACAGAAAGGTGTAGAAGAAGCTACTTCAGATTAGGAACCCAGTAGCTCCTGCAAGGAAGCGAAGACTCAGAGGGAGTCCACCCAACGAACAGACAAAGATAAGTATTTGAATTGTCATTTCTTAAATAATACTATTCAATAATGTATATACTGATGTTCCTAGAATTAGGTTGTGTATTATGCATATTAGAATAATTGCATTGATGAACATTATACTACTAATATGCATGGGTAAGTGGCCTATGGAACTGTACAACATTCCATTGCTACTTATCTAGAATGAAACCTCTTTGCTGACATGTTGGGAGTTGTGCACACTCTTAACAATGTTCTGGTAGAGATTGGAAGGCATCTAGAAAGTTACGGGATATGGATAAATGTTGTATTGAAGCATTGGCTAAGATAATTGCATGACTGTATGACATATTTCTTTATGTGTAAGAATTTGTTCTGAAAATTATGAGATGTTTCTAATCATGCAATTTAACCTGTTTTGTAGGAAAGACCATATATCTTCACCTACAAAAGGACTACAACATTTGTTCCAGCAACAAAGATATCTATTGAAGATATTGAATATATTGAAGTTCCCACAATCTGGGATGAATAAATGGAAGAATGCCATGATCCATCGATCATGAAGAATGATGTTTGGGATGCAATACCAAGACCTGAAGCGGAGTCTGTAATGACTTCCATATGGATCTATCAGATCAAGCATGCTGCAGATTGCAGCATAGAGAAATATAAAAGTGATGAAATAGAAGATACACCAGATGGATTTCAAGACAACTTTCTTGAATGGTGTAGTTGAAGAGGAAGTATATGTGGAGCAACCACTTGGTTTCGAAACACATGACAGGGAGTCATATGTGTACAGATTGATTGCAGATACTAAGAGGAAGCTTGCTGCTGAGTTCGATATGAAAGATTTGGGAATGATGCATTATTTCCTAGGTATGGAGTTGTGGCAGAGTGCAGGTGGGATCTTCCTTGGTCAAGGGAAGTACACAGTAGATATCCTGAAGAGATTCGGGATGATGGATTGCAAGGCCATGGCCACACCTATGGCATCGAATCTGAAGCTTCTATGTGATGCTTCATCTGAGCCGGTCGATGTCTCTATGTGTCGTTAGATGATTGGGTCCTTGATGTACCTGACGAACATGAGACCAGATATTTGCTTTGCGGTGAACACATTGAGCCAGTTCCTGACGGATCTGAGGAGTGTTCACCTGGTTGCTGTAAAGCATGTTCTGAGGTACCTGAAGGGTACAGTGGATTATGGTCTCAAGTATGAAGTGAATCAAAAGTTTAATATGCAGGGTTATGTTGATTCAGATTGGGCAGGCAGTGCTGCAGATAGGAAGAGCACATATGGGTGTCGCTTCAGTATGGGATCAGGTGTGATCTCTTGGTTCAGCAGGAAGCAGTCCTGCGTAGCACTGAGTACAGCTGAGGCAGATTATGTTGTACCCTATTCAGCTAGTTGTGAGGCAGTATGGCTACGGACGCTACTGTCTGAGTTATTTGATCTCCCGTTGGATGCTACTAGTATCTTCTGTGATAACCAGAGTTGTGTGAAGCTGTCCGAGAACCCAGTGTTTCATGACAGGTCGAAACACATAGAGATCAAATATCACTATATCAGGGATATGGTGCAGAGAGGAGTTGTGAAGCTCCTGTACATTGCGATGGACAAGCCGATTGCAAATGTGCTGACGAAGCCACTAGCCAAGGTGAAGTTCAAGTACTTCAGGGAGAGGCTTGGTATTCTTCAGGTTGATGACACTTCGAGGAAGAAGTGATGGACACATTTGTTGAAGCCATTCCAAGCATGTTGGAAGGAGAATTCTTCACATGGCTGTGGATGTAAGCGTTGGATGATGAGCATCAGGATGATGTTCTAGTTTCTGCTTTGTATGATCAGTTGGATCATTTATATGTATGTGTGCATCATGTTGGATGCTGGATATGATCAGTTGGATCATTTATATGTATATGTTTGTGTGCATCATGTTGGATGCTGGATATGATCAGTTGGATCATTTATATGTATGTACGCATCATGTTGGATGCTGGATATGATCAGTTGGATCATTTGTGTGTATTGTGTATATGCATCATGTTGGATGCTTGGACCATGTATCTGTATATGTATCAGGTGGATACATTGTATGATCAGGTAGATCATGTATATTGATATGTATCAGGTATGATCAGGTAGATCATGTATGTTGATGGATACATTGTGTGGATCATGTATCTATGTATCAGGTGGATACACTATGTATGATGATATGTATCAGGTAGATACTTGGTGTGCATCAGATGGATGCATTGCATGATCAGGGTGATCATGGATGACGAGCTTCTCCAGATGACATGCAGCAGGATGTTGCAGTGATGATGATCAGGATGATCATGTGTACATCAGGATGATGTATGATGAGTATCAGATGATACTTTGTGGCTATGGATCAGGTTGTGCAGATGAGCATGTTTGGGAGATCCTATAGGTCGGAGTTGTGTACCCATAACATCCTGGGATGCTCTTTCGAGACATTGATCTGGGAGGACATGTAATTTGTGCCCTGGGAGATCTTCAGGTCGGAGTTGTGTACCCGTAACATCCTGAGATGCTCTTGCGAGGTTTTGTCCTATGGCATGTAATTTGCTCCTAGGGGATCTGGACAGGATGAAAAATGCCTCAGATGCTTCAGCCAGGTTTTTCCATGACCACATGTAATTTGCTCCTGGGAGATCTAGAAAGGATGAAAAAGGCCTCAGATGCTTCAGCCAGGTTTTGTGGTGGACCACATGTAATGTGCTCCTGGGAGATCCGACAGGTAGAGCCGTGTGCTCATAACAGCCTGGGATTCTTCAGCCAGGTTTTGTGGTGAGATCACATGTAATGTGCTCCTGGGAGATCCGACAGGTAGAGCTGTGTGCTTGTAACAGCCTGGGATGCTTCAACCAGGTTTTTTGATGGGTCACATGTAATGTGCTCCTGGGAGATCCTACAGGTAGATCTGTGTGCTCGTAATAGCCTGGGATGCTGCAGCCAGGTTTTGTGACGCACGTAATAAGTCCTGAGAATTCCACAGTATGGCCAGTGATGACGAAGACCTGCAGGTGGTGGGCCTACATCCAGTATGAAAAAGGACTGGCTCTGTAGAACTTCCTATGACGAGTAGATTCAGAGATTGATTGAGATAGCAGCAGTAGTGATGATGATCCAGAGAAGATGGCTTGTGCTAGAAGACCTGTGTCGAGAAATACCTTCCTAGTTAAGAGGGAGTGTTGATGTATATGTAACTTCAGAATGTATTTCACATATATGTATATTTTATTCCTATAGAGATGTTATTATTCCTCTATACGGAAGTGTCGTCATTTATATTGTAAGTGTCGTAACTTATACTTGATGGGTTATTAGACCACCTTGTTGGGGTCAGCCCTGTATAAGTCATGTGGGTCAAAGGTTTATTAGACCACCCTAGTGGGGGTCGGCCATGTGGGTCAAAGGGTTATTAGACCACCCTAGTGGGGGTCGGCCCAGTCAGCATTATGTTAAGTGGTTAAGTTGATGCCGACTTAGTTGAGTAAAGGTCAAGTCAAGTTAGTGTATAAATAGAGAGTGTGTCTCTCTCATTTTACACATTCTATTCTCTCACTCACACTGTGGAGAGTGGCGCACTTGTGGAGGAGGAGGCTCTGCTGCTAGGAGAAGACTATCTCTTGTATTCCAATTGTATCATTGCTCTATCTATCTCTGAGGAAGTTATTGGGGTTTTTCACCTTTATGGTTTTCCCCAAGTAAACTTTGTGTCTCTTCTGTGCTTGCATTATTGTGTCCATGAATGATATGCTGTAGATTTGTTGTACATGTTGTTCTCTCAGTTAAGATCCTAGATTAGATTGAAGAAAATTCTAAAAATTTAACAGCTTCGGCTGTACTCAGTGCTACACAGGACTGCTTCCTGCTAAACCAAGAGATCACACCTGATCCCATACTGAAGCAGAACCCAGAAGTGCTCTTCTTATCTACAACACTACCTGCCCAATCTGAATCAACATAACCCTGCAGGTTAAACTTTTGATTCGCATCATACTTGAGCCCATAATCAATTGTACCTTTCAGGTACCTCAGAATATGCTTTACAACAACCAGGTGAACACCTATGGGATCCGTCAGGAACTGGCTCAATGTGTTCACCGCAAAGCAAATATCTAGTCTCGTGTTCGTTAGGTACATCAAGGACCCAATCATCTGATGATACACAGTGACATCAACCGGATCAGATGAAGAATTACACAGAAGCTTCAGGTTCGATGCCATAGGTGTGGCCATGGCCTTGCATTCCATCATCCCGAACCTCTTTAGGATTTCTACTGCATACTTCCATTGTCCAAGGAAGATTCCATCTGCACTCTGCCAAACCTCCATACCTAGAAAGTAGTGCATCATCCCCAAGTCCTTCATCTCAAACTCGGAAGCAAGCTTCCTCTTCGTGTCGGCAATTAGTCTATCCACACCCGTAACAAACAGGTCATCCACATACAAGAGTAGAATCACAGGATTTCCTTCCTCAACCTTGTAGCAAAGCTTAGAATCTTCTTTACTCTTGGTAAATCCCAAATTGTATAGAAAACTGTCCATCCTACCATACCAAGTCCTAGGAGCTTGCTTCAAGCCATACAAGGATTTCTTCAACCTGCACACATATGATTCTCTGTCATGTGTTTCAAAACCAAGTGGCTGCTCCACATAAAATTCCTCTTCGACTACGCCATTCAAGAAAGCTGTCTTGACATCCATCTGGTGTATCTTCCATTTCATCACTGTAGCCAGAGCAAGCACTGTTCTGATGGAAGTGTATCTGGCTATAGGAGAAAAGGTCTCTTGATAGTCTATTCCCTCTTTCTGAGAGAAGCCACGAGCTACAAACCTTGCCTTGTATTTCTCTATGCTACCATTTGCAGCATGCTTGATCTTATAGATCCACTTGGAAGTCACAACAGACTTCCCTTCTAGTCTTGGGACCACATCCCAAACATCATTCTTCATGATCGATTGGTATTCCTCAACCATGACATCCTTCCATTCTTTCTTTTCTGCTACCTATTCATAACTGGAAGGTTCTCTGTTCATAATGTCACAAAGCAAGGCAACATAGCTAATGTGTCATCTTGTCCAGTTCCTTTCTTTGTGTTCCTCTTCTGGAATACCATATCTTTTTGCATCTTGGATGAGCTCTCTAGACCATGCAGGTTTCCTCTTGTGAGAGTTCTTCTCACAGGGTGGATCTATAGGTCTTTGTGGATCTTCAGTTTCAGGGGTTGCTTCTGGAATTGCTTCATTTATAGTAGTATCTTGAAATCTGATTTCCTTTGGTTCTTCATGATCTTCAATAGGTGTCTTCCTTGATTTGATATAAGCTGAGTTCTCATCAAATGTTACATCCTTGCTGACATCAATCTTCTTGAACCCTATAAAGTATATTATGTAAGCATTCGAGCTTTCACTGTACCCCACAAAGATTCCCTTCTTTCCTGAAGGATCTAGCTTAGTTCTCTTTTCCTTTGGAACATGAGTATATACTGGACAACCAAATATTATGAGATGGCTGACTTCAGGCTTCTTACCAGAAAAGACCTCTTCTGGTGTCTTGTTGTCCAATATCTTGTGAGGTGTTCTATTCTGCCCATATACAGCTGTCCTAGCTGCTTCTGCCCATAGAGGCATAGGAAGATCTTGGTCGTGAAGCATTGCCCGTGCTGCTTCCATGATAGTTCTATTCTTCCTTTCTACAACTCTGTTTTGTTGTGGATTGTAAGGAACAGTCAACTCCCTCTTAATACCTGAATCACTGCATAGCTTCTTGAAATCACCTGAAGTGAATTCTCCGCCATTATCAGATATGAAGGTATTGATCCTCTTATCAGTTTGATTTTCCATCAATGCTTTGAATTCCTTGAATTTATCAAATACTTCATCTTTGTTCTTTAATAATTAAACCCAAGTCTTCCTAGAGAAATCATCAATGAAAGAGACATAGTATGTATACCCACTCAGAGAACTTGATGACATCGAACCGCATACATCGGAGTAGATAATTTCCAAGATTTCTTTTGCTTTACTTTCACTGCTTGGAAATGTCTTCTTAATGTTCTTTCCTTTTGCACATCCTTTGCAAACACCTTCATGCCTTGTCTTGATTTCAGGAAGACCTTCTATTGCTTTACTTGCAACTGGCAGTGCTCTGTAGTGCACATGTGCAAGCCTTATATGCCAAAGTTCACTTGGCTCCATGGATTCATGTATCATGGCTTGTTCAGGTTGTCCCTTCAATTTGTACAATCCTCCCTCTTGCTCTACAATCACCACTGCATCATCTATAGTTTTACCCTTTGGCCACATTAGAACTTGGCCATCTACAAATGCAACCCTCATGCCTTTTGCATCCAATGCAAATATGGAGAGTAGGTTCTTCTTGAGCCCAGGTACATATAGTACATCTTTCATCTTCAAAGACTTCCCAAAGTCTAGGTTGTAGAAGGCTTCACCACTTCCCTTGAACGGATATTGATAGTCATCCCCAAGTTTTACTTTATGGGGCAACTCATGTTCAGATATATTTACAAAAGATTCTTTAAACCCAGTCATGTGTTTGGAAGCCCCACTATCAATAAGCCAATCATTACATCCATGAGAGATAGTACCTGTGAGAGCAGAGATTAGAACATATTCATCTTCACTTGATGAAGCATCACTTTCTTCCCTAGCCTTCTTCTTGGGGGGTTCATCATCCTCAGCAGCATGAGCATGGTACCTCCTTTTGGTGCCCTTCTTCTTGTTGTCGAAGTTGTTGTTCTTTTTGTTCTTAGGACAATTTATAGAATATGTCCCTTCTCATTACATGTAAAACATATTCTCTTCTCTTTATGCTGATGGTGGTGAGAAGATTTCTTCAAATGGGATGACTCTCTCTTGGGATTTCCTTTCTTGGTGTGTGTTGTGAGGGCTTGATCTTCATTCCCCATCTTTTCTTCTCGGGCCACCATCCTTTCTTCTTCTTGTGAGCATTCCTCCCACAGTCTACTGAAGGAGATCAATTTTCTTCTTGCACAAATTCCTTTGATGAAGGAATCCCATGACCTAGGTAGGCCATTCAAAGTGGTCATAACAATTTCACCATTCTCCACCACTTCATACACAGCTTCAAGTTGTTCCTTGATCTAAGAGACCTTAGAGAAATAGGATTGAATGGTCTCTCCATTCTGGAGTTTTACCCCTTTCAATTGATTCCGCAGAGTCATCTTCCGATTTATGTTCTTCCCTTCAAACAGCTTGGTCAAAGAGTCAAACATCTCCTTAGGTGTCTTTAGAGATGACACATGTGGTATGAGATGGTCTTTGATAGAATCATCAATGATCCTCTTTGCCTTGACCAAGTTCTTCTTATGTAAGGCCTTAGCGTCTTCTTCCTTTGGGACAAGGACTTCAAAACTTATGTAAGTGTCCAATTCATTTTCTTCCAGGATTAACCCAATCCTATACTTCCATGCTCGAAAGTTATCAACCCCTTCAAGATTATCCTCAAGCTTGGTGTGGTGAGACATTTTAATGAGAAACTCAAATGGAAATAAAAGATTTAGGTCTTACCACTTGATTTGCAGAAATCTGGATCTGGTGTCGGATTAGGGTTTGTCAGAGAAACCGTAAAAATTCAAAATGTGAATTTCAACTTTCTGAAAGGATAGAAAGATGTGCCTTGATGAGCTAATCAGCCTGGTGTATTTAGAATTTGAAATCTGCAAATTTTCACCCTTCAGAAATGCCTTTTAGTCTTCCCGAATTCACTTGGGAGGACCCTGAATTAGGGTTTGAGTTTCCCAGAGCTTCACCCCACCAAAAATCTCGATCCAAAGCTCTAAACTTTTATTTTTCCAAGGAGCTTCCAGCTATGTCCTCAGATTTCAAAAATTCCTATTTTTGTGGAAACCCTAAGCTTTAGGCCAAAAATGAAAGTGCCCATAATTGAATTCTGATTGGACAGAAAGATTCTCCTTGATGAGTAGAGTCAATCTACCTTGCTTCTTTTCCAAAATCTGTGGAGAGAAACCCAATAAACAAGAAACCCTAGTTTCTACCACTGCACAATGTCTTCTTCTCAGGTTAGCTCTGATACCATGTTAATTTTTTAGCATTAATTCAATATACTCTAGGATCTTTACTGAGAGAATAACATGTACAACATATCAAGTATAACAATGCATATCAATCACACCAAGCAATCACATGAGACAGTAGACACACAGAGTTTCACTGGGGAAAACCATAAAGGTGAAAAACCCCACAACTTCCTCAGAGATAGAAAGAGCAATGATACAACCAAAGTACAAGAGATAGTCTTCTACTAGCAGCTACTCCTCCTCCTCAACTAGTGCGCCACTTTCCGAGTGATGTAGGAGTTAATAATGAGATGAACAAATAGAGATCTCCCGCTCTCTATTTATACTTGTTTCGACTTGCCTAATACACTAGCAAGGCTGACTTCTCTAGAAGAGTCTAATAACCCATGGTTACATTAATACGGGCCGACCCCACACTTGGTGTTCTAATAACCCATGACAACAAGTTACGACACTTGCGACACTTGTCAATACAAATGACAACACTTCCGTATAGAGGAATAATAACATCTATATAGGAGTACAATATACATAGGTGAAATACATTCTGAAGTTACATATACATCAACATTTTAGGCTTCAAAACAAGGAAATCTGCAAGGTATTCCCACGAGTCCATGGAGACCACCAAGTCATACAAGATTCCTTTAGGTCTGATTGTAGATCTATCAGCTAATTCTAGTACAGTAGGAGTAGACCTGAGATTAGTGAGTTATAACTTCTTTATAGTATCAATGGTCATAACGTTTATCGCTGCACCAAGTCAACCAAAACGTTGGGGATCTGGGTATGCCCAATATATACTGTGACAGTGGGATTACCCGGGTCATCATATTTTTCTAGTGGAGCCCTTCCCATCATTAGTTCAGATAATTTCCCCACTACATGAACTGTAGGAGGATCCTTAGGCTTCCTTCCTAGATTTTTCACACACGGATCCCTAAACGTTTTGGCGTAGATAGGTACATCGTGTAAGGATTGTAACAGTGGAATATTAACATAAATGTTATTCAATTATACTAGGATATTGAAACAAGGTTGTTCCGATGTCTCCTGTAAGGACAAACGTTCAGGATACGACGATTCTCTCAAAAATTGTGTAGGTTGAGTTTCAGTATATGTTTCTGCAAGTGTTTCAATTGGTATCTCAATAGGTGTTTCGGCATCCTCAATAATGGGTATTGTTGTACTGACTGGGTTCTCAAATTGTTGATTCATTCTCTCTTCGGTCACAGAGGATGGAACATCCTCTATGAAAATAGGTTCCACTACCCTCCCTGATCGTAAGTGTAATTCATTGCAAGGGACAGGGGAAATGGAATAAGCTGGCATGTTGGCAGTTTCGAATTGTTGTACTGCCTTATTGTTAGGATTGGGGATAGGCTGAGCAGGCAGTTGTAGTCATAGTGGTATGTTCATTGGTGCGGCGTTATTTTGGAGTTGCGGCTGTGGATGTTGATATTGTGGATGAGGAGTTTTATTGTGAGGAAACTGATTTCCTAGATAAGGATTTCTCCAACCAGGACACCAAGGAGCTTGTTGGTTTGAATGTTGTGCCCATGGAATCCAAGGAGTAGGATATTGCATTGCAGGTTGGGGTGGATTCCATTGGTTATTAGGATAGGAATAGTGTGAAGGAAACTGATTATTCATATTGTTCTAAGAATTGAAATATGAGGGATCTAGATTCATACCTAGATTCCGAGGTTGCCAAGGCTTCTTTTGAGAGATAAAGTAAGCTTGATCCACATCCGAGGTGGATTCCTGAAGGACTGCTTTGAATTTTGGGAGTGAAAGTCATTCTTTAGTATTGTGCTCCAGATTGCACAGGCCACATACCTCCACCTTATCAAGTGGGCATTCCCTCAATGGGTGCTTCTTTCTACATTTAGCAGAAAATACACCTAGTGCCAGATCTTATTCTGCTTGCCTCTTTTTTTCTCTCAAAATATCCAAATGCAAGGAAATGGCACTCATCATGTCAGTTTTAAAGTTTTCAAGGAGATTACCTATCTCTTCCCGAGTAGCCCCTCCACTGGATGACTTTTGTTCCCTGGTGAGGACATCTCGATCTCGGGTGTTGGTTCTAGAGGATCCCCTTGCGTATCTTCGACATAAGTCGATGATATGTTCAAAAGATTCTTTTGAGATATCCCATTTTCCCAATAAATTAAGCATGTCTAGGAAGTCTTCTCTGATTCCACGTAGTAGAATCATTTTGAGGACATCTTTCCCAATATCAATGTGACCAGATCTCTGAAAATTGTATAACAATTTTTCAACAAAGTCCTCCAAACTCTCCTCTTCTTTTTGGACCATCTTAAACAATTATTCCCTCTTATCCTTAGTTCTACAATAGTCTTGATATTTAGCAAGGAAAATTTGTTTCATTTGCTCCCAGGTGGTAATAGTCTCACAATCCAAACTCATGAACCAACATAGGGCATTTCCCTTTAGGGTGGTAGGAAATAGTTTCAACTTCTGTGCACTGGAGTTACAGTCATAGCTCTGAAAAAGGATATCAAATTCAAAAATAAATTCATTTGGATCTTTGATGGACTTACCATGGAAATTCGGCAAAACTGAGGGTGAAATATTCTTCATGGGATCATCCCCGGGTGTTTGTCGAATAGGAAATTCAAGTGTGACAACAGTGTCTCCATGCTGATTATCCACTATTTCCTCTTCATGGTCATTGGGGCGTTCTTTATGCTCTTCACGATCTCCATTTTCCATGTTTTCCTAGTTCCTTTGTTCTTCTCTCCTTCTTTCTTCCTTTGTCCTTCTTTCTTCTTCTCTCCTTCTTTCTTCCTCTAGTTCTTGACGATGATCTAACCACTCCTCCTTAGTTACTCTATGTCCGTTTATTCAATAAATATCTTCTCAAGCCACTGCACCCTCAACACTTCCCTTATCTTCAGGAGGTCTCTTATGCAGAATGGGAGTTGAAGGTCTCATTGCGTTCTCCACGGTTGATCCAGACGTTTCAAAGTTAGGGAGAATGGAGCTTCCTCTTCCTCAAGATGTTCACGGTAGTCTGGTATAGGAATCAGATTTGGCGATCAATTCATCAATGAATGTCTATCTTGCCAAACCTTGGTTACTTCCATGACCTCTTCCACCTGCAGGATTAGAATTTTTGGGGGGTTCCCGAACTTTTCTTCTCGTATTCATGCAAACTTCAAATATTCATAGCTAATGAAATCAAATTAATCAAATAGAATCTATGTCTACCAATTACCTTCCCCGACAATGATGCCAAAATGTTGGTCACCCTATATGCTAATTAATTTCAGTTAACAAACAGAGTGCTCAATATAAATTGTCAACCTAGGAAATTCTGATTGTTTCAAAGGTCACTAAGCAAATTATATGCATAAACACTTCAATAGCTGACTAAATAAATAAAGAACATTCATCCTACCTAACTACTAATCCAAACTCAATTCACTGTGAAAGAAAATCTAAATTATCAATATAAAAACTCAAAGGATTCCTATTTCTTACAACATCAATCCTGGAACAACTGAATTAACTAGAATTGCTTTTGCAAGAAGTTAAATCCTAAAAATATCATAATTCAAACCATGACCTATCTAATTCAACAAATTCTAGGAAAGATAAATAATAGTAATGTGCAGGAGCTGAGCTTGACTATAACAACAATGCTAATTAACACACTTTCATAGGAAAGAAAACTATTCTACACAGTTGACTTTTCACACCACACTGTTGCAGCAAACCAAAGGAAAACTATAATGATGCAATTATCAATTAACTAATGTTGCAGCAATCTGAGAATACTACCTATTGTAACTCCACATCAAACCAAAATAAAATAAAACTAATACATCTACTTAACTCGGCAATCTCTATGAGAAGGAGGGACCTGTCCTTCCAACAGAGATGTCGCTAGAGGCTACCAAACTAACTCAGAAAACAATGAATTAGAGAAACATTGCTTCTTTCATTAATGGATAAGTTCAATTACAAAAGAGAGTGACAGTTCTGGAAAATAATCCTAACATTCTATATGATCTCGTCTTCCTATATATACTGAGACAGTGACAGTTCAGGTTCCTTAGTTCAGGCAGTAATGAAGATCTCTGATCTTCAGGCTGTCAAATATATAATGCAGAAAGTAGAAACAATTACAATGAATGTTACATTAAAATGAATTAAGTTTCATAATCAATTGCGCCTTTAAAACTGGAACTGATCCAACACTTAAACGAGTCTCAGCTGGCCGCGTAGAGGAATAGCCTGACTTGTTTCAACAATGATCCAAACCGAACCCTAGAAATGTGCAACTGTTTCCAAGTGCTTCAGCACCCACGTGTATCAGCAAGCCGAGAGTCCTGGATTCCCTGAGGTCTTTACTCACTTCTCATAAATTCATCACAAGTCAGTAATACGAGGAATAAAATTCATAATCACAAGCATTTCTAAGCATTAATGGAGCAACGGTAATAATGAATTATACCTGTTCGAATACATGCATGTTCTTGGAAAAGATAATGACTTGGTTGTAAAATAAAAGACAAAATCAAGGAAAAAGGGTTGAATAGGAGTGAGCAAAAAGGGAATTTCTAGCACCCAACAGTGGTGAGGTAATGCAGGTAGTTTCAGTGTGCAATGTAATGGAGCTCCTAGGATGGACCCACTAGATGGATTGCTCGGTTTGTGTAATAGGACAACTTCATCTGGTATGAAAAAGGACCAACCTTGTAGGACAGTTTCATCTGGTATGAAAAAGGACCAACTCTGCAAGATAGGTGCATCTGATATGAGAAAGGACCAGCTCTACAAGATAGTTGCATCTGGTATGAAAAAGGGCCAGCTCTGTGGGATATCTACATCCAGTATGAAACAGGACTAGCTCTGTAGTGGTGTGCATCCACTATGAAAGAGGTATGGCTCTGCGGGATATCTACATCCAGTATGAAACATGTAGTGTTGAGCATCCAATATGAAATAGGACTGGATCTGTAGGATATATATGTACATCCAATATGAAATAGGACTGGCTTTGTAGTTGTGTGCATATAGTATGAAACAATATTGGCTCTGCAAGATATCTACATCCAGTATGAAACAGGACTACCTATGTAGTGGTGAGCATCCAGTATGAAATAAGACTCACTCTATGGGATATCTACATCTAGTATGAAATAGGACTGGCTCTGTAGTGGTGTGCATCCAGTATGAAAAAGGACTGGCTCTGCAGGATATATACATCTAGTATGAAAAAGGACTGGCTCTATAGTGGTTACTTGCCGTATCTCCAGGGGTGGTATCACCAGTGGAGATCTCAGTGTAGGTTCCCCGATGTACTAGGTTGAACTGGTGCAATAGGCCCTCCGGCGGACTCGATTGAGCGAGTGCATGTTGAATGGTGGACTCCACTGTGGTTGGTTGTATCTCCAGGGGTTGGATCCTAGTATGACTATTCGATCACCAAGGGGAGATCCCAACATGAAAGCCCTAGATTGGATCTAGGCCACATCCAGCATGAAAAACGACCAGCTCTGTGGAGAGTTGAATCCAACATGAAAAAGGGTTGGAATTGCAAGGCACATCCAGCATGAAAAAGGGTTGGAATTGCAAGGCACATCCAGCATGAAAAAGGGTTGGCTATGTGAAAATTATTATGATATATATAGTCAGGAGATGTGAGATGTAAATAGTCTGTATACAAGAAGTGCAACAGCTGGAAGATGATGGTGACAATGTCAGAAGAATGCCTTCCTTGTTAAGAGGGAGTGTTGAATAATGTAACCTTGGAAGATATTCTTATTTTTATTATTTGTATCATTTGTATCATTTGTATCACTTGTATTGTACAACCTATGGGGATTATTATTGATGTAATTAATCATGTAAAATTCATCGAAAGAGTCAATTTAAACCCTAAGTATTAGGTCATCCTAGAAATATCTAGAAAAGAATATTTTATGGTGAATTGTACAGGTCGGCCCAGTTAGGAGAGTCAATTCGGAACTCTTGGTGAAAAGGTCAAGTTAATTGATTAGTATAAATGAGGAGATCTCCCTCCTCATTTGGACACCACTCTCACTCATTGAGTTTGCATGAGTAGGAGAGACAAAGTCAAGTGAGTAGATGCTTTTGGAGTCTTCTTGTTTTTGGGTCGTTGCACAAGGAATACTATTGTACATTTTGATGAATCTATATAGAAGAATTTTGTTGGGTTTTTCTGCCTTGAGAGGGTTTTCCCAGGATAGATTATTGTGTACTATTGTCTATGTTGTGCTTGTTTATATTTCTGTGATCCTTAATGTTATTGTACTTAAAAATCTAACAAATAGATATTTGGTAGCTATAATAGAAGCTTGGTACCTTCTTGTGGATGGGTAGTCCCATCTCAGAGGTGGATTTGTGAAAGCAAAATATGGCTTGCCAAAGCCTAAGGCTGGGAGGAACGTCCTTGGTTTGTAGTTAGTTGGCCATATTTCAAATAAGTTCATTATGTGAATAAATGTATATTTGGTATAAATAATGACTATGTAAATGCATTCTTATGTAAATAGTTGGTATATATTTCATATATGTTTTATGAGTAATTATACACATAAGTATTTTGTTGTAAATGTAGAATTGAAATCATTAGAATAATAAAATTATATATCAAAGGCAAAATCAGCTAGTAGATTTCAGTACCTAGGAACCCAGAGTCATTGTGAGGTCACTGGGTATGTGACAAAAGGTTCTCTGGAGTGGTGGTTTGGGGACCTCCATCTGATGTTTAGAAAAAGATGAAGTCTTCTGCTAAATTTTTGGTTTTAGGATGAACAAAAACTCTAGAGATTAGTTGAACATGGAGGTTCGTGCTCACTTATTTTAGATTGCTTATTATCGCTCGCTTGTTTCTGACCATCTTCATTCCCTCCCTCTCAAGAAAAATTTGAGGAGATGAGAGTCTCACGGTGTCAAAACTAGACACAAAACACATGATTACTTTGGGGTAAGGTTCTCTTCTGTCTTCTTGCCACATTTCTGAATCTAGCCTCCCAAGTTGGTTGTGGCTCAGGCTTGCTTGATCTCTTTTACTTGAAGAATCCCATGGATTCTTGTTGTCATAATCACAAGGATTCAAAACTTGAAGCCTGACATCATGTTTCCACCTGTCAGGTAAAATATAAGAAGCAATACAATATTCTGCTGCAAGTTTCACTCTTGTAGGCTTCTTCAGCTTCACACACCAATCTAAAGAATGCTTATGCTTCCCGCAATCATGACAAGGGTGAAGATAAAAACATTGATCTTTCATATGGCCAACTAGGTCACAATTTTGACATATGGAAATTTGAATAGGCTATACACCTCCTGACATGATTTTACTGTTTTATTCATGTGCTGGGAGCTGATAGGAATCATCTTCAACTTCAAATAAAGAATTGTTCTAAAAAAACACTAGTTCAGAATGTTTATTTCTATGTTTAACATCGTCCTCTTTGGATTTCAAATCCTGTAGATGATTGATGATAGTTTGGGGATTTTATTTTATGGTTGTGATGAGACATATACAGTTGTAAGTAATAGAGTGTTCAACAACTCTAATGTTTCTTCGGTTTGAGACATGGTGAGGATAGTTTGAGGCCCCCTTGTGCAGGTAGAACCAAGTAGACTTAATCAGCCTAATGGATTCATGTAACTACACCCTTTATAAAGACAATTCAACATATTCAAATTAAAAAGGTGGCAGGTGTCGATCTCATCCGAAAATGCACCCACATACATTGCAATTCAACTTTTCCTTCAATTTTGATACTATTAAAAAACATACATGCACGTAAGAAAAACATGCACTAGAACTTACACACAAACAACGGTTTACAAGCTACACTTATGACTGTTGAATTAATAAATCTGCTATACCTCAGTTTTCGAATGATGATGATCTGCTTCTGCAACTTCTTCTTTTGGAGAAATTGTAGCAACAAGATGCAAACTTTCTTGGATCGATCCTTCAAGTGGTCTCACCAAATCAGTCCCAAATATTCCAGTTGTAATAGGTTGCTCTACAATAGGAGGCAATGTTGTTTTTGGAGGCAATATGTAGCACTTGAGGGATTTCTCCAACCACACTGTCAACCAACAATTTTCGCAACAGTTTGCAATGGTCTTTGCAATCTTCACTGTAGTGAACTTAATCTCTCCAACACAATGAACTCAAGGTGTAGGTCTACAGTCTCTGCCAAGTATACAATGTATTCTTTCAACAAAATATTTAGAAACTAATATAGTCCTTCTAAGCAATATATAGGTCTCTTCCAAGCACCAATATAGTGACCACACTCTTTTATGTCAATGTGCTTGAGAGAATATAGATGAGATCCTCGAATAACAAATGCTCTAAATTTAAATTAAGATACAAGCATCTATGAGATGCAAGATTCTAAAATCTCTACAATAAACTCAAAAAGTTTTTATTTCAAGAAGACTTTACATAACCAACAAATCCATGGAGAAATACTAACTATGTGCAAAATACAATAGTTATAATGGCATATATCATTGATCCAAGGCCTTTATTTCCATCAGTGAGTTACAAAGAACAAACTGCTTATATGAAAATAATAACTATTAATGTCTCTAATGGAGAAAATATTAGAAATTGTCATCAGATATCATGATGCCAAAGACATGACACCTCACAAAGTAGTTGCAGTCTTAAACAATCTTCAATGCACAACTCAATATCTAAGGTCGCAGCTCAACATATGAACTTCAAAAGGGTATCATGCACAAAACAATCACAACTCTCCATATGATTCTTCACCAATGTAGCCTTCACAATGAACCAGAGAGAATAGTATTCAAACTTTCCTTTCTTACCCCATGATTCTAGATTCTCCACGAGATAGGGTTTACAATTCTCTTCCTTCACATAGATTTTCAAGGTGCAATGGTGTAGCAATAATTCTCTTGATTTTTCTAAATATCCCTTGTAATTCTCAAGGAATCACCTTGAAACTCATCCTGAGCCAACATGGGGTTGGCCTCATCAAACACAAGTATTTTGATGTGTTTGGTACTCAAAAATTTGGTGAACATCCATTTATTCAATGTGTCTAGCATGTCAATCACAACTTGATCACTAATTGGTCCATGTCTTGAGGTTGAGGCATAATTTCTAGCATCAGTTGTCATAGAACAAACTGAATTTATTCCCTCTTCTTCCTTAACTGCATGGAGCATGAATACCAGTGATTACTTGTGTCTACCCTACGCTTCTCGTGATATTGTTTGAATTTGAATGTGAACATTGATATCTTCGCTTTTGAATGGAGATATGGTGAAGGCCATGAGAACAATTTCTAGCTCCATAGACTCTATCTGTAGAGTGTGGGCTCTCTCCCAGTGTCATGTGCATCACAATTTGAAAGTGGAGTTGAATATCATGGAGTTGATATTCTACTTTTCAAGAATATCATTTGTATCTGGTAGTTAAAGCCTAATTTATGTCATGGATTTCCCTCCAAGTTATTTTTTGTTATTATCGTTGGCTAGAGCATCAAGGAGCATGGTGAAATTTGTGGTGACTATTGCTACATGTTTTTGAATTGGAGATGTCGGCATTAGAGCTTATTTGGAGAAGCGTTGAAGAATTGCATTAAACTATGTGAAAGTTGGGGCTACGTTGCAGCTAGTATTGGGGTTACAATGATATTGGAATAAAACCCATATTCTGCGAATTTAAATTGCCACTGTGAAATGATGGGATTTTCTTCCTCCTGTGTAAATCTTCCACCGCAAATACATGATACCACTATTAGGTTCCCCATTGGAAAAATAGGTAGAAATACAAAAAAATACAGAAGGATAGGTGTCAAAGCACATTTTTCATTAATTCAAATGTTCAATATATACATTAAGATGTCCCTTGGATTCATCTTCCAAGGTGACTCTTGGACTCCTGGGTGACTCTTGGTTTCCCTTGCACAATAATATTCCTCACACCAAGGATTAGGCTCCAACAAAAAATATATTAACAAGTAAACACTACATAATAAATATTTTTCTTCAACTTGTCACATATGTTATGGTGAATAAATCCAATAGGATGTCCATAGTAGTTTATGAATCACTCCACATATTGATTAAGGATGATGATAGATTGATCCATATTTTTTATTTTCATGTGGTTCATGCCTTTCAAGAGGCCACTACATCCACAGAACTTCCCTTCTATATCGTGAGGCATGTGGTGACGCCAAACATTATGTGAACAAGGAGGGTTCAATTAGGATCCAAGCATGTCACTTACAAGGAATTGAACCTAGGTGGGGAGGTTATCAATCAGTACTCCCAACCACCCAATCTACATCCAATGGAAAATATATTGATCCATATATATATATATAGATAACCCATAATATGTAAAATTATGTAAATGAACTCATTAACATGGCATTTAGATTAGCACATAATCATTTAACATTGTTCATGTTTTTATTTTATCAATCAACATAAGCATAATGTGGTGTGAGGTCAAAACCAGAGGATTCATAAGGAACTGACTTACATTCAATGTGATGGTGGAAGCACTTAGCTTAAACCACTAGCTTTGATTGATTGCATCTAACTAGGAAACCAAGTGTGGGGGGGAACTCTCCTCCCAACTAACCTCTCATTCAATGGAACTAATATCCTCAAGCCTTCTTACAATAAGCTATGTCCACTTCTATTCCTCTCTCTTTTGAATCCCAAACTACAAAGACAATCCCCCAAGGGTTAATATGCTCCAAGCAAAATATGTTTCACCACCTCCTCCACCTACATTAAATAGTTATTTTTCACATTTATGCATGCAAAAATCCCTATGCATAGGATCCACTTGCAATCAAATAATTAAATCTTATATTTTCTTAATATTGCATCTTTTAGCTATATTTTCTTTACTTAGCTTTTCCCTTATTTATATTTTAGTAATTTCACTTGTTTTTACTTTGCTTTTATTATTATTATTATTTTTTAGACCAATTATTTATTTATCTAATTTGTTATCATCACAAAAGTATAGGACTAATTCAAATAAAAAAGGGGAAACACATACTCTCCCTCTTCAAGGAAATTTGTCTCGAAGTTAATTTTAATTTTGTTATCTATAACTTTATATTCTTCCCATATCTTCGACCCTTTGCTGCAACTAGTATAATATCCACCCAAGTGACAACAACAAGCATCAAAATTCCATTTCACAGCTATGGGGATGTGTGAACACAACTCTAGTTGTCTTCCCAACTTTCAACATCAAGCTTAAAGCATATCAACCTAACCAATATTACAAGGACTGAGACGTCATCTGCATAAGCACGCATCCAGTCTATTTCAATGACTGGCATACCACAGGTATCTTGAAATGATGACCTAAACTTCCTCCCCGATGCTTACTAGGTACTTATCCCTAAGCATTAGATTCCAACCAAATAACTCCACTATAAAGAACAACTCATGCCCTTCTTCTAGAATTCCATGTCACAACTCTAATATTAATCAGTTTGGCCTTCTAACGATGGTACCATGTCCATCAATCATCATCTAAGGAAAAATAACCACTGTCATAGGTTTATTGACTGAATTTATTCCCAACCCATAAGTTCTTGCTTTAAAGATAGTCTCCCTAGTAGGTATGGGGATCCCATGAGATCATTGAATGAATTGTACCTCCTATCCCGTTAGTGTATTTCTTGTTAATCACCACCTCAGAACATGCAACCAATGCATTAGATATAATCATAAGATCATAACCTCATAGAAACCATTCACATACTAACAATTGCATGACATCATGAGAACATAACACCATTGCCATCCCCACATATTGATGACAATTTGATCAAAATAATTAAACCAATATAGATATTTGGAACCAAATGATAAATACCATGGGGGTTCTTAAGACAACATAATATCATAAATATGATAATGTTATCAACACCATGGCATATGTAGAACAATAAAACATCGTGAATACTCTTCTAATGATAAAAAAATATACCAAATCAAATTCACTAGCATGCATAATAAGTAATGATTACAGTATATCACATCTAATGAAGAAAAACCATCTAGTACATGGATTTTATGAGTCCAGGATTACCCTACAAAATTTATCATGAAATAACTTCATGATACACTATGAGTGACGTGGTATGATCAAGATATTAGTCATCTTTTGTTTAACATTTCTCATCATGCAACAATAATATTTATATTTTATAGGGGTGGGTATACTCGACAAATTAATCAAATGCCATATTTTATCATATATTTCCCTATTTGAGTACACTACTAAACTTTAAAGTCAGGCCTTGTCATCTAAATCCACAATCTTCAGGCATATATTCATTTTCACGTAGTGAAATTTGGTTAAATTCGACAATAAGCTATCATTGGAATTACTAGCATGCCTTAAATTACTGATATCGAAATTAAATTTCTTATGTCTATATGTGCATCTATTTCTCTAGCCATCTATTTTCCTTGTTTTGTATATCTTTCAATAGTTACTCAAGTTTCTAATGTCACTTTACATCTCTATATTAACTCATTCCAGGGAATTCTATACCAAACATCATGTAAATATTTGGACACTCGGTCATCGTTATTTAAGTTTGATGTTGTACTTAATCCACCTACACAAAGGAATGGTTAATCTCCAGTGCTTTATCCATCTCATGTGACCATCATTGTTTAGACTTAGAGGGATTAGCTCACCTAATCCAAACACACAAGTAGTCATTGGAATACAAGAGTCTTACTCTTCATGCTAGGTGTTCACTCATCGGTCTCTAAGATTCAACCTATCCCATAGTTTATTTCCCTTTCCTTTGAAGGTCTATAAACAAATTCAATTCATAATTTCAAATCTTGACACCATAAATTATATGATTCATAACCCTCAATCATCACTTGGTTTCCCAATCCCCTCATCCTTATCATTAAGGGATCTTTCCACTTGAGAGAGACATCACTTTATTATAACTACATAAACTTACCCTAGGATTTATCACAATTTTATAATTTCTCAAGAAATTTAATGCTATCCATTAGGTATACTCCTTAAGGGAGTCCATGTACGAGTCCATGAATGATTAAGTAACCTACCCAATTGTTGCTAATCTTAGATTAGCTAGAAGAATATTGTCTTTATGCTAAGGTGATTTCCCCTTTCTACTTGTGGAATTTTCACAATTGCTTACGTGTCTTCTTCTTTACCATCTTATAGAAATTTATGGGTTTATTACATGTTTGATCTAATGTCACCATACCTTCTAAAATTATTACAAATGACATGCATCATCATCCCAATTATTTAACTCAAATTGGTTAATTAACAACATTTTCTTTTTAATAGAAATTGTCCTTATTTAGACCTTATAGGGATTCTTATTATGTTTTATATCTAGGAACATTTTCCTGATTTGACAACAAATTTCCAAATGGTTATTTTTTGAAGGGATATCTCAAGACTACTAAGTTATCATTTCCACTTCATCAAGACTATTACCTAATGACAAAATCATGTTCAAGAATAGGATACTACTTGTTGATTCATTATATTGGTTTTATTACAAGTGCGTTCCCATCATTTGTACATTTGTGGAACTTCCAATCAACTAGCTTCTGCAATCCATTATCTTTTCTTAAGTATCCACTTGTTACTCTCTTTTTTTCATCTCATATTTCCAATTTGGTTATGGATATGAGGACTAAAATAAGTTATCGTCAATAAAATATTTACCAAAATTATTTATAAGTTACATATACACCTACTATTGGTTGAATATCAATGCCTTAGAAATCATCATTCCTTTCTTAAAATACTTGTCTCTCCATACTTATATTTACATCTTCTCATTCTAATAATAGGTTAACTATCCTTCTAGGTGTAATTAGATATTATATTTAAGGTATATGCACATTACCTCCAGTTTTGACTTCATTTAATGTTTACCATTGATTAATTATACCACTATGCTCTCAAATCAATCAATTATATGTTTCTCACATCTTGATTAAATAATCAGTGTCTTACTTCCTCATTTTACATAGGCTAGTTTAGCATATTTTGTAATGGTATAGTAATGCATACATGATGGCTTCTTCTTAATTTCTATATCCAAACTTCTAACACACATTTTGATTCTTATCCCACTCTCATTAGTGCATGCCAACATTATTCCTTTATCTTACTACTCGATTATGAGAGTTGGCATGTTATAAGGAGAATATTAAAGGGTGCCCTCATCCGACTTAGACTAATTATAATTATTTTTCTTATCGTTAATGTATGAGATTTCTTATTAGTATCTTTCAATGTTATATTGAGAATATGAGTATATTTGTATCATCATTTTGAGTCTAATAGTCTAACATACATATGGGGAGGAGGAATTCATGCCTATCTTCCATGGAAATAAGCAACATGTGTATAATAGTGTAGCTAGGGTTTTCACCCTAGCTTGTGCAAATGAGCACCTACTAAGGAGAAGGGATTCCTTAGTAACAGTTCAGAAAAATGGTGAAATATGACAGTACAGTAAAATAAAATTAAACTAACATGAGCATTGACATAAATAACAAAAACATGAAAATATGGTGAAGATCTCTCTTTTTGTATTAAAAATTACCTCATATGTAGAGGTTGGTGGAGCCCTTGCAGCAGTCTAAGAGGGTTGCTTCCAAGCTCCAGTGTTGTTCCTTCTCCTTCTTCCAAAGATGTTTTGGAAATGGGGCCAAAAGGGTTCTCAAGAATTAGCTCCAAGTGGAGAGCTAGGGTTTCAAGGGAGTTTTTAGCAGCGTAAGGATAGGGATGATTGTGGATCTGAAATGGGGGGCCTCCATCGCCTATTTATAGGTTTTTTAGTGGTGGGGTGCTGACCCATGGTTTTGGGCACCATATGGTTTAGGTCAACTGTATAGGGTTTTTGCTTTCTTTTTTCCCTCTTTTTCCTCTTTTTTGTATTTTTTATTCCCTTTTTAGAGGGTTTTTTATATTTTTGGAGGAATTTAACTTATTTTGGGGAAAAAAGGGGGGTTTTGGCCTTTTGGGGGCTTTTTTAATGGTTTTTTGGCCTTTTGGAGGCTTTTTAATAATTTTTTGGGGTTCTGGAGGCAAATATGGTAGGAAATATGGACAAATGAGTCATGTAATGGGGTAGATGAGGTAGTGAGCACTTTTTGGGTGTGAACAGGTTGCCCCCTGATGTGTGAGGGCAGGAGCTCATCGTATGGCCGATAGACATCATAAGTCTTTTATGGTTTTCCTGGGATGTGGAGAGGAGAAAAAACGAACTAGAGCCCAGAACAACGATCTCGAACAAACTGCAAAAACTGAAAGTACATGACCTCAATAATGAATGAGGAATAATCTCAACATATGGACGAGGTGGGCATTCCCATGCTCGTATCAAGATATAGAACAAGAACAAGGGGGTCCAAAAAATGGGGACCTGAAATATACATGACCTCAAATAATGAATGAGGAAGAATCTCAATATATGGACGAGACGGGCATTCCCATGCTCGTATCAAGATATATATAAAAGATAACAATAAGGCCCAATAATGGGGACCTGAAGGATTCATGGAGAACCACTGTGTACATCATAAGGGTCCAGAGGGGACACAGAATATGAGACGTACTGCTAGGCTGACCATGTCTGAGCTGAAGAACTGATACACTGGAATAACACTAGTGCTACTGAGTGTGGTACTGGAGGAACTGATGAACTGCTGGATCATAGTGACTGGGAGTCATACCCTCAATGGTACACTGAACTGGAACTAAACTGGGTACTCAAGGAAGCATATAACTGGATGGCTTCCGAATACAATCGCTAATGCAACCCGGACATTCACGGGAACATGTGACTGGGTGTTCCGAAGTGACTCACCAATGTGCTAAAGTCGGGGGAAATCCGGGGTCTTCGACCAATAACTGAAGGGATATATACCCTGCGCGATTCTCAACGATGCGATCAAGGTGTTGAAGTCGAGCATGTGAGAAACAACCACTCAGAGAGGCACTGATGACTCCTCTCAAAATGGTCTGTAGACACTCACCACAAATGGTGATGAGTCCAAGGCACAGGGACCTCTGGGTCTATCCTCTGGAATAGATGGGCTATTGTCGACAGAGGGAGACCTACAACTAGCAAGGTAATGATGTTTCCTTGATAGGAGCACGAGGTGGAGAACCGGAGTGTGACAGTACTGATGGTAGGACTGACATACTGTGGGGGTAGGGAATAACTGGGCAAGTAGAGTGGGTGGACTCAAACTTCCATTGTTCAGAGTATGATGGCGGGGCTGATCGGGCAACAAATGAAACTGACTGGTGGGAAAGGGATCATAGCTGTAATGGACCAAGGATGGTGACTGGGATGAGTGATACTCAAGTTGGTGTAAAATGGTAGGAGACTGCAGAATACTCTGAACAAAGGCGACCTGATTGGGGGTGCTGCCGAGATGATCAATCATGGTGCTGAGGGGCACTGGTGGGACTTCTGCATGGGTTAAGGAACTAGAAGAAGTGTGTTCAAACGGTACTGTCGTGTGGATTTATACGAGCCCAGGACAGTTCATGCTCATGATTTATTTCAATTTTAAGGAGTCTGAAAGCGATAAGAAGACTCTGAAATAATGGAATGGTACCGTCGTGTGGATTTGTACGAGCCCAAGACGGTGCGTGCTCGTGGTTGCTTTCAATTTTAGAGAGTCTGAAAGCAATAAGAAGACTCCAGGGGGGTGCTTTTTCGTGTGTTAGTCTCCAAGGCCCGAAGAAGCATAAAAGGATGCAATGAAGAACTCTTCTAGCTGGTGTGACTAGAGTATTCATTTTTCATAATTAGTCTACCAGGTCCGGAAAAGGGTTAAACTTATACCAGATAGATGCCCTTTCAGGTACTTTAACGAGCATGAAAGGAAGCAAGATTGCTCGGAGATATTTTCATTGTTTTAGGAGTCAGAAAAGAGCTTAACAGAAACTCCCTAAGTGCCTTTTTCGTAAAGGACTTGTCCGGCTCGAAAAAGGGATAAAATTATACCGAACAAAAGGAATGGCCAGGCAAGGAGGAAGTGCTCAATCAAGGAACATCGATGGGAACCAAGAACGAGGGTGGGGGAGAAAACTGGTGGGCCTCCTTGCGGGATGATGAATGGTGGCAAAATAACGAAATAGTTGCAGTATGAATGGAGTGACTGGTTTATGTAAAAATGTGTAACAATCCGATGGCGGCCGATGTGGCGCGCAAACCGAGGCAACAAGGTGTTGGGACACAATGTTGAAATTGTACCGGGTGAGAGCGATAAATGATCTCAAGCATCATCACGAGCTCGGAAAACTGAATCCGACGATATAAAAAGTGTCAAAAATGGAGAACGGTCGAGGTGGCACGTAAACTGAGGCGATGGGGGGTGTTTTGGAAAAAAATACCCAAAACATATGGGGGTGAGAGCGAGAAATGATCTCAAGCATCATCACGGGCTCGAAAAATGAATCTGATGATATAAAGTATATCAAAAACTGGCTACGGTCGATGTGGCACGCAAGCCGAGGCGACAAGGTGTCGGGACACAATGTTGAAACTGTTCCTGGTGAGAGCGAGAAATGATCTCAAGCAGCATCACAAGCACGAAAATATGAACCCGATGATATAAGGAACGTTAGAATGGATGACGGCCGAGGTGGCATGCGGACCGAGGTGACGGGGGGCGTTTTGGAAAAAATACCCGAAAAAACTGAGGGTGAGAGTGAGAAATGATCTCAAACATCATCACAGGCACGGAAATATGAATCTGGCAGTGCAAATGGTGCGAAAAATGGAGGTTATAAGAACTCCGGAATGGTCAAAGGAAATAACTAGGTTAAAAAATGGTTGCAAATAAAGGTGAGCCCACCAAGCCAAGGATGCAGTGGTGGGGAGAAATGATTACATGCGGGGGAAGAATACTAGGTGTATCAAATCAAATCAAATATACAAGTGACATGTGACCTCAAAAATGGTTGAGATCACGCATGTGAAAAAGTCAGCAGGGTTAATGACCTGCCCCCATGCTATGTGCAGGGGGTTTGTGATTATGGATCACATATGTGTTGGTTTAAAAAATGGGTTCATTGACGTGTTGAGATAGATGTGATGGGGTAGGGTCAAAATAATTGATCATGCCCCCTATCCCAGGTTCGAGGTAATCTATTATGCCGCCTAACTCAGCAGTGTCAATGTGGTGTTCTATGATAGCGGGGTCAAGACCAGGCATTTAGGTATAGGACTAGGAAAAGACATCACGAAACTCTTGGAAAAGTTGTTTGTATTCTCCAATCTCATACTCACTACAAGAGGCTCCTAATGTAATGATTTCAAGAGCACCAGGTGGGTCAGAGATATCGATGTGGATGATGGGTGATATGTTGGCCATGTTACCTTCCTCAAAGGCATTAGGAGCGGGAATGGGATCCTTAAACCAGTCGACTTTGGTGGGGAGGAAATCTTTGGACTCAACCGCAAATTGGGTGGCTGTGGTGGAGGAGGAGTCCTCCGGGAGGAAATAGGAACGATGGTGCATATCCTCCTAGGGGTAATCCGGGGCAATGAGAGCCTCTAGAATCTCCTCATCATTGTGAAAACTTTGAGTTGTCAAATCGGTGGATGAGGGAGTGGTAGTAGAAGAGATCATATAGATGGTATTAATCTCTCTGGATGAGGGGGATACTGGGGGGTGGATCTCCTCAATGGTGGGGGGCGTTGTCTCAAGGTCCAAATTATTCATCTCGTAGAGAGCTGCTCTATAATCTGGGAGATCAGGACAGTGATGTGAGTAATGGCCGTAAATACTGCATATTGCACAAGGGTGGTTGGTACGTAGTGATTTATCACGAGGCTTAGGGGTGGATCAAGTTGGACAACCGGGATGTTGGGGTCGTCGTTAAGCATTTGCATGTGCTCTTGTAATGCAGGTAATTGTGGACATTGATGGGTAGGATGGCCTAACTCATCACACAATGAGCATTTAAGAGAAGCACGAAACACGGGGGGGTTTTTAATTGTTTTGGGCGGGGGTACAGCAGTGTATGGTTGTGGGCCTCTGCCCCCAGTGTGCTTGAAAAGAGGGGATGGATTGGCCGATGAGGAAGGGTTAGTGACACTGGGAGGTGGTTGACTAGTAGTGGTGATGGGTTGCACCGGTTGTAGGATGAAAGTTGGTGTCGGAGGGGTAACGGGAGGCGTAATGTACCATACGGGTAATCCTAAGGTTAAATCGGGGAGGCTAAGGGTAGCCATAACCGAGGCGCTCACTACTCCCGAAGGGGGGAATAGGAAAGGGATTGTATGGATGGGTGTAACACCAACATGACTAGGTACCAATGGTGGTTGAGGTAGCAAGGGCGGTTGATGGTTGGGTGTTGGTGTATTGTGGGAAAGGGTACATAAATCAGATACTTCGGTCGCGGGTGATGGGGGTGGAATGGCTTGGAATGTTGAAGTCATTAGCGTATCTGAGTAGACTCCGGGTCCCACTGAGGAAACCAACGAAGTAGCTACGTCGCAAGTAGGTTGTTCAACCATGGGGAGAACATTTTCGGGTGCAGCGGGGGCATTGGGATCGTAATAGGTGAGTTGATCAACCTTGACCACGCGTTCGTCATGGGGGAACATCATGGTACGAAAAACGGATGAGGCAACCGCCCGCATGGCATACATGTAACTGCGGTCAAGTAAAATGTTATAATCAAGTTGGGCGTTGATGACCTATATGTCAATGAGCACTGTTTTACCAGCCAACTGGATGGGGACATTAGCTAAGAGACCTTGGGGTTGAGCCGAACGTTCGTCGTAGTCTCGCAACGCAGTGGTGGACTACTGGAGAGTAGGGGATCCCAACTTCTGCCAAACGAATGTGGACATAACGCATGTAGAGGCACCTTCATCGATAATGCACCGATGGATGACAAGATTCCAAACAGATACATAAACTTGGAATGCTAAAGTGGAAGGCAGGCATGGTTCGGATGGGTCCAAATCGAAGGCCATCATTCGTGAATCATTTGGGTCAATAGCATCAATGGCAGAGAGCAAAGTCTTGCATTGTGAAGGATAGTTTTTTAAGACCTCTAACGTAGACATGGCGACGGGGGACTGGGCTAAGTCATCTACAATGTTGTAATTAAACGCAGCGTGAGCATCAGGGTTATTGTTGATGCGGCGAAGTGGGAAGTGAGGTGCTTTGGAGGCACCATCTAGTGGAGCCGGAGGTATACGTAACGACTGATCAGTGGGATGAGTGTTAGTGTTTTTGTCGGCAGGAGGGGCTTCAGGGGTGGAGCCATATTGGTTCTGACGGGTTTGAAGGTTGACATCGGAGGATGACATCATTAACAAGTGATGGGTACCTGAGTCTAACATGGGTTGATCAGGGGCGGCATAAGTGATTTGCTGTTGTGGTGGCGCGTTTCCTTGAGGGGGAGCCAATGGCTGAGTGTTCACTACGCCTTGGGTCAATAAAGGGTTTTGTAGCACCAAGGGTTGATTCTGAGGTGGTGGGGGGTTGGGCGACGCCTGAGGAGCCGCGTGCCGTTGGCGGTGGGCATCATCAGTCCAGAGTTGTCAAGCCCGCTCTAAATGTGGGCAAGCGTGTGTGTAGTGGCCATAGACCCCGCAAATAGAACAAGGATGGTTTGTTCGCAAATTATGATTTTTGGCTTGTTTGGGCGACCGATCAGGGTTCTGGGTGGCAGGTGCCACGTTATTGTTGTTTGGGGGATTGGGAGGTTGACCGCCTTGGTCTGGAGGGGGGTTGTTCCCATGGTTACGGCCTTTGTCATGGTTTTGTTGGCCCTATTGGCGCTGGTTGTTTTGGTTTGGCTGCGTATTTTGTTGCGCATACACTTGCCCTTGGGTGGCAGGTGGGTTCTGGGGTTGTGCAGGTGCGGGAGCAGGCTGCAGTGGATAATAAGTAGGTGGAGACGGCGCAGGTGTTGAACCTTGTGGGGGTTGCTGATATGCTTGTGTGACGGGTTGCGGGTTTTCCGTAGGGGCTGCCTGTGGCGGGTAATAAGCACGTGGGGCTTGAGAGGATACAGGAGCTGGTGCAACCTATGGGTGGTAATATGTCTGAGGTGCAACCGGAGGGGCGTAAGCGAGGGATGCATGACCAAAGCACTGAGGTGGACATGAGGGTCCATGGGAATGGTGATGATGTGCCATGGGAGCATACGAATTGGTTACTCTGGAATGGGATGTAGCTCGCGAAAGGTAGGGGCCAGGGCTAGGACGTGCTACGGAAAAGGGCTGGTTATGTGAGGCTATACAGCCAATGATGCCATCTGTGGCATGGGATGCCCGCGGTGCATCGTGTCGAGAGGAATCGCCGCGGGGGGCGTCAGGGATGATGGAATATAGGTAACCAGACTAGGCGTAAATAAGGTCAAATTGTTGGGCTTTGAGGATGGCCTCTTCTTCGGACTGGGGTCGCTCAGATGCCACATCCTTGGCAATGACAGGAAGGAGAGATTTTAGAAATCAATCTAAGAAGATATGGTCGTCTAACTTGATTTTGCAGAGGATGCGGCGTCAACGCCACTCATGAATGTGGTCAGTGATGTGGGTAGCCGTGTTCTATCTACAAGACAGTAGGATCTCAACTCCCGCGTCATAGCGGATAGGTAACTGAAAGAACTGCAGGAAAGTCGAGGCAAGGGAAGTAAAGGTGGCATGGGTCCATGGGGTTGCTCAATGTACCACTTAGCTGCAGAGCCAGTGAGGGTGTGCTGTAATAGACAGAGGTGGACAGAGTCGTCCACTATGGAGTTGGAGGAACACCATAGATGGAAGGACATAATATGGTTCTGGGGGTCTTCACCTGCCTTGCCCTCAAACTTAGGGATGTCAGAGGGGAGCTTGGTGGGCATGTAAGGCCACGCAGGGTCGTGTCTGATGGGATCGTTAGTCAGTCTGGCTAGGTCAGGAAGGTTGAGACTGGCCATGAATGGAAAACTAGTAGAAGGATGTGACATACTAGTGGTTGTGACCATGTTGGGGCCAATGCCCCCGAGTGGAGGGGCTGGGTTTGGGATGTTTCCCCCAGGTGGAGGAACAAAAGTGGTATGGGATGGTCCTGCACCACCAAGGGTAGTGTGAGTCACTGATGGAGTTAGGATGGGTATGCTGGCTACTGGAATGGGTACAATGATCGAAATGGTAGATGTGGACCCCATCAAGGACATACCCAAAGCAAGTGTGGTAGCTGGTGTGGTGGTGGATGCTCCACCAATGGTCCCTACAAAGAAAGGGTTGGCATTCAAGCCAGCCATGGGGCTGGTTGGTGCAGTGTAAGTGGGGTTCTCGGACTCTGCCTCAGAATCAGAGGTAAAATAAGAGGCATCTAGATCGGGTGACAGAGTTCTATGCTATTAACGAGTGGAGTCAAGTGACAAAGCTCGAGATCTATGATGAGTGGTATCAAGTGATGAAGATCTACATCTATGATGGGTGATATCAAGTGAACCGTGCTGCGGGGGCTCGCCCCGGAGGCATCAAGAATGTCTCGGGGACTCAATGGTGACAGATGGTGTCAAGTATCTGGGGGTTGTGTTGAGTGAAAAACAGCTCAAAAACCCTAATGCAACCGAGTGTGTAGAAGGAGAGCGCAAAAAATATGGCACTCAGGCCAACAACCGACTCAAAACATGTACTGTAACAGCTGTGCTACAATAAGCGGAGTATCAATAGAAATGGTCAGAATACCAACAAGCAGCAAGTTTCCTAAAAAATAAGAAATGGTGGACTCGCTAGACCAAAAGAAGGTAAGGGAGCATGCAAACACCTAGCTAAATAGTATTCTGACTCAAGCACACATATCCTCTTCAAGGTGATGAAATCCAAGTCAGACAATATGGATAGTAGAGCCAAGTGGCTAAAGATATCCCCCTACCTGGAGGGACACCGGGTAGTCAATCCTAGAAGAAAGGCAACTAAGATACCCCATTCATGACACGTCCAGAAAAGGTGAATCTACAGTTTGGTTCTATCGCCGCTGTACCCCCATACGGGTGGTACACCAAGAACTACGAAAGGTATCCTTCAGTTACTGAATGGAGTGCGGTATTCCACTCAGGACTCCGGAACCAGTCTGGCTACTTCAACCCTCCTAGGAGAGAGGCCCTCTGATAAACTGGTTGTGATCGTGCCAAAAAGTACTAGGGGATTTTGGTTCCCTAATGGACAACAACTATGTCTCAAGTGTAAGCAACCGAGGGGTGTTATTTGGATGCCTATCCCCCTGATCCTACCTAACTACAAGATTCTTATGTGTTCCCCAAGTGGGGTTAGAATGTTGGTTGTGTTAAGTAGTATTTTAGGGCTCACTTGAATTAGGTGACAAAGTGTGTGCGTGTGAGATGATGAACCCAAGTAAAAGTGCCACAGGGTGGGCAACTTTCTAACTAAAAATAACAATGCAGAAATTAAACTTTGAAATGCAAAATTTTCTCTTTTCAATTAAAATGCTGAAATTTTTAAAAAATTCTGTAAATGGAACAGAAATAATACTGCAGAAAAAGGCTGTAGGGAAGTATGGCTACAGATAGGATAGGTGGTTATGTAGGTGCAAAAAATATTGCAGCAAAGTGTTGGGTTCAAATAGGGAAAAAGGGCAGAAAACAGATCGTGGGACTGTGGCGAAACTGTGCGGTCAGACCGCGGGAAACAGGTCGACAGTCGCGGGAAGATCATGGGAAAATGGCTGGAAGCCGCAGGCAGACCGCGGGAAAAAGGCCGAAAGTCGCAGGAAGATAGCAGGAAAATGGCTAAAAGTTGCAGGTGGACCACAAGAAAAAGGCTGAAAGTCGCAGGCGGATAGCAGGAAAATGGCTAAAAGCCACAGGCGGACCGCGGGAAAAAGGCCAAAAGTTGTAGGCGGATAGCAGGAAAATGGCTGAAAGCCACAGGCGGACCACGGGAAAAAGGCTGAAAGTTGTAGGCGGATAGCAGGAAAATGGCTGAAAGCCGCAGGCGGACCACGGGAAAAGGCTGAAAGTCACAAGCGGATAGTAGGAAAATGGCTCAAAGCCGCAGGCGGATCGCAGGAAAATGGCTGAAAGTCGTAGGTGGATTGCAGGAAAATGGCTCAAAGCCGCAAGCAGATCATAGGAAAATGGCTCAAAGCCACAGGCGGATTGCAGGAAAAGGGCTGAAAGCCGCAGGCGGGTCGTAGGAAAGGGCTAGGTTTGAGATGTTGCCCCCAGGTGGAGGAACGAAAGTGTAGCTAGGGTTTTCACCCTAGCTTTTGCAAATGAGCACCTAATAAGGAGAAGAGACTCCTTAGTAGCAGTTTAGAAAAATGGTGAAATATGACAGTACAGTAAAATAAAATTAAACTAACATGAGCATTGACATAAATAACAAAAACATGAAAATATGGTGAAGATCTCTCTTTTTGTATTAAAAATTACCTCAGATGTAGAGGTTGGTGGAGCCCTTGTAGCAATCCAAGAGGGTTGCTTCCAAGCTCCAATGTTGTTCCTTCTCCTTCTTCCAAAGATGTTTTGGAAATGGGGCCAAAAGGGTTCTCAAGAATTAGCTCCAAGTGGAGAGCTAGGGTTTCAAGGGAATTTTTAGCAGCGTAAGGATAGGGATGATTGTGGATCTGAAATGGGGGGCTTCCATCACCTATTTATAGGTTTTTTAGTGGCGGAGTGCTGACCCATGGTTTTGGGCACCATATGGTTTAGGTCAGCTGTATAGGGTTTTTGCTTCGTTTTCCCCTCTTTTTCCTTTTTTTGTATTTTTTATTCCCTTTTTAGAGGGTTTTTGCTATTTTTGGAGGAATTTAACTTATTTTGAGGGAAAAATGGGGGTTTTGTCCTTTTGGAGGCTTTTTTAATGGTTTTTTGGCCTTTTGGAGGCTTTTTAATGGTTTTTTGGGGTTCTGGAGGCAAATATGGTAGGAAATATGGACAAATGAGTCATGTAATGGGGTAGATGAGGTAGTGAGCACTTTTTGGGTGTTAACAAATAGTTGCTTCTAACCTACCCTTACTATCATATGTTTCGAATCATAAGTCAATTTTATCATTTTTGGTATTTCCTAGTCCAGATATTAAGTCTCATGGTATGTGTTTTAGGTTTCAACCATGCCTATTAACAATGAACCATGCATATTAATATTCATACATGCTTATTAATAATCAACAATGCATGTGCATATGCGTACTCTAATTCATTTCCCACCACTAGTGTGAAAACAAAGAAGGCATGACAAGAGTAAGAGAACGGGCATCTTACTAAGGTCCAATGAGATAAGTGTCAAACCCCCCTTCCTTATGTGTTGTTGTTGCTAAGGAAATCTATCTAAGGTTTTCATACTTTCCCCATGTTGACTCAAACTTCTATTGGGTCATGTGTATTTAACTAGAATAGTTGCAAAGATGTCCTCAATGCCATTGGTAGCTCATTGAGATATGCCCAAACCATAGTTGGTCTAAGTTACATTGGAAATATTTTCTTAATAACAATAACCCCAAACTAAAATCTAAGATCATTATTAGTTCCAATAATCAAATCCAAAAATATACCATCTTCTTGGTATGGCTCCACCAATGTTCTAGGAGACAAGTGGTGCATGAGTGCTTCACTCAAATTAATATGAAAGGATATATGGTATCCCCAAGGATATTGTTTCCCTTGACACTGATAGTGCATGCATATCATAAAATGAAACTATATGAAACTCAAAACAAACATCCATATAAAATGTAATTATTATATTATTTGTATACATCATGCATTAATTATCTTTCAAAACGAACAACTCATTCACACTTGTTAACTCCTAGTGAACATATGAAAATAAACATTACTACATATTTCTCACACTAATTAATATAATTAATATAGAAATAAACATTGCATATATAAAAAAAATCTATGTCAAGGTGGCACTATTTGCTTTGAGTTAATCAGTTTGTTGTATTACCATTCTTCCACTCTTCAAGAGGAAACATCAATGAAGCAAGGTCAACCAATAACCATTCATTGTGACTTAAGCTACTCATTTTTCACCATAAATCTATCTTATAAAATTTTAGTCACTACTTCTCTCTAATCCATTAAGTCGCATCATTACTACAAGGCTTCCATTCCATTAACTTTCTCTTCTCATCGTTGTGTGAGAAATCAAATATGGTATCAACCTTATTTTTTTATATTTACTTCTTTTTAATTATTATATAATTAAATTTTTTTTTTTTTTATGTTTCTAACTTAGCCAACCCAGGAGGTCGCATTCACAAAATTAATCCACAAAATACTTAGAATAAAAGAGGTAAGAGAAATGACAATACCCAAATTACAAACTCAAAATAAAATAAGATCACATCAATGTGACATGAATGGCTCACATAATTTACAAAAATATTAAAATACTAACAACAATTCTATTTCAACTAACAACATCACCTTCACACATGATCTCCTAGCCAAACATGAATTTTAATTGTGTAACCATAACCCAAAAGTATAAGAAAATACAAAGTAAGAGTTAATATTTATACCGTCAGACTTAATATTTCTACCGTCTTATTGTAATACACACTTTATTTTAATATTCTATAGTTATCCTTCCATAAGCTATTTAAGATATCCACATACACTAAGTTATCTCCCATCATCAAATGCATCTTAAGCAATTAGTTTCCCACACATAAAACAATAGTTATCTCTCCAAATAAGATTAGCAAACAAATCTCATGTTTGTTCCTAACACAATTAGGAAGCAACTCCCAATGAAAAACTTAATTCTCTAGTATCACAAAACCAAAATAAAGGGTTATTTCTAGAATGAACACAAGTTCCCTAACAACATTTAACTTAGAAAGAATGAAGAGGGACTGCAATAGCATGAAAATAAGGATAACAATATCAAAATATCAATTTCAAGGAACATAAGAATGCCAAGTAGTGTTTCTTGAGAGATAATATGAAGATGAAAATATTCCAAACTTTTGTTTAGTCAAAAGGAACAAAGCCTCATCAATATGTTTTATGTTGCAAAGTATTCAAAGAACCTATAGGTTGCAACTCAAGATAAAGAGCCTCGACATTAGTTTGTTATTTCCACTATTGTGAAACCCTTCTACTACTATTTATTGGGCAATTTCACAAGCACGCTAAAAAATGAAGATATGTGATATATTAAAAGAAATAAATAACACCAAAATTAAAAACATCAAACCCATTTACAATTACCAATAATTACAAGTAGTAAAATTTCTATTTCTAGATTTAATCACTAGCATCATTAAAATGACAATGGAAACTTAGAGCATTGAATATATAGTATGGATTTCACTAGAAGGTTTCCACCATTGGAAATTCTAATGAAAACATGAACCTCTATAATAAGGTTTTAGACTTTGTTATTTGATTCAAATAGTATACAAGTTAAAATTACCCCAATAAATCCAAATAGTGATACCCATGCAAGAGTGTCTTCTGATGACATGAGACAGTATACACATGACTAGCAGGAAACCCCCCTCCACCAGATCTAAACAACAGTTCAACTCTTCTAGATAGAGGGATAATTCTCATGTCATATCTTGTTCATCCAACCAGTTTTCTATATAGAGTTTATTTCCTTCATTCTCAAATGGTAGAAGAGATTCACAATCAACTTTAGAGATTGGCCCGCTATCTCCTTGGCCCAATTGATAGGATCTTGGAGCCCCAAGGCTCTTTCCCATGATATTAGATCCAAATCATTGTATTTCTTTTGGAATTGTAGTAACTTCTCTTAGATTATAGCGATCAAGTTGATTTCTCAGACTCCCGCTTTGTATTTCCACTTATGCATTCAGGGTTCCTATTGATCTATTTTTTTATCATTTTTTGGATGCTAATAAACTTATATTATCTTCCAAAACTACAAATTAAAGTGATACCTATCCAATCATGTTTTCCAATCATGTTTAGAATTTGAGAAAAGAATTTTAAACAAGAGAGTTTGCCTGAAAGTAGAATTGTTTAAAGACCTCAAGGAATTCATGATCAATTGGGTTGGAAGTAAAATGCTGAACAACCAATGTGGTATGTTAACTTACCAAATACTTGGTTTAGATGTCAGAGCCTTGATTATAAAATCAAATACCACCCTCTTATAGGTGTTACTACTAAGATTGATAGTATCAATATTTCGAAGCACAATAGCATGACGTCGACCACAATATACAACGTGGAGCTAGAAATCTAAAGGAACATGCGGCATTGCCAACAAATGCCAAAATATTCAGTCTTGTTTTTTTTCTGGTTTAAGTTTAATTGCATACAATTTGATGGAAAGTGATTTGAATTTGTTTGAGGAGAGAAGCTAAGGATCAAATTTCATGATCGAAAGATTAAATTGTGAATCTCTCCAATAGCAATGGTTTTGAAAGAAACAAAAAATGGATGGCACAGATTAATCAAATATCCATATTAATGGTTGGCAGAAGCTTAGTATCTGTAAAGTGCTTAGGCGTTAATTAAAATGCACAATCATGAAGCACCTGTGGACACATGACAACCTCACAGCTCTTCAGGATCATAAAATTAGGTTCAATATACGGCTTCTACTTCGAGTCTGAAACCATTACCTGACACTTGTCAAAGTGATGGGACAAAGGAAAGGGTCCCATCGATAGAAATCAGCATGACAGGCTAAACCTCGATGATCTGAATGTCATTTGATCTACAACTCAGGTCACCTTAGTCCTCCAAATATGCTCAGGCATTAATTAAAAAACATGAGCCTGAAGCAAAACCACCAAGGTCCTGTGTTGACATCAGGGATCTTCAAGCCCATAAAATAAGTCTCGGTAAGCCTTCTATAGCATGAGCCTGGAACCAACATTTCACTTCATAGCGAGAATAAGTGGGACCTAACCCAAGTTCCTTCACATTTGGCCCCAACATATCTGAGTGCTGTCAATATCCCACAACATTTATAATATTGTAATGACATATGTTCCTTTTTGTCTTTCCCAATAGAATTCCGCCACATTTCCTGCTCATTGCATGTGCCAATTTTCAAAATTATTGCTATAAAAACCCTGATATTCAAACGTCTAGGTTTTATTCCATGAGCCATATCGAGAGCTCAGCTTTCTCTGCATTCCTCCAGATCCCATTTCATACTAAATTTCACTTTTTCACTAGAAGAAAGCACCCAAATCACTTGCCATAGATTTTGTCCTTGAATCTGCACCATTGTCGTCATCTAGAAACCCCTCCATGCAAGATGAGCACCTGGATGACACCCATTTTGACATCTATGACCCTATGCTATCAATTGCAAACCTTCAGGCTACAAAGGGTGCAAAAATGCACGCCAAAGAAGGGGATGAACACCTAAACCTTTGGAGCTCTAGATTAGAAATGGTCATTGTCCCAGAGCTCGACCATTCCAAGAACATGTCAAATGGTGTGTTGAATTATATGCTCCTGAAAATAGAGCCATTGTCTCCATGGATGGCTCGGTTATCTGTCCAATTACCAAGGAAATCTTAGATGATATGTTGGTGATTGAATATGATCTGATCCGGCTCAAATTTAATGATGAACCTTTGAATATAAAATTCATACATTTGAACCCTGAAGGCATAGAACTTTTGTATAGGACATTGCTGCCTCAAAACATGGATTTACCCTCAGGGTCGTTACCATATAAGTTGGATATATTCTTATGGAAATATCAAACCGCAATTGCAATGGCATGTCAAGTGTTGGGTTACAATTATGATCAAGTGGTAGATGAAACGGTCCTAGGTCTGTTGTTTTCCATTAATCTTTCTTCCCAAGAGTCATCCATCAAGCTAGACTTTGTTTCCTTCCTTATTGAAATAATGCATGACCAGTTAAAAAATTTATCCTCAATGAATTTCTTTAGATATCAAACCAACGTGCTCTATATTATCTTATGCCATAACAAATAATCCTTTGACCAAACAAAATTAAAGAAGAATGGGTTTCTGCATTAACCACGGTCGGCATTTTTACTGTCGACGTTTCAAATCCTTAACTGGATTGAAATCCAGTTAAGGATTTGAAACGTCGACAGTAAAAATGCCGACCGTGGTTAATGCAGAAACCCATTCTTCCAATCCAGTTAAGGATTCGAAATGTCAACAGTAAAAATGCTGACCGTGGTTAATCCGGAAACCTATTCTTCTATGTTCGGATATCCACATCATCTATTTCAGGAGACATCATCTATTTCAGGATCTTGCATGATCTATTTCAGGATATTATCTATTTCAGGATTCTGCATGCACAGGCATGCATCCCAGTCACCAGTTTGATGCCTCCAGCACCTTATCCACCTTCTTCTAGCACCCGGGAGCCACTTACCACAGAGTTTAGCCCTCCTAAGCTGAAAGGCGCCCTCTTCTCACCTACTGCCAGAGAAGGGCGCACTTGTTCACCTACCACTGCAGATTCACTCCAGTTACATTCAGTTAGCTCCGATTCTCCCTGATTTGTGGCTAGTTTCACTCCTGACTGACTGTTTCACCTCCGATTGACCTCCAGTTCGATTAGGTGACTTGTTCTGACTCCAGTTAGCCTCCCATGCGCCCCCACTGAGCCTCCAGATCCTATATCAGTGCTACACACTTCAGTTACATTTATTATGCTCAGTTAGACTCAGATTGACACCTGGATGACTGGTTGTTGTGATTGATGAGTACCACCGATGATTTATGAGGACTCATAGACAGAGTCAAGCTACTCCATTCAGTGATTCGAATGGCCTACTTAGTCAATTCGAATTGCTCATTGACAGATATTGGATTGTATTGTAATTCATTCACCCTTTCTGGGATAGAGAGCACTGCTGCATGTTTTGCACAGTTTTGCACCATATTTTCTATGTTCATCTGTTGTGATTGATTTACTTGTTCATTAGATCTGCTGTGACTAATTTTACATTCTGACAGTAAAAATGCTGACCATGGATAATCTGGAAACCCATTCTTCTAACACTACTCACCACGGAAATCTCAAATCCTTAAAATTAAAGAAATCTATAGCCAACCCTACAAATTAAGATTTCCTTGATTTCTCCAACACCATCATGTCCAAGGTATTTTCTTTGCTATGTGGTTGTTCTCCTCCTAGGATCTTTAACAAATGTAAAAGTCTATTTCAATTGAGTCCAAATACAGCTATAGGAGATTGGTTGTTTTATGAAGATCACACCAAGATTATAATTTATGGCTCTGATATACCTCCTTACCATCTCCCCATCTTTCTAACCGCTAGGATTTTTCCTCTAGAGTATATTAGGCAAATATTTGACTCTGATTTTATGCATTTTGTCAAGAATAAAATCACTATTACTTTCAAGCTACCTAAAGAAATTGGTCCTTTCATATTCAAGACCGGGACTACACAGTCCATGGTTGAAGAAATGGTTTCTAGTTTGAACCTTCCTTCAGGTTTTAGTTGGAAATATGGTTTCAAGCTTTCTAAATACTAGCCTGCACCACATGAAGAATTGGATAAAATGGCCAACCTTAAAATTTTGGAGGAGGTGAAAAATATATTACGTCTAGACTCCCAGCCAGGTTCACAGGTAATTCCCACTCCAGATAATAAATATGAAGGGGGAAAGAGGTCAGTAACAAATTTAACTTCTGACACAAAGATGGAAGAGTCACAAAATCATGAACCTCAGTCAAAGAAGCCCAAAGTTGAGCATCAGTATTTCACCAAGGGCCTGCACAAACGTCCTTGGCCCCAATCATATTTGAAAGATTCCCATCTCCAAAATGGCCACAAGAACAAAGGTCATCATCTTAGCAGGATGCATTCGGGATGCATTAGCAAAGCACTCTAAGATCTCCTATCAAGGCTAGATTATTCAGTTTATATGCTCAAATAAAGGCTAATAACGTTGATCATAAGAAATATTTGTTTCCTAAGAAGGAAATCGCTACAGGGTAGCAAGCGAGATTGCTATCAGCCATTGAATTGAAGCAACACACATTGAAGATGGAAAATTTAGAGCCACTTTTTGCCGGAGGTAAGAAAACACCTTCAAATTTCAGGACTACTCAAGTCACATACAACCTAGACGCTTTCATCCCCACGGATAAATGGAATTGCATCAACAAGCCAGGGAATTTTTCTTTCACGATGTCCTCAATTCCAATATGAATGTTAATAAATTGCAGAATACATTGAGTAGAGTGGACCGTCTACTCAAATAAGAAAATATGGACATTAAATCCATACAGTTGAAGATAAATAAATTAGAGAAAAGATAGTAGAGCTAGGAGCGGATCCATCAAATCCAACTCATATTCAGGATCTATTAAAGGAGAAAGACAAGGAAATCCAGGCATTAAAGAAAAAATAAAGTTACCAGCTACTAAGCATATGCAAATGGCAGAGCTGCTATGAGTCCAAAAAGAGAAGGATAAGATGGACTCTAAAACTCAAAAGAAAAAGGAGAAGATCGAAGCACTAGAGAAATATATTGTTGAGCTAAAGAAACATAATCAGAACTTACTGAATACCAATTGTGCAGTTTTACAAGCACCATCTACATCTAATCCAACATATCAGCTAGCCAAAACAATGGTTAAAATGAGCATCAAGGATGCTCAAATTAGCAAAATAGAGGAGGACTTGAGTAAAAAATAAAGTGAATTCCAGGCACTCAATGAAGAAGTTACTACAAAAGATGCAGTCATTATAGAGTGACAACACGTTAAAAAATAAGCTGCAAAAGGATATACAACACCTATCAAAAACAAAGCAAGGAAAAGATTGGGACCAAAAAGGCATTGTTATAAACATGCATTGGAATTACTTCACTACAGCTCAAGATGAGTGGGAGTTGGCTTTGATAGGCTCTTGAGATGCCAGGGATGTAATAAATCAGTTAGATAAGAAGCCAAAAACCACACGAGTAGTTATAGATCTCCTCAATGAAAAAACCAATGAAAGGCTTCAGGCCCTTGCTATCAGAGATGGGATTAAAACTATCATGGAGGATAATAAGTTTATGATTAAAATATATTAGCTCAAAATGTGTATGAAAGAGAATCTCAACTTCCAATAGATGTTAATTCTTTTAAGACTATTTTTTAGAATATTATTAAACAAGGGATCCCATCTCCATGGGATAGAAATATTGACTTGTACCTAAATACCATTATGATTCCTTTATTATATCCTCGCGCAATTTTGATGTAAAATTTGAAGACAAGGAAGGAGACCTGAATGGGCATACTATATTTGACAAGCTCCATGAGGACTTTGTACTACCGGATGGTCTTCAGACTATTTTTCATACCCTCCCTAGAACCACATATGTAGACTACACATATTTGGACATTGCCTTGAGGGAAATGAAAACATTCCAATACCAGATGGGTAAAGATTGGAAGGAAATTACCAACCTTTTGGCTCTTACATAACAAGCAAGGGTAGCGATATTGCAAGGGGTTATTGGGGCATCTTCCTCTTAACCACCACAACAACCTCCTCATCAACCTCAACCACAAATTCCACAACCACCTCAGTAGGTAGGACCACAAGGGATGCCACATTTTAATTAGCATCAAAGGAGATAGATATAACAGTTTCAAAACATTTTTGATAGTATATATTGTAATAGAAAAACAAGCAGTAAGGTACTAGAAATGTTGTTACAACGGAATATAGAATCAGGTACTATAAAAGAGGGAAGCAACATCTGCACCAGAATCAAAATTTTGTGAGAGAAGAGTGTAACTCCTCTTTCTTTTTGTATTATCAGAGCTATCGGTGACCAGATATTAAGTATCTTGATGTAATTGGGTTGGGTGGGTACATACCTTTTCATTTATCAGTTTGTAATCCTCTCTTTTTGTTATGTATCATTCTACTGTACCTCCATATCTCTCATGTTCTATGTAAATGAACCTCATAATATAATGAAAAGATCTGAAGGCATCCTTTTTTCCCACATTTGGATTATTTGATGTGATGAATGTTTATCTTTTTCTATCAATGTGTTGTGGATTATTCATAATATGTTATATGGAATAAATATGTTGTCCCTTTGAGACTCATTTGATGCTTGCAATTACATATATGTTCAACTACTGAATTCTTTATGCTTAGTACATTTTCTTTCATACTTGGGGATTAATATTTTTTCCATAGTATATTGTTTCTTAAGTGTCAATTCAATTGTTTCACTTCTCATCAAATCAGGGTAGTTTTTAGGGGCGAAATTTTGCCATTTGGCTATTTTTTGGGTTTTTTTTTCAAAAACTAAATTTGCTATTTGGTCATTTGTAGTTTCTAATATCACCTTTATTTACATAAAATATGTTTTTTTATCATAATATTCACCAAAAATTACAATTTTCAGTAGTAAATTGTATGTTTAATATTTAATATTTGCCTACCTATCTATATATATGGTTTTTTCAATCCAAAATAATCACCTAGAATACTACACTTAAGTATACTCTTAGAATCCTTTAAAAATATCAGGCATCAAATATTTATGTTTGGTATATCAAGAACAATGCCCACCTATGTCCATTATATATTGTGCCTCAATAGTCCATAATTTGATGATTCAACCAATTTATAGAGAATACAATCAAAGTCTATTTCTCAAGTAGAAAACTCAAATTCAAACAGTGACAAATTTATTGATGCTCTGGCATAGTTCCAAATGTTAGAATATGTAATGATGACTTATGTGGTATATTGGTAAAATATTAATTAAAGGCATAAAATAACTCTAATGTTATAAAATAGAGTTATCCCACATGCATCATTGTAATTATATCATTTGTAACCATTCTTTATATAAAGAGGTGGAAATTCATTTATCCCACAAGTGTTATGAGATGTATTGTAATCCAAACCTCTTGGTATATAAGAGAGGCGAAGGAGACCCTTTTGGGTATGTGTTGATTGTAATTCATCATACATTACATGTTGTGTATGTCATTTGTACACACATTGTATGGTGGAGCTTGATGTGATGCATATGTGAGGATGCCATGTAATCTTTGGGATCTTTTTCATATTAATGGAAGATGCAACCCTTCCCGTGGACGTAGCCCAATTGGGTGAACCACATATATCTGGTGTATTATTTTCCTTGTTCTCTTTCTGTTCTTATTTATGTTGATATGTTATTGTTAGCTAAGATAGGTAAGCTAGTTTAGCTAGATTTGTAGTTCTAACATGGTATCAAAGTTGGTTGCTATGTTCTAGCACCTTCTATAGCTTTCAATCAATAATTATTATCATCTAGGCATGTTTCTACAGTTTTTTATGTCTAACCCTAACCTTGTTGTGTAGATTTTTGCAGAAATTTTTCAAGGGTTTCTTGAATTTTTTTGTAGATCTATGTGATTTTTGGATTCTCCTCAAGGAGATCTATCTTCTAGTTGTCAGATCGGCAGTTTTCGTCTAATTTTGGTATTTTTTTGCAGGTTTCCGTCTTCGGCATAATCAACACTGTTTTCGGACTAAAACTGGGCATTCACGCCTTTCTCTTCGCAGACAGCGCAGGTAACCGCGAATTTCCCTACTGCGAACCCGCGAGTATACTGGAGACCCGTGACTTCCAGTGTACAGACCCGCGTGTGCTACGGCAAACTCGCATCTGCTCTAACTATTAACTCGTGCTTACTTCAGGATACTCGCGACCCTCCTGTGCAGAGACCCGTGAGTGATTCGGCATAACCATGACTTTACTATACAGAGACCCGCAAATAGAAGATCAGAACCATGACTTTCTCCTTTACAGACCCACGAACCCGCGACTTCTTTGTGCATAACCCCCGAGTACATGTGAGTTTACTGTGGCAGACCCTCAAGTGACTTTATTTGGCACCTTTTATAAGGGTTGTAGGTAAAGTTTATGTTTTTTACTGTGTTTTTTCAAATCTTGGAAAAGTTTCATCTCTTATCTTGAAATTTTTGTCATAAGCTTCTTGATCTCTTTGCATTAGTATTTTTGTTCATTCATCATATTTACAGAGGTTTTCTTGTTCTTGTGTCTCTAACCTTCTTTGTGTGGAAGAAGTTTTGAAATTTTCAAGGGCATGGATCTCTAGTATGGTAATGGTGACATCAATAAATGAACCTATGCTTAAGATTTGGTTGTTTCATGACTATATTTTCATATCTATAAGTAATATTCTAAAATGGTCTCACTATTCTAATCATGATAATGAAGCTTCTATATGTGTTATCTTGTGATCATTATTTGCTTTATTTATATGCTATTGTTGACCTTTGTGTAAAAGCAATTTCAGTGTTTTTTTTATAAGCAATATCTTTATGATCATTGTATGCTCTTGCTAATTAATTTCTTGAGTAAAGTCAACTTTTTTGAATCTATGTGATATCATATTTTTTGGCTTGTCATAAGTTCTTTAATTGGGATATAGTTTCTCTTTTATGTACTGCAAAGATTGTATCATGTGTTACTTGTCTCTAACATTCCTATACGGAAGCATTGACATGTGTTGTTTGTCTCTAACATTCCTATATGGAAGCATTGACATTTCTAGGGCATTTCATCTCTTGCATATTTACATAGTGTTAACAATAAATGAACCCATGATTAAGACCATTAGTGACTTGTCATTTCATAATTTTTTATAAGTGATATCATGAGTTGATCATAATTTGCTATATGTTGATCATATTAATCATTTTGATTTATTTTTATATATATCACGTCATGTTTATTTAGATCATCTTTTACTCAATATTTATAAAGATTTGAGAAATGTTATAATCTTGAAATATTTTTCATGAGCACCTTGTTCTTATTGCAATAGGATTTCTATTCTTATGATTGTAGAGGTTATCTTGTTCCTACTTGTCTCTAACGTTCCTATATGGAAGAATTGACATGTGTTTCTTGTCTCTAACGTTCATATATGGAAGCATTGACATTTTCAAGGCATTCATCTCTTGCATATTAACAAAATGCTAAGAAGAAATTCACCTATGCTTAAGATTAGTTGCTTTATGACTAAATTTTTTCATATATTTAAGTGAAATCTTGCCTTATTATTTTATCTTGGTATCTATTATGCTCACTCATGTTTATGCTCCTCTATCTTTTGTATCATGTCATATCCTTTTATATAATATTTTGCTCAAATTTATATGGTCTTGCATAGAAGCGACACCATTTATTTATATGTTCTTGATCAATGTCATATTATCATATCTTATGTATTTTGGGCTTATCATGTTCTTTGTATGCTTTATTCTTGGAAGTTCCTTTGTGCAGATTCATTATCCATGTTGCGAGATAGCTTGCTTCTGTTATTCCTTCCTTGTTTAAGCATATGATGGTTGTGGATCTCTGGTTTTTCAGCTTTGTTCCTCTTAAGAAGGAATGCAATGTTGAATTTTATCATGTTCTATCAGATTTCAGTAATGTTGTATGATGGACATCCATCTTCTACTGTTAAAGTCATGATGTTCATCTGTATGATATCATTTTCGATGTATAAACCATTGGGGTCTTGTTTATTTCATGTTTGAGGTCTTCTACAGATATTTATTTTGCACCTTGATTGGAAGAATGTCTATTATTCGCATGTGTATTGACCATATGGGTTTTTTTTTACACTGTTGTGGTGTTCTTAGCCACATGTTATGTTGTATCAGCCCTCAGAAGGTATTTGTACAATGGTGTGGATGTTATATCATAGTTCTTCATCTATCAGTTGTGGTTGTGATGATTCTTGTGGTGATCTAGGCATCTTTCGAATCTAGTAGCCATGACAGCTTCTCTTTAGATCTGGGCACCTTGTTGTTGGATTTCATCACATTTTCTCGAAATTTTACTATTGGATCTAGTAGCCATAAAGGCTTCTATTTATATCTGGGCATCTTGTTGTTGGTATTTCATCGTACAACCTGGTTCATGTGCAATTTCATGATTCAGTGAGAAGCAGTTGTTCTTCATCAAATCCATGAGGTGAAGTGTTTTTTATTCGCATCTTATGGAGCATTCTGGAAGCTGTCATCAAGGGGGATGTTGGTGTGTTTCCACCTTCCTTCCATTTGTATTATTTCTCCCAGTCATCATTAAGGGGGAGTGTTAGAATATGTAATGATGAATTATGTGGTATATTGGTAAAATATCAATTAAAGGCATAAAATAACTCTAATGTTATAAAATAGAGTTATTCCACATGCATCATTGTAACTATATCCTTTGTAACCATTCTCTATATAAAGAGGTGGAAATTCACTTATCCCACATGTGTTATGGGATGTATTGTAATCCAAACCTCTTGGTATATAAGAGAGGCGAAGGAGACCCTTTTGGGTATGTATTGATTGTAATTCATCACACATCACATGTTGTGTATGTCATTTGTACACACATTGTATGATGGAGCTTGATGTGATGCATATGTGAGGATGCCATGTAGTCTTTGAGATATTTTTCATATTATTGGAAGATGTAACCCTTCCCGTGGATGTAGCCCAATTGGGTGAACCACGTATATCTGGTGTATTATTTTCCTTGTTCTCTTTTTTTCTTATTTATGTTGATATGTTATTGTTAGCTAAGATAGGTAAGCTAGTTTAACTAGATCTGTAGTTCTGACACCAAAAGAATCCTTGGAACATCTTAGGGAACAAAAATAAGTGATCATGAGCCCTTAAATCCTCAATCCATCTAGGTGCTTCAGGACTCTACTAAAACTAAGGTTGGTCCCAAGATATTAAAAGTCCAAAAGTGCAAACAACCTTCACTTCTCAGCAACCTTTATTCAAGTAAAATTTAAATAAAAAAAGGATCCTCTATAGAAGTATTGCATAAGAGATCGAATTGACAATAAAAAAGATTAGTATTTTCATTGATCTACCTTCAAATAACATTCTTTATTTCTCACTTATATTACTAGCATCATACTACTACACATATTGCACTGACCTGACAAACTAGAAAATGATTACAATCTAGAATACCACATGAATAATATACACTATTTGAGAAAGATAGAAAGATGATAGAAATGGATCGCTTCATAGATTCTTAAGTAAAATAAAACCCTATCATCAGGTCTACTATTTGGTACATGATCATGATATAAAATTTCCAGAGTCTCCTACAACAACGTCTTGAAACATTGTCCTTACTTTGAATTCTAGATGAAATAATAGAAGGAAGCCATCATAGGAAAACATTATGTGGGGAATAGCTAAGAAGAATATTTGATAAAATAAAACGAAAAAACTTTTTTTAGACCAAGATAGGCCCTACATTAACATATATTCAAACCCACATATTGGAATTTCCAAAACATTAAAACCTATATTTAAATGTCTAGTTGGTAGAGACTATAAAGATTGCTAAAATAATCCATTCATTCTTCCATATATTTGACTAATCCAAAATTTATAACATGTCAATATTCAATTCAGAGTTGAGGCCAAGGGGGAAGTTAACCCCCTTAACACCTTATGGATGAATACAATACAGGAGAGACAATATCAAGAGTTGAAATATCTCATAGACCAAGACACCATTGTTGAAGTATCTAGAATGGCCAAGATATTTTGCACTGGTTTAACACATGCCATAAATAGTTCAAGTAAAATCTATTATGTAATTCATTACTAAAGTGAAAGGCTTATATTTAAATATTGAGTCTAAGAAATTGTATTTTTATGCATTAGTGATTTAAAGCATACATCTTGTTACACCCCAGATTCTATGCGGTGCACCCTACCAGATGTGCCAAAGAGGGGGGTCGTTTTTCCACTGTAAAAGGCCAATTTGGGGCTTGTTTATTTTAAAGTGTTGTTCTAGTAGAGCTCAAGACCCTTGGTCTATTCATGGAAGGTTCTCTTGGTCCTAATTCCAAGGCATATTGGCCTAGTGGTTGTGTTGACTACCCTTGTATGGGTGGTATCACCTCATCATGTCAAGCATTTATGCCCTAGTTTAGTGTCTAGTGCATCTTGCAATGATGGCTTAGGGGATCCTAGCCACACTTATGATTTTATGATTTGTATATTTGATTATGTTTTTAAGGGTTGTCACCCATCTTAGCACATCTCATTGATACCTCCTTGGACCTTATCTTCTTGTATCATCCCTCCTCTTGGTTATCTTGGTCTCGAAGAGAAAATCATCCACCTTGAAAGCAAGCTTCTTGTACCAACCTAAGAAGGAGGGTGTTGAGGGAAAAAAAAAATGTTGGGGTTATATGGGGCATGGTGTCCTCCTTCCAATCTCAAATTTTCATCATGTTGAACCATTTCATCATTTTTATCATTATTTTATGTTTTATGAGGTTTAGTCCCCGGATTGTGGGTGACAAACCCTAAAAAATCGTTAAAAGTCATTTTAAAGGAAAATTAGGTGGGTCGAATTAAAGGAGGATTAACTTATCCTTTTATCATATAAATAAGGTACCTCCTCTTCATTTGTAATCAAGAACATGGGATCAAAATCATTGAATATATGTTTACTTGTGTATATGAGAGATTAAAGGGTGCACATCTCCTTTCTTTGTTATCCTAAGGCTTTGAAGGAACAAAACTTGATGTTTGAGGTTTCTTTACAATCTTCCAAAGCTATTCTTGAGTCTATTTATCTTCTTCTTTCTATCTCAATCATGGTAAGATCTTGAATATCATGTCTTGCACTACCAGAGGTATCCAAGGTAGGAGCAATTTAGGGTTGCATGCATGATAGTTTAGCCTTGTTGGGTGAGACATACCTATTAAAGGGTCTCTCATGTTTGGGCCTTGGCATTTTGTTTTCCCTAATTAGGTCAAAGGACAACACAACCTAGGGTTTCTAGGCCCTTGCCTAATTCATAAAAATATCGAATTGTCAATTCTTAGGAGAAATCTTAACCGTAATTTCTCAGTTCCCAGTGGAATAAGACATAGATCTATTTCTCTTATCTTCACCATATATTTTTTTACAAAATCCCTTGAACTATATTGAAAACATACCAAAAAATTAGAAAACCCTAAAAATGAATATTTTTGAAAAAAAAATATTTTTTGTCATTGTACTTGTTTAGTATTGAATTTATTTGCAAAATTCCAATGTTTAATATGGTTATTTTTTTAATATTTATATTATGCAAAAAAATCCACAAAAAGTCAAAAAAAAACCAAAAAAGTGTGTTTTGCAGCTCTTGGAGTCCTAATCTAGGGTGATGTTATCCCTAGAGGAGGTGATGTAATACTTAAGGGTTGGTTGCAGCCCTAGTATAGGTATGGCTGAAATGTTTTGCATGTCCATATTTGAGGAATGATCAAATCCTAGTAGTCTTAGTGGTGGACCCTAGGGGTTTTGAAGTCTTAAATCAATCCTTTTGACTATTATGTCTAGTTATTATAGATATGAAGGTGAAATCGACCCAAAATTTCCTCAATCATCCATCATACAAAGTGCACCATAGGGGGGATTAGTTCCTCTTTGGTTGGTAAGTGATAAGAGGTACTTATCGGGATGTTTTCACAGTTTAATTCCAATATTTTACACAAGTTTATGGTGCTGATTTTTACTGCATAAAATTGATTCATCTTTCCAAACAATTAATACTAATTTGTATTTCTCATGAACCTTTCTATTCATTGAGTATTTATTACTTCTTTTGTTGAATCCATTAAGGAACTAATCTACTTAAACCTAGTAGGATGGTCTTGTAGAAATAGAGTTGTTCTCGTTGCATATATTACAGCTCTATTTCTAACCACATTCGAAAGCCTCTTGTGACCAAATAAGAAGGGCTAAAGAAATAGGATACTGCATCATGGTGACATTGGGTGCATCTCCTAAAAAGTTGGCAATCTTAGCACCGGCCATCGTGACCTAATCGGAAAGGTACTAACTGTGTGGTAACATTTTTTGGTGTTGTTATGAGGGAAAACTTAAAGATTGTTGTATAACCGTTTGGGCACATTTATCATGTAAAACCTTTCATCTCCCTGCAATGAACGATAGATATTGTGAGAAACCATTTCATAAAGTTGAGGTAAGCTTTTGTTTTGTACTTTAATGAGATTATTGTTAAGGACTAACCTTGCAAGTCTTATATGGAGACTCTACTGAAGAAAATACAACAAGGTACACTTCAATATAGAAGTCTTAGCTATTTTCATCAATGTTGGGTGTAAAGGTGAGCACATCCATCAGTTGTAAAGAATATCTCATCTTGTTGTCTCCAAAACATTTTGATATTGATAAAAAGATTATATGGGTTTTTATGATGCACCATGGGTGCATGATTGGTTTGATGCATTGGAATTTTTGGGGATCCTAGGATTTCCTAATCAGTTCCATGGTGATGATTGGAAGAAGGATGGTTGGTAGAAATACATTCCAAAATTTCATGGACATAAGGATTCAATTGATCAGCATATTATAACATTCATAAAGGTTATTTTAGATTTAAATTCAGTCCATGAGGATGTTAAGATGAAAATGTTCATGTTGTATCTTGATATGGAGAGTGATGATATAGAAAAATGGTATGATGAGATTCCTAGGAAAGGAATTTGTATGCTCAAAGAGTTTATCAAGGTTTTTTGTGAGAGATGACATCCTTTTTTCACGGGGAATATTGGGTGGCTCTTTGATGAAGATACTTCTAGTCCATTTCTTGAAGATGAAGATATTACCGGAGAATTCCATGACAAATATGAACACCTAGAAAGATCTCATGAAGAAGACATTTTTGAATAATCTTTCATTAAGAATTTTGTTAAAGAATCCAAAGAAGATGACATCTTGATCCCTATGCATGGAGAGGATAATACTTTTGAATATGAATAGAAAGGTGTTCTAGGAAATGAAACTGAGGAAATTCGTGTTAAAAGTCAAGAAGCACATGAAGACCAAGAAGGCCTAATTTGTTGGCTTGGTTTTGCAACCAAGCTTAGTGCTATGGGCACCTGCTAACTAGTAGCAGCAGTTTCAATAGAAATAAATAACAATAAACTAAATCTAAACTAAACTAAACTAGCATGTGCATTTTGAATTAAAGAACAAGAACAAGAAAGATAAAAAATAATTTTTGTATTGACAATGGGGCAAGCAAATGCTTGCAAGAACAATACCTCCAAGTGATGAAGGTTGTTTGAATGGCTCCAATGGTGAGCAGCTCCAATCTCCAATGGGTCCTTTCTCCAAGGTTGCTACAATGGCCAAAACTCAGGGGAGATTTTGGCAGCATGAGGATAGGAATATGGATGGATGTGAAATGAGGAGCCCCTACCACCTTTTTATAGGTTTTGGTGGTGAGGAATACCATTGTGGTTTTGTGGAAACCAATGGTATTGACCAACATGGTTTAGGTACTTTTCCCTCCTTTTTCCTTTTTTGAATAAAATTAATATTTTTATTCCCTTTTTAATATTTTGGGAATTTTGGACCCTTTTTTAGGGTTTTTTATGCTTTTTAGGAAAAATAATCTTTTTGAGTGGGAAAAAGGGGTGTACCAAGGTCTTTTGGTGACCTTTTGTTGGCTTCAGAGGCTCAGATGGTGGAAAAGTGGACAAATGGGTCATGTGAATAAGGGAATGAGCTAGTGAGCACTTTTTGGGTGTTAACATAATTGAAGAAGGAAAAGAAATGGTGCGTTCTCCTTATCATTGTTTCGAATATTCCTATGATGTCTTGGGCCTTTTGGAAGAAAATCGCAGAATTCCTTTACATGATGAAGAAGATGATGATTATTGGAGTTTTCTTGGTCCTCCCATCTATGACTCTTCAAGGCCCAAGAGTATTTCAATTGAGCTTTTGGTTCACACATGTTCCAAGAAAGATGTTCATGATCTTTTGTTGTCGTGCGAAAGCAAAGAGGTTATCAATTTGGATCATCCAAAGCTAGATTTTTATGCAGATTTGGAACCACATGAAGAAGTTTGTGTTTAGGATCCATTACCCGACAAAAGGATAATGAATACATTGTTGATGAAGGTGCAATTGATGTTTCTCCTTGTTCCCCTGACGATGAAGGTTACACTTGTAGACATTTTTTTAATATGATAGGATTCAGGATCCTTTTTTTAGTGAAGATGGTTGCCATGGATACAATGATTTACATTTTCTTAATGAGCATGATATGGATACAAATTATTGGAAATTTGTGGGGCATTTAATGTAAATTTTGAAGTCCTTGGAAAAACTACCTTTGATGAGATCTCTTAGGATTTGGTTCAGATTTTCTTTCTCACCATTGATGATGATATAGGGTTACATATGGAGACTTCTATTATAGATGTCAGAAAGCCAAGTCTACTCTCTCTTAGGGTGGATTTTGACCACCATTCTTAGTTGTGTTTCTCAGAGACTAATGCAGGTTTTGACAGCAAGAAGGTGGTTTTATATCAAATTTAGAGTATCAAAGTGTGCCCTCTCCTAGGGAAAATTTGAGGTCTCTTTTATAGTTGTATCTTTCAAGGATTCTTGCGGGTTTCAAAAAACATTTGAGGTAGTGAATAGATTTTGAAAAGCAAGTGCAATATAAAGGTAGTGTGTACTTGGGCATTATCCAATCTTGGATAGAGGGGGATTGTGAAAGGGAATCTTATTATTGGAAAGGGTTTGAAGGCATCCAGGTTCATGATATTTTCCTTTGTTCCAGCCACATTCCAATGAAGGTAATGACATATACTCAACTTATCATTGATGTGATTTTGTCTTGGACTATTGCCAAGGAAAAGGGGAAAATACCTAGCATGAATGATATGATAAGGTGGCTTCACAAGTGGTATGATTTCACTTGACTTATTTTTGTTACCATGCTTAGAGTAGGTAGGTAGGTTGCATAATATCTTGCATGATCAATTCAATGTGTCATTTACTTTACCCATCAATTGCATTTGTAATGTCATTTTTATAAATTCCATATTTGGTTTGAACAAGGTGGGATGGATGTGTCTACCCAAATGTGTTTCACGCTCTTCACATTGTTTGAAGTATGTGTAGGTATATAGGTACCAAAATATTTAGAGGCTCTCATGCACTTCGAGGAGAAGTGCATGTCCCACAGTTGGAGCCACCTATTACACCCCAAATACTCTACACCACACCCTACTATATGTGCCAAAGAGGGGGGTATTTTTTCATTGTAAAAGGCCAAGTTGGGCCTTGTTTATGTAAAAGTGTTGGTATAGTGGGGATCAAGACCCTTGGTCTAGTCATGAAAGGTTCTCCTGGTACTCATTTCAAGGATTTCTTTCCTAGTGGCTCTATTGACTACACCTTAATGGGTGCTAACCCCTCATCATGTTGGGAATTTATGCCCTAGAAGGGTGTCTAGTGCACCTTGGAATGAATCCATTAGGACACATGGCTTAAGGGATGATAGCCATACTTATGATTTTATTCTTTCTAGAAGTGATTTTGCTTGTAATGTTTTTCACACCCACCATAGCACACCTCATCGATACCCCCTTGGACCTTATCTTATTGTATCATCCCTCCCTCTTAGTCATCTTGGCCTTAAATAGAAAATATTTCACCTTGAAAGAAAAATTCTAGAGGTCATAGCAGCATAAGAAGGAGGGAGTTGAAAACAAAAGACACATTTGGGGTTAGATAGGGCATGCAATCCTCCTTCCAAGCTCAACTTTTCATCATGTTGAAGTGTTTCATCATTTTATCATTATCTTATGTTGTATAAGGTTTAGTCCCTAGATTGTGGGTGAAAAACCCTAAAAACACATTAAAAGTCATTTTAAAGACAAATTAGGTAGGTCAGTTTAAAGGATGATTAAGTTGGTATTTTCTCCCATAAATAAGGCACCTCCTCTTCATTTGTAATCAAGATCATAGGACCAAAAAGACTAAAATTTTATTTTTACTTGTTTACTTGAGAGATTAAAGGGTCCTCCTTTCTTGGATATTCTAGGATTTTCAAGGAACAAATCTCAATGTTTGAGGTTTCTTTACAATATTCCAAGGGTATTATAAGGTGAAAGGATTCTCGAGGATATTTAATTTCTATCTCGATTATGGTAACATATTGAATCTCTTGTCTTGCACTACCAAAAGCATCCAAGATAGGAGCAATTTAGGGTTTTATGCATCACAGTTTATTCTTGTTGGATGAGACATCCCTCTTGAAGGGCCTCTCTTGTTTGGGCCTTGGAATTTTTTGTCCCTAATTAGGTCAAAGGTCAACACAACCTAGGGTTTCTTGGCCTTGCCCTAATTCATACAAATATTGAATTGCCAATTCTTGAGAGAAACGTTAATCCCAATTTGTCGATGATTGGTGGAATAATACCTAGGTCTATTTCCCTCATTTTCACCAAATTATTTTTACAAAATTCCTTGTACTATATTGAAAACATACAAAAAAACCCTAAAAATTGAACTTTTTTTTTAAATCCAAAAATATTTATTCTTTGCCATTGTACTTGTTTAGTATTGATTTTATTTGCAAAATTCCAAAGTTTGTCATGGTTATTTATTTTTGCAATATTTATTATGCAAAAAATCCATAAAATTAAAAAACCCCACAAAATGTTATGTGGCTCTTGGAGGCCTAATCTAGGGTGACGCCAACACTAGAGGAAGTGATCATGTCAGAATTTAGGGTTGGTTTCCTCCCAAATGAAGGTCTAGTTGAAGTGTTTTGTAGGCTCATGCCGGAGGAAATATCAAACCTTATAATATGGGAAGGGTTCCCACTCCATCCCCAAGTCTTGGTGTTGGACCCTAAGGTGGTTTAAATTGCCAAATCAATCCTTTCAGCCATTACTATAGGTTATTATAGATTTGAAGGTGAAATCAGCCCCAAATTTACGCAATCATCCATCGGACCAAGTGTTCCCTAGTGGGGATTGATTCCTCTTTAGTTGGTACATGATAAGAGGTACTTATCAGGACATTTTCATGGTATAATTCCAGGATTTTATAGAAGTTTATGGTGTTGCTTTTTACTGTAAAAAAATGATTCATCTTTCCAAACAATCAATACTAAGCTACATTACTCCTGAAGCTTCCTAGTCATTGAGGATTTATTGATTAACTTGTTGACTCCATTAAGGAAGTGATCTACTAAACTAGTGGGAAGGATGTGTAGAAATAGAGTTGTTCTCGTTGCAAATATTATAGGTCTATTTCTAATCATATTCAAGAAGCCTCTTGTGGCCAAAGGATCAGGTCTAATGAGAAAGAAGAGTGCATTATGGTGACATTGGGTGCATCTCCCGAAAAGTTCCCAATCTTAGCACCTTCCTTCATGACCTAATTGGAAGGGTGCTAATATGTGTGGTAAAACATCTCAATATCAGATTAGGGTTTTGGCATATTAGGTTTTAATATCAAGTCTAAAAGTAGGTCAATATAGAGGGTTAACATGCATACACTCAAAGATAATTTTTTGGGGGAAGTGATTCAATTCATAGGTTTAGTATTTTTAAAGTGTCGGAGGGTAGTTGAGGTTGAGAAATAGGAAGAATTTTGCAAGCAGGTCTATATAAACGAATCTGTATAGTCATATAGATTTAGTACAATCATATGTACAAACCCTACAGTTGTACAAACAAGCTCGTATAATAGCTTAGAGTAGTAGGAAAGCATTTTTCTCATTTTTCAACAAGAAAATCATCTCAGTAAGTGTGAAGATTTTTGTTGTTGTTGTATCGTATAGATATTAGTTTAACATCTTGTTGAAGTTTCCTTTTAAGATTTAAATTGTTAATGGAAATCAGATTTGTAGGAGAAAATACTTGTGTATTGTGTTTATGCATCCACTATTTACTTTCTAGCTTTATGTATGATTATTGCTATGTGAAGAATTTAACTTTAACAATTAAATAACAGTTTTGTTTAGGTGAGAACCTAAGGACAATAATCACTTAGGATTTAATATTTTAGTATGATTTTATATATTCTCTAATTGAGAAAATATGAAGAGTTTATGGCAATAGATCATGTCAAAAAGAACTATCAGAAGCATCTGTAGGGAAACATGACCATTAATTAGAAGTTTTCAAAGCTAGTGTTTATCAAATTTGGGAGTTTTGTGTAGATCTGAGATGGCATCAACTAGTCTTAAGTTCAAGTACAAATTGGATGGTGCCACAAGTTTCCTATCTCAAAAATCCAGGGTAACCCTCATATTAGAAGATAATGATCCATGGGACATCATCAAGGATGTAGTGACTCCACCAATAGATTTGTAAGCATTGGTAATTCACAAACAAAATTAAGCAGGTAATCATGGATGCTATAAAGGATGATTTGATCCCTCATATATCCAAGAAGAACATGGCAAAGGAGATGTTAGATGACCTGGTTAGTATTTATTAGAGAGAGAACATAAACCAGAAGATGATATTACATAGTAGACTCAAATCTATAGAGATACAAAATTAGACATAGTTACCAGTTACCGAATGAAGGTCATGAATTTTCATGATCAACTTCCTGTAGTTGGGGAGAAGGTTGAAAACAAAAATCTAGTGAATTGAGCACTAAATGGGTTGCCATATCAATGGGAAACATTCTCTAGAGTGGTTATGCTCAAGAGAATCTTCCATCCTGGTAAATATTGTGGGATGATTGTATTCAGGAGGAGACCTAGATGGATTTAGAGGTCAACAACTAGGAAGGTCATAGTGGTCATTCCCTATTTGGTCAAATGAATAAGGGAAGAGGTAAACGACCCAACAATGGTAAGGTAAAGAGTGAGGATTCATCCTCACAACCTAGGAATAAGGAATTGAGTAAAATCAAGTGCTTCATATGTCATAAGCACGTCCATTATCAATCATAGTGTTTGAAGAAGAATAAGGGTAAAGAGAAGCAACAACAAAATCAAGTAGCAACCTCAGTTTAAATTTAGATGAATGATTTGGCATCCAACTTCAAGAAGGATTTCGTGATGGTATATTTCCCTTTTTACAACATGGTTTCGAATAGTGCTTGGTATGTGGACAGCATAGTGTCTAGGCATATGAAATTATCTCAAGAGTTATTTTCAAGTCTAAAAGAGCACGTCTCTGGAGTTCACGTCAAGCTTGGTGATGATGTCAAGTATCCAGTAGTAGGAGTCGGTACCATTCCTTTCCAACTCTATTAAGCTAACTCTTTAGAGTTTGATGATGTGTTGTTTGTTCTAAGTCTTGGGAAGAATTTTCTTTCAATTTCAAACATGGAAGACAATGGCTTTGGAGTAGAGTTAAAGAAATAGCAAGTCCTTATAACACTAAAGTATTCTAGCACAGGATCAACTCAAGTGATCAGGGTTAAAGAAATCAATTTATATAGGTTATAGGGTGAACCTATCCAAGCCCTAGTTCATAACACAAATAAATTACACAAGTTATGTAATGTCCCCATTTTGACCCCCCTTTGTATTAAACCGTAAATGATGTAAATATTGTAATTTAATCATGGTGAGGAGCTCAAGGCCAAGGCCCCACCATTGATTTAGCATTTCATGTATCGGCAATTAAAAATAGATGCCCATGGTTCTTGTGCGAGATGGGCACAATGTAAATAAGACACCATGTAAATATGAATTTTAATGGAGAAACCCACAACCGGCTATGCAATGCAACAAAAGAGATGGGGCATGACTCTACAAGGAAAAGGGAAGGAAATTATTCAAACCTTGAGCCAATGGTATTAATCCATGTGTCAATGGGGAAACCCAAAAACCACCAACTACCCAATTTGTCTCATGCACCCAATCATTTAATTCTTCTAAGAAATTGGTTAAGGCAGTTAATGCCTTGGGAATGAAGAAGTATGGCAGCCAATTTCGTGCATGGGCAAGCCATCAACTTGGAAAAACGTGTTTTGTCTCCTTGGGCAAGAAACCACCCACGAAATGGTGCCCAAAGCCATTCTGAACAGGCAGCCTTTGATCATTCACGCAGGGGGAGTTAGCTGGGGTCTTTCCATTTACGTTTTTCATCTAAATACTGCATTTTTCCATGCCTGGGAGTCGTTTTTGCAGTATATAACAGTTGGGAGAGGGAGGGCCACGTTTTGGGGACTGTAGGGAGGTCGTTTTTGCCCCTGAATGTCCAAGGACGTTTTTCTAAAAACGGATTTGGCTTCCTGGGTTGTTCACCCACTTCCCATTTCGTTTTTGTGGGTTCCCACGTTTTTCTGGGTTAGTTGAAACCCCATCTCATGCATCCCACTGCGGAAAACGTTTTCCTCATGCCCAGCAAGTGGGGTTCTGCTGTTATGTGCATCCTTGCTCTTGGTTTGAGCCTGTGAGCTGAAGTGTTGGAGTGGTAGTGGATAGAAGTGGCTTGATAAACCTAGTGGGGGAGACAACCTCTCAAGAAGATCAAGAGGGCTTTGGTTACTCTTCTATGCATACCCTGAGAGCACTAGATAGGGAAGGTATGGCTTGAGGGACTGCACAGCAGTGAAAAGAATACTTCCTTGTGCTGGGTGTGTAGGTATTGTGGGTGCCAAGCTAGATAGATCTTGCAAGGTTATCCCTGGCTCTGTGCTGGAGCTCACTAGCTTAGCAACTCTTCCTTTCCATCTCCTAGTAGCCTGATAAACCCAATTGTAGATTGGCTTGGCTCATCTTGGTGTATGCTTGGCTATGTGTGAGTCTGCTGTTCCCTGGTTCCTTGTAGAGATCATGCCCAGCTCGGGGGTGGCAGTGGTGCTGAGAGATTGAGGAGCATACTGGCCTACGGTTGGGTGGAACGTTGCAGTTGCATAGCCAGTTGCGTGGGACTACTTTTGTATAAGATAAGTATTCCCTTGCGTAAATTGGCAATTATCATTTGATGAATATTATGAATGTATGTGGATGTATTAAACGAATTTACTTCTGCTATGTTTTTAAAATTTTATGCATTTCCATATGATCTTGTATAATTCTGCAAGGGTCTTTATTTAATGGCTGTCACAGAATAGTTTGAATGTATGTTAGATATCAATAGGATTTATTTAATTTCCGTTGTGTTCTATAGCCTGCACATATACATGTCTTGTGTCAATGAGTTTAATGAATGGATATGGGGCTAATTGCCCGGATTGAGCACCACGTCTTCTCTATCATGATGTATGGTAGGAAAGGGGACACTACAAGTTATGGCACAAGAGGATGGGAACCTACATCATAGTGTGTTTCTTATTCTAAGGGAGATATGCATAGGTCTTCCAAACTTCAGCATTGAACAATAGGGATTATGCAAAGGGTGCATGCATACCAAGCATACCAAGGATACTTTCCCAAGAAACAAGCATGGTTCTAAGGGGATTCTAGACCGAGTGCATTCAGATGTATGTGGATTGAAGTCAATAGAATCAATGAAAGGAAGCATGTACTATGTTTCCTTCATTCATGACCTCTCTGGAAAAAATTGCATCTACTTCCTAAAGACCATGGATGAGGTTTCTAGTTGTTGATGTATATGTAACTTCGGAATGTATTTCACATATATGTATATTGTATTCCTATAGAGATGGTATTATTCCTCTATAAGGAAGTGTCGTCATTTATATTGTAAGTGTCGTAACTTATACTTGATGGGTTATTAGACCACCTTATTTGGGGTCGGCCCTGTATAAGTCATGTGGGTCAAAGGGTTATTAGACCACCCTATTGGGGGTCGGCCATGTGGGTCAAAGGGTTATTAGACCACCCTATTGGGGGTCGGCCCACTCAGCATTATGTTATGTGGTTAAGTTTGAGCCTACATGAGTTAGGTAAAAAGGCAAGTCAAGTCAAGTATAAATAGAGTGCGGGAGGCACTCTATTTGCACACTCACTTCTCACACATGCACTCAAGGAGGAGTGGCACACTTATGGAGGAGGAGGATCTGCTGCTAGGTTATGGCTATCTCTCTTGGTTGGTTGTATCATTGCTCTATCTATCTCTGAGGAAGTTATTGGGGTTTTTCACCTTTATGGTTTTCCCCAAGTAAATCTTTGTGTCTCTTGTGTGCTTGCATTATTGTCTCCATGATTGATATGCTGTACATGTTGTTCTCTCAGTTAAGATCCTAGATCAGATTGAAGTAAATTCTGAAAATCTAACATGGTATCAGAGCTAGCCTGAAAGAAGGCATGATATGGCATGTATGACACTTGTTGCACTTACGATGCTAGGGCTTGATATAGAAAAAACCAGTCATCGTAGCACTTTCTCTATAAATCCGTTTTGGCGAAGTTTTCGGATCTGAAATTGTTACAGGCCGAAGCTAAGATCTCCAGGTATCTTGTGTCCAAAGGACAACCTCTAATTCGTTGTACTTTGTGATATATGATCTGTACAATATAGGGTTTCTGCCTCTTCCAGATCTGAGTCAAAATCAGGTGACCTTGGGAAAAAGGTCATATCTTGGGCTAGGAAGCTCCAAATGAAATTTAGTAAAAAGTGACAGGTAGTACACAGTCTGTACTATCTCAGAAAAATTTTTCAGAGGCCGAAGTTGAACCAGTGACACGTGGCACGACGTACAAGTTCTCTCTCCTGTATTATCCCATAAACAGGTCACGTTGCGACATTTGGCATAACTCTCTCTCAGAGAGTCCAATTGAGGTCAGACCTGTCAGGATGGAAAGGTGACAGGCCTAGATATCTCCGAAAACGTTTTCAGAGGCCGAAGTTAAAACAGTGACACGTGGCACGCCGTACAAGTTCGCTCTCCTGTTTTATCCCAAAACAGGTCACGTTGCGACATTTGGCATAACTCTCTCTCAGAGAATCCAATTGAGGTCAGAACTGTCAGGATGGAAAGATAACAGGTCAGGCTATCTCAGGAAACTTTTTCAGACCCTGTGGATCAAAAATTTCGGAGTTACACCAGAAACAATCAGGTACATATTTCTGTCAAAATAGAATTATTTTTTGGTACCTTCATTCATGGCTTCCGGAATTTAGGGCTTTGGAGAAAGTTGGAATTTTTGTAATCAGAGACCACGGCTGGATGCTACTCATCAAAATAGAAATATAGAGACCAAGATCAGAATTTTTGGTTGGGCAGAAGGCCGGGCTTGATCAAACCCTAGTTCGGGACTTTGATCAGAAAAGTGGAAAATTAGGGCTTCTGTAAAAATGGGAATTTTTGAAATCTGTGACCATGGCTGGAAGCTCCTCAGAAAAATAGAAGCTTAGAGCTTTGGATCAAAACTTTTGACTGGGAAGAAGAGTGGGCTTCATCAAACCCCAGTTCAGGGTCACGTCCAGTGAATCCAGAAGTCTCAAAGGCAAAATTGAGGAGTGAAACTTTGTAGTTTTCAAATTCTGAATATACCAGCTTGATCAGCTCATCAAGGCGCATATTTCTATCCTTTCAGAAGTTTGAAATTCAAAGTTTGAATTTTTGGGTTTTCTCTGACAAACCCATATCTAGCTCCAGTCCCAGTTCTTGTAAATCAAGTAGATTGGATTAATCCTAGAAGAAGATGGATTGGTCACTTGCATAAGTGAAGAAGTTCCTGTTTCAGAGGGAGATGAGGCTAAGGCCTTACATAAGAAGATTACAAGCGATCTCGACAGGTATGACTCATCGAGGTATGTTTTGAGATTTGTTCATGGTATGTTTGTCTTCTTGATTTTAGACTTGTCATATTACCTTAATAAAACTATGAATGCACAATAGAAAATATTCATTGATTAGGGTGTTGACACTTATGATTGTACTAATGCATTATGGTGTTGTATGAGATTTATGTTGTCTACTAACATGAAAGGTACACCAAGAAAGACAAATCATGTTCTGGTTCAAAGAACATATGATCATGATAACATGAGGACAAAGATTCATCCATTGTCATGGATCTCATAAAAGATCCATTTACGAGGTATGTATAACTTGGTTTTATAATGGTTAACCTATGAGATATACAGGTTACTAGCACAAGTCATTGAAGAAGAACAAGAAGACATCATGTGAGTATGTTAGACATAATTAGCTAGCATGCTAATCCAGGTATGTTTTTCCTATATCAAGTTAGAATCTCACCTTGTGATAAGATCCTTTATTTAAGTATACTTGGCATGATTGATTATGATTATTCATTGAAGTTAGTACTCATGGGTTTAGGCATATTATGATTCTTATCTTGACTGATGATTCAACTAACCTGAAGAGTCATAGGTTTGAGTAATTATAGGTTTAGATATGTTATGTTTCTTATGATTTGACTAACCATAAGAATCCTGCATAAACCTTGAATAATAATGCTTACTATTTTTGTTTGAAATGATCATGACTATACATGCTTGAGATTATTGTGTTTTAATAGTATACTAATGAATGTATGATTTTATATGAGATCACAAGGATAACACATTCATGATACTAATAAGCATGCATAGGGGCCAAGGATGAATATGAGTTCAAGAACAGGTAATCCAGGAAGCAAAGATCAAGAGGGAGTACACTCTAGTGGTTTATGCAAGGATGCAGATATTCAGAGGGAGTTGTCCATCTCTCTACATTCCACAACAGAAAGGTGTAGAAGAAGCTACTTCAGATTAGGACTCCAGCAGCTCCTGCAAGGAAGCGAAGACTCAGAGGGAGTCCACCCAACGAACAAACAAAGATAAGTATTTGAATTGTCATTTCTTAAATAATACTGTTCAATAATGTATATACTGATGTTCCTAGAATTAGGTTGTGTATTATGCATATTAGAATAACTGCATTGATGAACAGTATACTCCTAATATGCATGGGTAAGTGGCCTATGGCACTGTACAACATTCCATTGCTACTTATCTAGAATGAAACCTCTTTGCTGACATGTTGAGAGTTGTGCACACTCTTAACAATGTTCTGGTAGAGATTGGAAGGCATCTAGAAAGTTACGGGATATGGATAAATGTTGTATTGAAGCATTGGCTAAGACAATTGCATGACTGTATGACATATTTCTTTATGTGTAAGAATTTGTTCTGAAAATTATGAGATGTTTCTAATCATGCAATTTAACCTGTTTTGTAGGAAAGACTGTATATCTTCACCTACAAAAGGACTACAACATTTGTTCCAGCAACAAAGATATCTATTGAAGATATTGAAGTTCCCAGAATCTGGGATGAAGAAATGGAATGCCATGATCCGTCGATCATCAAGAATGATGTTTGGGATGCGATCCCAAGAGCTAAAGGGAAGTCTGTTGTGACTTCCAAATAGAACTATCAGATCAAGCATGTTGCAGATGGCAGTATTGAGAAATACAAAAGTGATGAAATAGAAGATGCACCAGATGGATTTCAAGATAGCATGGTGTAGTCATATATGTGTGCAGAACTTGATATGGTAGGATAGACAGCTTTCTATCCAGTTTGGACGTTACCAAGAGTAAAGCAGATTCCAACCTTTTCCACAAGGTTGAAGAAGGCAATCCAGTGATACTACTTTTGTATGCAGATAACCTGTTTGTCACAGGTAAAGATAGATTGATTGCCGACACGCAGCGGAAGCTTTCTGTCAAGTTCGAGATGAAGAACTTGGGGATGATGCACTATTTGTTTTTGGCATGGAGGTGTGGCAGAGTGGTGGAATCTTCCTTGGACAAGGGAAGTATGCAATAGATATCCTGAAGAGGTTCGGGATGATGGACTGCAAGGCTATGGCCACACCTATGGCATTGAATCTAAAGCTTCTATGTGATGCTTCATCTGAGTCGGTTGATGTCTCCATGTACCATCAGATGATTGGGTCCTTGATGTACCTGACGAACACGAGACCAGACATTTGCTTTGCTATGAACACATTGAGCCAGTTCCTGATGGATCCGAGGAGTGTTCACCTGGTTGCTGTAAAGCATGTTCCGAGGTACCTCAAGGGTACAGTGTATTATGGGCTCAGGTATGAGGAGAATCAAAAGTTTAACCTGCAGGGTTATGTTGATTCAGATTGGGATGGCAGTGATGCAGATAGGAAGAGCACATCTGGGTGCTGCTTCAGTATGGGATCAGGTGTGATCTCATGGTTTAGCAGGAAGCAGTCCTGCGTGGCACTGAGTATAGCTGAGGCAGAGTATGTTGCAGCCTGTTCAGCTAGTTGTGAGGCAGTATGGCTATGGAAGCTACTGTCTGAGTTATTTGATCTCCTGTTGGAAGCTACTGGTATCTTCTGTGATAACCAGAGCTGTGTGAAGCTATTCAAGAACCCAGTGTTTCATGACAGGTCGAAACACATAGAGATCAAATATCACTATATCAGGGATATGGTGCAGAGAGGAGCTGTGAAGCTCCTGTATGTTGCGACGGACGAGCAGATTGCAGATGTGCTGACGAAGCCACTAGCCAGAGTGAAGTTCGAGTACTTCAGAGAGGCTTGGCGTGCTTCAGATCGAGGACACTTCGAGGAAGAAGTGATGGACACATTTGCTGAAGCCATTCCAAGCATGTTGGAAGGAGGATCCTTCACATGGCTGTGGATGTAAGCGCTGGATAATGGGCATCAGGATGATGTTCTGGTTTCTGCTTGGATATGATCAGTTGGATCATTTATGTATGTACGCATCATGTTGGATGCTGGATATGATCAGTTGGATCATTTATGTATGTACGCATCATGTTGGATGCTGGATATGATCAGTTGGATCATTTATGTATGTATGCATCATGTTGGATGTTGGATATGATCAGTTGGATCATTTATGTATGTATGCATCATGTTGGATGCTGGATATGATCAGTTGGATCATGTGTATGTATTTTGTATATGCATCATGTTGGATGCTTGGACCATGTATCTGTATATGTATCAGGTGGATACATTGTATGATCAGGTGGATCATGTATGGTGATATGTATCATGTATCAGGTGGATACATTGTATGATCAGGATAATCATGTATGATGATATGTATCAGGTAGATACTTGGTATGCATCAGGTGGATGCATTGATGATCAGGTGGATCATGCAGCAGGATGTTGCAGTGATGATCAGGATGATCATGGATGATGAGCTTCAGGATGTTGCTCCAGATGACATGCAGCAGGACGTTGCAGTGATGATGATCAGGATGATCATGGATGATGAGCTTCAGGATGTTGCTCCAGATGACATGCAGCAGGACGTTGTAGTGATGATGATCAGGACGATCATGAGTACATCAGGATGATGTATGGTGAGTATCAGGTTGATGCTCTGTGGCCGTGGATCGGGTTGTGCAGATGAGCATGTCTGGGAGATCCTATAGGTCGGAGTTGTGTACCCGTAACAGCCTGGGATGCTCTTTCGAGACATTGCTCTGGGAGGACATGTAATTTGTGCCCTGGGAGATTTCAGGTCGGAGTTGTGTACCCGTAACATCCTGAGATGCTCTTGCGAGGTTTTGTCCTATGGCATGTAATTTGGGCCCTGGGAGATTTCAGGTCGGAGTTGTGTACCCGTAACATCCTGAGATGCTCTTTTGAGGTTTTGCCATGACCACATGTAATTTGTGCCCTGGGAGATTTCAGGTCGGAGTTGTGTACCCGTAACATCCTGAGATGCTCTTGCTAGGTTTTGTGGTGGACCACATGTAATTTGTGCCCTGGGAGATTTCAGGTCGGAGTTGTGTACTCATAACATCCTGAGATGCTCTTGCGAGGTTTTGTGGTGGGGTCACATGTAATAGCGTCCTGGGAGATCCTACAGGTCGGAGTTGTGTACCCGTAACATCCTGGGATGCTCTTTCGAGGTTTTGTGACGCACGTAATTAGTCCTGAGGATTCCACAGTATGGCCAGTGATGATGAAGACCTGCAGGTGGTGGGCCTACATCCAGTATGAAAAAGGACTGGCTCTGTAGAACTTCCTATGACGAGTAGATTCAGAGATTGATTGAGATAGCAGCAGCAGTGACGATGATGATGACTCGATGACGATTATCTAGTGACGATGATCCAGAGAAGATGACTTGTGCTAGAAGAACTGTGCTGAGAAATACCTTCCTAGTTAAGAGGGAGTGTTGATGTATATGTAACTTCGGAATGTATTTCACATATATGTATATTGTATTCCTATAGAGATGGTATTATTCCTCTATAAGGAAGTGTCGTCATTTATATTGTAAGTGTCGTAACTTATACTTGATGGGTTATTAGACCACCTTATTTGGGGTCGGCCCTGTATAAGTCATGTGGGTCAAAGGGTTATTAGACCACCCTATTGGGGGTCGGCCATGTGGGTCAAAGGGTTATTAGACCACCCTATTGGGGGTCGGCCCACTCAGCATTATGTTATGTGGTTAAGTTCGAGCCTACATGAGTTAGGTAAAAAGGCAAGTCAAGTCAAGTATAAATAGAGTGCGGGAGGCACTCTATTTGCACACTCACTTCTCACACATGCACTCAAGGAGGAGTGGCGCACTTATGGAGGAGGAGGATCTGCTGCTAGGTTATGGCTATCTCTCTTGGTTGGTTGTATCATTGCTCTATCTATCTCTGAGGAAGTTATTGGGGTTTTTCACCTTTATGGTTTTCCCCAAGTAAATCTTTGTGTCTCTTGTGTGCTTGCATTATTGTCTCCATGATTGATATGCTGTAGATATGCTGTACATGTTGTTCTCTCAGTTAAGATCCTAGATCAGATTGAAGTAAATTCTGAAAATCTAACACTAGTAAGTTTCATGAGTTCTAGTGGAGAATCAAACAGGGAAGAAGACCATTTTTTTGAGATCGAACAATGGGGGTGAGTATACCTCCAATGAGTTTGAGGGTTTTTGCAAGGATTTAGGAATCAAGAAGGAGTTCACCAGTCCCTACAACTCACAATAGAATGGGATTTCAGAGAAAAAAAACAATCCATCATAGAAGATACTAAGGCCATGATTCATGACCAAGATTTGCTAATGTTTCTATGGGTAGAAGGCATGCAACACAATCTACATCCAACATAGGTTTCCTTAGAAGACAAGACACCAGAAGATGAATTCACTAGTGTGGTACCAAAAGTGAGACATTTTGACATCTTTGGATGTGTAGTTTATATTTATATACCAATATAAAAGAGGACCAAGTTGGATCCCTCCAGTAGGAAGGGTTTGTTTGTTGGTTACAATGAGACTTAAAAGGCCTACAAGATCTTTATTCCAGCGGAAAGAAAGACAGTTGTAAGAAGTGATGTAAAGTTTGAGGAAGGATTTGCATCTGGGAAGTCTCATGATCCCATTGTAGTGATATATGATTAGGAACGGGAAGCTCTGAAGGTTTATCTAGAGTCATTAATGACTTCAATTTTGGGGTAGCGGGATTTGGGTGCAAAGGAGGAGCTATCGACTCATATCAATTTTGTCAGGGGATTAATCTAATAGATAGGTAGGCCACACGTCAAAGTCATATATGAATTAAAAAGACTCTTGCAATTCTTTGAATTCAAACTTGCACAGTCGATATTAATCCAAAGAAACTCCTAGCCTAATAATTAGGTGAATTATGAGATAGTTCCAAAGTGGTGGAAGAACAATCCAAATCACTTGATAAAACAGTCTTCTCCACATTAAGAACAATGATCTAGATTTACATGAGAACGAAATGAAAGAGCATATCTATTCACATACACAGATATATGGCAAGAAACATAGCGATACAATAAACTCATATTCTATTAAATGAATGAAATAGAACAAATTGTAAAATTAAAGCAGCTAGAATGGTGGTAGTTATATCTATGAGAAAAGATGTGGTGGCTACACTCATTCGTGACAAGATGAATAAAAGAAGAGGCAGAAAGAGCCTATTTATCATAATCATGAGGGAGAGAACCCTAAACATCCAAAAACCTAACCATAGAAGATGAACCATCATAACGTTTGTGGCCCCAAGGTGGTTAGTTGAACAGTCAACTTCCCAGGGTCATAAATTTTGCATGCGATCTTCGTTTGGAGCACTCAATAGCCAGTTGGAAAGGTCTATCTAAGATATACAACCCCTAACTAGGGGTCAATGCATGTCGTTGGAAACCATTGGCCACCCTGAATCTCCAAAAAATGTCGTTTAGGGCCTCAAAACGGCCACGGATGTTGGGAACCTGAAAAACTATAGACAAATTACAAGAAAAATGCCAAAACGGAAAAAAAAAAAAAAAAAAAAGAGCCAGTGGAATAGGTGGGTGGCCACCTATATCCATCTGCATCAGTCCTCCCCCCTTAGGAAGAAATCGTCTCCATTGCGTTGAGTTCCCCCATTAGGTGGGGAAACTTATGTTGAACTTGACTATTGGTGAGCCACTTGCCTTGGTGAAGTAGTTGCCCTGCTTTAACAACTCGATATAGCTGGATCTTATGTTGGCAGGTTCCCTTAACCTTTGTGTCCATGATCTAATCAATGGTTTCATGCTCCATGCGGTCAGGATTAAGCTCTGTAGGTGTTAGTTTCTCAGCCACCTCCGAGGTGTCCAACAATGGTGGAAAATATGGGCAAAGGAGCTCCACATTGAATACTGGGTGCAGGCCAAGGAATGGAGGAATGCTTAGCTCGAAGGCATTGTCACTGACTATCTTGGTGATGGTGTATGGCCCATATCGAAGTGGACAAAGATTGTGATGGGGTCCTATGAGCCTCTCTTTCTGCAAATACAACCAAACCTTATCACCCACCTAGAATTTGTGTGGAACTCGATGTTGATCATGTTGATTCTTGTACTTAGTGTTGGACTTTTCCAAAATATCATGGACCTGTTGGCGGATGTGTTGGATCCATTCAACAGATCTAGTGGCCTTATTAGCCTCAGTCTAAGCATGGGAAGATTCCTCATGTGTGGATGCAATGGGAAGAGCTACATTAATGGGTGCCAATGGTTGGAACCCCAGACACACTTGAAAACGGTTGTGGCCAGTAGAGCTATGAAGGGCTTTGTTATAACTATGTTGAACATAAGGAAGGCTCTCATCCCATGTGCGGGGATGTTTAGAATTGTACATTATCATAATATGAAAAATCATCCTATTGACAACCTCTGTTTGTCCCTTGGTCTGGGGGTGGAAGGATTCGATTTGGTGAGCTTGGTATCCATAAATGACCATAGGATGGACTAAAAAATGCTTAGGAACCTGTTGTCCTGATATGAAATGATAGTCTGCGGCAGCCGGAAAAACCCAAAAACGTTCGAAGAAGAGCTTAGCAGTGGCTTCAGTAGAGATGTTCTTCTTGCAAGCTATTAGAAGGGCCATCTTAGAGAAACGATCCATGACCACAAACACACAGTCATTTACATGCTTGGTTGAAGGTATTCCAAACATGTAATCCATGGATAGGGTTTCCCATGGCCCATTAGGAGTGGGAATAGGGGCGTACAACCCATGTATTTTTATGGCATGTTTCATGATGGAATAGGAAGTGCAGGATCTTATGTATGGCCGACGCCTTGTCGGAGCTTAGGCCAATAAAAATATTTCTGCAATGTGGCCACTATCTTTTTGATGTCGAAGTGTCCCACCACCCAACTATAATGAGCTTCCCAAATCATCTTCACCTGCTCACTTGAAGCAACACAAACATGGCCCAAGTGGCATAGCAATCATTCCTGATGATGAAAGTTTGCAATGGATGTGACTGCACATAGGGTTTGATAGATAGGAGAAAACTCAGGATCATTTCTATATAGTTGAGGCCACTCGGAGGTCTCATAGCCACAATATTGAAGAACTATGGTATGTGTTGCTACTCGAGGCCGACTGAGGAAATAGATGACTCATTTGGTGCGGCCCTTCTTATATTTAATATTCAAGTGGAATTGCTGCAAGTAAGTGGACCACTTCTAATGGTGGTCATTTTGTAACTTCCCCTGGGTTTGCATGAACTGTAGGGTCTTGTGATCAGTGTGGATGACTATCTCTTTTCCAAGGATGTAATGCTTCCATTGGCGGAAAGATTAGACAATGGAATACATTTCCTTGTTGTAGGTGGAGTACTTGCGGACTGTATATGAAAGTGTCTTACTTTGATATGCCACTGGATGGCCATGCTAACTGAGGATTGCACCTTCAGCATAGTCTGAAGCATCTATTTCAATATCAAAGGGTTGTTGCAGATCCGGTAAGGCAAGGAGAGGTGCCGATAATAAGCATTGCTTCAGCTCCTCAAATGCTTGTTGTTGTGGCTTGGACCACCTGAACTTGGCCTTAGATCCCCCTTTGGTAACCTGGTTAAGGGACCAAGCAATATTAGAGAAGCCCAACACAAATATGCGATAGAATTTGGCAAGTCCTAGGAACCTGCGAAGCTCTATGAGAGTTGTCGGGGTTGATCAATCATGGATGGATTGGATCTTGGCTGGATCCACATGAACACCATGTTCATCTACAATGTATCCCAGATATTGAACCCTCTTCATGCCAAATGAGCACTTCTCTAGATTAGCATATATCTTGTGCTGGAGCAAGGTGTTGAGGACTTGGGGGATTTGCTGCAAATTCTCTTGACATTTTCTATTGTAGATGAGAATATCATCTAGATATATGACCACAAAAGAGTTAGTGAATAGCCATAGTATATCCTCCATCATCCTCATGAAAGTTGTTGGAGCATTAGTCAAGCTGAAAGACATGGAAAACCATTAAAAAAGGCCTTCTCGATATTTGAAGGCAGTCTTCCAAACATCAGTCTTCTCAATTGGCACTTGATGATAGCCAGAATTCAAATCAATCTTGTTGAAATATTAGGCACCCTTGAGCTAGTCAAGAAGGTCGTCGATGCAGGAATGGGATACCAATTCCAGAATGTGATCTTGTTTGAGCTCGGTAATCAATAAAGAGTCGCCATGTTCGATCTTTTTTTGTAGAAACACACTAGGATCCCACAACGTGACGAGCTAGGTCGAATGTGCCCCTTTTGGATCAATTCTTGAATCTAGGGTTTGATTTCTTCATTTTCCATGAGGGAACTCCTGTATACTCGACTGTTAGATAAAGACGCACCAGGGATCAAATCAATGGAATGCTTGACCAGGAAATGTACTTGCACCCCGGTGGGTGTGGTGAAGATGTCTTTGTATGCTTCCACGATCTTGTCCACCTAATTATGCAACATAGAGGGGTTCTGCATGGAGGTGGTGGATGTTGCTGCAATATTTCATTCACCTTTAGAACGAACCATGAAGAAGACAAACTTTCCTATCTGGGAGATTACCTTCATGCACTGCTTAGTTGTGATGAGGGACACTGCAGTGGTGGGAAGTGTCTTTGGTATCCTATAGAGCTTCTTTCTCAAAGTAATAATGACACTACGAGGTCCAGACTCATACAAAATCATGACGTTTCCACATATATGGTTTTCCTAAAAGAACATTACAAAATTCAAGTGGGGAAAGATCACACATTACCCTAAACATCCAAAAACCTCACCCTAGAAGATGAACCGTTATAAATTTTATGACCCCAAGGTGGTTAGTTGAATATTCAAATTCCTGGGGTCTTAAATTTTGCATATGGAAAGGTCTTACCGATATATACAGCTCATAATTAAACGCCAATGCATGTTGTTGGAAACCATTGGCACCCCCGAATCTCCAAAAAACGTCGCTTTGGGCCACAAAACAGCCCCAGAACTTCGAGACCCAAAAAACTATAAAAAAAATTACAAGAAAACTCCCAAAATAGAAAATTGTTTTGAGCCAGTGGAATAGGTGGGTGGCCACCAATATCCATCTGCATCAGTCCTCCCCGCTTAGGAAGCAATGGTATCCATTGTGTTGAGTGCCCCATTAGATGGGGAAATTTCTGCTGAACTTGAATCTTGGTGAGCTACTTGCCTTGGTGAAGTGGTTTCCCTGCTTTGACAACTCGATATAGTTGGATATTTTTCTAGTGGGTTCCCTTAACCTATGTGTCCATGATCTTATAAATGGTATCTTGTTCCATGCAGTCAGGATTAAGCTCTGTAGGTTTCAATTTCTCTACCACCTCCGAGGTGTCCAACAATGGTGGAAAATATGGGCGAAGGAGCTCCACATAGTTGAATACTGGGTGCATACCAAGGAATGGAGGAATGCTTAGCTCGAAGGAATTGTCACCAACTTCCTTGGTGATGGTGTACGACCCATATCGAAGTGGACGAAGATTTCGATGGGGTCCTATGAGCCTCTCTTTCTGCAAATGCAACTAAACCTTATCACCCACCTGGAACTTGTGTGGAACTCGATGTTGATCATGTAGATGTGTTGGATTCATTCGACACATCGACATGATCAACATGATGTGCTGGATTCATTCAACACATCGACATGATCATGTCAATGGTTGGATCAATTCTTGAATCTAGCATTTGATTTCTTCATTTTCCATGAGGGAACACCTGTATACTGGCCCGTTAGGTAAAGTCGCACCAAGGATCAAATCAATGGAATGCTTGACTGAGAAATGTATTGGAACCTCGGTGGGTGTGGTGAAGATGTGTTTGTATGCTTCCACGATATTTTCCACTTGATTTTGTTGCGTAGAGGGGTTTTGCATGGAGGTGGTGGATGTTGCTGCAATATTTCGTTCACCTTTAGAATGAACCATGAACAGGACGGATTTCCCTGCCTAGGAGATTACCTTCCTGCACTGCTTAGCTGTGATGAGGAACACTACAGTGGTGGGAAGTGTCTCTGCTATCCTATAGAGATTCTTTCTCAAAGTAATAATGATAGTATGATTTCTAGACTCATACACAGCATGACGTTTCCACATATATCGTTGTCCTAAAAGAATATCACAAACTTCAAGCGGGGAAACATCACACATTACCTCATCTTTGAAGGGCTTGATCTCATAGGAAAGGTGGAACTGTTGACTAATGCGGATGTCTCATTCCTGGATCAACCAACCCATGATGTATGGTTGGGGATGTCAAAACATAGGAAGCTTCAATATTTTGCCGACCTCGACCGAGATGAGTTTTTTCTGGATACCACTATCAACAATGAAGTGTAGTGGAGTTCCTTGCACTCACAGTTGTGAATGGAAGAGGTGCTCCCCTTCCTCTGGCTCCTCTATCTCTTCTAGTTGAATCTTTGCAGTTGCGATGGTGACACTAGGTTCCGCGTCAATGATCTACTTTCCCTTTTCTTTCTCTCCATCAGGATCTGAGTCAGATTCTGGATCTGGGGATTTTGTCTCGGCCAACAAGGATTTTTTTGAGCGGCACTCATCAATGTTGTGCCGAGGGCTCTTGTGGAATTCACACCACTTGCCAGCGTCCTTCTTTGATTTCCCATTACCATTATTTTCCTGTAGCTTGGGATGGTTTTAGAGGATTTGGATGTCCTTGCTCTATCCTTTGCTTTGTGAATTAGAGCCACCTTTGCCAGGCTTATGCTGCTTATTTGCAGACACAAAATCCCGCTTATTCTTTAGCTTAAAATTTTGCTCAATCTGGACGTCGTATATATAAGATGCTCCTATTGAGGATATGTCTAGGAAATCCATCTCTGTCTGAATGTACCTGTGCACGCCACTGCAGTACTTTAGGACCAAGTGTCATTCTTAGTCTCGAATACCCAGCTTGAAGCGCAGGGTATGAAACATGTTGGTAAACTCTAGCACTATTTGGTCTCTCTCCTGGTGCAAATTCATCCATCTGGTGTCTTGGTCATCATAGTTTCCGACAGGGTAGAATTATTCCTTGACGGCATCGACAAAAGCCTCCCAAGTGGGGTTTGTCCTGAATAGTTCAGACTCATCTCTTGCATTCCTCTCGCAGTACCCATCCCACCAGTATTTAATATGGGTAAGGGAATTAAGGAGAGCGAATGTGATGTTTTCGCTGTCGGGAAAAAATTGAACACATAAGTAACCCTTTAATAGATTCAACTATTTCTCTAAAGCGTCTGCATCTATATTTCCTTCAAATAGGGTAATTTCAAAGTTAACTTGTACCTTGAAGGGAGTCGCACCCCCAAAACGGTTGTTTGTTGAAGGTGCATCCACCGCCATCAGCATTCTTCGAAGGATCTGTGCAAAATTATCTATCATCTCGTTCATTTGTCCCACGGGGGATTCCTCGAGCAACATCTTAATAAGATCTCCTGCTCCATCATCTCTCTTTTCTTCTCCCACCATGGGATCCTTCTTGGGTCGATGAGGAGGGTTTTCCTAAGATCAACTAGTTCGATACCCAACTCTCGATATTCAGATCTCGTCGGGGACATGCACTGAGAAATCACAAGAGCATAAGGATCTGATACCACTGATCCAGATTTATGTGAGAATGAAATGAAAGAGCATAGATATTCACATACAAAGATATATGGCAAGAAACATAGCGATACAGTAAACTCAGATTCTATTAAATGAATGAAATAGAACAAACTGTAAAATAAAAGCAGCTAGAATTGTGGTAGTTATATCTCTAAGAAGAGATGTGACGGCTACGCTCATTCATGAAAAGATATATACAAGAAGAGTCTGAAAGAGCTTATTAATCATAAGTATGAGGGAGAGAACCCTAAACATCCAAAAACCTAACCCTAGAAGTTGAACCGTCGTAAATGTTGCGGCCCCAAGGTGGTGAGTTGAAAAGTCAACTTCTCGGGGTCATAAATTGTGCATACGATCTTCGTTTCGGGTGCTTTATGGCCCGTTGGAAAGGTCTATTCGAGCTATAAAACCTTTCATTGTGGGTAACGCATGTGCATGCCAAAGGAAACCATTGGTCCCCCCAAATTTCCAAAAAACATCATTTAGGACCTCAAAAGACCTCAAAACGACCCCAGAAGTTCGAGACCCAAAAAACTGTAGAAAAATTACAAGAAAACTGCCAAAATAGAAAATTGTTTTGAGCCAACGGAATAGGTGGGTGGCCACCTATATCCATATGTATCAGTCCTCTCCCCTTAGTAATCAATGGTCTCCATTTCACTAAGTGCCCCCATTAGGTGGGGAAACTTCTGCTGAACTTGACTCTTGGTGAGCCACTTTCCTTGGTGAATTAGTTGCCTTGCTTTGACAACCCGATATATATGGATCTTTTGTTGGCATGTTCCCTTAACCTGTGTTTCCATGATCTAATCAATGGTTCCCTGTTCCATGCAGTCTGGATTAATATCTGTAAGTGTAAATTGTTATGCCACCTCTGAGGTGTCCAACAATGGTTGAAAATATGGACGAAGGAGCTCCACATTGAATACTGGGTGTAGGCCAAGGAATGGAGGAATGCTTAGCTCAAAGGAATTGTCACCGAATTCCTTAGTGATGGTGTACGACCCATATCAAAGTGGATGAAGGTTGCGATGGGGTATTGTGAGCCTCTCTTTCTTCAAATGCAACCAAACCTTATCACTCACCTGGAACTTGTGTGGAACTCGATGTTGGTTATGTTGTTGCTTGTACTTAGTGTTGGCCTTTTCCAAAATTTCATGGACCTGTTGGTGGATGTGCTGGATTCATTCAACAAATTTGGTGGCCTTATCAGCCTAAGTCTGGGCATGGGAAAATTCCTCACGTGTGGATGCAATGGGAAGATCTACATCAATTGGTGCCAGTGGTTGGAACCCCAGACACACCTGAAAAGGGATGTGGTTGGTAGAGCTATGAAGGTCATTGTTATAGCTATGTTGAACATAAGGAAGGCTCTCATCCCATGTGCGGGGATGTTTAGAATTGTGCATTCTAAGAATATGCACAATCATCATGTTGACAACATCTGTTTGTCCATCGGTTTGGGGGTGGAAGGTAGTCGATTTGGTGAGCTTGGTATCCATAAATGACCATAGGATGGACTAGAAAATGATTAGGAACATGTTGTCCTGATATGAAATGATAGTCTGCGGCAGCCGGAAATGAACCCAAACACGTTCGAAGAAGAGCATAGTAGTGGCTTCAATAGAGATGTTCTTCTTGCAAGCTATTAGAAGGGCCATCTTAGAGAAGCGATCCACGACCACAAAGACATAGTCATTTACATGCTTCGTTGAAGGTATTCTAGACATGTAATCCATGGATATGGTTTCCCATGGCCCATTAGGAGTGGGAATAGGGGCGTACAACCCCTTCTTTTTTATGGCAGGTTTCGCAATGGCACAGGAAGTGCAGGATATTATGTATCGGTCGACATCTTATTGGAGCTTAGGCCAATAAAAATATTTATGCAATATGGCCACTATCTTTTCGGTGCCGAAGTGCCCCACCACCCAACTGTAATGAGCTTCCCAAATCATCTTCGCCTGCTCGCTTGAAGGAACACAGACATGGCCCAAGTGGCATAGAAATCCTTCCTGATGATGAAATTATGCGATGGATGTGCTTGCACATAGGGCTTGATATATAGGAGAAAACTCAGGATCATTGCTATATAGTTGAGGCCAATCGGAGGTCTCATGGCCACAATATTGAAGCACTATGGTATGTGTTTCTACTAGAGGCCGACTGAGGAAATCGATGACTCGTTTGGTGCTTCCCTTCTTATATTTAATAGTCAGGTGGAATTGCTGCAAGTAAGTGGACCACTTCTGGTTGCGGTAATTATGTAACTTCCATTGGGTTTGCGTGAACTACAGGGGCTTGTGATCAATGTGGTTGATTGTTTATTTTCAAAGGATGTAATATGTTCATTGGCGAAATTCTTGGACAATGGAATACATTTCCTTATCGTAGGTGGGGTACTTGCGGACTGTATCTGAAAGTGTCTCACTGTGATATGCCACTGGATGGCCATGTCGAGTGAGGAATGCACCAACAGCATGGTCTGAAGCATATGTTTCAATCTCAAAGGGTTGTTGCAGATATGGTAAGGCAAGGATAGGTGTTGAACATAAGCGTTGCTTCATCTCCTCAAATTATTGTTGTTGTGGCTTGGACTAGCTGAACTTGGCCTTAGATCCCCCTTTGGTCACCTGGCTAAGGGACCAAGCAATATAAGAGAATCCCAACACAAATGTGTGATAGAAGTTGGCAAGGCCTAGGAAGTTGCAAAGCTCTATAAGAGTTTTCGAGGTTGGCCAATCATGAATGGATTGGATCTTAGATGGATCCACATGACCACCACATTCATCTATGATGTATCCCATATATTGAACCCTCTTCATGCCAAATGAGCACTTCTCTAGATTAGCATATAACTTGTGTTGGTGCAAGGTACTAAGGGCTTGGTGGATATGTTGCAAATGCTCTGCCCATGTTCTCCTGTAGATGGGAATATCATCTAGATATATGACCACAAAATAGTCAGTGAATGGTTGTAGTATATCGTCCATCATCCTCATGAAAGTTGATGGAGCATTAGTCAAGCCGAAAGGCATGACCAACCACTCAAAAAGGTCTTCCTGAGATTTGAAGCCAGTCTCCCAAACATCAATCTGCTCAATTGGCACTTGATGATAGCCAAACTTCAAATCAATCTTACTGAAATATTTGTCTCCCTTGAGTTGGTCAAGAAGGTTTTCAATACGGGGAATGGGATAACGATTCCAGACTGTGATATTGTTTAGAGCTCAGTAATCAATATAAAGTCGCCATGTCTTGTCTTTCTTCTATACCAACACATTGGGATTCCACAAGGTGAGGAGCCAGGTCAAATGTGCCCCTTTTGGATCATTTCTTGAATATGGCATTTGATTTCCTCATTTTCCATGAGGGAACACCCGTATACTGGCCTATTAGGTAAAGGCGCATCAGGGATCAAATCAACAGAATGCTTGACCTGGCATTGTACTGGAACCCCAGTGGTTGTGGTGAAGATGTATGTGTATGATTTCACGATTGTAGTATCCCTGACCTATGTCTAGCTGATATTATCTCAAAAATTAAAACATACAGTAAAACGTTTTCACCGACGAAGACTAGTTAACAAAACTAGTGGAAAAAAGGGCTAGTGGAAAATTCATTGTTTTTTCAGCCACTATTAGTAAAATCAAGATTTTTCTTTCATTATTCATCTGTTTCCAGTGATTTCAGTTATGTTGGAAAGTATATTCAAAGGAGAACCAAAGGGTATTTTTATATTTTCAATATTCGTACCTAATTTTTAGATATGCATCCTGTAATAATCAGATTACATGTAGTCATAAAAATGAATATTGCAGTCATCATACACATTGGATTTGAGTAAGCAATATGGAGTTGAAAAGCTATTTTAAAGGAGGATAAAATACTTCTAAAGGTTCACTGCAAAAGTCAGCATTGAATGTGAAAATTTCACTTTAAAAATCCACCCACAACATGAGAAACGAATGCTACTAGTGAAAAACGTGTTTTCTCCATATATATAATAGTTTTTTTCCGAGATAGGTGCACATGCAAAGAGGACATCCAAGGAAATTTTCAAATGGTCTCTCTCTATTGTTTAAACCTTTGTTGAATTTGTGAGGTTTCAAGATTGAATTTGGGAATATGAGCGGTGACCTCGATTTTAGTCTGCCACAATAACATGACCCAACGCTTCTTTGGATATGCAAGCTCTAATGACAATAAATAACAAAATGATCGGAATATACACAAGAATTCCCATTATCATCACTACAATATTAGAATCCAAAGCAGTATTGAAGCAAATCAATTGAGATCATTCTTGGGAGCAAAACAAAACACAAGAGAGGGGGTAGTATACAACCAGGTATGATTAAAAGTTGAATGTTTGGTTAACTGAGACATATATGCATCTATTGTAGAATAAATTATGTCTACGTGACTTTAATTATTGTTGATTCATTCTCGGGAGAATAGTGAATAGTTTATACATTGCAATCATTGCCATTATTAAACCTTCACAAGAGAACATTGTCAAATTAGTAAATTACCATAGTATGGAGGGGTTTTTGTAATTTTGGGGTTGATTTATCGAATTATATGAAGATATAAATAGGTTACAGATCTAGGAATGGTCATGACCCACCAATTCTAGTGCTTCATTTGGGACTTGAGTTCATTTTTACTCATGACAAGTATTATTCATTTCATCAATCTATGATTCAGGATGCCACTGAATGCCATTGTTGTGATCAATCCATGCTCTAAACTCAAGAATGTGCTTTTGGTTCACACTTGTCTGCAATATGTTTTTCTTTATTTACTCTTTCAACAAAGCTATTTTCTCCTACCAGGTCATATACACTAAGAATCCCTCATAATAGTCTTATAATAGTCTAAAAACACTTGCAAACAATGATTTTGTAACTTTTCTTGTATTTTTGGTACTTGCAATAGTTTTTTGTAAGTGCCAAATCAAAATCAAGTTGAGTTGTATTTTTAATTGGGTGCATTCACAGTTGAACCTGAAACCCATTCATCTTTTGAGTCCAAAGTTTTAGTTGTTGAGTCTTATTGTCAAAGGGTTGAGTTGCAAGAAGCCCTCTGAGATCTCAATTATTCTTTCAAATGGCTCAAATTGAAGAATTGTTAGATTTATTGAACACTCTAATACTCACGATTGTTGACGACACAATGAAAATCAACAAAGCATCTCTCCAATCTATATTATCTTAAAAAGAGGAACTTCTCTAGACTCAGCTCTAGCATGATTAAACAAAGCAAAGGAATCAACATTATGAACTAGATCTTGTTGAGAAAAACCTTTTTTTTCAATATGGTGATGATTCCTATCAATGGTTGACACATGACCGATTTAGTAAAACAAAGATAGATGTAGAAGACGAAGCCCAACAGGAAAATGTTCAGAATGCTTTTTACAATCCCATCATCATACCTTGGGAAGAAATTAGGTTCAACAAATACAGAAAATGTATCAGATATGATAATGAAGTGTCCTTTAATATTCCAAATTATTCCATACCAATCCAATTTCAAAGTTTTGGATTCCTTCAAGAATATTTATCTTCAGTACCTATTCCAATTCAGCATCACTACAAACATTATCATCGAATTGGCCACACAAAGGATCAGTGTTTCGATCTTTGTCTTTACCAACATTGCGGGAAGCATAATCATTCTTCATATAGATGTTCAAAAATTAAGCAACCTGCCAGATTGAAGATTCACTATGGGTGGATCCATTCTTGGTGATGGTCATCAATAACAAAGAAAATATATCATTCATATCAAAGAATTCAGTCTCGAATTTTCACAGCTTACGATAGAAAGTCTTCTTGCTTCTCACCATGTACCTGACAGGGGGAATTGTCATGGATTGGAATTCAGGATTCAAGTTTCAAATCCATATCGATCAGACAAAGAACAAATGATCCTAAGATACAACCAAAACCAGAGCCAACAACTAAAGCCTCGAGGTAGATCCACTATGAGAGTCACAGTTGTAGGCAAAAGATAGAAATAGAGCCATATTCCATAAAGCGTTATTTAGTTTGTGGTATTCTTTAAAACACCATTTAGTAGAAGATTTATAGCTTCTGCTAGACATCAGGTTGTGGTGATCCTAAACCACTATTTTCCATAGGGAACCATTATGCCTTAGAGCCAAGTTCCAGTCATTGTGATGAGCATAAACCACCATTTTCATGAGGGAACTGTTGAGCTAGAACCTGAGTTAGAGACAATGTAATATCCCTCTTGACCCCTATTCTTTTGTAACTAAAATACAAAGATGTAATTCTAGTTAGGTACTAGTTCCTGGCGAGGAGCTCAAGGCCGAGGCCCCACTGGTGAACGTTGTAGCATTATCATGATTTTATAAGTCCAACCGTGTGTGAATAAAAGCATGGTAATGTGTGATGTAAATTGAAATGGCAAAGTAAAGAAAGTAGACCTAAGAGACTAAATGTGCAATGCAACGAAATGACGAGGGAAACGAAATCCACTAGGGGAAGAAGATAATGTCTAGGTAAGATGTGGGAATCCAGTTAATGATGATGGAGTGTCATAATGGTACCTTGAATGTTGTAGGAAAAACAATTCGTTAATATTTGCTTATCAACCTACAGCAAATAGGTGTCAACATAAGTTTACAGTTATCCCTTAAATCATTGTGAAACAATGTATCTTTAGTGTAAGGAGGCAAGTCAATTATCATTCACTTAAAGAGATTTAAGTGATCTATTATAACAAGTTTAATATCTCAAAGTACCAATCATGATCCTATGATCTAAAAGAGAGTTGTTGATGATGATGATTATTATTATTATTATTATTAGAAATCTATATGAAGTAATTTTATTATGATCATTATTGAATAAAAGAAAAGGAAATCTTATTACGATCATTATTGAATAAAAGAAAAGTCATAATATTATTAGCCTTTGATCTTAAAACCAAACAATCATTATTATGGTTTAAAGAAGATAAAATATAATGAATAATGATTTAAGATTTCTGTGGTTGGTAGTGTTAGAAGAGTAGATTTTTGGATTCTCCACGGTATCCATTTCACAATCGACGTTTCGAATCCTTAATTAGATTCATCCTCATGACAGAATATTGAAGGAAGAGTTGCAATCCAGGTGAATAAATACAGATTAGGTATGCTCATTCAGTTCAAATGTCAATTAGACGTGAATACAAATCATAAACAAAGATCTTCAAATAATAATCATTATTGATATTTCATAATAATCAATATTGAAATTAAGTAATAATAACCTATCATTCTAATTAATGTCATGATAAATTCTTTAAGAATAATAAGTGATAATAACCTATCTAAAAAATAATCATGATGATTTGTTTATCTCAAATTAATTATTAATATTGATATTAATAAATAAAATGATAGGTTAAAATCATAAAATAAACCAAGATCTTCAATTAAGGATTCGAAACATCGGCTATGAAATAGCTACCGTGGAAAATCTGAAAATCTACTCTTCTAAAATATAATGAAATTAAATGATTAATATTATCATTATCTTAGCTTGGGAAAAAGAAATGCTCGGGAAAACACCTCTAAGGTGTTGATTGAAAAGGAAATCCATATCAAGAGAAGCCAATTTCATTTTAAGAAGGTACTTATCATATAAAAATATGGGCTAGAGTTATCTATATATATATATATATATATATGGGCTAGAGTTATGAATATATATAAAAAAAGTCCAGCGTTATATATATATGAAATTGAAGCACAATGTAATGTGGTGGATTAAGTAGTCAAATATTTAGAATTCTAACTACCAAAAATCTAAACCTCAAAGTCCTTTTAATTGGTTTCAAATATAGATATTGGTATTAAAGGCGAGTTCTTTACAAGTCTTCTTATGCAATATAATTATTACTTTATAACGAAACGACGGTTAGGGTTAAGAGATAACTTCTCTTTGTAGCTGAAATAAGGATAGAACCAAGAACCGATTGGTTCCCATTTAGTGTACGCTTCCTGCCTTAAGGAAGGTGGGAGTCAATTTCAAGGTTGGCACCGAATTTTTTTATATGTATGTTAAGGAGGAGGCAAGAGGGTAGTTTTCAGAGGTTCTTGTTGAATGGACCTTCACACACCAGACAAGAAGGGAGGCGCAAGCTTGGAAAGCCAAACCCCCCTCTTGGTCGTTCCTGTGGGAGAACTAGCGAGAAGAAGGAGATTTCGGCCCATGAATAATTATCTCTTTCTGTTGAAAGGTGTGCGTTTCACTTACTTCTAAATGGAAGAAGGGCGGCCCCTGTGGAAGAGGACCAACCCCATGACTCCATAGTTGGGTATATCTACTCCCTATCAAAATAGGGAGGAATAACCGTGCAAAAAGGCCAAAATGCTTTATACCTTTATACATAAAAAAATTTGAGATGGCCTCTATAGAGGAGAGTCCAAGCTTCATTACATCGATAGGTGTATATATCTTAGAATTTGGGGTGGACTATGATCTATGCTTTTCCTAGATTAAAGGAGGATGGGACAAGTGTATTGTCCAAATTGATTTTATGGTGGTCGTTCAAAATTTGAAATAAACAATTATAAAATAAATATATATATAAACTAGCACTTGATGCTTGGATAACTGGTAGGTAATGTATAAATAACATTTAGTGACATATAACCTGTAACTAAAGAAAATAACACTAGCATAGAACCCATAGCATACAACACATTTAACTAAAGAAGGTAACATGTAGTTGAGGCATAGATAACAAGTAATTACAACTAAGCATGGACAACAAGTAAGAGATAACTTGTTACGTGTTATATCTTACATTTTTTACATTTTGGAGATGAAAGAAGAAGTATATAGACTTAGAGGCAATGGTTAGTTTAGTAATGTGTTTAAAATGGGTTTTTCCTTAACCAATGTCTTGTGGAGTTTGATTGGCAGTCATCTGCATCCATGGAGTTTGCATGGCAGACATTCAGTAAAGTTAGTTGGGGACTGTTACATCAAAGTTGAGTTGGTCAGCTTTAAGCACGTGGTGGAGTTCGGTGGAGTTTGTTAGGTTTCTTGACGGAGAGTGGCAAGATATTGGAATTTTGTGGATTGGGCACAGGCCTGGAATTTGACGGGCTGTAGAACGTTTTTATGCTCTTGGAACATATTTGATAGCCGGTGATAAAATGGACACGTCAATGATGACGGGCCTGAAAATTTTCATACCGTAGATTTTACGTCTAACCGTTTACATCTCCCATCATAATTTTTAATCCCGTCATAATTTTTAATACTCGTTTGAAAGTGTGTAGATGTTAATGGTTTTTATATTTCCTAGTAATAATTTTGCAATTACCCCCAGGTTCTTCTCCTCCCGAGTTTACGTGGCTAGTATACGCTCGTTTGATCAGTCTGGATTTTTATAGGGAGCATGTCTCTAATATCGCACCCACCCTCTTGCAGTTACCCCTAGGTCCTTCTCCTCCCAAGTTTACGTGGCTAGTATACGCTCGTTTGATTAGTCTGGATTTTTATAGGGGGCATGTCTCTAATATCAAACCCACCCTCCATTTATTTAGATAGATGAGTGAAATGCTGTCAATACCAGCAAACCAAGCAGGGTTTGAAGTGACTGGACCGGTAAAAGATCAAGGTAATTTATGCCTTCTTCAAAAAAGATCGAAGGTAGTTTCAATGAGCTCTAAGATCGAAGTAAAGTGACAGTCTTAAAATTTGACAAAAACGTAAAATGAAAGGCACGAAGAACACCAAACCGTCATAAATTTTCAATTGACGGGCAGCATACATTTGAAATTCCAGGCCTGATTGGGCATTATATCAAGCAGATTCGCCTAGATCGTTGCTGATATGAGCGACGTTTTGAATCCCACACTCATTTCCGCTGACCAAGGGTTCTCGAGATCTCCAAGCCATTATTTCATTCTTCTTGATTCGGGATTTTGTGCAGAGATTCTTCTTGATTTGGGATTTTGTACAAAAAATGGAGGTGGTGGATCGCTCATCTTCAAAGGTTTTTAAGATTTTATTTAATTATTTATATATCTAATATGTTTTCATAATTGTATTTAGTATTTATATGTTTAATACTTTTAAGTTTGTTTAATCAATTTAGTGGGTTGATAAAGTAAGATTGTGTTTTCGATTCCTTGATCTCATTTGTTCTATTTTTTTTGTGTGAAGAAAGGACTTCGAAGTTTATGCATAGATTTGCTTCGCGACATTCGGTAACTGGATTAAACACCATAGTAGCATAATTCAGTGGTAGTCTACGGATATTCTGAATAAATTCTAATTGGTCGAATATTCGGTGTAGGTGTAATACTGATAGTGGAGAATTAAATTTTGAAAACCAATTTAAAGAAAAATAAATAAAACATTAATTATTTAAACACTATAAAACAAAAATACCATTCAATTTCATGCTTACTTATTAAAATAACTATAAATAAGTAGTTGTCCTCTCTCACACTTCCATATTCGAGGTTGTTGGGATTTTATATTTTTGCTTTTAAATATATGTTAAATTTTATTATATAAATGTCTGTGTATATTTATGGTATATTTGTGAATATTTGATTAAAAATATTATATATAAGCAAGCTACTTTTGTATTTTATTCGTATTAGATATTTTCATTACGTATTTTTTCCATATCGAATCATATTCATATCGTATTCATACTCGAATTATGCTACTATCTTAAACACTGGGTGACAATGAAGGAGCTAAATTTGTTTGGGCTATATAGGTCTGAATGTGTTCGAGGATATTAAATCTAAGTAGAGGCATTGTGTTGAAAAATATTTTTTTTGTGTGTTTTTAATTTTGGTTGAATGTTGTAGTTTTTAAAAGAATTATGTGATGTACACGTTATTTTTTATTTAAGGAGTTGTTTAGACTACACGTTTATTTTAATATTAAAGTAAAATATGAATTATTTTATAATTTAATAATATAAATTATGTTAAATTTTATTTTTTAAATTTCTTAATATAATATTATTTTATAATTTTATAATATAAATTATTCATCCATTATAAATTTTATGTTAAATTTTGGTTTTTAATATGTATTAAATTATGTTTTTAATATGTTTTAATGTATATTTATTGTTTTATTGTTTTATTTTTAATTTTATATATATATACTGTGCTTTAGAATTTTCATAAATTTCAATATAACAATTTAAAAACAATATATTTTATATTTTAATTTAAATATAAAATATATAATTTTATAATCTAAATTAATCATCTATTATAAATTTCAGGTTAAAATTTGTAATTTGAAATGTTTTTAATATGTTCTAAACTATGTTTTAATATATATATATTTTGTTTTATTATTTTTTAAATTTTATACATGTATATTATGTCATTTTCATAAAATTTCATATAATTTAACTATAAAATATAATGTATGATATTATATTAATGATTATACATGATACATAAGCTAAAGATATTTGTCGTTGAATTCACACGTCTATCAAAGATTTATGGTTTGAGTTTTTAAATATTTTTGTTTAAATTGTTAAAATATGAATATATGCATGGTTTGAGTTTTGAATAATCTCGTGAAATATGAATAGAGAGAGAGGTGTAAAAATAAAAATAAAAATAAAAGATATATTGAATACATGATATAATAATTTAAATATATAGTCACACATGTAATATTAATAATTAATGTATACAAATAATACTAATAATTAATTTATACAAATAAATTCAAGATATAATTACATTAATAAGTGTTTATATTTTAGAATTTGGGGTAGATTAGAACTTATATTTTTTCAAGATTGTATGATTAATTTTATGGTATTCCAAATTTGAAACAAACAATTATAGAAAATATATATATATATATATATAAATAAACAATTATAGAAAAATATATAATAATAAAAAAATAGCACATGTAGCTATGCATGGATAACTAGATGATGGGTAGTTGGATTGATCGACTTGATATGGGATGAGGTGCCTTTCTAGTCTGGTGAATTAGAGGGGAGATGTTAGGGTTTGGGGAAACTCTGTCACTGAAAAACCCTAGTTGGAGGCTAGGGGATTGTATGCAGCAGACTTGGAGTCCAACTGAGTCCAACTGATCAATTTTGATTGGCCTAGTACCAACCAAGAGAAAAAAGTTGGAATTATATATTTTTTCTGCTGCTATAATCTCACTACGTCTCTAATTTAGGGTTTGTCACTACATTCTTTCCTATACTATTCTTGTTTTGTGCATCTTGGATTTACTATTTTTGGTGGTAGAATCCCATTTTTGTGTTATGTGATTTTGGGCTCAATTCTTCACCTATTTGATGGCGATATATGATATTTTGTGGATTTGACTTATATTATTTCACTTGATCATCCTTTTATTATAGTTTCCAGAACGATGTTGATGTGACAGATTCTGATGGATTTGTCAGGATTTGAAAGGAAGTTAGGACGCGTGGGTTTTTTTTATGATCGGATCCATTGATGGAGTCGGTATCCTTTGAACTCAATACAAGTTTGATTAACCCTAATTTACTTTGTGACCACAAGTTGATGTAGAGGATACAATCTGTTGTGGACTCGGTACAATTTGGAAATGGATTAGAGCTTGATGTGTATGGGGAGAAGCATGCATCTAAAGGGAAGCTAACTGGAGAAAGAGCCTGACAGAGGAGATGTCTAAAATCATATAAGGAGAGAGAGGGGTTAGATAGATTTGATCTAGGAGAATATGTTAATTGGGACAGGGTAGAGATGTTGTCTAAATGTGCTTTGGTCGGGCGTATTGACTATGTAAAAATGAATAGGATGGAGATGTTAGACTAGGTGAACAAACAATAGGTGCCATTGTTTGGATATGCGTCAAGGGTTAATCGTCTAAGTAATGGCTAGATTATCTTCATTTTCCCGAGTACAGATCATATTGATAGGATTCTTAAGGGTGTTTGGTTGTTCAAAGAATGGTCACTTATTCTCAAACATTGGCATGCAAAATTTAACCTTGAAAGGGAAAAACAAACTCGACTCATTTGTGGATGTTAATGGTAGGGTTCCCCTTGGAATTGTGGACACAAAATGTGTTTGAGGTTCTAGCAAATACTGTAGGTAGATATATCAAGGTTGAAAAAAATCCTTGTATGGCATGGATAAGAAGATGGGTAGGGTTATGGTCGAATTCGAAATCACTAGAGGGATTCCGGAGGAGGTGGAAGTTGTTTGGAATGCTCGGACATTTCGACAACGATTAGACTATTATAGAATCCATTTTAGATGTTTTCATTGTCAACATAATGTTAAATTTTGAGCATTAATTCACAATACTCTAGGATCTTTACTGAGAGAATAACATGTACAGTATATCAATGCATATCAATCATAACAAGCATGTCAATCATCACAAGAATCAAAAGCATGAGAGACAAGAGACACAGAGTTTCCGTGGGGAAAACCCTAAGGTGAAAAACCCCACAACTTCCTCAGAGATAGAGAGAGCAATGGCTCAACCAAAGTACAACCAAAATACACTTGAGATAGTCTCCTAGTAGCAGATGATCCTCCTCCTCACTAGTGCGCCACTTTCTGAGTGAGAGAAGTGTGACTTTTCGAATGATGAAAATAGAGATCTCCCGATCTCTATTTATACTAACCTGTTTGCCCAGTGACCTTATGGGGCCGACTTGTCTAGCTAGGTACATCCACAATATAATATCTATTTCAGGGCCAACCCCACACATGGTGGTCTAATAGCCCGTCGCCAAGTACTCACACTTGCGACACTTGTCAATCCACATGACGACACTTCCTTATAGAGGAATAACACATCTCTAATAAGGGTACAATAAATATATATGAAATACATAGATGAAATACATTCCGAAGTTACATATACATCAACACTCCCTCTTAACTAGGAAGGTATTTCTCGACACAGTTCTGCTAGACAAGTCTTCTTCTCGGGATCATCGTCCTCGAATTATCATCATCGTCAATGCTGCTTCTATCTCAATCAATCTCTGACTCTACTCATCATATGAAGTTCTACAGAGCCATTCCTTTTTCATACTGGATGTAGGCCCACCACCTGCAGGTCTTCATCATCACTGGCCATACTGTGGAATCCTCAGGACTTATTACGTACGTCACAAAACCTGGTTGCAGCATCCCAGTCTATTACGAGCACAGAGCTCTACCTGTCAGATCTTCGAGGAGCACATTACATGTGACCCATCACAAAACCTGGCTGAAGCATCCTAGGCTGTTACGAGCACACAGCTCTACCTGTCGGATCTCCCAGGAGCACATTACATGTGATCTCACCACAAAACTTGGCTGAAGCATCTGAGGCCTTTTTCATCCTGTCCAGATCTCCCAGGAGCAAATTACATGTGGTCCACCACAAAACCTGGCTGAAGCATCTGAGGCCTTTTTCATCCTGTCCAGATCTCCCAGGAGAAAATTAAATGTGGTCATGGAAAAACCTGGCTGAAGCATTTGAGGCCTTTTTCATCCTGTCCAGATCTCCCAGGAGCAAATTACATGCCATAGGACAAAACCTCGCAAGAGCATCTCAGGATGTTACAGGTACACAACTCTGACCTGAAGATCTCCCAGGGCACAAATTACATGTCCTCCCAGAGCAATGTCTCGAAAGAGCATCCCAGGCTGTTACGGGTACACAACTCCGACCTATAGGATCTCCCAGACATGCTCATATGCACAACCTGATCCACGGCCACAAAGTATTGTCCTGATACTCACCATACATCATCCTGATGTACACATGATCGTCCTGATCATCATCACTACATCGTCCTGATGCATGTCATCTAGAGAAGCTCGTCATCCATGATCATCCTGATCATACAATGCATCCACCTAATGCATACCAAGTATCCAACTTATCATACAAAGCAGAAACTAGAACATCATCCTGATGCTCATCATCCAGCAATTACATCCACATCCATGTGAAGGATCCTCCTTCCAACATGCTTGGAATGGTTTCAGCAAATGTGTCCATCACTTCTTCCTCGAAGTGTCCTCGATCTGAAGAACACCAAGCCTCTCCCTGAAGTACTCGAACTTCACCCTTGCTAGTGGCTTCGTCAGCACATCTGCAATTTGCTCTTCCATCGCAACATACAGGAGCTTCACAGCTCCTCTCTGGACCATATCCTTGATATAGTGATATTTGATCTCTATGTGTTTCGACCTATCATGAAACACTAGGTTCTCAGACAGCTTCACACAACTCTGGTTATCGCAGAAGATACCAGTAGCATCCAATGGGAGATCAAATAACTCAGACAGTAGCTTCCGTAGCCATACTGCCTCACAACTAGCTGAATAGGCTGCAACATACTCTACCTCAGCTGTACTCAGTGCTACACAGGACTGCTTCCTACTAAACCAAGAGATCACACCTGATCCCATACTGAAGCAACATCCAGATGTGCTCTTCCTATTTACAGCACTACCAGCCCAATCTGAATCAGCATAACCCTGCAGGTTAAACTTTCATTCGCTTCATACTTGAGCCCATAATCCACTGTACCCTTCAGGTACCTCAGAACATGCTTTACTGCAACCAGGTGAACACTCCTCGGATCAGTCAGGAACTGGCTCAATGTGTTCACAGCAAAGCAAATATCCGGTCTCGTGTTCGTCAGGTACATCAAGGACCCAATCATTTGATGATACATGGAGACATCAACCGGCTCAGATGAAGCATCACATAGAAGCTTCAGATTCGATGCCATAGGTGTGGCCATGGCCTTGCAATCCATCATCTTGAATCTCTTCAGGATATCTACTGTGTACTTCCCTTGACCAAGGAAGATCCCACCTGCACTCTGCCACACCTCCATACCTAGGAAATAATGCATCATTCCCAAATCTTTCATATCGAACTCAGCAGCAAGCTTCCTGTTAGTATTTGCAATCAATCTGTCATCTCCTGTTACAAATAAGTCATCCACATACAGGAGTAGAATCATATGATTCCCTTCCTCAACCTTGTAGTAAAGGTTGGAATCTGCTTTACTATTGGTAAAGCCCAAATTAGATACGAAACTGTCCATCCTACCAGACCAAGTTCTGGGAGCTTGTTTCAAGCCATACAAGGATTTCTTCAATCTGCACACATATGACTCCCTGTCATGTATTTCGAAACCAAGTGCCTGCTCCACATATACTTCTTCTTCAACTACAACATTCAAGAAGTTAGTCTTGACATCCATCTGGTGTATTTTCCATTTCATTCCTGCAGCCAGGGCAAGTACTATTCTGATGGAAGTATACCTGGCTACAGGTGCAAAGGTTTCTTCATAATCTATTCCCTCTTTCTGAGAGAAGCCACGAGCTACAAATATTGCTTTGTATTTCTCTACACTGCCATCTGCAGCATGCTTGATTTTGTAGATCCATTTGGAAGTCACAACAGACTTCTCTTTAGGTCTTGGGACAACATCCCAAACATCATTCTTCATTATTGATTGGTATTCCTAAACCATGGCATCCTTCCATTCTTTCTTTTCTGCTGCTTCTTCATAACTGGAAGGTCCTTTGTTCATAATGTCACAGAGTAAAGCAACATAGCTGGTATGTGATCTGGTTCTCTTCTTTGCTCTGTGTTCTTCTTCTGGAATGCCAAATCTTTCTACATATTGAATGAGCTCTCTAGCCCATGCAGGTTTCCTCTTGTGATAGTTATCCTCACAAGGTGGATCTATAGGTTCTTGCGGATCTTCAAACTCACGAACAACTTCTGGAATTGCTTCAGTCATGGTAGTGTCTTGAAATCTAGTTTCCTTAGGTTCTTCATAAACTTCGATAGGTGCCTTCCTTGATTTGATGAATGCTGAGTTTTCATCAAATGTTACATCCCTGCTGACATCAATCTTCTTGAACCCTGGAAAGTATATTCTGTAATCCTTCGAGCTTTCACTGTAACCCACAAAGATACCCTTCTTTCCTGAAGGATCTAGTTTGGTCCTCTTTTTCTTTGGGACATGAGTGAGTACTAGAAAACAAAATATTCTGAGATGGCTGACTTCAGGTTTCTTACCAGAAAAGACCTCTTCTAGTGTCTTGTTGTCCAATATCTTGTGGGGTGTTCTGTTCTGCACATATACAACTGTTCTAGCTGCTTCTGCCCATAGATGCATAGGTAGATCCTGGTCATGTAGCATTTCTCTTGTTGCTTCCATGATTGTTCTGTTCTTCCTTTCTGCAACTCCATCCTGTTGTGGATGTAAGGAACAGTCAACTCCCTCTTAATATCTGAATCACTGCAAAGCTTCTTGAAGTCACCTGAGGTGAATTCTCCACCATTGTCGGATTTGAATGTTTTGATATTCTTGTCAGTTTGATTCTCCATCAAGGTTTTGAATTCCTTGAACTTATAAAACACCTCATCTTTGTTCTTCAAGAAGTATACCCAAGTCTTCCTCGAGAAGTCATCAATAAATTAGACATAGTAAACATACCCACTTAGAGAAGTAGATGACATAGGACCACATACATCTGAGTGGATGATTTCCAGGATATCCTTTTCCTTGCTTTCACTGCTTGGGAAAGCCTTCTTAATGTTCTTACCTTTTGCACATCCTTTGCAAACACCTTCATGTTTGGTCTTGATTTTAGGAAGACCCTATACAGCCTTGCTTGCAATTGGAAGTGCCCTATAGTGCATATGAGCATGTCTTCTATGCCAAATTTCACTTGGCTCCATGAATTCATGCACCATGGCATGTTCAGGTTGTCCCTTCAATTTATACAAACCTCCCTCTTGCTCTCCAATCACTACTGCATCATCTATGGTCTTTCCCTTTGGCCACATTAGGACTTGGCCATCCACAAATGCAACCCTCATACCTTTTGCATCCAATGCAGAGATGGAGAGTAAGTTCTTCTTGATCCCGGGTACATAAAGGACTTCTTTCATCTTCAAAGATTTTCCAGAATCTAGGTTGTAGGAGGCTTCACCACTTCCTTTGATTGGGTATTGATAATCATCCCCAAGTTTCACCTTATGGGGTGATTCATGTTCAGATAGGTTCACAAAAGATTCCTTAAAACCAGTCATGTGTTTGGAAGCCCCACTGTCTATTAACCAATCATTACAACCATGGGAGATAGTACCTGTGAGAGCAAAGATCAGAACATACTCTTCTTCACTTGATGAGTCATCATTACTATCATCACTTTCTGCCCTAGCCTTCTTCTTGGGTGGTTCATCATCCTCGACAGCATGAGCATGAAAGCTTCTTTTGCTGCCCTTCTTCTTCTTGATGAAGTTGTTGTTGTCCTTCTTGTTCTTGGGACAATTTATGGCAATATGTCCTTTCTCATTACAGGTGAAGCATATTCTTCTTTCTTTGAAGTGATGTGAAGATTTCTTGGAGTGAGATGGCTCTCTCTTGGACTTCCCTTTCTTGGTGTGAGCTGTGAGAGCTTGATCTTCATTCCCCATCTTTTCTTCTCGTGCCACAAGCCTTGCTTTTTCTTGTGAGCATTCTTCCCGTAGTCTACTGAAGGAAATCAACTTCTTTCTTGCACAGATTCCTTGAATGAAGGAGTCCCATGACCTAGGTAATCCATTCAGAGTGGTCATGACAACTTCACCATTCTCCACCATTTCATCCACTGCTTCTAGTTGTTCCTTGATATGGGAGACCCTTGAAAAATAAGATTGAATGGTTTCTCCATTCTGAAACTTTACTCCTTTCAATTGGTTCCACAGGGTTATCTTCCGATTTATGTTCTTCCCTTCCAATAGCTTGGTCAAAGAGTCAAACATCTCTTTGGGTGTCTTTAGAGAAGACACATGGGGTATGAGATGGTCTTTGATAGAATCAACAATGATTCTCTTTGCCTTGACCAAGTTGTTCTTATGCAATACTTTAGCCTCTTCATCCTCTGGGATAGGGATGTCTTCTTTTATATATGAGTCCAACTCATTCTCTTCTAGGATTAACCCAATCCTATACTTCCAAGATAGGAAGTTATCAGCCCCTTGAAGCTTATCCTCAAGCTTGGTGTGGTGAGACATCTTTAAAGAGTACTTCAAATGGAAATAGAAAATATTTAGGTCTTACCACTTGAAATGCTGAAAACTGGATTTGGTCCCGGATTAGGGTTTGTCGAAAAAACCCTAAAAATTCAAAATGTGAATTTCAACTTTCTGAAAGGATAGAAAGATGAGCCTTGATGAGTTGATTAGCCTAGTGTATTCAGAATTTGAGATCAGCAAAGCTTTACCCTTCAGATTTTCCTTTTTGTCCTCTCGGGTTCACTAGGGAGAGCCCTGAATTAGGGTTTGAGTTTCCCAGAGATCTACCCAGCCAAAAATCTTGATCCAAAGCTCTAAACTTCGATTTGTGCAAGGCGCTTCTAGCTATGTCTTCAAATTTAAGCAATTCCTATTTGTGTGGAAACCCTAATTTTTAGGGCCAAATCTGAAAATGCTCAGAATTGAATTCTGATTGGACAGATGGATTCTCCTTGATGAGTAGAGTCGATCTACTATACTGCTTTTCCAAAATCTATGGAGAGAAACCCAATAAACAAGAAACTCAAGTTTCTGTCACTACAAAATGTCTTCTTCTCAGGTTAGCTCTGATACCATGTTAAATTTTGAGCATTAATTCACAATACTCTAGGATCTTTACTGAGAGAATAACATGTACAGTATATCAATGCATAACAATCATAACAAGTATGTCAATCATCACAAGAATCAAAAGCATGAGAGACAAAAGACACAGAGTTTCCATGGGAAAAACCCTAAGGTGAAAAACCCCACAACTTCCTCAGAGATAGAGAGAGAAATGGCTCAACCAAAGTACAACCAAAATACACTTGAGATAGTCTCTTAGTAGCAAATGATCCTCCTCCTCACTAGTGCGCCACTTTCTGAGTGAGAGAAGTGTGACTTTTCGAATGATGAAAATAGAGATCTCCCGATCTCTATTTATACTAACCTGTTTGCCCAATGACCTTATGGGGCCAACTTGTCTAGCTAGGTACAGCCACAATATAATATATATTTTAGGGCCAACCCCACACATGGTGGTCTAATAACCCGTCGCCAAGTACACACACTTGCGACACTTGTCAATCCACATGACGACACTTCCTTATAGAGGAATAACACATCTCTAATAAGGGTACAATAAATATATATGAAATACATTCTGAAGTTACATATACATCAACACATAAGGGACGTGTTCAAGAACATTTCCCCTATCTTTTGGCCGGTTGGTCTATTCATGTGGATGGATCTGATGTAGAATCCCCTGTGACTTCTGAACGAGGGTTTGTTTCTTCTCCGCGGGTGTATTAGCGAATATCCTAGTAAGCATAACTCAGATTCTCCCACTCCTTATGAAGACGTTACTAAAGAAGAATTAGAATTCTATCCTTTAGCAGAAAAAGAATTAGATAGAATACTATCTTCTGGGTAATTGAAGCTTAATTTGTGTCAAAATCATAATTCAGGGGATTTCAATGAGTCTATTGGTTAAGATTCAGAAATAAATAATACCTCCTTGGATTTGTCAAGGGGGGATTCATTGAACACGATAAATTATTAACTGCTTGTGAGAATAGCCATGAAGCTATGGTTCATGTTGATCTTTTTCCAAAAGTATCTGATGTGAAAAACCCTAATTTTGGTGTTAATAACCCTAGGGGCTCCATTGCTTTAGATCCTTCTCATTCTGATATTTTTTCTTCACCGGACTGTAACATATTAAAGGAGTGTGGTTATGGTATTTCCGAGCTTCAAAAGATTAAATATCCCTTGCATATTTACTCTAAGAACCCTTAAACAAATTATGAGGTTAGTACTATCCATTCAATTCGATTTCAAAATGTAACCATTCGGAATAAAAAGAAAAAGAATAAGGAACCCATTTCAGTAACAAATAATTCTGGATACAAACCCTTGACTGCTAGGTTGGAGGAAGCTGCTAAGCGTAACAATGATTGTGGGGAAATTGACACTTCTCGGGCGCTTAGAGCATAGATTCCCACAGACACTGTTCAATAATGAATAATGACAATTTTTTCTTTGAACGTGCATGGTTTGGGTAAGGAGACCATGGTTAGGTCCTTGTCCAAAATTATCAAACATACTAGCCCAAATATCATTATGTTACAAGAGACGATGTGTCTTGATTCACTTTCCATTGAAACTATTGCAAACTTGTTGCCTGGGTGGGAATTATCTGCTGTAAGTTCTTCTGGTTTGTCTAGTGGTTTATTGTCATGTTGGAACCCTTGGTCCTTTCAGTTTCATTCATTCGGGACAAAATGGGGGTTATTAGTGGAAGGAAATATGTGTAACTTGGATAAGGTCACTATTTTAAACTTTTATGGGCCATATAGAAATAGAGAAAATTTTGGGGATCTTTAGAACGATCTGGTCTGCTTCATACTAAAAAATTTATCACTGGGGATTTAAATTTCACAACCTCTCCTAATGAAATTTGGGGGCATATTGCTAGAGTTGATGAGATGGACGAGTAGTTTTCAAATTTTTGGGGGAGGCATGACTTGGTGGATGTTATCCCTACTATTCCTGAACCTAATTGGACAAATGGTAGGTGTGGTAGAGAGGGGATATATAAGAGACTTGATAGATTCTTAATGAAATCTTGATTTCTGTAGACATTTCAACGCTATAGATCCTGAGTAGAGAAAAATAAATTTTCGGATCATTGGCCCATATTACTTCAATTAGATGGTGTTATTCCAAATTTGAAATATTCCTTTAAATTTAATAGCTCACGGTTTTTGAATGAAGACTTTTGTTCACTTATTAGAAGTACCTAGAATAGATGTGTGATGGATGAAGATTTAAATCCAATGGATAGTATTGTTCAAAAACTTAAGAGTCTTAAAGGAGTGGTCAGACAGTTGATCAAGGACAAAAATCAGAAGGATTGGGAGGAATTTAGAAACTTAGAAGACCATATTAGGAAGCTCCAATTACAAAATGTTGATTACTCTATCACTGTAGAGGATAAGTTGTTAATCAAAGATTTAGAAAGAAAAAAAGATCATATTTTGAAACAGGAAGAGATGGATTGGCGCTTAAAAAGTAGGGTGCTGTGGATTGGTCTTGGAGATAACAATATGGAATTCTTTCACTCCTTTGCCTCACATAGAAGAAATATAAATTCTATTTTGGATTTAGTAGATGATAATGGTCATATTGTTAAAGGGAAATTAGATCTCCAAAACATGGCTAAAAAATACTCTTGTGATGTTTTTAAGGATCCTGGTACTTTCTCATTGGAAGCTCAATTGGAAATCATTAAAATTTTCCCAAAATTATTTGATGAGGATGAAGGGAAGGATATGGGTAAGCATTTTATGTGAGGTTGAGGAGGCTCTTAAGCAGTTTGCAAAAGAAAAAAGTCTTGGCCCAGATGGATGGACTGTAGAACTCTTCTTACACTTATTTGTTATCATGGATGAAGAGATACTTGTTCTGGTGGAGTTCTCTAGAACATAAGGTTTTGTTTCAGGTGCCCTTAATTATACTTTCATTAAATTGGTTCCAAAGAGTAATAAACCAAAAAAATTCTCATATTTCAGACCAATAGCACTATGTAACCTTGCTTACAAAATTATTACTAAAATCATCTCGAGTCGGATAAAACTCTTCCTATCAAAGCACATGTCCTTAGAGCAATTTGGTTTTATACATGATAGGCAAATTTTAGATGCCATAGGTATCTCTCAGGAAGTGATCATTTTATTAAACAGAAAAATATGAAGGCTCTTTTGTTGAAGATGGATTTGGAGAAAGCATATGATAGAGTTGACTGGGTATATTTAAGACTAATTCTTATACAGATTGGTCTTCCCCTTGTTGTAACAAACTAGATTATGGCACGTGTATCTTCTCCACAATTTGTTGTTTTGGTGAATGGAGCACCTTCTAATTCCTTTAAAATATCAAGGGGTATCAGGCAAGGCCACTCCCTATATCCACTACTATTTATGCTTATCATAGAGGGACTAAGTAGAATTATTCTGAATGCAAAATCTCCAAGTAAAATTAAAGGTGTTAGAATTTTTGTTGTTGTCTTTATTACACACCTTCTTTTTGTTGATGATGTGATGATTTTTGGTATTGAATCTATGGGGGAATGGAATTGCTATAAGGAGATTATCAATATATTTTATGTTGCTTCGGGTATGAAATTTAGTATGCATAATTCAAGCTTCTATCATTACAAGAATCTTCTATCATGTCATACAAAGTGGAAGATGGTTTCAAGTACTTCATATATGTCCTTAAACCTAATGGCTATAGGGTATAAGACTAGTTATGGTTGGTTGAAAATTTTGAAAAGAGCATCAAGCAATGGACTTACAGGTTGATTTCTATTGGTGGTAGGCTCACACTTATAAAATTTGTGTTGGTTGGCATCTCGGTATATTGGTTCTCTCTCTCACAAGTTCCTATGTCTATTATCAATTCTCTAAGGAATTACATTTTCAATTTCTGTGGATTGGGGGTAATGACAGAGGAAATATTATAATGGCTAGCTGGGAAATGCTTTCAATGTGAAAATAATGGGGAGGCTAGGGTATTAAAAAATTAACTTGGTTTATTGCTTTAAGTTTGAAGAGATTCTGGAGTGGAATATTTGGTAAAAGTCTATGGAATACTATCTTGCATGAAAAATATATTAAAGGGAATTTGATTTCATGGATTAGAAATCCAAATAAGGTTGTAAAGGATTCCTCTACTGTATGGGAAGGATTCTAAAAATATACTGGTGGCTTGGGAAAAATCTTACTTGGAAGGTGGGAAATGGTAAGGATGTAATGGTTGGTATAAACCCTATACTTGGAATGGGTGAAAAATATCATCTTTCCTCATATCTTCTGGACTATTTGGCTGAGATTGGATATTTTACTCTTGCTCATATCAAGAGACCTTCTTGGCTAAACAAGACTAATTCTTATTGGTACGGTTCCAAATAACTGGGAATTAGTGGTGATGCTGCAACTGAATGGGAGGAATATATTAAAAGATTAAACTCTTCGAGATGCAGATTGAATGAAAATCAGGATTCACTTATTTGGCTATCTAATCCAGCATCAGGTACTATTACTGCAAAAACTGCATATCAAGCTATTGTTAACGAAGGTAGATGTTCTGATTAGAATTGTTGGTTTAATATTCTTTGGAAGTGGCACATTCCTTTAAAAATTAAATGCTTCATGTGGTTTTCTCTTCAAAATTGTCTAAAAAACCATGGGACAATTTATTAAAAAGAGGTTGGTCTGGGCCTAATATATGCCCTCTCTATAAAACAGACTCTGAGTTGGTTAATCATATAGTCTGGTCAGGTGCAAATTTATCTTGAAACTTTGGCATAATGTCATTTCTTCTCTTAACATTGAACAAGTCTAGGGGGTTCAAATTTCGATCTAAATTGCCTTCAATGGTATAAATCCTGCAGAAATTTCTATACACTTCCTGCTTTTATCTCCTAGAAGATATGGAGGGTTAGGAATATGCTAATTTTTTAATAACAGACTCAGGATATTGATGTGATCTACATGCAAATTATAAATGTGGTCAATGAATACAAATGATAGGGATGGTTAAATAATTAAAAAAACCAAAACTCTTAAAGAGGTCCAACATTTTAAAGGTGCAGTTGGATTTTTTGATGGTTCTGCTAAGGATGGGTATTGCGCGACAAGTGTTGTCTTTATTACTACTTAATGATTCTCACAAGTATACTTTCAAATTACAATGTGGAAATGGATCCAATATGAAGGTTGATATTCTAGCACTTTGATGTCTGTGTAAGGTGGCCACTTTATTTGGTATTGTCACACTTGCAGTATTTGGGGATTCAAGGGTCACTATCAAATGGGATAAAGGAGATTATCATTTGAATGTTGCTTCTTTACTTCACTGGTGCAGTTGGATACAAGAAGATTTAAGGTCTTTTACATATATCAATTTTGAACATATTTATAGGGAGCAAAATCTGTTGGCAGACAAATTATCCAAACAGGATTTAGAAGGCAAAGAAGGGATCCTCTGTTGCGAGGATTTTCATGAAAATTCTCTTATTAATATGGGTTGTCTTTATATATTTGGTTTGTATTACTTTATTGGTTGGATGTAACTATTTATTGTTGCCACAGGGGGGTTAGATATCTATTTTGGTTGTATGTAATGGTGGAATGATAGATAGCTATTATTATTTTGGATTTTTGGTTAAAACAACCGGTTAATAGACTGCTATTGAACAATATTGTACTTTTTTATTCATCATATGAATAACAGAAGTATGTTTTTTTCCTCTAAAAAAAAACTAGATAATGGGTAGTTACTACTCGTCATATCAGTGTTCACCAACCACAAATTAAGTGGTTGTGCTAGTGTGTATATATATATATACCCATTGTTGTGTTGAAAATAAGGGAAGAACATTTCCTTCATTTCTAATGCATATGTGTCAAGAGTAGGCGTGATCCCTAAGAGTCGTTTTTCTTTATATGTAATTAAGTATAGTCTCTGTGTTGAGGGGAGGGACAACCTCTGTAGAGAGAGGGTCGATCCCTATATATTCTGCGTCAATTTCTAAGAGATCCAAGGGCTCTTTATTCATATAATAATCCTTATGTTGAGGCATTGAAAAGAAAAGGGGAGAGTTAGTTTCTTTTGATTTATAATAGCTAATTCTTTGCATTCTATGTTGAAATTCAAAATATCTAAACTCATAACCGAGGGCAGAGATTGTTGTTAGTTTTTCTTCTTACTTTGGTTGTGTGCATGATTGTGAGTTGATCATCTCGATGGTGTTGAAGAATCTTAGTGGAATATTTTTTTGTCTCCCTTATCTAGTGGATTCGTTTCCCAACTTGGGGTTGGAAGCAGTTGTGAAAGATTAATGAACATTGTTGGCCTATGGTTTGGTGGAACATTACAGCCACGCATTCAGTCGCCAAGAAATTTATTCCAAAAAGCGTGTACTTATGTCAATTGTTATTTGAATAAATTTTTATGTTTAATTATTGAAATGAGCTCATGATTGTATTACTGCATCTAATGATTCAATAATCAAGTGGTTTTTATTATGAATGTGAATGTAAAAGAACATGTAAAGGAATATAAATAAAGGGATAAAGAACCATAGTAGAAATTTATGTGAGAGTAAATACTACATCTGTATGATTACGAGCTTACATGGATGACTAGCTAAGAGAATTGGAAGTATGCTCAAGGATGTTGGTACACCCTGATTCTGTTACAATGTTTATGTTGATTATAATTGTTGGAGATGCAAATCAATATATATTATCATCATTATTCATTACATATTTATTACATATAAGGTGAAAATTGATTGATGTATTATGCTTGTAAATAAATTATGGATGACTGAAACGTAAAATGAAGAATTGATAGTATCTTAATATTGTTAGCTAACTTGTGGATCAAGTACAATTGGTAATGGATAGAGGTTGATCTCTCACTTAATATAAATGCAAACTAAATAAATGATGATGAATTTGGACCTTCACATGTAGATAGATACATGTAAGTAAGTATAATATCTCTTATTGCATATGGTCTTCATATAATTAATCATATTGAATAAAATTTGAAATTGATAGTTAAGGAATAGTGATCATCTTGTAATCATGTTGTTAATAATTGTGAAAATTTCTTACTACAAGATGGAAAATGTTTTAAAGTGTTAATGAGGCTAACACATCACCTATCTTATGTATATCTTGATTTGAAGTTAAGGAAAAAAATCATGCCCCATACGTGGAAATATCTAATGAGGCTATTGTGTATGTTACAGTCAAGTTATAGAGGAAACCACTTAGCCAAAACTAGAGTTAATGCTAAGTTCTAGAGTATGTGCATCGTTCAGTAGAATACATCAGCTTCTACTAGCTTTGTTGGAATCTTATTAATACTGAGAGGGGGGTGAATCAGTATTAGCGCAATTATGAACAATTCTTACTTCTTATCAATTGAAGTTAAACTTAAATTATGCATCCATTATCAACAAAGGCATTCACCATCACATGAACAATACACATAACACGCATATTTTTACGTGGAAACCCAAATGAAATAAAACCACAAATTCTCTCTTATATTAAAAGATTACATTCAAGGAAGCACCAACTTCCAAATTTCTCTAGCTGGAAACTTGAAAGAGGCACCAACCCCCAGGTTTTACGGGTTGTGATCTGAAGGAAGCATCGACTCCCTAATTTACTAGCTTCAACTGGAGGGAGGTACTGACCCCATGCTACTTGCCTCGTCCTTCTACCCTTATATGAATGTAGAATATATTACTTTGTTGTTCTATTGATTCACACATTCTTCATATAATCTACAGTTCATTTTGTTGTGTGCAACTTCTGTAAACTGATATCTTGCAATTGTTGAACTGTATCATACACTTCACTTCACTTCATCAACATTGCACACTTGACTTCATCACATTTTGTAGTATGCGCTCTAGTTCAGTATGTCATTATGTTTCTGCACATCTGCAAACTTAACTAATACTGTGCATCTTCTAACGTGTTGTTGTTCTGACTTCACGCATATGTATCAGATCAATCTGCACACTTTTTTCTATATTACACTTATATCTTGGTGCATCTATCTTTATATAATTTGTGACCTTATTTGCATAATATGTGATACTTCCTTTTTTTCTTCACAATTGTCTCATATTACACTAATCATATTGCACATCTTCTGTTGTAATGCATCTCTATCTTCACGCATATGTCTCAGACCATCTGTGACTTTCTTTTCATCAACTGCAATACTATCTTTATGTTCTAACGCACTTATATCTCATCATCTCGTGCATAGTCTGCATTGCTTCAAGTCTGTCTTCGTGCATCTATCACAGATAATATACATCATCCTGCGCACCATCATTAATTATGTTCTTATGTTCATGCTCACTTGGCTCTCTGCTAGATCATGTTGTTCTAGTTCCACGATCCTTCGATACCCGAAAATAAGAAGCTTTCAATATCAGATTACTACCACTTTTGCATCTTCAAGATTAATTCAACTCTCCAACTTGGCTTCTTATTTATACTCATCTTGTGTGGATGGTATGTCCACAATTTGGTCATAGCATCCCTTCTTCCTTTCTTCACAGTTCTACTTACTTCACACTTCCACCACTTGTCATTTTTTGCGCCATTAAGGTGTCATCCCTTGTGGGTCTTCCACATCCTTGGTCCTTTTCATTGTGGGTCTTGCATGCCTTGATGTGTTAAATTTTCAGAATTTACTTCAATCTAATCTAGGATCTTAACTAAGAGAACAACATGTACAGCATATCTACAGCATATCAATCATGGAGACAATAATGCAAGCACACAAGAGACACAAAGATTTACTTGGGGAAAACCATAAAGGTGAAAAACCCCAATAACTTCCTCAGAGATAGATAGAGCAATGATACAACCAACCAAGAGAGATAGCCATAACCTAGTAGAAGATCCTCCTCCTCCATAAGTGCGCCACTCCTCCTTGAGTGCATGTGTGAGAAGTGAGTGAGCAAATAGAGTGCCTCCTGCACTCTATTTATACTTGACTAGACTTGCCTTTTTACCTAACTCATGTAGGCTTGAACTTAACAAGATAACATAATGCTGAGTGGGCCAACCCCCAATAGGGTGGTCTAATAACCCATCAAGTATAAGTTACGACACTTACAATATAAATGACGACACTTCCTTATAGAGGAATAATACCATCTCTATAGGAATACAATATACATATATGTGAAATACATTCCGAAGTTACATATACATCAACACTCCCTCTTAACTAGGAAGGTATTTCTCAGCACAGTTCTTCTAGCACAAGTCATCTTCTCTGGATCATCGTCACTGGATAATCGTCATCGGGTCATCATCATCGTCACTGTTGTTGCTATCTCAATCAATCTCTGAATCTACTCGTCATAGGAAGTTCTACAGAGCCAGTCCTTTTTCATACTGGATGTAGGCCCACCACCTACAGGTCTTCGTCATCACTGGCCATACTGTGGAATCCTCAGGACTTATTACGTGCGTCACAAAACCTCGAAAGAGCATCCCAGGATGTTACGGGTACACAACTCCGACCTGTAGGATCTCCCAGGGCGCTATTGCATGTGACCCCACCACAAAACCTCGAAAGAGCATCTCAGGATGTTACGGGTACACAACTCCGACCTGAAATCTCCCAGGGCACAAATTACATGTGGTCCACCACAAAACCTAGAAAGAGCATCTCAGGATGTTACGGGTACACAACTCCGACCTAAAATCTCCCAGGGCACAAATTACATGTGGTCATGGCAAAACCTCGAAAGAGCATCTCAGGATGTTACGGGTACACAACTCCGACCTGAAATCTCCCAGGGCCCAAATTACATGCCATAAAACAAAACCTCGCAAGAGCATCCCAGGATGTTACGGGTACACAACTCTGACCTGAAGGATCTCCCAGGGCACAAATTACATGTCCTCCCAGAGTAATGTCTCGAAAGAGCATCCCAGGCTGTTACAGGTACACAACTCCGACCTATAGGATCTCTTAGACATGCTCATCTGCACAACCTGATCCACGGCCATAGAGTATCAACCTGATACTCAACATACATCATCCTGATGTATCCATGATCATCCTGATCATCATCACTGCAACGTCCTGCTGCATGTCATCTGGAGCAACATCCTGAAGCTCGTCATCTATGATCATCCTGCTCATCACTACAACATCCTGTTGCATGTCATCTGGAGCAACATCCTGAAGCTCGTCATCTATGATCATCCTGATCATCACTGCAACATCCTGCTGCATGTCATTTGGAGCAACATCCTGAAGCTCGTCATCTATGATCATCCTGATCATCACTACAACATCCTACTGCATGATCCACCTGATCATCAATGCATCCACCTGATGCATACCAAGTATCTACCTGATACATATCATCATACATGATCCTCCTTATCATACAATGTATCCACCTGATACATGATACATATCATCGTACATGATCCACCTGATCATACAATGTATCCACCTGATACATGATACATATCACCGTACATGATCCACCTGATCATACAATGTATCCACCTGATACATATACATATACATGGTCCAAGCATCCAACATGATGCATACATACATAAATGATCCAACTGATCATATCCAGCATCCAACATGATGCGTACATACATAAATGATCCAACTGATCATATCCAAGCAGAAACCAGAACATCATCTTGATGCCCATTATCCAGCGCTTACATCCACAACCATGTGAAGGATCCTCCTTCGAACATGCTTGGAATGGGTTCAGCAAATGTGTCCATCACTTCTTCCTCGAAGTGTCCTCGATCTGAAGAATGCCAAGCCTCTCTCTGAAGTACTCAAACTTCACTCTGGCTAGTGGCTTCGTCAGCACATCTGCAATCTGCTTGTCCGTCACAACATACAGAAGCTTCGCAGCTCCTCTCTGCACCATATCCCTGATATAGTGATATTTGATCTCTATGTGTTTCGACCTGTCATGAAACAATGGGTTCTCGGACAACTTCACACAACTCTGGTTATCACAGAAGATACCAGTAGCCTCCAACGGGAGATCAAATAACTCAGACAGTAGCTTCCGTAGCCATACTGCCTCACAACTAGCTGAACAGGATGCAACATACTCTGCCTCAGCTGTACTCAGTGCTACGCAGGACTGCTTCCTGCTAAACCAAGAGATCACACCTGATCCCATATTGAAGCAATACCCAGATGTGCTCTTCCTATCTGCAGCACTGCCAGCCCAATCTGAATCAACATAACCCTGCAGGTTAAACTTTTGATTCTTCTCATACCTGAGCCCATAATCCACTGTACCCTTCAGGTACCTCCGAACATGCTTTACAGCAACCAGGTGAACACCCCTCGGATCCATTAGGAACTGGCTCAATGTGTTCACAGCAAGGCAAATGTCTGGTCTCGTGTTCATCAGGTACATTAAGGACCCAATCATCTGACGATACAAAGAGACATCAACCGGCTCAGATGAAGCATCACATAGAAGCTTCAGATTCGATGCCATAGGTGTGGCCTTATCCTTGCAGTCCATCATCCCGAACCTCTTCAGGATCTCTACTACATACTTCCCTTGTCCAAGGAAGATTCCATATGCACTCTGCCACACCTCCATGCCAAAAACAAATAGTGCATCATCCCCAAGTTCTTCATCTCGAACTTGGCAGAAAGCTTCCGCTGCGTGTCGACAATCAATCTATCTTCACCTGTAACAAACAGGTTATCATATCAAGTTCTGCACACATATATGACTACACCATGCTATCTTGAAATCCATCTGGTGCATCTTCTATTTCATCACTTTTGTATTTCTCAATGCTGCCATCTGCAACATGCTTGATCTGATAATTCTATTTGGAAGTCACAGCAGACTTCCCTTTAGCTCTTGGGATCGCATCCCAAACATCATTCTTCATGATCGAAGGATCATGGCATTCCATTTCTTCATCCCAGATCCTGGGAACTTCAATATCTTCAATAGATATCTTTGTTGCTGGAAAAAATGTTGTAGACCTTTTGTAGGTGAAGATATACGGTCTTTCCTACAAAACAGGTTAAATTGCATGATTAGAAAACATCTCAAAGTTTTCAGAACAAATTCTTACACATAAAGAAATATGCCATACAGTCATGCAATTATCTTAGCCAATGCTTCAATACAACATTTATCTATATTCTGTAACTTTCTAGATGCCTTCCAATCTCTACCAGAACATTGTTAAGAGTGTGCACAACTCCCAACATGTCAGCAAAGAGGTTTCATTCTAGATAAGTAGCAATGGAATGTTGTACAGTTCCATAGGCCACTTACCCATGCATATTAGGAGTATACTGTTCATCAATGCAATTATTCTAATATGCATAATACACAACCTAATTCTAGGAACATCAGTATATACATTATTGAACAGTATTATTTAAGAAATGACAATTCAAATACTTATCTTTGTTTGTTCGTTGGGTGGACTCCCTCTGAGTCTTCGCTTCCTTATAGGAGCTGCTGGAGTCCTAATCTGAAGTAGCTTCTTCTACACCTTTCTATTGTGGGATGTAGAGATATGGTCAACTCCCTTTGAATATCTGCATCCTTGCATAAACCACTGGAGTGTACTCCCTCTTGATCTTTGCTTCCTGGATTACCTGTTCTTGAATCTCATATTCATCCTTGGTCCCTATGCATGCTTATTAGTATCATGAATGTGTTATCCTTGTGATCTCATATAAAATCATACATTCATTAGTATACTATTAAAACACAATAATCTCAAGCATGTATAGTCATGATCATTTCAAACAGAAATAATAAGCATTAGCATTCAAGGATTCTTATGGTTAGTCAAATCATAAGAAACATAACATGTCTAAACCTGTAATTACTCAAGCCTATGACTCTTCAGGTTAGTTGAATCATCAATCAAGATAAGAGATATAAAATGCATAAAACCTGTGATTATTCAAACCTATACCATCATGATTCTTCTGGTTAGTCATATCATCAATTATGGTAAGAAACATAATATGCATACAATCATGATTATTCAAACCTATGACTTCATGAATAATCATTATCAACAACAGTATAAGATCCTAACACAAGGTAGGATTCTATCTTGATATAGGAAAAAAAATACCTGGATTAGCATGCTAGCTATTTATGTCTAACATACTCACATGATGTCTTCTTGTTCTTCTTCAATGACTTGTGCTAGTAACCTGTATATCTCATAGGTTAACTATTACAAAACCAAGTTATACATACCTCGTAAATGGATCTTCTATGAGATCCATGACAATGGATGAATCTTTGTCCTCATGTTATCATGATCATATGTTCTTGGACCAGAACATGATTTGTCTTTCTTGGTGTACCTTTCATGTTAGTAGACAACATAAACCTCATACAACACCATAATGCATTAGTACAATCATAAGTGTCAACACCCTAACCAATGAATATCTTCTATCATGCATTCATAATTTTGTTAAGGTGATACGACAAATCTAAAATCAAAATTGTACTAACCGTAATAACATGAAGACAAACATACCATAAACTTAATCATGGACAAATATCGAAACATACCTCGATGAGTCATACCTGTCGAGATCGCTTGTAATCTTCTTATGTACGGCCTTAGCCTCATCTCCCTCTGAAACAGGAACTTCTTCACTCATGCAGATGATCAATCCATCTTCTTCTAGGATTAACCCAATCCACTTGATTTGCAAGAACTTGACCTGGAGCTGGATATGGGTTTGTCAGAGAAACCCCAAAAATTCAAACTTTGAATTTCAAACTTCCAAAAGGATAGAAATATGCGCCTTGATGAGCTGATCAAACTGGTATATTCAGAATTTGAAAACTGCAAAGTTTCACTCCTCAATTTTGCCTTTGAAACTTCCGGATTCACTGGACATGACCCTGAACTGGGGTTTGATGAAGCCAACTATTTTTCCCCATCAAAAGGTTTTATCCAAAGCTCTAAGCTTCTATTTTTCTGAGGAGCTTCCAGCCGTGGTCACAGATTGCAAAAATTCCCATTTTTACAGAAGCCCTAGTTTTCCACTTTTCTGATCAAAGTCCCGAACTAGGGTTTGATCAAGCCCGGCCTTTTTCCCAACCAAAAATTCTGATATTGGTCTCTAAATTTCTATTTTGATGAGTAGCATTCAGCCGTGGTCTCCGATTACAAAAAATCCAACTTTCTTCAAAGCCCTAAATTCCGGAAGCCATGAATGAAGGTACTCAAAAATAATTCTGTTTTGACAAAAATATGTACCTGATTGTTTCTGGTGTAACTCCAAACTTTTCAATCCACAGGGTCTGAAAAAATTTTATGAGATAGCCTGACCTGTTATCTTTCCATCCTGACAGGTCTGACCTCAATTGGATTCTCTGAGAGAGAGTTATGTCAAATGTTGCAACGTGACCTGTTTTGGGATAAAACAGAAGAACGAACTTGTACGGCGTGCCACGTGTCACTGTTTGAACTTCGGCCTCTGAAAAAATTTTCTGAGATAGCTCGACCTGTTATCTTGCCATCCTGACATGTCTGACCTCAATTGCACTCTCTGAGAGAGAGTTATGCCAAGTGTTGCAACATGACCTATTTATGGGATAATACAGGAGAGAAAACTTGTACGGCATGCCACGTGTCACTGGTTCAACTTCGGCCTCTGAAAAAATTTTCTAAGATAGTACAGACTGTGTACTACCTATCACTTTTTACGAAATTTCATTTGGAGCTTCCTAGCCCAAGATATGACATTTTTCCCAAGGTCACCTGATTTTGACTCAGATCTGGAAGAGGCAAAAACCCTATATTGCACAGATCATAAATCACAAAGTACAACGAATTAGAGGTTGTCCTTTGGACACAAGGTACCTGGAGATTTAATATTCGTCCTATAACAATTTCAGATCCGAAAAATTCACCAAAACGGATTTATAGCGAAAGTGCTATGATAACTGGTTTTTGCTATATCAAGCCCTAGCATCGTAAGTGCAACAAGTGTCATACATGCCATATCATGCCTTCTTTCAGGCTAGCTCTGATACCATGTTAAATTTTCAGAATTTACTTCAATCTAATCTAGGATATTAACTGAGAGAACAACATGTACAGCATATCTACAGCATATCAATCATGGAGACAATAATGCAAGCACACAAGAGACACAAAGATTTACTTGGGGAAAACCATAAAGGTGAAAAACCCCAATAACTTCCTCAGAGATAGATAGAGCAATGATACAACCAACCAAGAGAGATAACCATAACCTAGCAGAAGATCCTCCTCCTCCATAAGTGCGCCACTCCTCCTTGAGTGCATGTGTGAGAAGTGAGTGAGCAAATAGAGTGCCTCCTGCACTCTATTTATACTTTACTTGACTTGCCTTTTTACCTAACTCATGTAGGCTCGAACTTAACAAGATAACATAATGCTGAGTGGGCCGACCCCCAATAGGGTGGTCTAATAACCCATCAAGTATAAGTTACGACACTTACAATATAAATGACGACACTTCCTTATAGAGGAATAATACCATCTCTATAGGAATACAATATACATATATGTGAAATACATTCCGAAGTTACATATACATCAACATGATGTACCATCACTTGTGGGACTTGTGTAATGTCCCCTCCTATCATACCAGCATGATAGAGAGGATATTATGCTAACTCCGGGCATCTAGCCCCATATCCATTAAGTAAAAACTCATTGATAAAAAGACATATACATGTGCATGTTATAGAAACACAGCGGGGTTAAACATCATGTTTAATATCTAACATACATTCAACATTTCTGTGACAGCCATTAAATAAAGACATTTCAGAATTTATAAAAGAGAATACTTATCTTAACAAAGTAGTTCCAAGCAACCAGCTATGCATCTGCAACGTTCCACCCAACCATAGGCCAGTTGTGCTTATCAACCTCTTGATACAACTGCCACCCCCGAGCTGGGCATGATTTCTACAAGGAACTAGAGAACAGCAGACTCACACATAACCAAGCATACACCAAGATGAGCCAAGCCAATCTACAATTGGGTTTATCAGGCTGTTGGGAAATCGAAAGGAGGAATTGTTAAACTAGTGAGCTCAAGCACAGAGCTAGGGATAACCTTACAAGATCTATCTATCTTGGCACCCACAATACCTACACACCCAGCACAAGGAAGTATTCTTTTCAATGTTGTACAGTCCCTCAAGCCATACCTTCCCCATCTAGTGCTCTCAGGGTGTGCATAGAAGAGTATCCAAAGCCCTCTTGATCTTCTTGAGAGGTTGTCTCCCCCACTAGGTTTATCAAGCCAATTATGTCCACTACCCCTCCAAACCTTTTGCTCACCGGTTCAAACCAAAACAAGGATGCACATAACAGCAGAACCACAATTATTGGGCATGATAAAAACGTTTTTACAGTGAGATGCCCAAAGATGGGGTTTCTACCAGTTCAGAAAAATGTGGGAAAGCCCAAAAACGAAATGGAAATTGGGGAACAACCCTGGAGAGCAGAAATCGTTTTCAGAAAAATGCCCATGTGTATTTTGGGGTAAAAACAACCTCCATCACAGTCCCCAAATCGTGGTCGTTCTCTCCCAGCTACTGTATATGCAAAAACGAGCTCCTAGGCATGGAAAATGCAGGAAAAATGGTGAAAAACGTGATGGGGAAAGACCCAGTAGTTCAGACTGTGTGAGAGACGAAAGACTATGGTTTCAGAATGGTTTGGGAACCATTTCGTGGGTGTTTTCTTGCCCAAGGAGACAAAATACAATTTCCCAGGTTGATGGCTTGCCCATACACAAAATTGGCTACCATACCTCTTCATTCCCAATGCATTAACTGCCTCAACCAATTTCTGGAAGAATTAAATGATTGGGTCCATAACCCAAAATGAGTAGTTGGTGTTTTATGGGTTTTCTCATTGACACATGGATTAACACCATTGGCTCAAGGGTTTGAATAATTTCCCTCCCTATTCCTTGTAGAATCATGCCCCCATCTCTTTGTTGCATAGCATAGCCAGTTGTGGGTTTTTCATTAAAATTCGTATTTACATGATGTCTTAATTTACATTGTGCCTATCTAGCACAAGAACCACATGCATCTATTTTTAATTGCCGATACATAAAACGCTAAATCAATGGTGGGGCCTTGGCCTTGAGCTCCTCACCATGATTAATTAACAATATTTACATCATTTACGATTTAATGCGAAGGGGGTCAAAATGGGGACATTACAACTTGTGCACCTTGATTTCTCTGACTGCCACTTTCTTTCGGTACTCTTGTGCACTACAACAACTTGTATACTTCTTTCGATTTGTGGGTCTTGTGCATTTTCGGGGCTTGCATACTTGTCCAACCACTTCTTTCTCTCAAGCCTCTTGCACACTCCTAAAACTTGTCCAACCATCCCTTTGGCATATTACCTTTGAAGTAGCATAACTATGTGGATGTAGGACTTGTGCATTTATCATATGTACTTCTTCAAATTGGATTTCATATACTTCTTCAAACTAACAAAAGGATATTGAATCCTCTTTGACATCAGTTGACATCAATGACAACCAAAGTTCAACAATATCCCCCTTCGGCATTGATGTCAACACCTCATTAATTTGTGCATGTTAATCCTCTCATGATGTTGTGCACTTCATCTATTTTTTTCGCAGTACTCCCCCTTTTTTCTTGCCAGTTTTATCCTTTACCCATCTATGAATCCTACTATTAGTGCTTTTCTCCTATATTTCATTTCTATGCGGAGCTCTTCCACTAATTCATGCTTCCACTATATTTCCTCCTTGTTCCTTTGCACTACATAGGTCAGTACTTCTCTATTGATTTTCATCTCTGTGTTGATCACATCTTCATGATATTTATGCGCCTCTTCATGATATTTTTGTGTTGATTACATGCTTCGTGATCTTTATCCCCTTTTGACATCAATGTAAAACAAGTTCCTTCAATGCGTAATTTTAGTTTCTCCTATCTTCAATTTTTGTGTTGGTCTTCATACAATTGCTCACTTTGATTACTCCCCTTGTCTTCATGCTTCATTTTCTTCATTTTTGGGGGGTTGTTTTGTAAAGCTTAGTAACCTTGCAATTTGCACATTCAACATTATCTCGAACATGCTCCCCCTGTATAGTTGCTAAATTCCTTTTATCTTAATATTTTTTTCTTGTCAATAAACTCACACATCTTCATTTACTACACATTTTTCCATGCCATCTTCCTTTCATATTCATTGCGCGTTGCAGAATTCCATCTGCTTCCATTTTGCATTGTCTTCCATGTGGATTTATTCCAACATCCAATTGTTCCTTTTTGTCGCATTTACTACAATGTTACCAATTTTCATTACATTTTCTGACTTCAAAAATCTTTCCACAACAACCAAATATTATTAGCACATAATTCCATCTGTCAGCCAACATGGAAACAAGTAGATGTAACAAATAAATCATGTGGAAACTTCGACGTGTCACTTTCATACTGTATCCTTTCAGGAAACATCATTCTGATCGCATGAAACAATGAATTGGATTTTTTCTTTTTGTACTCTTGCACGATTTCATTAACTTAGCGACAATAAATTTTGGCGTCTCCATAATCATCTTTGAATTGTGGAGACATGAATTCCATCAATCTCAACGTCTCTTCAATTTATTTTCATGTGCATGGAGAACCACCTTCCAATTCTATAAAAGAGATAAGAATTAACTGGTTCATCATCCTCATTCATTGTCTAGCTTGTTTTGTGTCTCACTGCCTCTGAGTTTCTCATCTTCTTCCATTGTGTCTTCCTTCTTTCATATATTTAATGACTCATTCGACAGTCTTCGCTTGGAATTTCAATCACAGCAGGTGGAATACACTCGATTGAGAGAGATTTGACTCATTCGATAGTCTTCACTTGAACGAGTTTGAGTTCAATCATTGGTACGCGTAGTCATAGGTTAATCACAGCACCACCGAGGAGTTATCCATTCTGATCAAGAGATTTGATTCCTGATAGTAGTAGAAACAACATATTTTGGACCTTCAGAACCTGATTTGTATAGAACAATCCACTACCACTGCATCGTCCTTAACTTTGCATCTTTGTCCACTGCACCCATCCTCTGAATTCATTAAGAAAGCTTCAATGGATTTAGAACTTCGTCTTTCATAACATCCTATCGATCATGACGCGGAATTGAAACTTGATCCACAACTTTGAATCAACTTTATAACTCTCAATTTTCCTTGATACGACTCTATTTGTTGTCTTTGTACTTCAATTTCCATTAGGCCTTGGCATGTTTCCTCTTTGTACTTTACTATGTTTTCTAAGACAGAGGTCTCATGCAATTTTGTAACGATTTTTCTTTTAATATAATACAAACTTCGTTTATGTATCTGCGTGTATTTGTACTTACCTTCTTCTCGTTTCATGTATGCTATAATTCAACACATTCTTGCACATAATTGAATAAGTCCACATTTCCTTTGCAACATTACATTAATGCGACAACCATCTTCAAATATTTTCTAACTGCAATAATCACTAATGCATTCCTTGAATTCCTGAAGAATATCATGTTGAATTCAAGGATCTCACTCAATATCTGAGAGATCAGCAAGATTGGGAACAATTACTTGCTACTTGAGGCATACTTGGGTTGTTTGCTTCTTTTGCGCATGCTTGAGGAGTTTTTCTTACCCATATCTTCATGTGCGCATTTTCATTTTGATACTACACCTGACTCATGTCTTCCATTTTGGTCCTTTTATCGTGATAGATATTATGTAGAATATTTATATCTGGACAATTCATTGTTCTTTGACAATATTAAGCCTTGTATCCAAATCTATCACATGCATAACATCTCATAGTTTGACAATACTTCACAATATGACCAATGTAATTGCACCTTGTGCACATCATTGTATCAATCTGTGTTCTGATAGTGTAATGAAAAGAATTCTAATCACTAAAGAAATTATCATACCTAAATGACCTCATTTGGTTTGAACTGTGCTTATTGTCGCGAACTTTCCTATATTTTTTGTTGTATCCAAGTCTCGACTTATCCACTGTTGTTCTTTGATCGCTCAAAATATTATTCAGGATTGATGTGTTGTATTTTAATTTGTTCTTCATTTCATCTTCAAGACAAGCCTTGTCACTTCCTGAATGTGTACAATTCAGAGTATCAATTGTGACATATTTCTTCCCTCTTATCTCAGTCAATTTTTCTTCTAAGTAAGAGATCTCTCTATTCTTTTGTTTAAGTTGTCTTGTCAACAATTTATTTTTCTTCTCTCACTCTTTTAATGATGTCTTCAATATTCATTTCTCTTCTTCAAGCATTTTGATTTTGTCTACTGCACAATTTAGCTATCTCTCAAAATTCATTTCCTTTTCACTAACATGTTTTTCAAGAGACGCTTGAATCACCTTGGCTTGCTTGACTTGTTCTTCATACTTTCATAGTTACTCCTACAAGAGTTTTTTCTTTCTTCTTGACTTATTTAATTCATCTAAGGAACTAACCATTTCGCCTTCGCAATCAACCTCTGCAGCATCTACTTTAAATTGACTATCTAATTTAATTTATGCGACATGATTTGGAGGTGTATTAAAGGATCCACTAAATAAATACTTATCCAGTGTTCTTGGTTGACTTTGCGCAACTAGTGTGTTTTCCTTGATTGTTACGGAGAAAAACTTCCTATGGCTAGGGGAAGACCACAACAGACAGATGACTACCAGAAATCAACTCAATTCCCAATGCAATGCTATTATAAATGTAAATGCTAAGATGTGGAGTAAATAACTAACCTTCAACCGGATGTTCGAAGTAGATCCCCGTTGAGCTTTCAAATCTCTACGCTTGAACCTGCAGCTTAGTCTCAACAACAAATACAAGCAAGTGCATATAATATGTGAAAGATATTAGCATAAACAATAGCATGGTCCATGATATAATAAGAAAATGTAACCCAATGTAATTAAACAAACATTTACAAGATCAATTGGAAGAGAAAATGAGTATTTCTATTAATGAAAACAAGAAGTACATGATACAACCTCTTGTCGGCAACTCATCTAAACCAAGAACTAGGTCCCTCCACTTGTGCCTCCACCACTTCAATCCCCCATGCAATGGAAAAATCAAACTATGAAGGAGTTTGGTAGGTGAACATAAGAGGTTCACAACAACAAGGATTAATGGATGTAGACTCAAGTCACGGCAAAAATCCAATAGAGTTTCTATGCTCTCCCTTTCCTCTTCCTTCCATGCACCATAAGAGCTCGATATATAACCCTCCAAAGGTAGGTGAAAGGTTGAATCAAGTCATTTCTGGGGTACATGGAGGGCTAAAGGTCACCTAAGACCAATTTTTGGAGTGAAAAGTGAATTTCTATTGTTTTTACCATTTAACTCGATGTACACAGACTACTTTGGTGCAGCTTGCGTATACTCTAGGTATAGTGGAATAGCTAGCGTACAAGAACAAAAATAGGGAACAATGGGTTCCTAGAGGATAACATTTCGATCTAAGTCAATAAATTGAATACTGAAGTTCAATGAGTGTTGATGCTCACAAGGTGGAAAATTGCACTGTAACATATGCCCCCTAATGTGTGAGGTCAGAGAAGGTACTGCGATGACTGAAATACATTATAAATATCAGAAGTGGAGTGATAGAAACACAAATGGAAGGAGTATCCCACTCGTCATAATACAATGATATATCTAAATACATGTCGATACAATACAACAATATGATACAATGGCCATGAATAGGCAGTATATAGTGAATACATGTCATAGGCGATAATAGCCATGACCCATATACAGTAAGATACGGTCTCCCGCTGAAAAGGAAACCACTGATGTGAACTGAAGGTACAAACTATTGATGTTTGAGAACATCTCATAAGTACAATCACGATCATAAGTAGCATATTGAATGCCACTAAAGTCTGGGGTCTTCTACACAAATCACTAACGATGCATGCCCTAACAAGCGAATAAAGGTGTTGATGTCGAACTTGATGTGGCATCGTCTGATTATCGAGCATTGATGTCTACCGTTAGCAGATGCGAGATAACCCACCAATAATGAAAATGGGTATCAAGGCACAGAGTACATTCATCAAAGTGTGAATAAATGTGTTGAGGTCGAACACTCTGATGAATCCATCGATCAGGAGGCATTGATGAATCCCCAACTGTCAATGGCGAGAGAACCTACCACTAATGACTGCAAGCCTCAAGGTAATCAACCGACTCTAAGTCTCAATTCTAGAATAAATGGGTCGAAGTCGACAAAACGAAACTCACTGGAAGGAGGGCATTAATGCATCCCCCATCAACGAGCATGAGGTAACCAACTATGCTGAAATATTTGGAAGAACTCGGACGAACAGATTGGACTAACTCAAAAGGGATGGCCAACATGCCAAAAATTCAAGAGATATGAGGAGTGGCCGACTTTGGTTTCAGAACTTCCTTTGAACAAGAGCATGAGAAGATGGATTGAATCAGGTAGCATAGACTCAAGAACTAGATGACAACAACACTTTGCGACACAGGAGGCATCGACAAAAGGCTCCATAGTGACTGGAAGCTTAACCAGTCAGTGGAGTACAATCTGAGAAACGCGTACAGCTCCTAAGGTCCTACTATAGTCCCGACTCATAATGGATGGAGTGGAGTGAATGCTATGTTCAAAGGCGACACGACAACTGCCAACAAGAAATAGTAAATATTTTCTCATCCAGATTTTTTAGTTGTTTGATTTTTTTTCATATTATGAAAGCTTGAAAAAGAATAAAATTGTTTATAGTACAACAGGTTAGGAAATGAGTGTCAAATGGAAAGCAAACTAGTCCCAAGTAGTGGAACATACCTATGATCAATGCAAGGAAGCATGTGCAAGATTTAGACACTTGGGGGGGTGTTCCCTCACGGTAAAGGGTCATCAAATTGTGAAAGGAAAATAAAATCTCTACTTGGCTCGAAAGGGAAACTGCTCAGGAACATGGCTAATAATCGAGTAAGCGGGAGCCGGCACAAGGCTCAAGCGGCAAGCAGGATGATGCAATGAAATCACAAATTGACATAAATGGGGGAGTCCTTATGGGAGATGGCCAGAATAAGACAAAGTAGAGTATGAGTCTTCGTCACAAAGTCATGGAGTGACTACAAAGGACTCCCAATCCTAAGGAGGAACAATGACATGGGCGCCAAAACACATAAAAAGGCTCTAACTAGGGCACCCATGGTCGGACAAGCTCTACCGCCAAATAACGTCACTTCTATAACAATGTGAAGGTTCTGTGTCAGTTAAAAAGCGAGGTCGCACCTAGGGTTAATGATCATGGTCATAAGCTCAAATGCAAAATGCATGTGAAAATGACATCTAACCTATATGATGGGTGTAAAATATACCTGCCGAAGGCACATAACGGTCAAAAAATCACTTTCATCGAAAAAATCTGTTCAAAATGGTACTCCAAGAAGACATATTAGTCCAAAATAGCTCAAAACGGAAAAAACTATAGGAAAGTGGGTTTAAAAAACTATAAATAGTAACAAAAAATTACTTTTACTATTTCATTTTCACTTTTCACCCAAAATAGTGTTTTTGGTTAGTTTTCACCTCGATCTTCAGTTGTTGATTCTGGGATTTACGGGCGTCGAATCTTCGAGCCGTCTGGATCAGGTTGGAAGTCTCATCCCCCTCTTCCTTTCCATGGATTTTATTTCATTTTTTAATGGTTAATTTTTTTGTCTTTGCCAAGATCTACACCTACTCGACGTTGTACGCAAGCTATATCTTCACGGGTTGCGTATCGGGCTTCCTGGATGCGGTCAACGCATGAGTTGACCGCATACAGATGCCACTGTATACAAGTTTGACCACGTATAGCGCCATGAGGGTTGTTTTTAACACATGGAAACTAAAAAATGGCCTTTTTTTTCCCTCCAGGATGGTCCTAGAGTGGAGAGAAAGGGAACATGACATTGTTGATGAGCATGTGCACCAAGATTTACCCGCCCAACAAGCATTACAAGCATTCGGCCTATATAAGTTTTGGATCATTGGGGATTTAAGGGCCCAAAACCAATTGCTCCGCAAGTTCGTCGATTACTAGGATGCAGATGCGCAGAACTTTGATCTGGATGGTCAACCACTTCCGTTGGAGGTGGAGGATATCTATTTCATCACGGGTTTGTCCCGCCGAGGGGATATGGCAGGCCTCAGGTCCCATAATGTGGGAGGTGGAATCACGATTAGTGATTACATAGACAGGTACTTCCTTCCTGGTACCCAGAAGGTGGGCATACAGATTCCTATTGATTCCATTGCGAGCCTGAGTATGAAGATTATAGTTCTTACAATCAGGAGGATATCAAGTTCATCTACTCTACATCAGGCTTCGAGGCCGATAATATTCTATGCGGTGGAATGTATGAGACCGACTGTGTACGACTATTGCACAGCGTTGCTGGTTACTATGAAGAGCCAGCTAATGGAGTGCAAGATGGGGATGGAAAATAACTTCGGTTTTTGCAGCATACTCTGCAGTTTCTTCTTTGAGAGGGTTCTGGGATTGAGTCCGAGGGTTGAATTCCCTCTGCACGGTCTCCGAGATCCTGCCCAGACCCGGTGGGAAGAGGTGTTTATGCAGCATAGTGGTGGCCGACAGGCATCACCATATTCAGAGCAGTTCTTTCACTGGTGGGAACGATAGGTCATCGCCATCGATGACTATCCATACGAGGGTATAGACTTCAGTGGAGATAGAGACATGCCGCTCCCACCAGGGGCCAAGTTCGGAGACATAGGTATGACTACTTTTTTTAAGATTTGTGTATTTTATTTTTTTTGGATTTTTAATTATAAGTGAAATGCAAAAATATTTTTGGTGTGGTATCATATATTGACATTTGACTGTTTGCTCGTAGATCGACGTCTGCAAAGACCTCAAGGATTCCCACGGCACCGCCGCAGGGGCAGGGGAGGCGAGATCGTAGGTGCGGCGGCAAAGCGCACACTGTAGACGGTATAGTTTAACCTCTCTCATATGACTGCTCGAGTACCACTAATAGAGGTAGAGCATCTCCCTGAGGCGATGCAGTGACATGTGGTCGGGGTACCAGGTGTATGGGTGCGGCTGCTGTGGCGTATAGCCAATGCCATACATTATTATGGTCAGACTCATCCCACCGAGGTGGCGAGACCTCCCCACAGGGCTTAGATGCCATGGGGTCTCACTATTTTGTATCAGATTGTATATTTTTGAGAGCTACGGGCTCCAGTTTTGTATCATGACACCACTTTTTATATATATATAAAAACTTTGATTATTCGGTTCTACTACTTGTGTATGTACAAATGTATGGATGAATGTTATTTGTATGCTTCTTTCATTGATGTGACAAATGCCAATCTAGGACATAATTAGCATATGCATCAGGTACATGATTAAAACGTCTTGGAACATAAATGTATGTAATAAAAACAAATTGACACTCCAAGAGTCTTACCCTTAAGAACCTCCATAGTAACATAGGATCCCTCACACGGTATTGGCCATTCAATTGAGACACAACCAGTTGTGAATCCAAGCAGACTTCTAAAGACTGGATACCATGCGAAATGGCATCGCGAAGTAACTCAACAATGACACTGTACTCAGCCACATTGTTGGATGTAGGACCGAGACAAGCACCTCCTGAAGACACAATCTGATGGTCGGGTGAGTAAATAACCCACGCTGCAGAAGCAAGTCTTTGCGTATGACAACTAGCCCCATCCGCGAATCCTAAGAACATTGGAGATTCCGCTGACATCTGTCAACCAAACAGAAGCGAATCAATAGACCCGAACAACCAAAAGAAATCTAAACTATGTACAAAAAAAACTATACAATAGTATACAAAAGTATCAGCTCAAGCATAATACTGCTTGAGGTAGATCCCATTTCTAGGCTCCTTCAAGGTGTTCCCCTCATAGTCTTCCAACTCGTAGGATCCTTTCTCAAGGACACACATCACAATGTAAGGACCGTGCCACATGGGGTTAAACTTTCCTGCCCCCAGGGGTTCCTTAGCTTGGTCATAAAGGAGGACCAAGTCACCTTCATCATATTGTCGGGGACAAACAGACCTATCATACTAAACCTTAACATGGCGTTTGTTGGCATCTATAGCCACAGCGGCATCTCGACGCTGCTCGTCAAGCTGCTCAAGGTGGATCAAACGTTGCTCAGCATCTGAGGTGATAGGCAGGAGATCTATAGCTAGTTGCAACAAAGGGATCTCACATTCAATCGGAAAGATAGACTCCACACCATGTACTAACTAAAATGGTGAGAACATGGTAGAAGTCTTGATTGTGTTTCGATATGCCCACAAAGCAGGATATAACATAATGTGCCAATTGCTCTTGCTTTTTATGATGGTTCATTGGAGAATGGTCTTTAAGGACTTATTTACTGCCTCGACCTGACCATTCGCCTGGGGGTAGTAAGAAAATGAGTGGTATTGCTTAAACCCAAGCTTAAGTGACAAATACGCCATCATATGGTTTTGGAAGTGACTGCCATGGTCAGTGACAATCTCTTTTGGGAAACCGAATCGAGTTATAATCTGATTGAAAACAAAGTGGGCTGCTGTAGTACCATCAGCTTTAAGGGTAGGCATGGCCTCAGACCATTTGGTAAAATAATCAACGGCCACGATGATATGATGATTCCCCCCAGCCAAGGTTGGGTTTTCAATCTACCACCCATTTGGTGAAGGGACTGACGGTGACAACCGAATGTAAAGGAGCAGGGCGATCGCAAGTTCCGAGCAAACACTTGGAAAGGGTGACATCTCTTCATAGCATTTACATAATATTTGAATATCGTAGGCCAAAAATAACCCGCTCGCAAGATACGTTGGGTTGTCGCAAGCCCTAATAAGTGACCGCCACACGCTCCGCTATGGAAATCATTAAGAACTAGCTCTACTTCTTCATGAGTTAAGCAACGATGGAGGATAGAGTCCTTTCCCCGGCGATACAAAGTTTCACCGACGATGACATAATCTTTAGCGTGATGTCTCACACGCCGTCACTCATCTCGCGAATAGTGCACAGGGAACTTCGGAGTTTGGAGACAAATAATGATATCCCCATACAAAGGGTTTGTTGACGAGATAAGAAACAAATGTTCATCCAAAAATTAGTCTTCATGGAATACTTCCTCATCAAGTCTTGGGAAATCCAACATCAACTCTATGAAAACCAAGGATTTAACCGACTTCGCCGAAGCAAAATCAAGATCAAACTCCTGAAGGATTACAATCCACTTATTATACTTCCCCCCCAATTAGGCGTCGTGAGAGCATGAACTGAAATGGATTGACGTGTGCTATAACAGTGGTTTTCCTAAGCAAAATATAATGTCGTAACCGTTGGACTGCATGAACAGTCGCAAGTGCCAATTTCTCAATGTGAGAGTATCTCAGCTCAACATCTACTAAATTTCGACTAAGGTAATAAACAACATGATATTGGAGCACATCATTCACCTGAACAAAGGCGATACCAATCGTCTCTTGAGACACGACCACATAAAGCAAAAAAACTCTAGCAAAGTCGGGTGGACTAAGAAAAGGGGACGATACCAAAGCTTTCTTCAAAGCATCGAAATACTGTTGGGCTTGCACATCCCAGATAAATGGAATGTCCTCCTTCAAAAATCACGCGAAACCTTTGGTAAGATTGGCATAATTCACGATAAAGCGTCGTAAGAAAGTGGCTCTCCCTTGGAGGCTCTGAAGTTGAATCAAGTTACGCGGGGGAAGCAACCAAAGTATTGCCTCAACCTTTAAAGGATCGACTCTTATACCCTCTTTTGAAACTACGAACCCTAGAAGGAAACCTGTTTTCACAACAAAGATGCACTTGATGGGGTTCAAATGAATCTTGTAACACTGACATCTTTTGAAAATGAGGTGGAGGTGCTTGGGGTGGTCCACTCTCTTACGAGAATGGCCAACAAGATCATCCAAGTAATCCTTCACTATGTGTTTAAGGTCATGAAAAGCGTATGTCATAGCCAATTGAAAAGTAGCTCTGGCATTTTTAAGGCCGAAGGGCATCTTCCGGTATGCAAATGTACCCCAAGGACATATAAAAATTTTCTTATGTTGATCCTCGGGTTTAATCTGGATCTTATTATAACCTGAAAAACTGTCCATAAAAGAAAATACATCGCTTCCCGCACATGCATCGAAGATCTGATCTATGAATGGAGTGGGGAATTTATCCTTAGGACATGCTCAGTTCAGATCTTTGAAATCGGTACATACATGGATGGTTCCCTGCTTCTTATCCATAGGAACGAAATTGGACACCCATTTGGTAAGGGGAACTAGGTAGATGAAACCAGCTTTGAGTAGTTTCTCCACCTCTGCCTTGATTGCGACTGCCTTCCTAGGATTCACAGCACGAAGATGTTTTCGAACTGACTTAACATTAGGATAAGTTTTAATCTCGTGCTCGACAATGCTAGGGTCTATTCCTGGAATCTCCTCATAAGACCAGGTGAAAACATCCCGAAATTCTTTGAAACGTTCGGTGTAAATGCGGATTTCCTCGAGGGAACAATCGGCACCGATGTAAACATTCTCAATCTTTCCGGGAGTGCGAGAGGTGTTGATTAGAATGGTTGGGGAAATGTTATCCATATTCCCCTCCATGTAAATCTCATGCAAATCCAAAGGAGCCATAGGGTGACCAACCTTCTCTGCTAGAGTCGATCGAAACTCTTCTTGCTCAATAAGGTCGAGATCGGGAAGAAAATATGATCTGTGATGTAGATCTTCCCAAGGCTTATCGTTACCATACATGGCCTCAATGATGGCTTCATCCGAAGGCAAAGTACCATCATGGAAATCATGCGATCAAGAGGAGTCAACTGCCCACGCGGGAAGCATAAAAGGATCTTCCTCTTATGTCCATGAAGAGGAGAGATCTGGCTCTGCAATGGCTTGTTGAATCTCATGGTAGGCAAGCTCAGCTGCAGATAATGGCATGGCCATCCCGATGTGCGCAATATTTCTAGACGAAGATCTCATGGAAGGTAAATTCCATAAATCATTAAAATATGACGTCTGGAATGGTACATTTTTTAATGAGGATGGGGCACTATCGAAAACGGTTCCTATAAAGGAGATTGGTGCAACGAAGTCGAAAGATCCCATCAAGGAGGAATACAATCCTACACCAATATTCCCAGTTGTCGGCTGATAATTTTCAATCTGAGGAACTTCCATTCCTAGTGATGCAATGGTATTGGAACTCGTGTAATCAAGTTGATCGAGCCTCACAATCTTTCCTTCATGTGGAAAGCAGATAACTCTAAACACAGAGGACATGATCGCTCTCATAGAGTAGATCCAATTCCTACCTAGTAGAAGGTTGTAGTCGATGGGTGCATCAACCACCTCGACTTCAATTGGCACGGTCTTCCCACCCAAGTGGACCTCAAGGGAGGGGATAATACCATGTGGTCTGAATGAACGACCATCAAATGCAGTCAACATGGTCATACACTTCGACAAAGGAGGTGAACCCAGACCGTTCCAACAAGCCAATGACATAACTAATGTAGAAGCACCTTCATCAACCACAGTATGTTTAACGATTTTCTATAGGCACCTAACGTGGACTTGGAAATCCACGTGGTAGGGAAACCGAGGCTGGACATCGGTAGTGTCGAACTTGATAATGTTCGGGCTACACTGATCCTGGACACCCAAAGCACATAGAAGGATAGTCCTATGAGAAGTACAGGCCTGGAGAACCTCAAGAGTTGACATGGCACATGGAGTCTGACCCAAATCTTCCACAATGGAGTAGTTATGGGCGGCTTTAGCATTGGGATTATGCATCGAGCACTTAAGAACACCTTTCGGTATCCGTGACATAGAGTTTGGCTTCTCGATATGAAATGGAGTGTCAAGAGGAGGGGGTTCATTCCCTAATGGAGGTTGTGGATATGCATAATCACGAGAGTGAGTAGCAACACTAACTTCCGTTTTGACGATATTAATGCATCTATAACCGCTAGCAAGGGTAGAGGACGTCGAAGTTTCATAAGTTCTGTGAAAATCCTCACAGCAGATCTAAGAGATGATGTATACCTCACAAGAAATATTATGATTAAGCAGGAATATAGAAGAAGAGTGGTCAATGCAATGTAAATGAGCAACAGATTAATAATACAGTAGAACTCAGATAGAAGCAAAATAACTTCACACATGCTAATTCATTAATCACAAATGGACAAATAAATAATACAATGCATGAGGATTCGAATGCCAAGGTGGAAATTTGAATTAGCCTTCATGGAGAGATCAAAATATCACTAGAGTGTCATCGGAGCACAACTAGAAGTCTTCATCATCATCAGTGGAGTCATCAACGCACAAGTAACTGTCAACCATCAGTCAAACTCAGTCTAACTGAGTGTGGTAGGTGTAACTGAGTGTAACTGGCACTAATTGAATGAAGGAGGCTCAGTGGAGGGCGCATGAGGAGCTAACCGGAGTCAGAATGGGCAGTCTAGTCTCACTAGAGGTCTATCGGAGTGATATAGTCAGTTGAGAGTCAGTCTAGCCTTAAATCAAGGAAAGAACTGAAGATAATTGAAGTACAACTGAATGGTAGGTGAGATAGGGCGCATGAGATGCATGCAGGTCGCACTAAGTACTAGGAGGGCTGAAACTGATAAGTGAGAAGCTCCCGGGGCTAGCTCACTGAGGGCTAGGTGTTGGGACTGGTGACTAGGATGCATGCAGAAAAGCATGCAAGACTGAAAATGCTGGTAGGACTAGGATGGAGTATAGGAATATCCTAACACCCCCCCTTAATCCATCATGGGCCCTGGTAACTGAGACCAAATTTCACCCAATACAATGAATAATAATAATAACAGTCAATAAACTGAGGAAATGGGGAAAACCTCATGGGAAAAATACCCCCCCTCAAAATAGACTGTAAGGCACACACAAAAAATAAATGCTCCAAACTCAAGCAGGTGTGATGCTTAGTCATATGTCTGGAGGTATCTTCTTCTTGGGAAGAAGTGGATCATGCTTAGAAAGCATGTGCTTGTACTTTCTCTTCAGATCGAATGTGATGAGAACAAATCCAAAAGTATGAGGATGATCCTTGAACTCGTGATTCAAATCAGCTGAGGTAGGATCAAAAACATGAATGTGTAGATAGTATTTTGTTTTCTCCTTCGAACCATCATGGGTGAGATTATGCTCAAAAGAACCATCAAATGTCAGTGATTGCTTGGAATCCAAATCAGATCCAAGACTTAAATCATGGTTTCTTAAGATCTCCTTTGAACCATTTGAGGTGAGATCTAAACCAGTAAATGCATGAGAAATTATCCCAAGCGAATGGCAATGGCCACCATCTTCAATAACCTTCTGACAGCATGAAATAATGATCTTACAGTAGTAAATAAGAGGTGATTGATCAAGGAGAGCAAATGCATTACCTCCAATGGTTGATTTTACCTCCAAAACATTCATTAGATCATGATGCAAACCAACAAACTCTGGTGCAAGAGAGGATTTAGGAACCTCTACAATTTCTAGAGTGTGAGCTGGCACAGAATTGGAAATAGAAGGAATTTGGAGCATGAGTGTAGAATCTGCAAGTTCTTCTTATTTGTGGCTAAATTCAATATGAGATATGTTTGATACTGATTCATGATCAATGAGATCATCAAGGAGGACGAATGCATCACTGGGCTTGCTCTCGAAAGGGTTTGGACCAATCCCTTCATTTTGCTTGCCAAATATTTCATCCAGTTGGGCCCATAGCTCTTTTGGAGATTCAACAAAGACAATGAAGTGGTGTACCATACAACGGGACATAGCATACATCATGACTTCATAGACACTGTCACCTTTATTTAACCAGTCATTCTCTTCTTTAGAGGATTCGAACTCTCTTTCAAAACAATAATCAAAGAGATCATGGCTCTTCAAATGTGCTATCATTTTTTGTTTCCATTCATCATAGTTGAATGGAGAAAGAGGAGGGATTTCTTCTAAATTCTTGGAAGCTGTAGAAGACCTGCAAAAACAATAGAAAAAGTTTGCAACTGTTACTGCTGCAAAAAATGCAGAAACTGCTACAACTGCTACACTCAAAATCTTGATAATAACCTGCAAAAAACTCTCAGGAATGGAGATAAACAATACTATCAACATGCCCTGATACCATGTGAAAATCCTCACAGCAGATCTAAGAGCTGATGTATACCTCACAAGAAATATTATGATTATGCAGGAAAATAGAAGAAGAGTGGTCAATGTAGTGTAAATGAGCAACAGAATAATAATACAGTAGAACTCAGATAGAAACAAAATAACTTCACACATGCTAATTCATTAATCACAAATGGACAAATAAATAATACAATGCATGAGGATTCGAATGCCAAGGTGGCAATTCAAATTATCCTTCATGGAGAGATCAAAAGATCACTGGAGTGTCATTGGAGCACAACTAGAAGTCTTCATCATCATCAGTGGAGTCATCAATGCACAAGTAACTATCAACCATCAGTCAAACTGAGTCTAACTGAGTGTGGTCGGTGTAACTGAGTGTAATTTGCACTAACTGAATGAAGGAGGCTCATTGGAGGGCGCATGAGGAGCTAACTGGAGTCAAAATGGGAATTCTAGTCTCACTGGAGGTCTATCGGAGTGATATAGTCAGTTGAGAGTTAGTCTAGCCTTAAATCAAGGAAAGAACTGAAGATAACTGAAGTACAACTGAATGGTTGGTGAGAGAGGGCGCATGAGATGCATGTAACTGCATGCAGGGCGCACTAAGCACTAGGAGGGATGAAACTGATCAGTGAGAAGCTCCCGGGGAAAGCTAACTGAGGGCTAGTTGCTAGGATTGATGAATGGGATGCATGCAATTACATGCATGCATGCAGAATGAATGTTGCATGCAAGACTGAAAATGCAAATAATGAAAATGCTGGTAGGACTAGGATGGAGTATAGGAATATCCTAACAAGTTCCACTATCGGCGATCGAAGCACCCGAAGCCATATTTTGGTGATGAGGAAGGGGATCCTTCAGCACAGCTGGGCCCTGTGTTATGTGCTTCATGGCTTCTTCAAGATGAGGAGACAAATGTGTAAGGTGATCTTTCGTGCAAAGCTTACAAGGGAATTTCACTTTATGTCTAGGTTTTTTGTCCCCACCAACATTTCCGCCATCCCGAGGAGGGTTGGTGTTCTCTTTCTTAGCATTTTTGTTCTTGTTATTCCCACCCCTACGATTATTCTTCCCCTTTTCTTCCAACTAGGTTGTTGGTTACCTGATGAGTTCGTCGATTGTATAGAGTGAACATCCGACAATTGGGTGGAAATGGACAAGGCATGAGCCTGTCCGGGGGTAGATTGGCTAATGGACAGATTGTGCATCTGGTTCGTAACCAAATCTACAGGACGAGTACTTGTGGATCCAACAATGCCATCGGCATGTCATCCAGGAATAGGCTTGGACTCATGTCATGACCGCGGTGCATCAGGTATAATATCATATAAGATGCTAGACTGAACGTAGATTAGGTCTAGCTGCTGGGATTTCAAGATAGCTTGTTCCTCAGTCATAATATTGGACAATGAAATGTCCTTTGAAACGTAAGTCAGTAAATACTTAAGGAACCACTACAATAGAAACTATGGAGGAATGTTGGCTTTCACTAGCCTCTTCTGCCGGCACCACTCCTGAATATGGTCAGAGATCTGCGTGGCTTTGTCCTAATGGAAGGTGGACAAAAGTTCGGTGTTAGTGTCATAATGGACTGGCAACTAAAAGTGGTCTAGGAAAACCAAAGATAAATCGTTGAAACCTCTATATGTGCCCCCAAGAAACTCAACATACCATTTCACTGCTACCCCCCGTTAGGGTGCGTTGAAATAACCTCAAACAAATAGAGTTATGGTTCAAGGAATTTGATGAGCACCATAAGTGAAAAGCAGTAACGTGATCACCTGGATCCTCACCATTCTTCCCTTCAAACTTCGGAATGTCAGAAGGGATCTTGGTGGGGACCGGAGGCCATGTAGGATCGTGACACACCAGATCATTCGTGAGCTTTGAAAGATCTGGTAGATTCAATCTAGCAAGAAAAGGGAGCTGAGGCTGTGAAGCTTGAATATGAGCTCCCGAAAGAGACTGGTGTGTGAATCGTAAGGTGGGACTGTATACATTGAATTTGACACCTGTGGTGCTGACGAACTATGGTAATAACCATGACCATGACTATAAGGATAGTAACCTCCTCCAAACTGGCCCGCATTGGAATACACAGGCACATGCATAGCAGGTATTCCATGTGAAGGATGGGGATAATAAGTAGGACCAACTGAAAATCCATGAGAATGGGGTCCCATATACCCACTCGAGGACGGAATACCGGACAAGTGAGGGCCGTATGAAAATGGTATGTGAGCACTCCACGGAACCAAAGAGCTAGCAATAGGAGGGTTTTGCGACATCACAAAATCGTTCGAAGGTACAGGCATAGAGGCATGCTGATGAAAGGATGGAATGAAAGTCATGGATCCAATACCTAACATGAAACCTCCACTCGAAAATGTGTTCACACTAATGCTAGGGGCTGACGAAGGAGGTGGTCCTCCGCCAACAGTCGGATTAGATGGAGGGATGTGACTACTCCCAAAATGATAGGTTGTGAAAGCAGGCATAGTGCCCCCAACTCCAACACTAGAGCTAGCGTGACTACTAGACATGGTGGACGTAACAGTCAGCGTATAGCCATGCATACCATATGTAAAAGGACTTGAGGTCGAAGAGACGAATGAAGTACCATAACCTGGCATCCCATATCGAAAACCGGATGGCTATGTATCCTTGAATGGGTTCGTGCTCGTGGATGGGGACATCCCAAACCCATGAGGAATAGTGTGTCGAGAACCTCCTCCCCATTCACCCTTAGGAGTGACCGGAGGGGATTTTCCCGTTGTGCTAATGGATGGAGTCACTGGGACTCCAGACGTTCCAGGTGTATAACTCATGATAGAAGATCCTTGAAGCTCGTGAGATGTGTGTATAGGACCAGCAGTAGTCCTCCGATGCTTCCCAACAAAAGGTTGTGACAGATCGCTAGCCGGTAAACCAGCTAACCTACGAGATCGGCGGAGAGGCGGATCTCGATCCACGATGACTCCAAAAATTCAACCAATAATCGTCTCCTAAAGGCCTACTATATCGTCACAGAGCATACACCTAAAAGAAATCTACAACCAAATGCACACAAACAGGACTGGCTCAAGGGACCTCCCGACACTACAACCGGTATGTCTCGCCTAGGAGAGGCTTGAGACTCCCAAACTATAACCAGAGGTAACAGAATCAGTTATAAGGGCCCTCAGACTTCACTGCGTGCACAGGATCAAATCCCTATACATACAACAATTGTGTTGTCCGACCCCTAGCTGACTCAGGATACTCACAGTATAACCGCTACAAGCACCCTATGTGATACCTAGGTAAAGCAACTAAGGTCGCCACGTATAACCAATGCTCAGGTGGATAGTCACAGGTGGGATCCGTCGTATGGGAAGGGTAACTAAGCCCAAAACTCAAGAGGGTCAAATCCTCCTAGATTCCCCAAACACGAACAAATCCTGGAAATATATCCCACGTTCAGCTAATATTGGAGGGCTATCTACACAACCAACCTCCCGTGACCTCGTGCTTAACTCTGGTTTTAGTAGAACTTCCTAAGAACACTGATGTATACCATGGATTTCACTACTCCATGGTCAGACACATAATGTTTGGTTCAAAAGTCTTGTATTGTTAACTCACAATGATCTATTCCAAGACTCTAAACCTATACTAGTTGGTTCACCCTATAAAAGAGAAAATCGTTTCTAATCAATTTTTAGATTAAGCGTTAATTTTAAATGGTTGTGATTACTCAAAGGATATGGCCATGAAACTAATGATGTGTAAAGACTCAATGATATGCACACCCAGAAAATACTAGACTCATCTATCCCACTATATGATAGTCAAATGAACGATTCAAAAGACAATGCAATCTCTTTATATTTTCATGCTCAAGCAAGCCCTAATGAAGGCACAAGCACTCTAATGCAAAATGCAATAACATAAAGCAATTTTTTTTTTGTATTTTCAAGTATAAATGAAATGAAAATGCAAATGTTTTTTGTATTTTTTCAATATGAATGAAAAAATGCAAGCAAAATCGGAACTATCCAGTAAAAATGCAGAGCATATCAAGCAAAAAACCTAGCAAATCCCAAACAGTAAGATTTAGCCAAGCTAATGAGCTATAAAATGAAAAATGGTCCAAAACCAAAAAGCTCAAAACTAAAGAAAGAGGAGTTTCTGGTCAATAAAAGAGCATGGAACAGTCAGGAAACGGGACTACTAAGACTTAGGAACACTCAGAATCAACCTTTCAACAACCAAAGATCATAAACAAGACAATCCCGGAGTTGTACGCGACTATTCATAGAACAGTAGAGTTTGTACGCTGGCTACTGTACTAACAGTAGCGGGTAGACTCGGGCTAACCAAGGCTGACCCACATACAAGGAAAGACAAGTGGACCAAAAATGAATCAAACAACCCAGAAAAAGCAAGTTTTCTAATGCAGATCCCAACGGCCAGTCAATGACACCGAAGGTCGACAAATAGAAACTCAAAATAAGGAAGAATGCCTAAAAATCCCCAAAATGGAGGTTCCTCCCCAGCAGAGTCACCATTTTTGTTACGGAGAAAAACTTCTTATGGCTCGGGGAAGACCACAACAGACAGATGACTACCAGAAGTCAACTCAATTCCCAATGCAATGCTATTATAAATGTAAATGTTAAGATGTGGAGTAAATAACCGACCTTCAACCGGATGTTCGAAGTAGATCCCCGTTGAGCTTTCAAATCTCTACGCTTGAACCTGCAGCTTAGTCTCAACAACAAATACAAGCAAGTGCATATAATATGTGAAATATATTAGCATAAACAATAGCATGGTGCATGATATAATAAGAAAATGTAACCCAATGTAATTAAACAAACATTTACAAGATCACTTGGACGAGAAAATGAGTATTTCTATTAATGAAAACAAGAAGTACATGAGACAACCTGTTGCCGGCAACTCATCTGAACCAAGAACTAGGTCCTCCCACTTGTGCCTCCACCACTTCAATCCCCCAAGCAATGGCAAACTCAAACTATGAAGGAGTTTGGTAGGTGAACATAAGAGGTTCACAACAACAAGGATTAATGGATGTAGACTCAAGTCGCGGCAAAAATCCAATAGAATGCTCTCCATTTCCTCTTCCTTCTATGCACCATAAGAGCTCAATAGATAACCCTCCAAAGGTAGGTGAAAGGTTGAATCGAGTCGTTTCGGGGGTACATGGAGGTCCAAAGGTCACCCTAAGACCGCTTTTTGGAGTGAAAAGTGAATTTCTATTTTTTTTTAGCATTTAACTCGATGTACGCATGCTACATTGGTGCAACCTGCGTATACGCTAGGTATAGTGGAACAGCTAGCGTACAGGAACAAAAATAGGGAAAATGGGTTCCTGGAGGATAACATGTGGATCTAAGTCAATAAAATGAATACTGAATGTTAATGAGTGTTGATGCTCACAAGGTGGAAAATTACGCTGTAACAGATGCCCCCTAATGTGTGAGGTCAGAAAAGGTACTGCGATGATCGAAATACATTATAAATCTCAGAAGTGGAGTGATGGAGACACAAATGGAAGGAGTATCCCACTCGTCATAATACAATGATATCTCTAAACACATGTTGGTACAATACAACAATCTGATACAATGGCCATGAATAGGAAGTATATAGTGAATATATGTCATAGGCGATATTGTGATAGATATTATGTAGAATATTTATATCTGGAGAATTCATTGTTCTTCGACAATATTGAGCCTTGTGTCCAAATCTATCACATGCATAACATCTCATAGTTTGACAATACTTCACAATAATATGACCGATGTAATTGCACCTTGTGCACATCATTGTATTAATCTGTGTTCTGACAGTGTAATAAAAAGAATTGTAATCACTACAGAAATTATCATACCTGAATGACCTCATTTGGTTTGAACTGTGCTTACTGTCGTGAACTTTCCTATATTTTTTGTTGTATCCAAGTCCCGACTTATCCATTGTTGGTCTTTGATTGCTCAAAATATTATTCAGGATTGATGTGTTGTATTTGAATTTGTTCTTCATTTCATCTTCAAGACAAGCCTTGTCACTTCCTGAATGTGTACAATTCAGAGTATCAATTGTGACCTATTTCTTCCCTCTTGTCTCAGTCAATTTTTCTTCTAAGTAAGAGATCTCTCTATTCTTCTGTTTAAGTTGGCTTGTCAACAATTTATTTTTCTTCTTTGACTCTTTCAATGATGACTTCAATACTGATTTCTATTCTTTAAGCATTTTGATTTTGTCTACTGCAAAATTTAGCTATCTCTCAAAATTCATTTCCTTTTCACTAACATGTTTTTCAAGAGACTCTTGAATCACCTTGGCTTGCTTGACTTGTTCTTTATACTTTGACAGTTAGTCCTACAAGAGTTTGTTCTTTCTTCTTGACTTATTTAATTCATCTAAGGAACTAGCGAGTTCTCCTTCCCAATCAACCTCTGCAACTTATTCTTCTTCAGATTGACTATCTAATTTAATTTATGCGACATGATTTGGAGGTGTATTAAAGGATCCACTAAATAAATACTTATCCAGTATTCTTGGTTGACTTTGCGCAACTGGTCTGTTTTCCTTGATAGAAGGAAAACACTTTTTATTTTCTTCACTACTTTCATCTTCCAAAATGGCCATGAAAAGAACTTCTTTTGGCTTATCGTCACAATCACTTTCTTTAGATAAATTGTTGTCTTCCTCAATGTACAGACTCTTCCTTTGTTTTGGAACTTTCTTCTTGTTCTCATATCTATCATGGATGTGTGCCAACCTTCGTTCATTGTAAATGGCCTCTTCTTCGCTATCACTATATCCACATTCCTTATATGGACACTTTAAAGCAAAGTGGCCTACTCTTCCACATCTAAAACATTTGAAACGTACTTTACCCTTATACTTACCTCATCCTCTTTTCAACTTTCTCACAAAGTTTTATTCTTCCTCATCTACTTCATCACAACAGCCTTTGTCATGTTCATGCTTTTCATTCTTGGTGGCTTTAAAGGTTGCTTCTTTTCTGATAGGATTTTCTCTTTCAGTTCATATCTCATACGTAGTTAGGATCCCTTGAAATTCATCCTTTATTAATATGCAAGATTGGATCTATATTCTAACACATATACCTTTGAGTCAAATCTTGGAGGAAAATTTCTTAGTATTTTCTGTACAATCGATTATTTAGCTATATTTTCTCCAAGAATATTGATGGCATTAACTAGCTCATCAACTCGAAGGAAGTATGAGGAAAATTTTTCTTCATATTTCATTCTCAAAGACTCATATAGTCCATAGTAATTTTGCAGCTTTACCTTCTTTACTTTCTCGTCACCTTCATAGATGTTTATGAGCTTGTCCAATATATCCTTAGTTGAAGAACAATGCATGACTTTAGTTAATTTTGTGTCTGTTAACCCACATAACAGTGCATTCTTGGCTCTTGCATTGCATTCATATTTTCTTGTCTCAAATGGATCAACTGGTGCAGTTGTTGGGACATTATAACCATCCTCAATAGTCTTCCACACATAAGATCCAAGTCATTGCAGATATACTTCCATCCTAATCCTCCAGAAGGTGTAGTTGGTACCATCAAATCTTCGTGCTCTGTTAGTGGAGAGTCCTTCCTGCTTGTCCATATCTATGCACAGATCTATATTCTAGATACCAATTGTTGGAATCTTATTAATACTGAGAGGGGGGGTGAATCAGTATTAGCATAGTTATGAACAATTTTTATTTCGTATCAATTGAAATTGAACTTAAATTATGCATCCATTATAAACAGATACATTCACCACGAAATGCACAATACACAGAACACACATATTTTTATGTGGAAACCAAAACAGGAGAAAGCCACAAAATGCTCTCTTATATTAAAAGATTACATTCAAGGAAGCACCAAATTCCAAATTTCTCCAGCACCAACTAGAAGGAGGCATCGACCCCCTCGTTTTATAGGCTGCGACTTGAAGGAAGCACCAACTCCCTAATTTACCAACTTCAACTGGAAGGAGGCACCGACCCCCTATTCATTGCCCCATCCTGCTGCCCTTATATGAATGTAGAAGATATTACTTTGTTGTTCTACTTATCCACACACTCTTCAGATAATATGCATTTCATGCTATTATGCACACCTTCTGTAAAATTATATCTTGCAATTGTTGAATTGTATCATACACTTTAGTTCACTTCATCAACATTGCACACTTGACTTCATCACATTATGTAGTTTGCGCTCTGGGTTAGTATGTCATTTTGTATGCCCATAATCAACTGTACCCTTCAGGTACCTCAGAATATGCTTTACAGCAATCAAGTGAGCATGTCTAGGATCCATCAGGAACTGGCTCAAGGTGGTCATAGCAAAAAAAATATTTGGTCTCGTGTTCGTCAGGTACATCAAGGACCCAATCATCTGACGATACATCGTGTCATCAACCGACTATGATGAGGCATCACTCAATAGCTTCAGGTTCGATGCCATAGGTGTGGCCATGGACTTGCAGTCCATCATCCCAAACCACTTCAGGATCTCTACTGCATACTTCCCTTGTCCAAGGAATATTTTATCTGCATTCTGCCACACCTCCATACCTAGAAAGTAATGCATCATACCCAAGTCCTTCATCTCGAACTCAGCAGCAAGCTTCCTCTTCGTTTCGGCAATCAACCTATCCTCACCTGTCACAAACAGGTCATCCACATACAGTAGGAGTATCACTGGATTGCCTTCCTCAACCTTGTAGTAAAGGCTGGAATCCGCTTTACTCTTGGTAAAGCCCAAACTACACAGGAATCTGTCTATCCTTCTGTACCATGTCCTGGGTGCTTGCTTCAAGCCATACAAGGCTTTCTTTAAGTTGCACACATATGACTCTGTTATCTCCTCAATAAGCATAGACTAGTCATGGTGTCTAGGTGATAGGAAGTCTTTAATTTTTGTTTTTTTTGCGTGTGTTTAAGTTCCAGTCTGAAAGGTTGAAGAAGGTAACGAGGTATGTCAATTGTTCAAAAATGTCGGCTGCTATAACTTCTGCAAAAAACTTCAGGGTTCTCATCAACAAGTGGCCGAAGCATTTGCCCTCACGTTTGACGGCAATAAGGCTGTGATAGGAAACGAGGAATTCCAGGTGGATGAGGCCCTCATAGCCCAGGTAACAGAACTTCCAACAACCGGAGAGAACTGGTTTAATACCACTGTCGCAAAGGAGTTTGAATTTCGATCCTATCTAAAACCCGAGCATGAAAACCTGGTGTGGAAGAAAGACGTTCCTATTGCATATCTGGAGGATAGATGGCAGCTTCTGTTAAAGTCAATCTTGGGTTATATAACTTGTGAGGGAAGGTATAACAGGGTGTTGATCTACCATTTTAAGCTATTGGATCACTTCACAGGCAAGAGTCCCTTAAATCTCCCCTTTTTCCTCCACAAGAGCCTGACTAAAATGTCACATCAGGTCAAAGCCCAGCCATCCAAAATTGCTAGCAGGCTGTACCACCATGGTCTAATCAAACTCATGGTCTCTGAATTGTTGGAAAGGAAGGGCATGAAATGGTCCTTCTTCCTTTTTTGGAGTGGGCTTGAAACAGAATCACAGCCGGATGATGGAAAGAAGTTCTCCACCCCCAGAAGTGGGAAAAGGAAGAGGAGCGCTATTCCCTTAATTCAAATCGAACCCCTTTCCTCAGACCCAAAGGTGAAGAAAGCCAAAAGGAAACTGTCATTTAAAGATAAGGTTGAGGATGAGGGAGTTGTTTCAGAAGAGACCCCTTCAAGGAGTACTAATATTTTAAACCTCCCATACATCGATTCTGAGGAGGATGAATTGCAGGAAGTTGGAGCAGAAAAAGAGGAGGTGCCGATGGAATAGGAACCCCAGGAAGCAGCCCCATCCGTGATGGAACAGGAACCCCAGGAAGCAGCCCCATCCGTGATGGAACAGGAACCCCAGGAAGCAGCCCCATCCGTGATGAAACAGGAGAATGCCTATGATAGTTTTCCCTCTCCTACACCTGTGGAGGAACAAGGTCAGCAGGTAGCTGAGGGATCAATTCATATCACAAAGATTCCTGCCTCACAGAAAGTCAACCGACTCCTCCAATAGGCGTATGAATGCGAGATACTCTAGAGGGTTATTAAGGAGAAAAATGAGAGGCTGACTGAAAGATATAACGAGCTTTATGTGTCTTTTCAGGGATTGACCAAAAAACATGGAAAAATGAGAGGGAGAAACATTAGACTGATCAGAGAAAACATCAAGCTAAGGAGGAAGGTTGAGTCCCTGGAGGGTAAGGAAGAAATTCAGAGGCCTCAACCCAAGGTGTAGTCAGACCTCGACACCCTGGCAGCAGTTGCAATCAAATTTGTTGACCCCCCGGTTTTGGCCCAGGTGGAAGAGGGATCCAAGTAGCAAGGGACAGAAACAAAGTTTTGCTAAAAATTTTGCAGGCTGGGTCATACACCGTTTTCGGCAGCTTGGGCGAACATAGGAGTTGTTCATTAGCTGCCGAATCCCTATTTGGTGGTTTATGACATGCAGGCAGAGCCCTCTCGGATACTGAAAAGAGATAAAGGTTTCCAGTGCTTTGAAGCAATTCGGCGGTTTAGGCGAAGTGTAGATCTAATTCATTAACCACCGAATACCAAACTTTCGGTTGCTTATCACCTCCAAGCCTGGGTTTTGTCAGCTACCGAAAATACGGAAAATGCAGAGGTCTAGCTTCGGGCATCAAACCCCTTTTTTGTTGGTCTGAGCATCTTAAAGGCATTTTGCATGGGATTGATAAGCATTCAAGTGCATCATGATCACCTCTGATCCCAGACTAAGAGTGTCAGCAAGATTAACAGTGGAATATTCATGCTTATTTTTAGAAAAGACGCCTACAGGTTTTCGCAAGCAGTAGTTTCAACTCGTCCTCCAGCCCCCAGAGGCTCGTTTCATCTGTCACGCATAGGTGTATCAGCAAGAATCAGTTTTTTTTATCAGAATACACTGTCATACCTTTCATTAACTGTTCTTAGTTGTTATTTTTAGCATATTCGATCCATCTTTTGGGATCTGAATAAACTTTGTAATGGCTATAAAGCCTAGAACTGAAATAGACGTAGGTTCGATTTTGGAGAGACTGATCCATATTTGTATTCTCAGACTTTAGTGACTTCTCAGATAATATAAGCTTCTTTTACTATTTGCTTTCAGATTTCTCTTTCTCATATTTCTGTACTTATAGTGGATGGTTTATTTCTTGTATGTTCACTTGTCTATGCTAGATAGCTGTTATCCTGTCTTAGTATTTGAGAACTGAACATATATGTCATTTATTTGTTGTGCTTGGCCATTTATATACATTTTTCTGTGTATGATTCTGTTGAACACGATAAAGATTCACTCCCTTTATCTTTTATCAACCTTCTGAACAGTAGTAGTCAAAGCCTTGTCTACCTGAGCGTCTCTATGTGTGTTCTGAGTGTGTGAGTTTTGATCTCAGTCACCCATCTTGATCCAAACAAACCCCATCATTTAAGATAAGTCTAAGTTACCAGGAATCTCTGAAATACAACCTAGGAGATCTTCCTGGACTGATAACAGACTCCCTATCATGTGTCTTAAAACTGAGTGGTTGCTCCACATACACTTCCTCTTCGACTACACCATTCAAAAACGTTGTCTTGACATTCATCTAGTGTATCTTCCACTTCATCACTGCATCCAGAGCAAGTATTTTTCTGATGGAAGTGTATCTGGCTACAGGTGCAAACATTTCTTCATAATCTATCCCTTCTTTCTAGGAGAAGCCACAAGCCACAAACCTTGCCTTGTATTTCTCTATGCTGCCATCTACAGTATGCTTGATCTTGTAGATCCACTTGGAAGTCACAACAGACTTCCCTTCTGGTCTCGGGACCACATCCCAGACATCATTCTTCATAATCGACTGGTACTCCTTGATCATGGCATCCTTCCATTACTGCATCCTGGATCCTGGGAACTTCAGATTCTTCAATATCTTCAATATGTAGTTTTCTGGATTTGTTCAATCTTCGTCGCTTGTTCTTCGAAGCAAGTATCTCTTGTAGGTGATGGTACACGGTCTTTCCTACAAGACAAGTTTAATTGCATGATTAGAAACATCTCATATATTTCAGAACAAATTCTTACACATAAAGACATATGTCATACAGTCATGCAATTATCTTATCCAATGCTTCAATACAAAATTTATCCATATCCCTTAACTTTCTAGATGCCTTCCATCTCTACCAAAACATTGTTAAGAGTGTGCACAACTCCCAACATGTCAGCAAAGAGGTTTCATTCTAGATAAGTAGCAATGGAATGTTGTACAGTACCATAGGCCACTTACCCATTACTTGTATATTAGTAGTATCGTGTTCATTAATGCAACTTTTCTAATATGTATAATATACATCCTAAATCTAGGAACATAAGTATGTACATGACTGAACAACATTATTTAAGTAATCATATATATACAAGAAATGACAATTCAAATACTTATCTTTGTTTGGTTGTTGGGTGCACTCCCTCTCAATCTTTGCTTCCTTGCAGGAACTACTGGAGTGTGCTCCCTCTTGATCTTTGCTTCCTGAATTATCTGTCCTTGAACTTATATCTATCCTGGACCACTATGCATGCTTAAGTGTGCACTAGTGTCATCATTGTGTCATTCTCAAGATCTCATGCATAATCATACATTCATTAGTATAATCTCAATACTATCAAAACATTATGATTCTAAATAATCTTAAACATGTATGGTCATGGTCATTTCATACACATGTAATTTATCACAAGCGTTAGTATTTCAATGTTTCATGGAGGACTTCTTTTACTCATGCATATTCTTATTTAACCATAGGACTCTTCTGGTTTTTTATATCATTAATCAAAGTAAGAAGCATAACATGCATAAACCCATGATTACTCAAACTTATAACTTCATGAATAATCATTATCAATCATACAAAAAGTATACTTATATAAGATCTTAACACAAGGTAGAATTCTAACTTGATATAAGAAAAACATACCTGGATTATCATGTTTGCGAGTTATGTCTAACATACCCAAACAATGTCTTCTTTGTTCTTTTAAACGATTTAGAGACGTTGTGCTAGTAACCTGCATATCTCATAAGTTAAGCATTCTAGAACCAAATTATACATACCTCGTAAGTAGAGCTTCTATGTGATCAATGGCTATGGATGAGCCTTGTCTTCATGTCACCATGGTCATATGTTCTTGATCTAGAACTTGATTTGTCTTTCTTGATGTACCTTTCATGTTAGTGAACAACATCATCCTCATACAACACCACAGTGCATTAGTACAATCATAAGTGTCATAACCCTAATCAATGAATGTCTTCTATCATTCACATGCATTCATATTTTTACTAAGGTTATAAGACAAGTCTAAAAATTAATCAAGATTGTACTAACCTCAATAATAATAAGACAAACATATCATAAACTTAATCATGAACATATTTCAAAACATACATGTATCTCCTCAAGTCATACCTGCCGGGATTGCTTGTAGTCTTCTTATGTAAGGCCTTAGCCTCATCTCCCTCTGGAACTGGAACTTCTTCACTTATGTAGGTGTCCAATTCATTCTCTTCTAGGATTAACCCAATCCTATACACTTTGATTTGTTGAAACTAAATCTAGAGTTGGCTGGGGTTTGACAAGGAAACCCTAAAAACACAAACTTGGAATTTCAAACTTCTGTCTGGACAGGGAGATGAAATTGACTGAGGAGAGAAAGCTAATGTGCTCATATTTTGAAAACTCCAAAAATTGACCCTCCAAAATTGACCTGCGAATTTCGGATCTTCAGCTTCTGTCAAATTCTGGTTTTTCTAGTTTTCTGGTCAAAATCTTGAACTAGGGTTTGATAGAGCCCGGGGTTCTACCCAACAAAAAACTTCGATCTTGGTCTCTAAATTTTGATTTTTATGAGAGGCATCCATCCGTGGTTTTAGATTCCAAAATTCCAACTTTTGCAGAAACCCTAATTTCCCGCAACGGTGACAAGCCAAAAATGAAAGTGCTCAGAATCCAATTCTGTTTGGACAGAAATATATGCCATATTGTTTCTGGTGTATCTCTGAAATTTTGGATCCTCACAGTATGAAACTTTGTCCTGTGGTAGAATGACCTCTCATCTTTCCAACCCCACAGCTCTGAGCGCCAATGGATTCTCCATGATAGATATATGCTAAGTGTCGCAACATGACCTGTTTATGGAATGAAACATTGTAGCAAAATTGTACGGAGTGCCACGTGTCACTGTTTCAAGTTCGGCCTCTGAAACACGGACCTATGAAACTACAGTCCATGCCCTAACTTCCACTTTTTACGGAATTCCATTTGGAGCTTCCTAGCCCGAGATATGACCTTTGTTTCTAGGTCACTTGTTTAGGGATGCATTCTGGAAGAGGCAGAAACCCTAACTTGTACGAATCATATCTCACAAAGTACAATGAATCTAGGGCTGATCTTCGGACACAAGGTACATGAACATTTCATCTTCGGCCTGTAAAATTTTTCGATCCTGAAACTTCTCCAAAATGGATTTATAGCGAAAGTTCCACGATGACTGGTTTTTACTATACCAAGCCCTAGCTTCCAATTTGTCGCAAGTGCAACAAGTGTCATAAATTCCATACAATGCCTTCCTTCAGGATAACTCTAATACCATGTTAGTTTTTCATCATTTAATTCAATATGATCTAGGATCTTAATTGAGAGAACAACATGTACAGCATATCAAACACAAGAGACAAGAGACACAAAGCATTTCACCGGGGAAAACCAAGAAGGTGAAAAACCCCGCAACTTCCTCAGAGATAGAATGAGCACCAATACAAATATCACAAGGATAAAACCCAAAAATATAGATTTCTTCAGCAGCTAATCCTCCTCCACTTGTGCGCACTTCTCTCTCTCAACTATGCGAGTTGGATGAGTGAGTGAATGCGTAAAATGAGAGAGTCGCACTCTCTATTTATACAACAACTTAACCTGCCTTTAACCCTAACTGGTCTGACTTCTGAAGGAAGCCTAATAACCCATCCACATGAATCATACATGGCCGACCCCACCAAGGTGGTCTAATAACCCATCAAATATAAGTTACGACACTTACAATGTAACTTGCGACACTTGCAAATACAAATGACGACACTTCCAACCGGAGGAATAATACATCTTCGTTGGGGATACAATAAAGTACAAATGTAATACATACAATATACAAGTGAATATCTTCCGAAGTTACAAATACATCAACAATTTCTCTCAAGCCTCGTGCGCACTCCAAAAACTTGTCCAACCATCCCTTTGGAATATTACCTTTGATGTAGCATAAATAGGTGGACTTAGGACTTGCGCATGTACCATATGTATTTCTTTAAAATGGATTTCATATACTTCTTAAAACTGGCACAAGGATACTAAATCCTCTTTGACATCAGTTGACATCAATGACAACAAAATTTCAACAAGCTTTTCGTTTGTGGTCGTCACAAAACCACCAAATTTAGAGAGCACCTTCTATTAGTAGAATACATTAGCTTCTAGATAAATTACTTGGAAAATGATTAAATTGTCAAGTAGGAAATGTTCAACATTTGCAAGCAGGTTTCCACTTCCAGTTTTAATCTCTTTGCTTGGACTCACATGCACCCATTCAAATTAAGGGGGGAATTTTGCAAACCTAATGCATTAGGGTTATGGTAAATTGTAATGTAATATTATTTATTATTCATATTGTAATGTCCCTTATTAAGAATTTTATTAAAATTGCAATTTTCCACTTTTTTTCCCTAGTTCGACCTTTGACTAGTTTGGATCTCTAGGTCCCAAATTTGCCCCAAATGATCCCAAATATTCTGAGAAGGTATATGAATGATATTAGAACATAAATATGTGTTTCAGGGATGCCTTTGGACCTTTAAAATACTTCTGCAAATCATCTTTCAATTCTGATCAATGTAGGTAACTTTACTAGTGATTTTCCTTTGACTAGTATTGGCCTCTAGGTCTCAAATTGACTCCAAATGCCTTCAAATATTCAAGGAAGGTGTATGAATGATATTAGAACTTGAATATGATGTTTATGGATGACATATGTCCACCAAAAGACCTCCGCAAACTCTCTTAATATTCTGGACCAATTATGCAATTTTACTAGTGATTTGGGGTTCAAATCCCCCTAGGGTAAGTACTGAAAATGGCTTCCCAAATGCCTCCAAACCCACTCAAATTTATGAACAGAGGTATGTAATGTGTTAATTATTTTATTAAAGTCCCATATGCACCATTAATGGATTATTACAAATGTTCTCACCCTCTCCCATTCAACTGCAAAAATCCCCAATTCGACCCTTGGGGAAATGGCACTATTTCACCTCCCAATACAACTAAACTGAGTAAAAATGCTTCAAATGCTCAAGTAAAGTACATGAAACTTGTAGAAGACATCCATGGAAGTATATTGATCACAAATATATCAGAGAATCATCCATTCATTCGAAATCATCATCAATACATTGGTTCACAACAAGGTAGTGGGGAAATGGCATTGTTCTTCCATTAAAAATGAGATTTATACATTTATACTTGGAATTTCGACCTGAAACTTTCTGGAGATGAAGAACAGAGTATTTTATTCATATTACAAAAGAAATGGGGCATTAGAAGCTCCCCCAAAAAGTACAATAGCTCACCAAAAACGCCCTCCCTCAAGGATCAAGAATATGCCATCAAAACTGGAAATGGTTGAAGGAGCGAGCTGCAATAGAAGAAACCATGAGCTTCCCTGTAGCTTAAACCTACAAATAAAGACTCCATTAAAGCTCCAAATGAAAGGTCTAAATGGCCTTTCCAATTGCCAACTTGGATGGGAATCTTTCACCCTCGAAATTGGCTAAGGCAAGAAACTAGTCATCCACTAGCTCTCCCTCTTCACAAATGCAATTGCAAATTCTACAAATGATCAAAAGCCATTCTCATACTTCATTTCTACATTTTATAACCAACATTATCCTTCTAAGGGTCGAAATCCTCTCAATAGATTCAATAGATTTTCATTTAGGAAATATTCCACATTTGCCACTTGTCTCCTAGTTCCAACCTTCCATCTTCTCCCAAATTCGATTTTGAGTCTCTTTGGCTTCTCCCACTCCCAAATTCGCCTTCTTTGAGCCTATTTTTGGGGCTGACATGTCATAGTGGTTAGATGTCAGAGGTCAGGTCTGCAATTTGTCATAGTTGTCATAGATGCTCCATCATTGGTGTCATAGGAGCTAGGGAATCTAGCCCAAGTGTCCACAAACTTCCACTTTGACTCTTTATCTTCCATGGAGGTTACCAATCCTTCCAAATTCGACCTAAGATGCTCAATGACATGTGTTATGACTTACCAACTCACCCAAGAGTGTTCACATTCCCATTAATTCGAATTTGCAAAAGAGAGATACCATGTATTATGAAAAATCAAGCTAGTGTGGGTCCCACATCCTCCATATGTCTCCAAAACCATTTGTCACTTAGGATTTCTCTTGAATTTCTTTATTCACTCTATTTATTAGATACTTGAACCCTTCTAATGTCTAAACATCATTTATTATCCGCCTTATTCCAAATCCCAAAGCTTCCACCCCAAACCTAGGAAACTAGTAATTTTTCTCCTTGGCAATTATTTGACCCTTAACATCAATTTTACAAACTCTAATGAATATGGCTAATGTGATTAGGCCATTGTGACCCAATTCCAAATTTGGGACATGACAAATCCTCCCTTCCCAATATTGCTTGTCCTCAAGCAATTTCAAACATGGGTGTCGAAGAACCTGCTTTCTGTATAATTCTTTGAAGTTGCCATTGAATTGCCAAACCTTGAGTCTTTGAGTTTCCATGAATATTTTAGAGAGGAACCACCATGCTTGCTGCTGCACTACTCTTATTAAAATCACTTTATTAAGTGGGGAATCCATCTCCCATGCTGCTTGCTTCCCCCCCAAAAATGAAACCAATGAGACAAAAATTATTCTAGGGTCCCATTGCTTGTATTGCACCCCAACAATTAAGAGTGCTCTCCAACCTACACCATTAGATAAGAGGATTCCTGGATCCCATTTTCTCGTATGCATTCTTCCAAACATCATTAGTGCCAAATATATATCATCAAAGTACATAACAACATAATGAAAATGTACATCAAGGATATGATTCATCAAAGAGTCATGAAAGTGCTTATACCTCCAAGCAAGTAGACCACCATTTTCCAAGTGCATACAAGCTTCAAGTGACCAATCAAATCTGCTCCAATGACATAGGTGAGGATCCCATGTCCTATAATGCTGCTCCAAAAGGATGTGATATGCATCAAAATATTCAGCCATGTATTCTTTCATCCAAGAAGTGAATGAAGAATCTCCACTAGAATCTGAACCAAATAATGAGTAGAAAAAACAATGAGACTTCAAATGACTCAAAGAAGTCTCACCCATACATCCATGAATGTGAGAATCATAAAGATGTAACAAAGTATGTGGCTTCCAACAAAAATGTTCTCCCATCATAAATCTATTCATCCAAGTGTTGGATGAAGTTCCTCTAACATCAAATGAACCCAGTGTTGAGCAAGAAAAACCATGAGTATTCAAGTGAATCAAATCCATATCATAGGTGCATCCATGTAGATGTGAATCATCATAAAGTGACAAATTATGCTGCTGCAAATGTGAATAAGAATGTGCTCCAACCATGTCATCATAAACGTTAAATCTAGGAGTTCCATACTCCTCATGTGGCATCATCAAAAAGAACCCTTTCACCCATACTTCATTGAGACTAATACTGCAAAACATGGAATTGTAGGATGTAGGAGAATGTACTAACTCACCCAAATGATCAAAAGGTTCAGGAGTTTCATCATGGGAAGGATCCATGTGGGTAGTATCATGCAGCTCCTTCAAAAGTGTGAACTCTTTGTCATAGTTTGGTTCCAATGTAGAGGAATCATGCTCTTCTTTAAAAATTGCATAACCTTCATCAAGAGGCAATTCAAATTCCTCTTCCACCACATCAAGTGTTTGGATCTCTTCAATTTCATCTTCAAACACATCAAGAACATTCAAATTTTCACATTTCTCATGATCCACCATGTCATGAGAATCCTCCAAACAATCTACCATTTGACAATCTGAAACATAGGAGGAAAAACAAGTATCTTGCAACTTTTCAAGAAGTTGCTCATTTTGAATTGTGAGCTTATGAATATCCTCATTATTCTTCAAGTATGCATCATGTAACAATTCATTAAGCTCAAACAAATGGTTTCTATCAAAAAGCAAAGACATGAAATTACCTTTGATGTGGCACATTGCTCTTTGAATCTTCTCCATGTCTTCAAGGAAGGATGTTTCCTCCAATGAAGTAGCTCTCCAACAAGAATTTGACACCAATGCTTGAGTGTCATGGAGAATGCTGAGGGACTCTTGGATCTTATTTTCATTCATCTTTAAGGACCCTTCAAGAAAATGAGGCTCTTGCAAATGAACCTCCTCATCTTCTTCAATTTTGCTTGGACCAACTTCATGAAGCTCAAGTGGTGATGGGGAAGTTGATCTTGGTTCTTCTTCAACTACTACAAGGTCTTCATTATCATGCTTAATGAAACTTGTACTTGTAGAAACACTTTCAAAAGTGATCTCTATGTCACCAACATAGAGGTGTGAGCACCCATCAGTAGGTACTCCTTCATAGTTTAAGCATCCATCAGTAGATGCTCTTTGGTTCATGTCTAAGCTAGAAGGTGTCTCGAAATGATCTTCCATATTTTCAATAGAATCTTCTTCATGCTCTTGTGATGTCTCTTCCTTTTGCTCCTTAAAGCAAGCTGATGCATTTTGCCCCTTGTTTTCCTTAGGATCAATATATTTGGAATCTCTTCTTGAATAAATCTCAAAAGCTCTCCTCAAGGAGGACATCATTTCATGCACACATATATGATACTCGCTCCAAGGGTTTTTACAAGAAGGGCATAAACCTTTCTTCACTAACTCCACATCTTCATTTTTGGGCCTATTTTCAAAAACATGTTCAGCATAGTACTCAAAAGACATTGCATTTTGTGCATTTTTGCTAAAAGCAAGATATTCTTGATATTTTTGATATTGTTGGGGCAAGGTTTTATATTTTGCTCTCCATCTTTGGAACTCACTCATAGAATTATCCTTGGTTGGTGTGACACACTCATATTCATCAGATTTAAGGTCATAAGAATAATCTTCATTTCTCTTGAAATTGTTAGAAGTGTTGCATGATGGCACCTCTTCCTCATACCATTCACATTCTGCTTTATATTGCTCATAAGCATCTGCATATTCCTCATAAGAATTGTACTCATAGGATTCATCATAATAGTAAGACATGGCTTCCAATTATTCTTGAATGTATGTAACTAATACACAGGTGCAAGGACCATGCTCTGATACCACTGTAATGTCCCTTATTAAGAATTTTATTAAAATTGCAATTTTCCACTTTTTTTCCCTAGTTCGACCTTTGACTAGTTTGGATCTCTAGGTCCCAAATTTGCCCCAAATGATCCCAAATATTCTGAGAAGGTATATGAATGATATTAGAACATAAATATGTGTTTCAGGGATGCCTTTGGACCTTTAAAATACTTCTGCAAATCATCTTTCAATTCTGATCAATGTAGGTAACTTTACTAGTGATTTTCCTTTGACTAGTATTGGCCTCTAGGTCTCAAATTGACTCCAAATGCCTTCAAATATTCAAGGAAGGTGTATGAATGATATTAGAACTTGAATATGATGTTTATGGATGACATATGTCCACCAAAAGACCTCCGCAAACTCTCTTAATATTCTGGACCAATTATGCAATTTTACTAGTGATTTGGGGTTCAAATCCCCCTAGGGTAAGTACTGAAAATGGCTTCCCAAATGCCTCCAAACCCACTCAAATTTATGAACAGAGGTATGTAATGTGTTAATTATTTTATTAAAGTCCCATATGCACCATTAATGGATTATTACAAATGTTCTCACCCTCTCCCATTCAACTGCAAAAATCCCCAATTCGACCCTTGGGGAAATGGCACTATTTCACCTCCCAATACAACTAAACTGAGTAAAAATGCTTCAAATGCTCAAGTACAGTACATGAAACTTGTAGAAGACATCCATGGAAGTATATTGATCACAAATATATCAGAGAATCATCCATTCATTCGAAATCATCATCAATACATTGGTTCACAACAAGGTAGTGGGGAAATGGCATTGTTCTTCCATTAAAAATGAGATTTATACATTTATACTTGGAATTTCGACCTGAAACTTTCTGGAGATGAAGAACAGAGTATTTTATTCATATTACAAAAGAAATGGGGCATTAGAAGCTCCCCCAAAGAGTACAATAGCTCACCAAAAACGCCCTCCCTCAAGGATCAAGAATATGCCATCAAAACTGGAAATGGTTGAAGGAGCGAGCTGCAATAGAAGAAACCATGAGCTTCCCTGTAGCTTAAACATACAAATAAAGACTCCATTAAAGCTCCAAATGAAAGGTCTAAATGGCCTTTCCAATTGCCAACTTGGATGGGAATCTTTCACCCTCGAAATTGGCTAAGGCAAGAAACTAGTCATCCACTAGCTCTCCCTCTTCACAAATGCAATTGCAAATTCTACAAATGATCAAAAGCCATTCTCATACTTCATTTCTACATTTTATAACCAACATTAGCCTTCTAAGGGTCGAAATCCTCTCAATAGATTCAATAGATTTTCATTTAGGAAATATTCCACATTTGCCACTTGTCTCCTAGTTCCAACCTTCCATCTTCTCCCAAATTCGATTTTGAGTCTCTTTGGCTTCTCCCACTCCCAAATTCGCCTTCTTTGAGCCTATTTTTGGGGCTGACATGTCATAGTGGTTAGATGTCAGAGGTCAGGTCTGCAATTTGTCATAGTTGTCATAGATGCTCCATCATTGGTGTCATAGGAGCTAGGGAATCTAGCCCAAGTGTCCACAAACTTCCACTTTGACTCTTTATCTTCCATGGAGGTTACCAATCCTTCCAAATTCGACCTAAGATGCTCAATGACATGTGTTATGACTTACCAACTCACCCAAGAGTGTTCACATTCCCATTAATTCGAATTTGCAAAAGAGAGATACCATGTATTATGAAAAATCAAGCTAGTGTGGGTCCCACATCCTCCATATGTCTCCAAAACCATTTGTCACTTAGGATTTCTCTTGAATTTCTTTATTCACTCTATTTATTAAATACTTGAACCCTTCTAATGTCTAAACATCATTTATTATCCGCCTTATTCCAAATCCCAAAGCTTCCACCCCAAACCTAGGAAACTAGTAATTTTTCTCCTTGGCAATTATTTGACCCTTAACATCAATTTTACAAACTCTAATGAATATGGCTAATGTGATTAGGCCATTGTGACCCAATTCCAAATTTGGGACATGACACATATTCACCAAAGATGAATATGAAGATTCATCTTGGAGTCCAAGAGATGGATTGGAAGATGAAACCAAGCATCACTCCATAGTGTATTTATATGTATATCTTCTTAATGGAAAAAAATCATGTCACGCTTATCTTCATTCTCGTTTCTAGTCCTTGCTTCTCCATCAAGATTGGGTGTCCCAACAAAAACTAAATTCCATATAAATTTTTCACTTAGCTAACGAAATAAATTAACATGTTTGTGGAAGATATGGTAAAATAAGGCACAAGAAGGCCCAATCATGTAATAGTAAGGAAGGCCTTATTAGGACTTTTTTGGTAGCTATATTCTCTTTGTTACCTAAGGGTTGATAAACTCATTATCTGAGAGTTCATTTTTTCTCCATTGAATAAACCTTACAATCACTTCTTTGTTGGATTTTTACACGTTGATACCTAAGGGTTGATAAGGTAATTATGTAAAAGTTCATGTAATATCCATTGGATGAACCTTACAATTCCATTTTTAACCTAGTATTCACATAATTAATTAATACAAGTTGAGTGGCATCATAAGGAGATATAATGAGTTTACATTATCAAGTGATAAAAATCATATCTCTCCTTATTTGGTACCATAATAAATAATTTAGCAATATATCAAAAGAAATATGACATGCAAATGAATGGCCTCCTTTGCAGATCCCAAGTTCTCATTGCTCTAGATCATAGAGAAAATTTTGAAATGATCACCCTAAATAACTCAAAAGACATGAGATGATATTCAAATTACTATAACCTTTTATTAGGTGGAATTGTGCTCGACCTTGTTAGTGTTGCAAATTATCTATTTGTATCTTTTAACCAAGGAGAGCTCATAGCAAGAATGCTAGACAATGGGATATATCATACTCCTTATCTAATGATGTGGGAACTTCAGTTAAAGGACGAGTCAGTGACTTACAACATTATGACAAACATATATCTATATTCTAGTACCATAAAAAAATAAATTAACACATTTGAGAAATACTTCATGACATAAGGCATGGGAAGGACTATTCACATTACAAAAATTTATTTTAAATCCATCATAAGTTGACTTTTAAATATATTTTTAGCTAAGCTTTGATGAGGAAAATTTAATAGGTGTTGAGTTCTCTCCTTATTATCTCCTTAGCAAAAGAAATATATTTGGACAATAGAAAATATTTTATCCATTTGTTGCATTCTAAAAGACATTCTAGAAAATTCTTTTTAATGCACCTTACATAATAAAGTATTTACCTGTAGTTAAGTATGACCTATTACACTTCATATTCTAGGGAGATAATAAGGAGAAAACACCACACCATATAAATATTCCACTTAGCTAACAAAATAGATTAATACATTTGAGGATTGTCATGTAAGACATGGGAAGGATCATTCACATTATGGTAAACTAATGTCATAACATTTGGAGGTTCAATTCTTCTCTTTCATAATTGAGATTTCATAATTTCATTAGTTGAGAGTTCACATTGTCTCCATTTGATGGACCTATAAATTCCTTATGGCAAAGAAGTATTAACCTAAGATATTGATATATTTCATTACCTAAATGGATTATAAAGAGATAAAATGAGTTAAAATTATCAACCACTAACAATTCCCCATATATAAAGAAGCATTCACCTATAGTTGATAATGTCCGATTACACTTCGATTCTAGATTGATAATAAGGACAAAACAACACACCATAGAAACATTACACTTAGCTAATAAAATAGATTAATACAATTGGGACTTATTACATAAGGCATGGGAAGGTTGATTGCCATTATAGTAAATCAAATTCATGACTTTTGGGGGTTTACTTACTATAATGTCATAACATTTGGGGTTTACTTCTTCCCTTTTATAATTTAGGATTAATTATTTCATTAGCTAAGAGTTCATGTTATCTCCATTTTATCTCCATTTGATGGACCTAGCAATGCCTTATTGTAAGGAAGTATTAATCTAAATATATTTTATTATCTAAATGGGTTATAAAGAAATAAGTTAAGTTAAAATTATCAACCACTAATGACCTTATCTTTCCTCATTATATATTGAATGAAAAAATTTCAAAAAGGGATAATCTAGCATGTGACAATATTAAGATAATCATCTCTATATATTCCACTTAGATAATGAAATATATTAAGACATTTAAGAAACAATTACATAAGGAATCCAAAGGTTCATTAATGTTATAATGATGAATTGTAAGACCCACACTAGGTTGACATTAGATTGAGACCTCTTCATTAGATAAGAGTTTATATGGATCAATTGTTAGATATTGAATTTGATATTGGATGTTAAGTAAACTCACTAGTATATTCCAAGGGAAAACCAATAACAAAAAAAAAACTTTGGTGCAAATAATTTCAAGAATTAAATTCAAACAATAACTCTTTATGCCACATGTAATGCATTTGATGATGTTGATTTAGGCATTTTCCAATTTCCCAAACCTTAACACCTTCCTCCGAGACCTTCAAACTTACCCCTAGGAATTTCCTACCAACATTCATGCTTGAAAATATCATAAGCTTGATATAGAACTTACCACATTATAAGGCATTTCTATAACTAGCAATGACAACTAACTCAATCCATAAAGTTTATTAGTACACTTCAAATCACCAAACGTAAATACAAAAAATAAATGGATCAACCAACCTTTACTACTCACTAATAGAAACATGTAAACTACATGGAAATAATCTAGAATTCGACAACATAACATTAAGCACATAAATTTATGCTTAATCTTGCAACATAATAATAGCATCCCACTAAATCCCCACAAATCAAGATGCACTAAATGCTTATATAGAAAAACAATGAATTTTCATTTTCCTTTTACAAATAGAGGCACATGGGGACTAATAATAATCTCTCAATAGCTTATTTTCCTTTGATTTTCCTCAAGCTCACACATGGTGATTTACCATCCTAAATGTGCATAAGTGGCTATCCTAGTTATGTTGGCAAAGCTAAGACTAGCACTTATATTCAAAATCACACATAACACATATCAACATCATGTACCTACCTATACACCTTGTACTAGTGAGTGATTCTATCTATGTTGATCTCACAAGGAAGGTTAGTGGCTTGTAGTGGTGTATATATACTAACAATAGTATTAAAATTATACATAGCATTTAAGGAAATTTCTAATCATATCATAATTATAATAACCAAAACGTAATCCTCATTAGATCATCCATTAGTATCATAAATGTAATCATATAAGAAAATATCCATAGCATAAAACATCAAGGAAGAGTCACATACACACACACATTATATAATCATACATAAGAGAGTAAGTGGGACAACAACAACGAGCTCTTGTATTAACAGTAACAAAATAGAGTACAATATCAGTGCAGAGATATATTCTGTTGTCGACTCTACAACCTATTTATATTGATTATAAATAGTTATTCAGCTACAACTACCTAGTTGATTTACTAACTGAAAAACATCTTTGGGCCAACCATAGTCGGTGGAGGACCTAGTCGTCCATTCGACTAGGATCCTCCAACATCTCCCCCACCAACAAAATGATTCTCTGCCACGAAGAGATCAAGAGAATAACTAAAGAAATAGGCCAACATTGGTAATCATTGTTGCTTATGGTTGTGAACTAGTGAAGGCACTTGCTGGATATGGAGTAATGCAGGCTTCTACAATGGTCGGGGCTAAGGAAGTAAGCCATTGTTTGAAGTCTTCCCAAGTGTGAGAAGTTGTCTGCATGTCTACACTTAGTGCAGTAAGGTCAAAGAATAGACAGATATTTAGTATTGTGATATCTTGTCCCACGAGTAAGTATTTGTTGGAGGATCCTAGTCGACGAGTTGAATAGGTCCTCCGTCGACTATGGTCGGCCCAAATTCATTGGTCAGTTAGTTGACCAACCGATAGTTGTAACTGAATAACTATATTTAACTTGTATAAATAGGTTGTAGAGTCGACATCAGAAGATATCTCTGCATTGATATTGTACTCTGCTTTGGTTCCATTAATATAAAGCTTGTTGTTGATGTCCCATTTACTCTCTTATATGGTTGTATGATGTGTGTGTACATGTGACTCTTCTCTATATTAGTATAATGTACTACTGGTAACCGATGCAATCCCCTAGACTACAACATCGGTTATGTTGTTGGTAGTACACATCCTTAAGAAATGAGAAAGAAGCACAAATGCTAACAGAGCAAGAAATTTGAGAGTGGTGGGACAAGAAAATAGCGAACTATATCCAGAATTATGCACGATAAAACAAGCTGACGTTGGCACAAGAAAGGAAAATGTTCTTCACCAAACCCCATGAGAAATTTTTAGAGTATGTTCCTAGCAAAATAAAGAAATTCCTGATAATTGTTCATGACCATATTGGACGCCCTTAGTGAAAATTTGCAGATGCGAAATATCCTTAACGGTGGAAGAACAAATTTTTTCGAATGGTTCAAGAAAATATGTGAAGACTATATTGTGAAGAACAAGCCATTGAGGACAGAGTACCCACTGATAAAATCTAACGCAATTTTTACACTAATATCCATGAGAGTTTCTTATGTTCTGTCCCCAACCTACTCTATAATTTTTTTATCGAGAACGGAACTGGACACATCATCGAACCCTGACCATGCTTATAAGAGAATGCAACGATGAATTGGAAGAAGAAGAAAAAAGAGTGGGAACGGTTCGTGAACGAACAACAGTGGGAATAGTTTTTGAACAAATGACGACCATTGCTGACCTTGCATCTCTCGATCAATAATATTCGGGTCAACAATGGGGGGGGTCGTTGAAGATGTGTTATGAGTAAAGAAGTTGGAGGTTAGTTGACGGAAGAATGAAGGCCTGTAAGAAGTTGATTCCGCTCCGACGAAATAAATTTTTAGTTTTCCATAAGCAAACAACATATAGAGAAAGATTAGAAAGAGAAAAAAGATATAGACAACGCGAGCAATTGAGGGATATTTCCATCCCATTACATCATAAGAGAGGCTTGAAGAAGTCAGAAGAGATGCCCGAGCATCCAAAAGTCCTACCTGAATTGAGGGAAAGTCGACCAGCTGAAGAAGAAGGTGAGGCCCCGACATCTGAAGATCGGGAAAACAAAATGGTTTTGACCACTTAGAAAATGTGCATCACAATTCCAGATGCCACAAATAACATTAGTTATGTCCCCATGATCATGACAACTGGACCAACTATTAGATAGATCATCGAGTGAGACATGATATTACGACCAGGAGACACTAGAATTTGGAACCGACTAGACCAATGTGGTAGAATTGTATACAGGTTGATGATCCAACGACCAAAGCGAGGTAATTGGATTACCTTTACTGCTGAGTTTGGGAGACATTCTTTCAATTTATTTTACTCGGAACACATCGAAGTACCCCCCCTGGAAACAACATTGTTGATTGAACCTGTTACCTCTTCAGAGTCCCAAATAGATAAAGAAGACTCTATAGAGGAGATATGTTTGTCTTGGCAGCAGTTGCATTCATCAGAATTCACCAATATCCAGTTAATAGTAAGTTCTTTCAATAATCAGTCAGTCAATCTAAAATCTCATAGAAGTATCAATATGGTTGTACATATCCCAGTCAATAATCCTATTTTTGAAGGAGATGGATATACTAAAAATAATTGGTTTGTGTGTGAGGCCCTATGGAAATCTAATCTAATTGATGATGAAAATCAGCAAATTGCACAGTTTGTAGGAGGACTCAGAAATCGTGCACTCACGTGGTACATGAAGTTTTTGGAAGAAGGCCCAAAAACAAAGAAGTAGATCAAAGACATTTTTCTAGACCACTTCAAGGTCGACGATTCAAATCATTTGGCAAGACACCACTTGAAGAAGATCAAACAAAGAGTGGGATAATCTGTCTGAGAATATGATCAACAGTTTCACGATCTCCTAAGCCAAATGCCTGCCAAAATTGCCCCAGTTGTAGTCATTAATTTTTTTGTCGACGATCTAGCTGAAAGAATCAGAACTCCGGTGTTGATGCATGATTACATAGCCTATGAATATTCACTGGAGAAAGCATTGAGAATTGAATCAAATTCAAATCATTCAAGTTGCACCATCGACTGAGAACTGCAATATAGAATTGAGAGGATGGAGAAATTGATGCAGCATTTGACTCTCTGACACAATGATCTATGGTACACAAAATTATCTAATGAAGGGCACACAAATGACACTTGTCCTTATGATGATAGGAGAACCTATCAGAATAATTATAACGTTCAACAAAGAGAAATGAGAATAATAGAAGAATGATTGAATATATTTCCTGAAGAAAGGAAGCCATAAAATATCCAAACAATGCAAATGACATATTTCTATGATATATGTGAAATATTTGAGCCCCATACGACGGTGGACTTCCCATACAATGCTGATAATGTCAAGCCAAAATGGTGTGGAATTTGTCAGATGACACAGAACTCGACTGCAGAATGCATAAAGAATCTAAAAGCTAAAGAAAATCACCACACCATCTATCAGATGTAGACAGTCGATCAACGAGTATGAGATAATCGCAATACCGAGCATCGCAATTATGGAAATAATCGACGAGGAGGATACAATGGTCAAGTCAGAAACTACAATAATCGGGCGTACCGACCACCGAGACGGACTCGACCATGCTTCTATGTATGTTTCAGTGAAGAATATTTAATTCTCGATTGTCCATGGAAGGACAGGACCGACTTAAAATTGTGTACAAAGTGTGGAGTCAGGGAGCACAATATTGAAGAGTGCCCCATCATGTTAGATGCTCTACCTAAAATAAAAATTGTTAATATTTTTATTGTGTGTCTCTAAAAATGAAGCGTGTTGTTGAATACTGTAACTTCTAAGAATATTATATTTGTATATTATTTATTCCGGAGATGTTCCATACCTCTGATGTGATTATACTATGAATCCGGAGATGTTTATTCCTCCGAATTGGTTGTGGTAACTAGGGTTATTAGACCCACCATGTAGGGGTCGGCCTAGTCAGTTATAATAGGTTATTTAACCTAATGGTTAAATACGAGCCTACATGTACTTGTGTAAAATACATGTCAGTGTAGTGTATAAATAGAGGAGGTATGTTCCTCATTTGATACACTCACACACTTGAGAGAGGCACACTTGTGGAGGAGAGGTCTTCTATGGTGGAGGAGGAGATCATGTATTTGGTTTTCATCTTTGTATATTGTTGGTCATCTATATTGAGGAAGCTTTACTGGGTTTTCTACCCCATGAGGGTTTCCCAGGATAAATTTGTGTCTCTTGTGTTTATGCTGTGCTTGTTGTTTCTTCAGTGATCCTGTATATGCTATTATTGTGAAATGGAATGTAATGCTGCTATTTTCTGTCTTAGCATATTAAATTTTAACATGGTATCAGAGCTAACCTGAAGGAAGGAAAGGTATGGCACTTACGACACTTGCTTCACTTACGACAATTTGAAGGTTAGGGTTTTACATAGCAAAAACCAGTCATCGTGGAACTTTCGTTATAAATACATTTTGGCGAAGGTTCAGGATATGAAACCTTTAAAGGTCGTAGATAAAATCTCCAGGTATCTTGTGTCCAAAGGGAACCCTCTGATTCGTTGTACTTTGTAAGTTATGATCAGTACAAGTTAGGGTTTCTGCCTCTTCCAGATCTTAGTCAAAATCAGGTGACCTAGGAAAAAAGGTCATAACTTGGGATAGGAAGCTCCAAATGAAATTTCGTAAAAAGTGATAGGTAGTACACAGACTGTACTATCTCAGGAAACTTGTTCAGAGGCCGAAGCTGAACCAGTGACACGTGGCACACCGTACAAGTTCGCTCTCTTGTTGTATCCCATAAACAGGTCATGTTGCGACATTTGGCATAAATCTTTCTCAGAGAGTCCAATTGAGGTCAGACCTATCAGGATGGAAAGAAAACAGGGCGAGCTATCTCAGGAAAAGTTTTTAGAGGCCGAAGTTCAAACAGTGACACGTGCCACATCGTACAAGTTCGCTCTCCTGTATTATCCCAAAAAAGGTCACGTTGCGACATTTGGCATAACTCTCTCTCAGAAAATCCAATTGAGGTCAGACCTGTCAGGATGGAAAGATGACAGGTCCAGCTACTGTAGAAAAAGTTTTCAGACCCTGTGGAGGAAAAATTTTGGAGTTATAGCAGAAACAATCAGGTACATATTTCTGTCAAAACGGAATTATTTTTGGAGCACCTTTATTCATGGCTTCCGGAATTTAGGGTTTCAGAGAAAGTTAGAATTTTTGGAATCGGAATCCACGGCTGAATGCTACTCAGGAAAATCGAAATTTAGAGACCAAGATCAAATTTTTTGGTTGGGTAGAAGACCGGGCTTGATTAAACCCTAGCTCGGGATTTTGATCGGAAAGATGGAAAATTAGGGCTTCAACAAAAGTTGGAATTTTTGAAGTCTGTAACCACGGCTGGAAGCTCCTCAGAAAAATAAGAGTTTAGAGCCTTGGATCAAACCTTTTGATTGAGCAGAAGGGTGGGATTCATCAAACCCTATTTCGGGATCCTGTCTAGAAGATCCAGAAGTTTCAAAGGCAATTTTGAGGGGTCAAATTTTGGAATTGAAGTATGCTAGTTTGATCAGCTCAGCAAGACACATCCTTCCATTCATTCGGAAGTATGAAAGTCAAAGATTGAATTTTTAGGGTTTCTCTAGCAAACCCTAATCAAGCTCCATATCAAGTTTCAGGGGGAGTTGAGGCTAAGGCCTTACATAAGAAGACTACAAGAAGTCTCGACAGGTATGACTTAAGGAGGTTCAGGTATGTCTTGAAATCTTATTCTTGATTAAGTTCATGATGTGTTTGTCTTCATATTATTTATTAGTACAATCTTGATTAATATTAGAATTGTCTTATCACCCTAGTAACAGTATGAATGCATGAAGACATTCATTGATTAGGGCTATATGATTGTACTAATACATTATGGTGTTGTGTGAGGTTGATGTTGTCTGCTAACAAGATACAGGTACATAAAGTTCCATGACCATGACAACATGAAGACAAAGACTCACAAGGTATGTATGACTTTGTTATATTATGTTTAACCTATGAGACATGCAGGTTATAGCTCAGGATCTCTAAATCATTGAAGAGATTGTTTAGGTATGTTGTACATAACTAAGCAGGTATACTAATCCAGGTATGTTTTCCTATGTCATGTTAGAATCTTACCTTGTGTTAGGATCCCTTATGTAAGTATACTTGGTATGATTGGTTAGTAATCAAGGGTTTATGCATATTATGTCTCTTATCTTGGTTGATGATTTAACTAACTAGATCAAACAAGAATATGCATGAGTAAAAGAAGACTTCCTTGAAACCCTGAATACTAATGATCATGACTGTACATATTCAAGATTATTTAGAATTAGAATGTTTTGATAATATTGAGAATATACTAATGAATGTATGTTTGTGTATGAGATCATGAGGATGACACTAGTGTACACTTGAGCATGCACAGTGGTACAGAATGAATAGAAGTTCAGGAAACATACAGAAGATCAAGCAGGAGGCAACCACACAAACATAAAAGATAAGTATTTGAGTTGTTATTAGAAATAGTAAATGATATTGCTTGTATGCATATTTGTATTCCTAGAATATATCATGCTGAGTGTAAACATTCATAAAGCATTGAACAGTATACTACTAATATGCATATGATTGGTAAGTTGGACAAACATTCCATTGTTGCTTGTCTAGAATGAAACCTCTTTGCTGACATGCTGAGAGCTGTGCACACTCTCGATAGTATGTTCTGGTAAAGATGGAAAGCATCTAGATAGCTACTGTATGCATACAGGATATGGGAAAGTGTTGTGCCAAAGTATTGGTCAAAATAGTTGCATAACTACGTAAATGATATCTATATGCATAATAGGTTATCATGTCAATAAGATTTGATGATTATGAAGTATTACTAATCATGTACTTAATTTTGATTTGTAGGAAGAGAATCATGATGAGATGTTTTGCTCCAAGGGACTAGATAAGACCATTCTCTTAATGATGTAATTAAAGAAAAAGTGTGAATCAAGTTCTGTATGGGTACCCAGGATCGGTAGTCAATTGATGAGCTTAATGATCATCATGGGTGATGTGGATCTCAACCTTTGCTACAAGGTTGAATATGGTTTCTATACACATATGACATGTATGCAAGAAGGAACTCACCACAGAGTTCGAATGGTTTTGAGGCTCATATTAGTAGACCCATCTGACGAGAGATGGCACAGATAGATATGTAGAAGATCACTCAATGCAGAGTGTGAATAATGGAAAATTGACAGCTTCATGACAAAGCTCGGGCTTTACCAGAAGTAAATTTGTTCCTAACCTTTACCTTAAGGTTGTGGATGATGAACCTATCATACCATTATTGTATGACGATGATCTCTTTCTGACAAGGAATGAGAAACAGGTCATGAAAATGGCTGCAGAAATGAAAATGAAAGATCTCAGATTAATGCACTACTTCTTAGTTCTAGAAGTATGGCAAGATCCAACAAAGGAATCTTTTAAATCAAGGTAAGTTTGTTGTGAAGTTTCTAAAAAGATTTGATATGTTGGAGTATAAATCCATGGCCACTCCCATGGACTCCAACTTGAAGTTATTAGTTAATGACTCATCATATTAAGTGGACCTAACCCTATATAGACAAATCATTGGGTCATTGATGTATTTAACAAATACTAGGCCAGATATATGCTTTGTTGTAAATACCCTAAGTCAGTATCTAGTAGAACCTAGAAAGGTTCACTTAATAGCTACAAATCATATAGTGAGGTACCTAAAAGGTACATTAGATTTTTGGTCTGTATTATCTTGGAGGTCATGAACTCCGTTTACATGGTTACTCAGATTCTGATTGGGCAGGAAGTGTCTCAGACAGAAAGAGTACATCAGGTGGATGTTATAGTCCTGAATCTGCCATGATCTCATGGTTCAGCAAGAAACAATCTAGTGTGGCTCTCAGTACTGCTAAAGCAGAATATATGGTTGTCTGCTCTGCCAGCTGTGAAGCAGTATGGCTTCAGAAGCTTTTATATGGAGTGTTTGACTTAGAAATGGATCCCACTGTGATTATGTGTGACAATCAAAGCTGCATTAAGATGACTGAAAATCCTGTGTTCCACGATAAGTCAAAACACATAGAGATCCGATACTTCTATATACGAGATATGGTGCAAAGAGGAGTTATCAAGCTCGAATATATAAGCACTGAGGATCAGATTGCTGATATCTTGACTAAACCTCTGTCTCGAGTGAAGTTTGAATACTTTCGAGACAAGCTTGGTATAGTTCAAAAGAACTCTCCTCGAAAGGGGGAGTAGCATAGTATTTGATAACAAGTCTGCCTCATCAATGATGAGGTTACCTATTCACTACACTTAGTTACCTATAATTATTTAGATTTAGGACTCTTATATTTTTACTTTTGATGATAGATGTATTAGTGAGAATACATGCTTTTGATGATAGATGTATTAGTGATATACATGTTTTGATGATGATATACATGTTTTGATGTACATGTCTCGATGATGAGGATACATGTTTTGATATACATGTTTTGATGATGATATACATGTTTTGATATACATGTTTTGATGATGATATACATGTTTTGATGATGAGGTTACATGATGCCTTGATGTATTGATACGTGTTTGTACTTGTATGGATGAAGATACTTGTACCCATAGTGATGTGGGGATTGGATCATCCCTGGACTTCAGTCCTAAAGAGAGCCATAGACGTATGTCTTCGAGAATGAAGTCCTTGGTGGACTTGAGGGGATTGGATCATCACTGGACTTCAGTCCTAAAGAGAGCCGTAGACGTATGTCTTCGAGAATGAAGTCCTTGGTGGAATTGAGGGGATTGGATCATCCCTGGACTTCAGTCCTAAAGAGAGCCGTAGACGTATGTCTTCGAGAATGAAGTCCTTGGTGGACTTGAGGGGATTGGATCATCCCTAGACTTCAGTCCTAAAGAGAGCCGTAGACGTATGTCTTCGAGAATGAAGTCCTTGGTGGACTTGAGGGGATTGGATCATCCCTGGACTTCAGTCCTAAAGAGAGCCGTAGACATATGTCTTCGAGAATGAAGTCCTTGGTGGACTTGAGGGGATTGGATCATCCCTGGACTTCAGTCCTAAAGAGAGCCGTAAACGTATTTCTTCGAGAATGAAGTCCTTGGTGGACTTGAGGGGATTGGATCATCCCTGGACTTTAGTCCTAAAGAGAGCCGTAGACATGATGTCCCCGAGAACAAAATCCTGAATGAATAGGTAAGGGGATTGGATCGTCCTCGGACTATTAGTCCTTTGAATTGAGCCGTAGACATGATGTCTCCGAGAACTAAATCCTGAATGAACAGGTAAGGGGATTGGATCGTCCTCGGACTATGGTCCTTTGAACTGAGCCGTAGACATGAGGTCTCCGAGAATTCAATGATAGGACTGGATCGTCCCTGGACTTCGGTTCAAAAGGTACATGATAGGACTGGATCTTCCCTGGACTTCGGTTCAAAAGGTACATGATAGGACTGGATCGTCCCTGGACCTCGGTTCAAAAGGTACATGATAGGACTAGATCGTCCCTGGACCTCGGTTCAAAATGTACGTGACAAATCCTAGAATTGTTCTAGGTTACATCCAGCATGAAACAGGGCTGGCTCTGTAGATGTGATACATCCAGCATGAAACAGGGCTGGCTCTGTAGATGTGATACATCCAACATGAAACAGGGTTGGCTCTGTAGATGTGATACATCCAGCATGAAACAGGGCTGGCTCTGTAGATGTGATACATCCAGCATGAAACAGGGATGGCTCTGTAGATGTGATACATCCAGCATGAAACAGGGCTGGCTCTGTAGACGTGACACATCCAGTATGAAAGAGGACTGGCTCTGTGGCGGTAAATCCTAGATCTGATCTAGGTCACATCCAGTATGAAAAAGGACTGGCACTGTGGTTGGGATTAGATCATCCCTAGACACGAGACTTGTCTTAAAGAGATAAGGATTGATCATCCTGGAACTTGATCTGGATTGTATCATCCATGGACCTATGTCCTAAAGAGAGAAGGATTGATCTTCCTGTAATATGATCGTGTGATGACGATGCTGATGATCGATGCTGATGATCGTGTGATGACGATGTTGATGACGATGTTGTTGATCGTATGATGATGATGTTGATATTCGTATGATGACGATGTTGATGATCGTGTGATGACGATGCTGATGATCGTGTGATGACGATGTTGACGATCGTGAGGATTCAGATATTGATGTTGTTGTAGCTATTTGAGTACTACAGAAGATAAAGACTCAGTACTAAAGATGTTGATGTTCCAGTATTGAAGATGTTCCAGTAACTGGTTGAGTTACTGATGATGTTGAGAAAGCTTCCAATGATTTATAGATTTATCATGTATGATGTATGAGTCGTCGCTCCTGCGGATGTTGTTATAATATCCTTCTCGTTAAGGGGGAGTGTTGAATACTGTAACTTCTAAGAATATTATATTTGTATATTATTTATTCCGAAGATGTTCCATACCTCCGATGTGATTATACTATGAATCCGGAGATGTTTATTCCTCCGAATTGGTTGTGGTAACTAGGGTTATTAGACCCACCATGTGGGGTTCGGCCCAGTCAGTTATAATAGGGTATTTAACCTAATGGTTAAATACGAGCCTACATGTACTTGTGTAAAATACATGTCAGTGTAGTGTATAAATAGAGGAGGTATGTTCCTCATTTGATACACTCACACACTTGAGAGAGGCGCACTTGTGGAGGAGAGGTCTTCTATGGTGGAGGAGGAGATCATGTATTTGGTTTGCATCTTTGTATATTGTTGGTCATCTATATTGAGGAAGCTTTACTGGGTTTTCTACCCCATGAGGGTTTCCTAGGATAAATTTGTGTCTCTTGTGTTTATGCTGTGCTTGTTGTTTTTTCAGTGATCCTGTATATGCTATTATTGTGAAATGGAATGTAATGCTGCTATTTTCTGTCTTGGCATATTAAATTTTAACACATGTAGCATTAAAAATATGCATGTAATTACACGACAGGGAACAAAGACTAGGGGGGATAACCCTCATGTCACTCGACTACACAATACATAGGAAGATTATCCTAACCCATCAAAGCAAAAATATATACTAAAAAATGCCTCAAAAATATTCTCACAAATAGCATCCGATGAAAGTAAGGAAGAAAACAAAAGTAAAATACGTAATGATTTAATTCATCTATTAAAAAAAAAAATTGTGACAAAGTTAATGGAATTAATGCATTTTATCATAAATAATGGCCACAATGACAAAATTAGCAAAATGCTATGCAGTCTGAACCACAAAGAAAAATCTGATATGGATCCTCTTGTTGACCTGGAAGTTGACAGATTTTGAATTTCACAAGTCATCCTCAACTTTGGATCACAAGCAAACATCATGATCAGATCAACTTGGGAAAGCAATGGTCGACCATTACTGGAAGAATCAAGGATATATCTCAAATTAGATGACCAAGGACTGATTGAACCCATTTTCGTATGATGAAATGTCAAAACCTCAATCATGGGAATTAGCACCCATATCGACTTCGAAATCATTGATCCAAGAGAAGGGCCCAAATCTTTTCCAGCATTAGTCAGACGACCATGGGGACGAAAAATGAAAGCTTCCATTTCATTGAAGAAAGAACGGATTAAGCTTAAAGGAGATGGGAAAAAATTAATTGTACCTATCATCCCATCTAAAGGAAAACCCTAGGCAAAACCTGATGATCATGATGAAGACATCCGTCGTTTGTATCAAATAGTCCACAAAGATGAACATTTTTTCAAACCCAATAATCATGGAGAAATACGATTGGGGACTCCCTTGTCTATTGGGTATAACTCTGACTCATAATTATATGATTGGAAAATTGAAAACTATGAAGCACAAGCTCGTGAATGCTGGTATGTTGAAGTCATACCTAGAAAAACAACACAGCAATGTTTTACTGTATTTGTCGTTCCAAAAATATTTGAAAAGAAAATCAGAGAATATTTGACTATGATTCCAACAAAGAAGGAACCGACGTGTATTCCACCACTATGATATAAGGAACAAGAATCACCAACTGTCCATATTGAGCAAGTATTTAAAAATGTCGGCGACCAAGGTCGACTCTAGAATTTGGTTGAAACATTCACTAGTCAAGCAACAAGATGGTGGTATACACATCAATATCGTCTACAAACTTGGACCATTGCTTCTACAAATTTTATTGAATGGTTTGTAGGGAAAACGATTACATCACAAATTATAATACCTAAATTCACGCAAGGTCAATACACAGTCCGACATATCAATCTATGCGAAAGTGAATGGAAATGAGCTTGATACCAAGATGAAAGAATATACCCTCATCTTTTTCCAAATACGCTCAAATATCTACCCAACAAATGGTATAAGATGGAAGAACCTCGAGGAGACACATTCACCTGGCTAGAACTTAAAGAAAACTTCATCAAAGATTTTTCTTTCATCCCAAAAGAAGAAAATATACGAGGAGCAGTCAACCAAATGAAAAAATTCATCCAACCGACGGACAAGAATACTACATTGAATATGATAGATTGACCTCAGTCGACCTGCAATAATATTACAACAAGAGAAATACATCGATCGACATGACTTGAGCTTGAAAATGATAAAATGCTAGGCAATAGTTTTCAATGGAAAATACAACATCCTCAAGTTCAAAAGCTTGTAAAGACATTGATGAACATTAGTACATAAGGGAAATAAAAGTCGAAACGATTGACTGCAAGTGACTTCCCCCGAGAGTTTACATAATTTAAAGAAGGGGAGCAAAATATTAATGAAAAAAGAGCACCAGAATGGATGGACACAAAAATCAAACTAAAACAAGTTGACATATCAAATGACGATTGACCAAAGTTAGCAAAAATCAAAGATTATTGGTCTAATCGGAAAATAACCGACATTACCAACCTACTGAAAGAATACCAAGATGTGTTCATACAAGACTACAACTATTTAAAAGGACTTGTCCAAGAAATGGGGGAGATGAAGATTAACATAAATCCATATGCCAAACCGGTCAAGTAACGACAATATAAGTTGGCACACAAATATAAGTACATAGTCAAAAAGGAGATTGAGATTATGCTCGTTGTGGGAATTATTTAACCAGTTGATCAATCTAAATGGGATAGTCCTATGCTCATCCAGCCAAAGAAGCACGACCCTACAAAACTACGAATATGTGTCGACTTCAGAGGTTTGAATAAATTCATGTTAACCGATCCATTCCCCACACCATTTTCCGACGAAATTATTAATGAAGTCGCAAGACACGGATGCTATTCTTTTACTGACATATTTTTTGGCTATAATCAAGTGCCTATTTCAAAAGAAGACCTACACAAAACAACATTTTTCTATGAATTTGGATCCTTCGCCTATAAGTTTATGCCATTTGGACTAAAGAATGCACCAACGATATTCTCCAGAATAGTGGTAAAAGCATTTCAAGAATATATATAACTATGGCAATTTACTTTGACGACTGGACAATATATTCACTCTTAAAATACCATATCCAGTATCTCCTACTGATGCTAGAACGTTGTTGTCAGATCCAATTATCATTAAGCATTAAAAAGTGCATCTTTGATACTCCCATTGGAATCTTACTTGGACATATTGTATGTAAAGAAGGGATTAAAGTCGAGTATGCAAAGATTAAAGTCATTCTCGACTTGAAATCTCCTATGAATCCAAAGAAAGTTCACATACTTCTTGGTCACACAGGTTATTACCAAAAATTCATCAGGCATTACTCTGATATGACATATTCGTTGGAGGAATTACTCAGAGAAAATCAAGACTTCAGATGGTCGGAAGAATGTGTAGATTCGTTTGACTGACTTAAAATAAAACTCATCGAGGCACCAATATTAAGGTTATCAAACTGATCAATTCAATTCCATGTTCATATCGGCGCATCGGGCATTGCAGTTGGCACAATTCTTACCCAACCAACAGAAAACGAAATGTACCACCCGAATGCATATGCTAGTCGGAAACTAAACAAGGCTGAGAGAAACTATTCTACGACAGAACGAAAATATCTCGGCATGGTATTTTAACTTCAAATATTCTAGCATTACCTTCTAGTTAATCCATTTAAATTTTATACATACCATTAAGCACTCAAGTATCTAGTCAAAAAAACCCCGCACCATGGTCGGCTATGTAGATGGTTACTCTTTTTTTAGGAGTTTGAGTTTGAAATAATTGTCCAACCGGGGAAAAATAATGTCAGACCTGACCACCATTCACGGGTTGAAACAGGAGAATATCTTGATGGTATCGACAACGAATTACCTAATTCCCATCTATTTCATGTTGAAGTCGTCCCAATAGAATTGCAGGATATAACATAATTCCTTGAACAAGGTCAAGCCCCTACAAGAATGACGGAAAAGAAACGAATAATACTTGTGATCAAAGTTGCACCTTATACTTTAATAAATGATTTTTTATATAAAACTGGAACCGGCGATGTACTAATACGATGCATACTTGAGCATGAGCTCCAACATATTATTAATGAAGCTCATGTCGACACGATTACATGAAAATTCCTTCAGTCTGGCTTATGGTGTCCCACATTGCATAAAGATTGCAGAAATCAAGTAAATGAATGTGACAAATGCCAAAGACTAGGCTAATTGCTACCAAAGAATGAAATGCCATTGATACCTAACAGTCCTAGTCTAACATTTGAAATTTGGGCAATCAACTCCATTGGACCATTTCCAGTTCCTGGCTGACGAATGGGAGCTAGATACATCATCACCAAAGTCGAATATGTTACTAAATGGATGGAAACTGAAGTTCTTGAAACATGTTCCAGTGAAGTAGCTACAAAATTCATATATGAGAATATCATCATGAGGTTTGGTTGCCCCCTTACTTTTATTAGCGATATAGGGACACACTTTATTAAGAAGACGATATCAGTACTACTAAAGGAATTTATGATTGATCACGAGAAGAGTTCTCTGTATCATCCACAGTCGAATGGAGTGATCGAAGCATTTAACAAGACATGAACTAAAGGTTTAAAGAAGCTCTATCGTACTAATAAAAATGATCAGGGTGATATGATACCAACTATTTTATGGGAATATATGATAGCATATAAACGATCGACCGGCCAGACACCATTCAAATTGGTCTATGAGAAAGAAGCAGTCATTCTTCTACACATTAAGAAACAGGCACCACTTATTGCAGGTATACTTCACTTGGATATTATTAAAGCGACAGAAAATAGACAATTCAAACTATCCAAGTTAGAAGAATATTGTCGGATCGCCATCTGTTAACACCTAAAATGTGCTCACTAGCTCATTCCCTTATTCACATGACCCATTTGTCCACTTTTCCACCATTTGAGCCTCTAAAGCCACCAAAAGGTCACCAAAAGACCTTAATACACCCCTTTTTTCCACTCAAAATGAGTATTTTTCCTAAAAAAGCATAAAAAAACCCGCAAAAAGGGTCCAAAATTCCCAAAAATATTAAAAAGGGAATAAAAATATTCAAAATATTCAAAAAAGGAAAAAGGAGGGAAAGGTACCTAAACCATGTTGGTCAATACCATTGGTTTCCACAAAACCATAATGGTATTCCCCACCACCAAAAACTATAAAAAGGTGGTAGGGGCTCCTCACTTATCATCCATCCATCATCCTATCCTCATGCTGCCAAAATCTCCCATGAGTTTTTGGCCATTGTAGCTACCTTGGAGAAAGGACCCTTTGGAATTTGGAGCTGCTCACCCTTGGAGCTACTCAACAACCTTCACCATTTGGAGGTATTATTATTGCAAGCACTTGCTTGCCCCCATTTTCAATACAAATTTATTTTCTCTATTTCTTGTTCTTGTTTTCAATTCAAATGCACATGCTAGTTTAGTTTTAGTTTTAGATTTACAATTGCTTTTTGCTTTAATATTGAAACTGCTGCTACTAGTTAGTAGGTTCCCATTGCACTAAGATTGGTTGCAAAACCAAGCCAACAGTTTTTGGCGACTCCGCTGCTTTCGAATTTTTAGATCTCACTTTTGCTTTAGATCTTAGTTTTTGTTAGTATTAGTCAGTTTAATTCATAGATCTGCCACCCTATACAGCAGATCCATTGCTGTTCTAGATCTTGGCCCTTTTTATTGCCATTAACAGCCTGAAATTCCCATTTTTGGGTTCATTTTTCGGCGTCCATTTTCATCTTTCGCCTCGCGGTTTTTTGCCCGACAGTCGCGTGGCTCATCGCGACCTCGCGGCCTTTTTCCGCGGTGCGCGCCGCGGCTTTGAGGCCTTTTTCCGCGCTGCACATCGCGGCTTCGCGGCCTTTTTCTGCGCTGCACATCGTGACTTTTAGCCCGAAAGCCGCGATGCGCATCGCAACTTTTAGCCTGAAACCAGCGATGTGATTTTCTAACAGCGCGGCTCAACTTTCAAATGACCATATCTCCCTCTCCCAAACTCCGTTTGAAACAATTTGTTTTTTCAAATTGGGTGTTTTCGATCAAGGAATCCAAATATCTTATTAGATTTAAGAAATTTTTCATAGAAATTTATCTAATCTTTTATTTTAGTGTTATTTATCACTTCAGTTCACCCATTTTGGCCCATATTTTCCAGTATTAAAATTCCTGCATTTTTTACAGCCATAGAAATCTTTTACTATTTAGAATGCTCCTTTAAAAAGTCTTTTTAAAAATTTTTAGAAATTGAAAGAAGGATTTATTTGCATTTTATCTAGATAAAAATTTTACTGTTTACTTCCTTGATATTTTGCCCATAGCAAATTTTAAAAAAAATCCATTTATTTCTTGAAGAATTCATATTATTTGCTTTCCTATTTCAAAGATCCTTTGTTTTTTTAATAGTTTTTGCAAAGCATTTAATTTTAGTTTAAAATAACACACGTGCACCCACTCAAACACATAATTTAAACTGCGCCTTAAAATTTACCCTAACTTCAACCAACTTTTAACCCCACTTGGGGAGCACTTAAAATAACTTTGTAGCTAGGTAGTATTGAGGGGATAGGTGTTTCAATAACACCCCTCATTTATTACATTTGAGACATAGCTGTTGTCCTTTAGGGAACCAAAATCTCCTAGTATTTTTTGGCACGGTCACAACTAGTTTATCAGAAGGCCTCTCCCCTAGGAGGGTTGAAGTCGCGAGGATGGTTCTGGAAGCCTGAGTGGAATACCGAAATCCATTCAGTAACCGAAGGCTACCATTCGCAGTTCTCGGGATATACCTGTATGGGGGTATTGCGGTAAAAGGACCAAACGACAGATTTACTTTTTCTGAACGTGTCATGAACGGAGTATCCTAGTTTCCATTCTTTAGGATTGACTACCCGGTGTCCCTCCCGGTAGGGGGATATCTAGCCGTTGATTCAACCCTCAATATTGTCTGACTTGGATTTCATCACCTTGCAGATAATATCATTTGTTGATTCACAATACTTTTAGTTAGGTGTTTGCATGATACAATCCACCTTTGGTCTAGTAGCACCTCTTTTTTCTAGAAGTTGTTTGACTATTGGTATTCTGACCATTTTTGTTGCATCCCTCCACTTATTATAGCATAGCTGCTATAATAAGTGCTTTTTGAGGTTGATTTTTTGGCCTGAGAGCCTTTATTTTCACTCCCCTTCTTGCACCCTTGGTTGCATTAGGGTTTTGAGTTTTTTATACATTACCATCTTACACATAAGATTTTTACACAAAAACTTATTTCTCACCATTGAGAATTTTAGACTCTCTCGTCGTCTTCAGGGTGAACCCCCAGAGTTCAATCTACTTGGCTCTCCACATCACCAACATCGAGCCTTATCCCTTGACTCGACACATCGTCGTCAAACATACAGTCATCCGATTCTGACACGCCTCACTTCACATCTGATTCTGAGCCTGAATCCGAAAACCCTACCGAGTTATTACCAACCAACCTCATGGCTGGAACACAATTCGACCCACTTTTTACCAGTACCATAGGAGATACATCCACAGACCCTTCTACTGCGGTGCCATCCATGGAAACAACCACCCCCCCTAGGTATGCCTAATACGGGGGACACTCCACCTTTAGGAATGCCCAACACAAGACTATCTCCTATTATGGGTATGCCAAACATAGGGGTCACACCCCCTCTCACTACCACAACCCATATCCCAGGAATCCCCACTACTATTCCTAACCCCGGTGTAACCCATGTTGCACTTGGAAACACTGGCCCATACCAGACCACAGCTGTTGGAGGACACATACCTTCAATAGCTAGCATACCCTTAGGAGCTACTGGACCACTACATAATGCCACCATTAATAGTTATGTCCCAACCACTACATCACACCCCTCAGCCAGTCTACCATTTCTGGCAAGTTTGAATTTGTCAGACTTGGAAAGATTAATTAATGATCCTATTAGACATGACCCCACTTGGCCCTCCATGCCCACAAAGCTTCCCTCGGACATCCCGAAGTTTGAAGGAAAACCTGGGGAAGATCCCCAAAACCACATAATGTCATTTCACCTATGGTGTTCATCTAACACCATAGTGGATGACTCCATTAGACTAAGATTGTTGCAACGAACGTTCATTGGCTCTGCAGCCAAGTGGTACATTGAACAACCACATGGGACCCACCATACATTTACGTCCCTCGCCTCCACTTTCCTTCAGTTTTTTCAGCTACCTGTACGCTATGATGCAGGAGTTGAAATACTGTTGTCTTGTAGACAAAACACAGCTACCCACATCACCGACCATATCCATGAGTGGCGTAAGCGTCGTAGCCTCTGCAAGATAAAATTGAACGACCGTATATTTTTGGATTGGTTTCTCAAATCACTCCTACCCCTCATAGCTAAGGATGTAGCTTCTGAATGACCCCAGTCGAAAGAAGAAGCCATTCTAAAAGCCCAGCAATTTGATCTGATCTACGCCCAGTGTGGCTACCTATATACCATTTTACCTTATGCTCCCTGCGGTGATTCCTCCCAGACTGACGCACCAAGGGCATCCCATGCCGCCGATGGTATCATTGGACAAGTTGCATCCCACAACCAAACATTTTCCATTATGCGCAATAATAATGACCCCGATCTTTTGCGGGACACATCTCACTCTGGAGCTACAACTTCGTATGCTCCCGTGGCCCACCCCCACCACACTCATGGACCCCCATGTCCACCACAGTGTTATGGTCATGCACCTTCAGCCTATCCACCTCTGGTTGCACCCCCTACGTATTACCATCAGCAGGCCACACATGCTCTTGTTCACTCACAAGCCCCAACGGCTTATTTCCCACCACAGGTAGTCCTTGCTGCACCACAACCTCCAATCGCTCAGACTTATCCTCCAAACAACAACAACGCTACCCCCACCAACCAAAACCCTGATCGACCACCGAAACAGGGTAAGAACCCCAATTTACGAACAAACCACCCATGTTTCATATGCGGGGTATACGGCCATTATACACACACTTGCCCACATTTGGGGAGAGCACACCAACTGTGGTTTGATGACGCCCAACGCCAAGGGCACGCAGCACAACCAGTGCCACCTCCTCAACCACAACCCATGGTGCTGCAGAATCCTTTGCCCACACAAGGAGTGGTGAACACTCGTCTGTTGGATCCTCCTCAAGGAACCACATCACCACAACAGCAAATCACATATGCAGCACACACAAACCAACCAATGGATTCAAATAGTCATCATCTCCTTACGATGTCATCATCCGACATGAATCTCCAAACGCATCGAAACCCATACGCTCCCATTGCATCTACAAATGTTCTCCCTATGATTGAACAACCAATTCAGAATGCACCTACATTGTTCGTCTCCACAGTCAGACCCGGATTATACTCGAAATCACCTATGAATTCCACATTCCAATCCATCCAACCCCCTTTGAAGATAACCGAGATATCTAATTTGTGCACCCTCTCGCATAGCACACAGGTACAAAACCAACAACCCCCTTTACTCCCGCAACCACCCTCAGTGCCAACTCACGTAGGAGCCACAACAATTCATACTATTCCATTTTTATTTCCCCCTTCAGGCACCATCAACACACCAGTCATGGCTACACTTAATCTCCTAGGATTAACATTAGGACTACCTGTGTGGTACCTACCTGCCCCAACCTCTCCTCTGACACTGAATGTCATTTTACAACCGGTGCAACCCATCAATACTTCTAACCGTCCACCCCCTGATGTAGCAAACATCTAGAATCAACCACCTCCCGGTGTCACTACCCCTTCATCTTCTATGAATCCCCCTCCTCTTATCAAGCCCACTGGGGGAAGAGGCCCACAACCATACACTGTGGTACCTCTTCCCAAAGCAGTTAAACCTCCCCCTGTGTTTCGTGCTCTTCCTAAATGCTCGTTGTGTGATGAGTTAGGCCATCCAACTCATCAATGTCCACAATTACCCGCATTACAGGAACACATGCAAATGCTTGACGACGACCCCAACATCCCGGTTGTAAAAATCGACCCAAACACCAAGCCTCATGAAAAATCATTGTGTACCAACCACCCTTGTGCGATATGCGGTATTTACAGCCATAACTCACATCACTGTCCTGATATCCCAGATTACAGAGCAGCTCTCTATGAGATGAATAATTTGTACCTTGAGACGGCGCCCCCCACAATTGAGGAAATTCATCCCCCACCATCTTCCTCCTTGGAAGAAATTAACACCATTTACACGGTTTCCACTGGATACCCCTCTATCTGGTCGGCCCCTTCCGTTGATCCCTTTGACACACATGTTCAACCCTTTCAAATCAACGAGGAAACCACATGTCCACAACATGGGGGCAGGCCCAAAACCTTGCTTACTCATCATCATCGTGATTCTCGTCGGAGATACTGGGGGCATCCACCCCACAAAGGGAATCCCCCATCATCATATCATCACTTCAGTATGCCACCACAGCCCACGGCCTCATGCTATAACACCCCGCCAACAGTTGCTCAATGCCCTATTGATCTCTCTCTGAGACAACATCTACACCACATTGACACCTCTGAGTTAGGGGGCATAATAGATTACCTCGATCCCAGGATAGGGGGCGTGATCAATCATTTTGAACCTTCCCCGTCGTCTCTATCTCAACACCTCAATGAGCCCATCGTTCAAACCAACACATATGTGATCCACAATCACAAACCCCATGCACATAGCATGGGGGCAGGTCATTAACCCTGCTCACTTTTTCATATTCGTGATCTCAACCATTTTTGAGGTCACGTGTCACTTGTATATTTCAGTTGATTTTATACACATAGTATTTCCCCCCGCGGGTCATCATTTCTCCCCACCACTGCATCATTGGCTTGGTGGGCTCACCTTTATTTGTAGCAATTTTTTAACCTAGTTATTTGCTTTGACCATTCTGAAGTCCTTATGACCTCCATTTTTTACGAGTCTTATATCGCCGGATTCAGTTTTTCGCGCTCGTGATGATGCTTGAGATCATTTCTCGCTCTCACGCCCATATTTTTCGGGCATTTTTACCATGCCCCCTCGTCGCCTTGGTTTGCGTGCCACATCGGCCGTCGTCTGTTTTTGACGAACCTTATATCGCCGGATCCAGTTTTTCGTGCTCGTGATGATACTTGAGATCATTTCTCGCTCTCACCTCCATATTTTTTTTGGGCATTTTTTCCATAACCCCTCGTCACCTCGGTTTGCGTGCCACATTGGCTGTTGCCCCTTTTTGACAATCTTTATGTCATCAGATTCATTTTTCCGCACTCACGATGATGCTTGAGACATTTTCTCGCTATCATCAATCCCTTTTTGTTTGGTATAATTTTATCCCTTTTTCGGGTCGAACAATCCCTTTTACGAAAAAGGCACTTAGGGAGTTTCTGTTAAGCTCTTTTCTGATTCCTAAAACAATGAAAAGATCGCCGAGCAACCTTGCTTCCTTTCATGCTCGCTAAACATATCTGAAAGGGTGTCTACCTGGTATAAATTTACCCCTTTTCCGGACCTTGTAGACTAATTACGAAAAAGGAATACTCTAGTCACATCGGCTAGAAGAGTTCTCCATCTGCATCTTTTTATGTTTTTTCGGGCCTTGGAGACTAACTTACGAAAAAGAACACCAATGGAGTCCACTTACCGCTTTCAGACTCTCTAAACATGAAAGCAACCACGGGCAATCACCATCCTGGGCTCGTAAAACCAACAGGACAGTACTCATAACCACTGCAAAGTCTTCTTATCGTTTTCAGACTCCCTAAAAATGAAAGCACCAATGAGCACGAACAGTCCTGGGATCACAAAATCCACAGGACAGTACCATTTCATAGCACACTTTTATCCCTTCTTGGAGCTCATTAAAACTACAAAGAAGGACCCAAATGGTGCTTCTCGGTGCCACAACAGATCACGTCTACTCATATAGCAGCTACCCCATTTTGGTCGCCTTTGTTCAGAGTATTCTGCAGTATGTCACCCTGAGAACCCCTTGACAGCACCCATCAGCTTGACCCCCCCAGAGTCAAGACATACCCTTCAGTCCCTAAAAGCTATGATCCCCACACCTACAAGTTAGTTCCCTACGCTGCCAGGTCAACCATGTCATCATGCTCTGAACAAAGGAAGTTTGAGTCTACCCACTATATGACCCCAGTTACTTCCCATCCCCACAGGTATATCAGTTCTACCATCAGTCCTACCACACTTCAGTTCTACCATCAGTCCTACCACACTTCAGTTCTACACCTCGCGCTCCTATCAAGGAAACATCATTGCCTTGTTAGTTGCTGGTCTCCCTTTGTTGACGACAACCAAATTTATTCCAAAGGATAGACCTAGAGGTCCCTGTGTCTTGGACTCATCACCATTTATGATGAGTGCCTACGAATCATTTCGAGAAGAGTCCTCGGTGCCTCTCCAAATGGTTGTTTCTCACATGCTCGACTTCAACACCTTGATCGCATCGTTGAAACTCGCATAGGGTATTGGTCATTTCAGTTATTAGTCGAAGACCCCGGATACCACCTGACTCTTCCACATTCGAGAGTCTACTTATGGAAACAACCAGTTACAATTTTTCTATAGATATCCGGGTTGCGCATGGAGACAGTATTCAGATGTACCCCAGTTTTATACTCCCTCGAGTATACAGTTACATATACTTCCCAGAGATGGCTCATAGTCATTGAGTCCTTACAGATGTTGGACACCTTCAGTTTCAGCAGATCATCAACCCTTTTGAGTCCTTATTCAGAACGATTGATGCTTTATTCCAGTGTATCAGTTATTGAGATTAGTCATGTTATGATCATGAGTACATCCCAAAATGATGTCCCCTCTGGACCATTATGATGTACCAGCAGATTTTTTATGTAATTTTTCAGGTCCCCCTTCTTGGGACTAATTGTTATGTCTTGATACGAGCATGGGTATGCCCACCTCGTCCATTATCAGGATTATTCCTCATTCCGATTGAGGCCTTGTAATATTGTTTGTTTTTTGCAGCTTCCAAGGGCCGTGGATCCAGTCTCCAATCGGTCTCTTCTCCTCCCCAAAACCCCATAAAAAAAGACAAAAGAACTATGATGTCTATTGGCCATACGATTAGCTCCTGCCCTCACACATCAAGGGGCAATCTGTTAACACCTAAAAAGTGCTCACTAGCTCATTCCCTTATTCACATGACCCATTTGTCCACTTTTTCACCATTTGAGCCTCTAAAGCCACCAAAAGGTCACCAAAAGACCTTAATACACCCCTTTTTCCACTCAAAATGAGTATTTTTCCTAAAAAAGCATAAAAAACCCGCAAAAAGAGTCCAAAATTCCCAAAAATATTAAAAAGGGAATAAAAATATTCAAAAAAAGAAAAAGGAGGGAAAGGTACCTAAACCATGTTGGTCAATACCATTGGTTTCCACAAAACCATAATGGTATTCCCCACCACCAAAAACTATAAAAAGGTGGTAGGGGCTCCTCACTTATCATCCATCCATCATCCTATCCTCATGCTGCCAAAATCTCCCATGAGTTTTTGGCCATTGTAGCTACCTTGGAGAAGGGACCCTTTGGAATTTGGAGCTGCTCACCCTTGGAGCTACTCAACAACCTTCACCATTTGGAGGTATTATTATTGCAAGCACTTGCTTTCCCCCATTTTCAATACAAATTTATTTTCTCTATTTCTTGTTCTTGTTTTCAATTCAAATGCACATGCTAGTTTAGTTTTAGTTTTAGATTTACAATTGTTTTTTGCTTTAATATTGAAACTGCTGCTACTAGTTAGCAGGTGCCCATTGCACTAAGCTTGGTTGCAAAACCAAGCCAACACCATCCAGCATCAGGAAGTTCAAAAACAATAGCAAAAAGCATGGCATGATCTTAATATTCAAAACAAAATATATCCATCAATAATTTAGCACTACTTTATGACAGTCGCATTAAAGGAAAACCGAATAAATTGCATACAGCATGGCTTGGTCCATATGTCGTCAAAGAAATCAATCAGAATGGATCTGTTCGACTAAGAATATTACAAGGAATTTTTTTTTCCAAAGTCGTTAATGGTGCTAGATTGAAGCGCTATAAAGCTTAGGATGGGTATGACAATGACTGAATGGTTGTATCCTCATTTGGTCGATCGTCGTGCACCAAGTTTGTAAAATTAATTAACTTTTCTAAACTTAATTTATTTCTATAAAAAGAGTTATAAATCCTGGATGGTTGGAAGAAACTAAGTAATGCATAATAACGGTAGATTGGACAAGGAAACATGAAGACAAGTCCCAGTTTCAACATGAGTTGATCAATCGACGAAGGGAAGGTACCCAACACCGACTTCCAGAAATATGTCGACCGGTTCATAATCACCATTGGATCGACTGATCGTGTTATATCACACGCAGACTGTCATCAGAAGCATGATTCGAATATTTTCTTCACACGAGTTACACAAGCCACCACTCATTATTAGTGTCGCTAGCGTCATCGACATTTCATATATCATCATTTAATTTAAGTCCATGTCAGCGTACAACTCACCTTCAAGGCATCGATCTGATTGATACACATACGATTCCTCCATCAAAACCGTAGTTGCCGCATACAAGCTCTCTGGAAACCATACCACCATACTTAGACATTTTTCGTTTCCCCATCCATCCCATCCCTCTCATTTCACCACTTAGTTGGCCACTTGCAACATTCACTATAAAAGGTTTCCCATACCCTGTATAGTATCACAATAAAATCCTTTTCATTTTCGCCACCCTGTCCCTTTTCCTTTGTTATTCTATCAGAGATGCTTGAGTCTTATGATTGTTCCCCATCCCTATTCATGATATATGAGAATTTTGAAACCCTTCCAATGGAATTTTCCCTCCACCCCATGATATAAGGGCATTTTGATCATTCTTGAAGTCCCACAACCAGGAGTTTCCATTATGTTCCTTGCCACCAATCACGTTCCCGACGCTCCCCTTCCCATATCTGACTAATTTTCAAGTTGGAGCGAATGTGGAAATATTAGTAGACCAAGTAATTGTTTTCTTGGATGCTTGTATTCTATGAAACAACATTCAACTCTTTTGTTGGTCATCTACATGATTGTAGAGTCGTCGGATGTTGTTCAGTACCAGACTCAATGCATAGATGTTGTTTAGTACCAGATCATGCTGTTAGATATTTCTACATACATGGGCGCATTTTCAGCCATAACTTGTCAATTTCAGTTCCATCCATTGTAGTAGTCCATATCAGTCCAGATTCATCAACTGTATACAACTAGTTTGCAAAAAAAAGTAGCAGCGACCCTCAAATTTTTTATCCAGCTTTAAGTTATTTTTCGGATCTCTTCGGGACGAATAATTGCTTTGTCAGTGGGGGAGATATTGGAGGATCCTAGTCGACAAGTCGACTAGGTCCTCCACTGACTATTGTCGGCCTGAAGCCATCGGTCGGTTAGTCGATCAACCAACAATTGCAACTGAATAATTGTATGTAACTTGTATAGTGACGGTTGTAGAGCCAACATCAAAAGACATCTCTGCACTGATATTGTACTCTTCTTTGGTTCCATTAATATAAAGCTTGTTTTTGTTGTCCCACTTATTCTCTTATATGGTTGTATGATGTGTGTATGCATGTGACTCTTCTCTATATTAGTATAATGTACTACTGGTAACCAATGCAATCCCCTAGACTACAACAGTGTTGTTGGTCAGCGGCCAGGAGGAGACGATCAATCTAAGAAGCAATTGGTTCGACTTCCTTCTTTGAAAGTTGTGCTTGAGAATCCCAATGTGCATGTTTCTTTTGGATTTCAGCTAGTCGACTTTGCTCCATTTGAATTTGGTGTTCAAGGTTCTGAAGAGCATCAGGATCTGCGGCAACCTTCTGCTGGAATATCTACGCTAACATTGTCTGGACCTTTCCCATGTCGATAAAAATTTTGCCATAAGAATTATACCAATTATTAAGTACAAAGGTAGATTGTTGTGCCTCGAGAACATATTCCTTTAGTTTCTTGTGTCGGTGAATAAATAACTAATATTTCTTTGCAAGAAGAGAAAAAGTTTGCTTGACATATTCTTTATCTCTCTGTCGAACAGCTTCCTGATATAATGAGACCAGGGACCCAACCAAGCCGGTGATTTCTTCTAAGGGATTCTTGGTCGAGGGTCCATGAAGGGTCGGTTCCACTTGAAGAATCAGATCTTGAGGGGTGTGCAATACTTTTGTCTATTATTCCTTCATCCTGTCGACTTTATGTTTGTCCTACACCCATCATTTTTGTTTTTCCTTATGCATGACATCCAAGAGTATATCCAACTAATGATTTGTTGGTATTGCAAGATAAAATGTATTCAGTGCTTCTTCAGGGTGTGCTTCTTCTTATTCTTTTTGTTCTTCTTTTTCTGGGAATCGTCGGCTGGATTTGTTGTATGAGAGGTCCTTGGTATAGAAAATGATGGTGGAATAGTCGAATCTAGTTGAACAGGAAACTGGAGTGAAGTGGTTGACTCGGGGAGAACGGTCGACTCGGGGAGATTGGTTGATTCTGGGGGAATGGTCGACTTTAGCAGAACGGTCGACTCTGGGGGAACGGTTGACTCAGGTGGCAGACTCGACTCAGATTGAACAGTCGATTTAGGGTCAGTCGACTCACTAGGAACAGTCGGTGTAGGAATAGATGAATCATGAATATCACTTAACTTTTCCTGAGTAATTTGTTTTATAGGTGAGTCACGGGGAATGGGTGACAGAGGAGGATCTAGACTATCGATTCATTCATACCGAGTCGTGTAAGTAGGGAGTGGTAGAGAATTCAAGAGTGGTACAGTGGATTGTTCAGTAAGGACCTCTCTAGGTGGGGGGTCAACAGGGATGTCTGTAATTTCAGTAGATTCTTGAAAAATCTGCGTGGTAACAATTTATTTCCAATTAAGAAATAGGTTGGGTAAGTTGGAAACATTTTTTTGGAAATTGGGGTCCTTCATATAGTTGGGCCCCGACGGGGAAGCCTCCTCAATAGAAGTCGAAGATAAAGGAGGTGAGTTGTCTAGGACTTGAACAGGGTCTTCAACTTGTGTCTGCATACGAATTTTTTGGCTTCTTCACTAGGGTTGACTTTTCCTATACCAGAACAACTAGACTGACAAGAACTTGGTCGATCTGTCCATCGACTAGGATGTGACATGTAGCTGCATATTTAATGATATGCTCATCCTCCGTGTGTAATTCTTGAAGATCATCCTTAGTTGGGGCATTCAATATCATTTTATGTTTTGCTGATCCTTTTGATTTGAATAATTGTTTCTTATTGAACAAGATTTATGCTACAATATCAAGTTGTTCTTTAGTCACATTGGGTTCAGACTGTTGGTCGTCGAGTATATCATCATCTGTGGTTTCTCACAATGGTTCTTTGATTTCCATTTTCCCCGCCTGTTTTCTTTGATTGCTCTGCTTTGGTAGGGGATTAATAGCAAGAGGTTTTTCTTCTTCCTCTAGAGGCCCAAAAATTTGAAGATACAGTCCAGCCTTGTAGACTTCCTCTTTTTCTTCATCGGTTAGGGGTTCTTATAGTTGTTCTAGTACCTTCCATGTCGACTCAGGAATTGAGTATACAGTATTCGACTGAGCACTAATATATGAGAAAATACTTTGACTAGATGGATAGTATTCTAATTCAGCTACATTGCCTGTGATTCCCTACATGTACCAGAATTTAATGTAGTTGAGTTCGAGCTGAATGTGGACAGTTAGTGGTAGTCTTCGACGAACTTACTGCGGAACTCGCCACGTATAGCATGTTGTTTTAAGGACTTGAAACTAGTTTTCAAGCCACATTTTGGCCATTGCAGGACCCTTGGTGCATCCACAAGACTAGAAGGCCCAGAACCTGTGCATAGCTACTGGATAGTTGGTCGTAAAGGAAGTGTCGACGATGGGTGTTATTCAGTACATTTCCAACCACATTAATAAATAAGGTTAATGAATCGTTGACCTAGTGTATTGACACTTTTCAAAAGTCAAATGGACAGTCCCTACTAGATAATCTGCCTAGTTAAATATTTTTTCTTCTGTTGCGACTGCTTTTATAGCTTCCAAGGTATCCAGTCGGATGTTGGATGGTCGACCGGTGCTAGTTAGACATATTAAAATGATGATAGCGACAAACTTATAGTTATTATATTGGATTTTGTTAATAACCATTCTGTTGGAGTTCTTCCCCTGCGACGTTCCTATGAACTCTTCAACAAATTTTGGATTGAGCCAGACGGACATGTCAGGTCCTGTGGTCAAAAGCTCTGTGACACTTCCAATTAGCTCAGCATTGAGCTCGATAGGTTGGTCCATCCATAGCTTCCCATTGTGGTACCAACTGACTATAAATTGTGCAATTAAGTATTTCAGTCCATTGAAATGGTCCAACAATGGAGCTTGCAAATAGTGTTGTATATTTGCGACAAACAATCTATTGGTGGCTTCAGTCCATTTATCATTTTATATGCGCCAATTATGTAGTTATTTCCAATAGCGGATCCATTGATGTTCTTTTGTTCTTGCTTTGCGAATTATGAGCAGGTGAGCTTTCAAGGGCGAGGTCAAACTATCCTCTACTTCAGGTAAATCCTTCTCAGCGAGTTTCATTGATCTTGTTGTAGTAGTGGTTGTCTTTGGGCCCATTGTATGCGATGTTTCACGTAGAGGGTTTGGATTGCTAAGTATGTCCGGAATTGGTGCTAAATGAACTTGCTTGATTTCTTTGCAAAACTGTTCCCAGTCCTGTTCAAAGTCCGTATTTATAGCTTGAGCATATGTTATGCATTCAAGCCGGGTGGTTAAATGCATTAATTTCAGATTTTGTGCTAGACAGGTTCTTGGCACATGCAATGAGATTTCTGGCCACATTTTGGTTGAATTTCTTCGTGCAACCTCCGTTGGGTTCGGCCATGCCAATGTCTATTATGAGTTGGCCGACTCATTCTTGAATGTTCTTTTGGTCGATATTAGGCGACTTCCATTCGTCGTTCAGTTGTAGCTGTATGTTTTTGGTCCACTCTCTAGCTGTGACTTGTCTCGTGCTCCTTATTTTAGTATATCGTCATTGTGATGCACTTAATTTCTTCCAACCCTCCATGCTTTAGTGCATTTTTATACAATTTTTTTCTTTGGGTGCAAGTTATTTTTTTAATAACTACCTTCTTCTTAACTAATGTAATTAAGCTTAAAATAGTTGATATCATGTCGTCCCAGTCACTTTTCTCAATGCTATAAATTTTTGTTATTCCTTTAGTTATTTCCTTGAGTAGTATTGATATCGTCTTGTTGAAAAGATGTGTCCCTTTGTCACTAATAAGAGTGAGCGGGAATTCAAACCTTGTGACGATATTCTCATATATGAATTTTGCAACTACTTCACTAGAACATTCTTCGACAACTTCATCTTCCGCCCATTTAGTAATATATTCGACTAATGTGATAATGCATCTAGCTCTCATTCATCAGCCAAGGACTGGAAATGATCCAATAAAGTCGATAGCTGAAATTTCAAATGTTAAATTAGCATTAACAGGCATTAATGGTATTTCATTCTTTGGTAGTGGTCGGCCTAATATTTGACACTTGTCACATTTATTTACTTGATTTTGCGAATATTTATGCAATGTTGGCCACCATATACCAAACTATAAAATTTATCGCGTAGTCATATTAACGTGGTAGTGCCCTCGAGCAGGTCCATTATGAGCTTCGCCGATGATATTTTGATGTTCATGTTCAGATACGCATTGTCTCAGCACTTCATCGGGTCCAAGCTTATACAAAAATACATTCATTAAAGTATATGGGACTTCCTTTATTTCAAGTATCTTTCTTTTATTTTCTGGAATTCCTTCAGGAGCCTTACTTTGTTGAAGAGATTCTTCTATATCCTTCAGTTCAGTTGGTACGGCTTCAAATCGAAATAAATGGGCTTCGGGAGACTCATTTTCAATTCCGTCTGGTTATTCTGCTACTTCAACTCATGCCATATGGTCAGTTAACGTCCCTTTATTCAGGCCTCTAAATTCGACACATATTCTTAATTTTCTTGGACCGTGTTTCTTGATATGGATGACTGGATCTTGACCTTACGTAAATTTAGGTATCGTAACTTGTGCTTTCATATGCGTTCCTCAAAATCATTCAATAAAGTTTGTAGTAGCAGTAGTCCAAGTATTAAGATGAGATTGATGCATGTCCCACCATCTTGTTGCTTTTCTAGTAAGTGTTTCGACTAGAGTCTACAATCGACCTTGACCACCAAAATTTTTAGATATTGTTTCGATGTAAGCAGTCAGAGAGTCTCATTCTTTGTATTGGAGAGGTGGAATACTCATCGATTCCTTCTTTGTTGGGATGATAGTCATATATTCTCTTATTTTCTTCTCGAATATTTGTGGGATGACGGATATAGCGAAGCATTGTTGTGTTCTTTTTATGGGAATGACCTCAATGGACCAACAATGACAAGCTTGTGCTTCATAATTTTCAATTTTCCAATCATACAGATCTGAGTCAAAATTTTACCCGACAGACAAAGGACGCCCCAGTTGTAGTTCTCCACGATTATTGGGTTTGACGAAATCTTATTTTTTGTGGAATATCTTATATAGATTACAAATGTCTTCATCATGATCATCAGGTTCATCCCATGGTTTTCCTTGGGAGGTATTGATAGGTACAATTACTTTCTTTCCATCTCCTTTGAATTTAATCCTTTATTTTTCCAATGAGATGGATGCTTTCATTTTTCGTCCCCAGGTTCGTCCGACTAGTGCTGGAAAAGATGTAGCTCCTTCTCGTCGGTCAATAATTTCAAAGTCGATATGTGTGCTAATACCCATGATTGATGTGTTTACATTTTTCCATACACCAGTAGGTTCAATTAGTCCTTGGTCGACTAATCTGAGATAGATCCCTGATTCTTCAAGTGGTGGCTGACCAATACTTTCCCATGTTGATCTGGTCATTATATTTACTTGCAACCCAAATTCGAGGACGACTTGTGTAATGCAAAATCATCAACTTCCAGATCAACAAGGGGGTCCATATCAGTTTTTTCTTGATGGTTCAAACTGCACAACATTTTACTGATCTTTTCATTTTGAGCATTATTTTTTATGAGATGCATTAAGTCAATCAACTGTGCCACAGCTTTTTCTTTCGTTAAAAGATACAGTAAGTCGCTCAGTGTTTTATTCATATTTTTTTCCTTACTTTATTCAAATGCAATATGTGAAAATATTTCCGACGCATTTTTAAATATTTCTTTCTACTTCACCGGATTAGGATATTCTTCTTGCTTATTTCGTAGTCATGTGACCTGAAAGTTATCCCCTCCAGTTTTTGTTCCTTGTCTAATGATTAAATGCAAATTTTTAGTACTGCAAGATACATTCTTGGAGACACAAGACAAAATGCTAACATTTTTTCTTTTATTGAGAGAATCTAACATTATGGGGCACACTTCGAGATTGTGCTCCCCCACTCCACACTTCACACAAAATTTTATTTATGTCTTATCCTTCCACGGACAATCAGGACTCAGATGAACTTCACTGAAACATACATAGAAGCGCAATCGACTTCAACATGGTGGTCAGTATTCCTGATTATTATTGTATCTTCATTGACCATTGTATCCTCCCCGTCAGTTGTTACCATTGTTGCGGTAGTCATTGTTGCAATTGCCCCTGCCTCTTTGATCAATTGCCTATGTCTGGCAGACTGTGTGGTGATTTTCTTTGGTCTTTAAATTATTTATACACTCTGCATTTGTATGTTGTGTCGTTCTAAATATTCCACACAATGTTTGCTTGACATTGTCAGCGTTATATGGTCAGCCTGTAGTTGTGTGAGGCTCAAATCTTTCGCATGCGTCGCAAAAGTAAGTCATTTGTATCATCTCGAAATTCTTTGGCTTTCTTTATTCTAGGAATGTAATCAATCTTTCTTCAGGTATTCTCATGTCGCTTTGATGAACATTGTAATTATTGTGGTAACTTCTCCTATCATCATATGGGAAGACATCTTTAGTGTGTCCTTCATTGGATCATTTGGTGCACCATAGGTCATTATTTCACAGAGTCAAGTGTTGCATTGACTTCTCCATTCTCTCGAGTCTATCTTCCAGTTGTTTTTCGATGGTGCGACTTGCATGATTTGAGTTCGACTCGATTCTTAAGGATTTCTTCTAAATATATTCTTAAGATGAATCGTCGTGCATTAGCAGTGGAGTTTTGATTCTTTCAAACAGTCCTTCAACAAAAAATTGAATTACAACTGCAGGGTCCATCTTGGCAGGGATTTGGCTTAGAAGATATTTAAATCTTCTATCATATTCACGGATAGATTCTCCTAACCTTTGTTTAATTTTCTTCATCTTGTGTCCTTCCAAATGCTTTGTTCCATTGGATTTGAAGAATTCTAAGAAAGTATCTCTTATCAGTTGTTTCATTTTTGGACCTTCTTCCAAAAATTTCACATACCATGTAAGCACTATGTTTCTGAGGCCTCCTGCAAACTGTGCAATCTGTTGATTCTCATCATCAATAAGGTTAGCTTGCCACAAGGATTCACACACAAACCAATGTTTCTTAGGGTCACCATACCCTTCAATTATACGAGTATTTACTAGAAGATGCACAACCATACTGCTACTTTTATGTGTTTTAGGACTTACCGACTGATTGTTAAAAGGACTTATTATTAGATAACTATTGGTGACTTTTGGTGGATATGACTGTTGCCACGACATACGTATTTCTTCTACAGACTCCTCTTTGTCAGGTCGGAGCACCAACGAGTTGGTTGGTTCTATTAATAATGTTGTTGGTATGGGGGTACTTCGATGTCTTCTAAATAAAATAAATTAAAAGAGTTTCTTCCGAACTCAATTATGAATGTAATCCAGTTACCCCCGTTATGGCCGCTGGATCATTAATCTATCTGCAATTCATCCACACTGATCTAGTCGATTCCATATACTAGTATCTCTTGGTTGTAATCCCATGTCGCGGTCGACTATTTGACTAATGGTCGGTCTAGTCTTCATTATCATAGGTACAAAACTGACGGGACTTGAAGCATCTGGGATTATGATACATAAATTCTATGGGCTCAACAACATTACTTTTTCTCCTCTTCCAATGTTGACGCCTCACCTTCTTATTCAACTGGTTGACTTTCCCTCGACTCAGGTAGGATTTTTGGCCACTTGACCATTTCTGTTGACTTCTTTATACTTATCCCATTGTGTAACAAACTAGCAATCTCCATCAACTGCTCTCGTTTTCTATATATTTTTTCTCTTTCTATTCTCTATATAGATTCTATTTTCTTGTGGACAACTAGACAATTGTTTCGTCATAGAGGACTCGACTTTTTATAGGCCTTCATTCTTTCGTCGACTAACCTTAGGATTCTTTATTCAGAACACATCTTCAATGAGCCCCCCATTTCCGACCCGACTCTTATTGGGAAACGGTGGTGAGGTCAGCAATGGTCGTCATTTTTTTAGGAAATACTCCCACTGGCGTTCTTTGACGAAACACTCCCACTCTTTTTATTTCTTTTCCCAATGCGTCGTTGCATGCTCTTCTAATAGCGGTCGTGGTTCGACTATGTTTCCAGTGCCGTTCTTAATAAAAAAATTGTATAGCAAGCTTGGCATTGAGCATAGAAATCCTTCATGGAGATCAGTGTAAAACTTATGTCGAACTTTATCGGCATATTCTCTTTCCTCAATGGCTTGTTCTTCACAAAATTCTTCACATATTTTCTCGAACCATTCATGCAAGTTTGTACTTCCTCCATTATAGATCTTTTGCATTAACAACTTTTCATTTTGGATGTCCAATTTGGTCATGAATAGCGATCAGGAACTTCTTTATCTCATAGGGAACAGTCTCTATGAAATTTTCATGGGCTTCAGTGAAGAATTTCTCCCTTTCCTGCACTAATGTCAGCTTGTTTTGTCTTGCATAATTTTGAATATAGTTTTCTACTTTCTTGTCCCACCACTCTCAGATCTATTTATCTATTATCATTTACGCATCTTCGTCATTTTTTCACAATTGTGTACTACAAGAAACTAAAGCAATGTTTTAGTCTAGGGAATTGCATCAATTACCAATAGTACAATATATCAACATGAAGGAAGAGTCACATACACACACCATTATATAATCATACATAAGAGATTAAGTAGGATAGCAACAACAAGCTCTTGTATTAAAACGACCAAAATAGAGTACAATATCGGTGCAGAGATATATTATGTTGTCGGATCTACAACCTATTTATATTGATTATAAACAGTTATTCAATTACAAGTTCCTGGTTAGTCGGCTAACCAACAAACGGCTTTGGACCAATCATAGTCAGCGGAGGACCTAGTCGGCCAGTTGACTAGGCTCCTCCAACAATAAACATTTAGGCTAAGATAGACTCTATTCCAAAATAGAAACATCAGGCATCAAGTGATCTAAAGGGATGTAAGAAATTTTCTAGTTCTAATTGCAAAACTATTATTGTTTCAGTTATCTATTTCATTTATAATGTGGACTCAATAGATTATAAAACTACGATTATAACTTTACTAACCCTCCCTATAGATATATTTAACACTATTATTATGGTGTTCATTGACAATGCTTAACCAACATGTCTCTCAACACAACCAACATTCCTACAAGCCACAATACCTTGCAAAGGCCTACAACATGGGTTGTATGTCTTTAAATACTCATACCCTATCCAAATCCATATTAAAGCACCTTAAATGTCCATTGAAAAATGTAATTAACCTAAATTTGTATTTTCTCGTCATTTTATCATTCTTAGGATTAAAAAAATATATGGCATAGTGAACTACAATAAAAGACCCTTAATTCTCTTATTTTGAGACCTATGATTCTCATTTAGGATGATAATTTTTTCTCAAAAATCCCTTGATTGTCAATGGTAAGGACCCACTTGCACAACTATCTTCCCCTTACATAATTAAAACCTATAGTGTGTTTCCACCACGGTTCAATAACTAAATTTATACTACACAATGGTACAATATTATCTAATTTTTTACTCTTCTTATAAAAATAATAAAAGTATATAGATTGATGCACATCTTGTTAATATTATCTAATTTTTTACTCTTATAAAAACAATAAAGGTATATAGATCGAGGCACATCTTGTGTTTTCTACTCCTATCTATGTTTTAAATTTTCTTCATAATGTTTGACAACATAAACATATTTTAGTGAGCTAACTAAATCATATAGTGTTTTTCACATGATTCAACATCTGTTCTTTTATTTTCTTTTAAAAATGATACAAGTGCACATATTGAACGACCTTTTTGTGTTTACTAGTCTAATCCAAGTTTTAAACTTTGAAATTAAACATATTTTGATAAGACCATAGTAGCACTTTCATTCCATTTCACAATTTTTATATAACTAAGAAAACTACTACCTTTTAAGTTATTCTTGTTGGGCCACCAATTTGTCGCCATCATGTCACTTTCATCATCACTTGTAGATATCCATTTTATCATTATCACTTCATTTTCCATTCCCTTATCACTCCATTTGTCATAATATCTCATACATTGTCATTTGTATGCCCTTTTATACTTCAATGGTTAGTTCAGGGTTGTTTTCCTTCATTTTTAATAAATTAAAGATGATTGTACTCAGTATTTCATGAAAAACAGGTAATCACAATTTTTTCCTGGTGTTTACAAGTTTTTCCTAGTGATTACAAGTTTTGCCCAGTGTTTACAAGTTTTCAAAAACTTGTAGTTGGAGTAGTTCAAAATAGTTGCAGGGTTCCAAATGAAAATCCGCAACTTGGATTTGGTAAAATGTCTCTAGCATAGTTTTATGTTCATTGGATCGCACCCAGTTCATTGGATCGCACCCAACTCACACGTGCGAAGCTCCAAGTCTTTTTCAAAGTTCTAGTCAAACCCATATTTTTTGCAGCAGTTTTTTCAGACATCCATATTGCACCTTGATTTGTGCAGATGGAGGCGAATCTAAGGATTCTGAAACCTGGGTTTATCTCAAAAACCAACAAATTGTGTAAGTATCAAACAGTTTCATAAAATATGCTACGATTTGAGAGATATGAGGGGCACTTTAAAGCCAATCATCCCAATTTACACAAAAACACAAATTTTGGGATTTTGTCTAAAATTGTGATTTTTGAATCCTCTATTTGGGGATCCGATATGAACATGTATAATTCAGTTATGATGTATAAGCACCTCTATATAGATGAATAGAAGGAGAGGAAGAGAGATAGATCTGATCAAAGTTTGTAATACCTTATGTACTTTCTCTTTGATGCTAAAATAAAAATTCTTTGGATGTAAAATTTGTTCCTAAGCGTGTTGTAGACTTCAAGAAGTGTATGCTAGAGGAGGAAGGGCCCCCTCTCTTTAGTATGCCCTGCTCCTTTATCTTCATTTATGTTCCTATATTTATTTCTTCAATTTCTAGATTTTCTTTAGGTAGTTTATTGTTTATTTATTTTAGTATTAGTCATTGTTTCTTTGAAAATATTTGATTTATGCATTTACCTCTAGTACTGATGCTTTTGATCTGTTGTAGTGTGAAGTCGAATTCCAAAAGTTGTGTGTGCGTGTGGTTAATCATTGTCTCAATAAAATTGTAGAGAGTAATGTTTATTAAAATCTATTTGTAAACTGAGTATTGTGGAAGCAGTGACCTTTAAGGCATAGTGAATGATTTTCAGCAGTGATTCTACCTAAGATCAACATAGATTCTGTAATAACAGTTTCTTCATGCAAGTTTGATTTGAGAATAGGTTTTATTTTTCTTTGAAACTTCTTTTCAAGTTGTCTTTTCAAATGTTAGATTACAAGTTCATTACTTTGGTATGGTTTGGAAACTTTAAGAGCTATTAGAAATTAATTAAATCCAATAGAATCCCATTTGTATCTTTAGGATTATTATGTCAATAAGTGAATTCAATCCACTGCAGTGTTGTTGATAAATACTCCTGAGAATGAAGTTCATATTAAGGAATCTAAAAAGGATCGTTAGTTTCAAGAACTCTTAAAATTTGTAGATTTGGATTTTAATTTAATTCATAGATTGTAGATTTAATTAGAAAGAACTACTTAGATTTAGTCCTGCACAAACAGTGCTTGCACCTCAAAAGCCTACAACCCCCTGGTTGACATTAAACCGCTGGAGAAATTAAATAACATAATTTTAACCCAACAATTCATTCACCTCGTGAGGAGAAAACAATATCTCCTACAATTAGTAGTATAACTCTACTATCTCTCCATACTGCTATGATCTTCCTCATATTCACTACTCTAACATTTTTTGCATATGAAATTCATTGAGAGGCCCCCAATCCATAGTAAAGCATTTCAATGTGGGTTGTGTGTCTTTTTTATTCAAGGAAATGTTCATGTCAAACACAAGACATGCTTTTATATATTTATGGACGGTATCTATGATAAACCCGACAAGGTAAATTAGTGTGCCTTATCAAGATAACTATTGGCATAAAATTAATTAAATACCCAACAACATGACAATAACTGATCAAGCTAACCCCTCCAAGTTAAGTTTCTTTGTACATGCTTAAACTATCTATAGCAAAATCACCTAAAATATAGGTTGAAAACACATGTAAGTATTATTTTATTCATTTTATATTTATATGTTGATCAATGAAATTTTTAGGGGCGATATCTAGTCCATTGGCTAATTTAAACCTTTGTTTCCAAAAAACTATTCGTCAATTTCCATTTTTTTCTAAATTGATTTGCCCAAATTCCATGGGATAACATTTTTAACTCTAAAAAACACCAAAATTGTCTAGAAACTATACAAAATCCTCATAAATTTGAATCTTTTTACGAAAATATCGTCCAACATTTGATGGTTGGAAATTTAAGAATTAGTAAGATTCATCAAGGTTTCTACACTTTAAAAAAATTATGGATGTTTAAAATTTTGCTTGATGTTGATTCACCTCATTATCTATTAAATTGTAACCAAAATAAGTTATAAATTAACTAATTATCCTTTATTTGCATATTCTACTACCAATGATTTAAAAACTACTTAAACACATGGAAATGAACAACTAATTAGTTTTTTATAGTTTTTAAAAAATGTTTATCTTTATATTTAAAAAATGCACAACTGAACCGTGCAACATTGTAATACAAAATTTTGAACAATGCTCATAATCTACTATCACAAACATAACTAATTTGTAATGGTTCCTTGTTCCCAACTTTCTAGTTCTTTCCATAATGGGATTAAAATGTTTAATGTGTTATAATGTGAAATAGTAAAAAAATACTCAGTAAAACGGCACACATGACAACATTACATGAGTAATATTCTAGATTATTAAAATTAATTCAAATCTATATAGGTATCAACAAGCAAGGCTAAAGTATCCCAAGCTTTAATTTTTTTCTATTTCTAATTTTTTAAGTTATTGATGTTGGAATGTGTAATGTTAATATTACATGTGTAATGATGTCTAGTGTGATGTCGTAAGATGTTATAATGTCTTATCTAGTAAAGGAAGGCAATATTGTCTATTTCTTATGTAAAAGGAGTTATCCCACATGCATCATGGAAAAATATTCTCCTATTACCATTCATTATATAAGGAGGTGGAAAATCATTTGTCCTGCATTTATTATGGGATATCATTCTTCCATACCTCTAGCTATATAATAGAAGTGAAGGAGACCAAGGAAAATTTTAGGGGAAAAATTTATCCCATGGGCTTTCCATGTTTTTTTTCGAAAAAAGATTCACCAATTTGCATTGTTTGAAGCCCTGTTTCACCCAATTTTGATGGGGTGGAATTTTTTCACTCTAAAAATCGTCAAATTATTATATAAACTATATAAAATCCTAAGAAATTGAAATATTTTTAGAAAAATATCGCCAAATATTTTATAGTTGACATTTTAAGAATTGGTAAGATTCGCCAATGTTTAGACACTTTTAAATAAGTGTGGATCCTTTAAATTTTCCCTGAAGTAGACCCTTTGGGTATCATGTTGAATGTTATTGTAAACAAGATTGCAAAGTTTTGATAAGCATATGTGGGTGGAGCTCAAATTTAATATTGGATATTTATGAAGAATAAAGAAGATCATACATTCTCATGGATGTTTCCTCATTTGGGATTTTACCACATATATCTTGTGTACTATATCGTCTTCTCTTGTATCTTACTTACTATCTTGAATATTTGGTGCTTGCATGGGTAGAAGGATAGACTAGTAGATTATTTCCATTGATTTACATGTTAGTAAAAGTATTTTTGTATAGCATATTTCTCAATATTCTAACATGGTATCAGAGCAAGTTACAATGCTCTACCTTCTTCCGTAATTTTTTGTTAATTTTTTTTCAAGCACCACATTCTTCAAATCATTTTTGGGATCATACATATCTAGTATATTAGCCATCAAATCTAGACAAGCCTTGTGGTTTTTCTTTAGATCTAGGCATTTTCTACATGTTTGGGATTTTTTTCACAAAACCCTAACCCTCACCATTTATTTTCAGAATTTGTTTCAAGTTTTACTTTGTTTTTTATGTATATTTGAGTTGAAATATATTGTATATCAACCTATCATCGAGAATTTGTCTCTCTAGTAGTATATATGGTTGTTTGCATGTTTCTGGTTTGTGTTTTTGCAGGTTTCCATCTAAATGGATTCAAATTCCGTGGATCTGCAGTTTACAGGGCCTTAACAGATAGGTACACAGACAGTAGATGAAATAGGTGTGTACGTACACATCCTGCCTTCACCGAAAACACGTAACCCTACTACCATATTTCGCATAAGTCATGTACACCCAATTTTGAAGAAAAATCATCAATAAAAAGTCAATTTTTTTTCAATGTTTTGTATAAAGGGTTTGCAGATCTATCGATTAGGTACTGTAGCATTTTGTCATTGGTGATAAATTTTTGGTTTTATTCACTATTTATTTTAGTTCTTAGCTTCTTGTCTTGTTGCATTAGGGTTTAGTTTCTTGTTCATCATTACGAGTTATGAAGTAGATTTTGTTCATGAATTAGTTGGCACTAACTATCTCTCTTGGAAGATAAAGATGATTGACATTCTAACTAGTAAGAATCCATGGTGACTAATTAAGGGTGAACAAACAAAACCAATTGATGCTAAAGACTTATCTATATGGGAAGATCAATTTGATCAAGCATGAGAACTCATTGGTAAAACGGTTTCAAATAGTTTACAGGTACATATTGAGGTTGAAGATAGCTCGGTTGAAATATGGAATACTTTAGCTTCTTTATTTGATAAATCTAATGATGTTTTTGCTTACTATCTCAAAAATAAGATCCATGAGTTAGATCCTAAATATTTTGATAGAATAGAATCATTTCTTCTGTGTGTGTGTGTGTATAATGAAAAGTTAAATAATTGTGGTAAAGATTAAAAGAAAAGTGATAATGCCATTGTTATTATTGTAGAGAAAAAATTACCTTATTCTTTTGATATGTTCATCCAAACTAAGAACAGGGCCATTGAAATGTCGAAAGGTTCTATTTCAACCTCATTTGAAGAATTTTGTAAAGGTTTGATATGTGAGCAAGATAGATTAATTATTTATGTTCAATTAACTAATGGTAAATCTCTAATGGAACATAGTAAAAAGAAATCCTAATAAAGATTTTAATAAAAAACCTAAACCACACACTAAGGTTTCATCCATCACTCTTCCAATGATGCCTCTTATGATGCTCCTAAAAAGAAAGTGTTTAATCCTTGTAAGTATTGTGGAAAAACAAACCATCCTAAAAAGATTTGATTTAAGTAAAGACATGAACTTTGTAAATCCAAAAGGAAATCCTCTGAGGAACATCATGTAGCCATGTGTGCCTATTCTATTCACCCAAGTATATCTTCTTCTTATGTGCAATGGATAATGGATTTTGGTGCTTCCAATCATGTGACTAGTACAACTTCTTTATTTTCATCTTATGACACTAATACGCACACAGCACAAAAAGTCTCAAATAATGATGGTAAACAACTTTCAGTAGTAAGATTTGGTGACGTTAAAGTCCCTAATGGTACCTTGGAATATGTTTTTCATGTTCAAGGCATGCCCGTCAATTTGTTTTCTATTTATCATGCTTGTCAAAAACTGTATAACTTTGAAGCATGGCTAGATAAATATGTTCTAAGAGATATCAAACATAACTTCAAAGTTGTTTCTTATGGTCATGTTGAACATGATGTTGGTTTATATAAGTTTATTGTTTTTATTTCAATTACAAATCAACCATTTTATTCGTATATTGCTCACGCTAATGAACAAAGTAAATTATGGAATGAAATATTGGATCACTTGGATTATGGTAAAATGCAAATGCTATCAAAATGATAGTTGGTTTACCTTCAATTTCTTCCACTAAAGGTGTTTGTGAAGGCTGTGTGTTTGGTAAACATCATAAGGAAATGTTTGATAAATGTAAATCTTGGCGTGCTAAAGAAGTTCAATTAATTCATATGTGTTGATGTATTTGTAACTTTGGAAGATATTCACTTGTATATTGTATGTATTACATTTGTACCTTATTATATCCCCAACGGAGATGTATTATTCCTCCAATTGGAAGTGTCATCATGTGTACTTGCAAGTGTCACAAGTTATATTGTAAGTGTCGTAACTTATACTTGATGGGTTATTAGACCACCTTGATCGGGTCATCCCTGTATAAGTCATGTGGGTCAAAGGGTTATTAGAGCACCCTAGAGGGGTCGGCCCAGTCAGCATTATGTTAAGTGGTTAAGTTGGGGCCGACCTAGTTGAGTAAAGGTCAAGTGAAAGTTAGTGTATAAATAGAGTGTGTGTCTCTCTCATTTTACACATTCTATTATTCACTCACTTCACATTAGTAGGAGAAGAGGAGGGTGCGCACAAGTGGAGGAGGAGCATGCTATTGAGGATATCTATCTCTTGGGTTTGATCATGGTGATCCTTGTATTGATGCTTATTCTATCTCTAAGGAAGTTGAGGGGTTTTTCACCTTCTTGGTTTTCCCCGATGAAATGTTTTGTGTCTCTTGTCTCTTGTCTCTTATGCTTGATATGTTGTACATGTTGTTCTTTCTGTTAAGATCCTAGATCTATTGAATTAAATGATGAAAACATAACATGGTATTAGAGATAACCTGAAGGAAGGCATGCTATGGCATTTATGAGACTTGTTGCACTTGCGACAAATTGCAAGCTAGGGATTGATATAGCAAAAACCAGTCATCGTATAACTTTCGCTATAAATCCATTTTGGCGAAGGTTCGGGATCTGAAACTTTTACAGGTCGTAGATAAAATCCCTATGTACCTTGTGTCCGAAGCACAACATCTGATTCGGTGTACTTTGTGAGATATGATCCGTACATCCTAGGGTTTCTGTCTCTTCCAGATCTCAGTCATAAACAGCTGACCTAGGAAAAAAAAGGTCATAACATGGGCTAGGAAGCTCCAAATGAAATTTCATAAAAAGTGACAGGGAGGGAACAGACTGTACTTTCATAGGTCCGCTTTTCAGAGGTCGAAATTGAACCAGTGACACATGGTACGCCGTACAAGTTCGCTCTCCTGTTTTATCCCATAACTCTCTCTCAGAGAATCCAATTGAGGTCAAACCTGTGGGGTTGGAAAGATGAAAGGTCAAGATACCATAGGACAAAGTTTCAGACCCTGTGGATTCGTAATTTCAGAGATGCACCAAAAACATTCAGGTGCATATTTATGTCAAAACAGAATTGGATTCTAAGCACCTCCATTCTTGGCTTGTCACTACTGCAGGAATTTAGGGTTTCGTAGAAAGTTGGAATTCTTGGAATCGGAGACCATGGCTGGATGCTCCTCATCAAAATCAAAATTTAGAGACCAAGATCGAATTTTTTGGTTGGGCAGAAGGTCGGGCTTGATCAAACCCTATTTCAAGATTTTGATCGGAAAGATGAAAAATTAGGGATTCTGCAAAAGTTGGAATTTTTTAAGTCTGTTACCACGGCTGGAAGCTCCTCAGAAAAATCAAAGTTTAGAGATTTGGATCGAACCTTTTGGTTGGGCAGAAGGGTGGGCTTTATCAAACCCTAGTTTGGGATCCTGTCTAGAAGATCCAGAAGTTTCAAAGGCAATTTTGAGGGGTCAAATTTTGCGGTTTTCAAAATTGAAGTATACCAGCCTGATCAGCTCAACAAGGAACATCTTTCCATCCATTCAGAAGTTTGAAATTCAAAATTTGAATTTTTAGGGTTTCTCTGACAAACCCTAATCCAGCTCCAGATCCAGTCTCAACAAATCAAAGTGGATTGGGTTAATCCTAGAAGAGGTGGTCACCTGCATAAGTGAAAAAGTTTCAGTTCCAGAGGGAGATGAGGCTAAGGCATTACATAATAAGACTACAAGCATTCTCGACAGGTATGACTTGAGGAGATACAGGTATGTGTTGAAATTTGTTCATGATTAAGGTTATGATATGTTTGTTTTCATATGATTGAGGTTGTACAATATTGATTAACTTTAGACTTGTTTTATAACCCTAGTAAAAGTATGAATGCATGTGAATGATAGAAGACATTCATTGATTAGGGTAATGACACTTATGATTGTACTAATGCACTGTGGTATTGTATGAGCATGATGTTGTCTGCTAACATGAAAGGTACAAATCAAGTTCTAGATCAAGAACATATGACCATGGTAACATGAAGACAAAGACTCATGGATCACATAGAAGCTCTACTTACGAGGTATGTATAATTTGGTTCTACAGTGGTTAACTTATGAGTTATGCAGGTTACTAAGCACAATTGATTGAAGAGAACAAGAAGACATTGTTTGGGTATGTTAGACATAACTAGCTAACACAATATTCCAGGTATTTTTTTCCTATATCAAGTTAGAATCCTACCTTGCGTTAGGATATTATACTTTTGTATGAATGATAATGATTATTCTTGAAGTTAGAAGTTTAAGTAATCAAGGGTTTATGCATATTATGTTTCTTACTTTGATTGATGATATGACTAACCAGAAGAGTCCTATGGTCAAATAAGAATATGCATAAGTAAAAGAAGTTTTCCCTGAAACCTTGAATACTAACACTTGTTACCTATGTATGAAATGATCATGACCATACATGTTAAGATTATTTAGGATCATAATGTTTTTATAGTATTGAGATTATACTAATGTATGTATGGTTATGTATGAGATCTTGAGGATAACACAATGATGACACTAGTGCACACTTAAGCATGGATAGTGGTTCAGGATGGATATAAGTTCAAGGACAGATAACCCAGGAAGCAAAGATCAAGAGGAATCACACTCCAGTAGTTCCTGCAAGGAAGCAAAGATTGAGAGGGAGTCCACCCTACACCCAAACAAAGATAAGTATTTGAATTGTCATTTCTTATTACTTAAATGATGTTGTTCATTCATGTACATACTTATTTTCCTAGATTTAGGTTGTGTATTATGCATATTAGAATAATTGCATTAATGAACAGTATACTACTAATATGCATGTAATGGGTAAGTGGCCTATGGCACTTTACAACATTCCATTGATACTTATCTAGAATGAAACCTCTTTGCTGACATGTTAGGAGTAGTGCAAACTCTTAACAATGTTCTGGTAGAGATGGAAGGCATCTAGAAAGTTACGGGATATGGATAAATGTTGTATTGAAGCATTGGCTAATTACATGACTGTATGACATATGTCTTTATGAGTAAGAATTTGTTCTGAAATATATAAGATGTTTCTAATCGTGCAATTGAACTTGTCTTGTAGGAAAGACCGTGTATCATCGCCTACAAAAGAAGGACTACAACATTTGTTCCAGCAACAAAGTTAAAAAAAAAACTATCTATTGAATATATTGAAGAATCTGAAGTTCTCAAGATTTGGGATGCAGTAATGGAAGAATGCCATGATCGAGGAATACCAGTCGATCATAAAGAATGATTTCTGGGATGTGGTCCCGAGACCAGAACGGAAGTCTGTTGTGACTTCCAAGTGGATCTATAAGATCAAGCATGCTGCAGATGGTAGCATAGAGAAATACAAGGCAGGATTTGTAGCTCGTGGCTTCTCCCAGAAAGAGGGGATAGATTATGAAGCGACTTTTTCTCCTATAGCCAGATACACTTCCATCAAAACAATACTTGCTCTGGCTGCAGTGATGAAGTGGAACATACACCAGATGGATATGGTGTAGTCGAAGAGGAAGTGTATGTGGAGTAGCCACTCGGTTTTTTTGAGACACATGACAGGGAGTCATATGTGTGCAGGTTGAAGAAAGCCTTGTATGGCTTGAAGCAAGATCCTAGGACTTGGTATGGTAGGATAGACAGTTTCCTATCCAGTTTGGGCTTTACTAAGAGTAAAGCAGATTCCAACCTTTACTACAAGGTTGAGGAAGGCAATCCAGTGATACTACTACTGTATGTGGATGACCTGTTTGTTACAGGTGAGGATGGGTTGATTGCCGACATGAAGAGGAAGCTTGCTGCCGAGTTCGAGATGAAGGACTTGGGGATGATGCACTACTTTCTAGGCATGGAGGTGTGGCAAAGTGCAAATGGAATCTTCCTTGGAAAAAGGAAGTATGCAGTAGAGATCCTAAAGCAGTTCAGGATGATGAACTGCAAGGCCATGGAGACACCTATGGAATCGAACCTGAAGCTTCTGTGTGATGCTTCATCTGAGCCAATTGATGTCACAGTGTATCGTCAGATGATTGGGTCCTTGATGTACCTGATGAACACGAGACCAGATATTTGCTTTGCAGTGAACACATTGAGCTAGTTCCTGACGGATCCTAGAGGTGTTCATCTGGTTGTTGTAAAGCATATTCTAAGGTACCTGAAGGGTACGATTGATTATGGGCTCAAGTATGATGCGAATCAAAGGTTTAACCTGGAGGGTTATGTTGATTCAGATTGGGCAGGCAGTGCTGCAGATAGGAAGAGCACTTTGGGGTGCTGCTTCAGTATGGGATTAGGTGTGATCTCTTGGTTTAGCAGGAAGCAGTCCTGCGTAGCACTGAGTACAACCGAAGCAGAGTATGTCGTAGCTTGTTCGGCTAGTTGTGAGGCAGTATGGCTTAGGAAGCTAATGTATGAGTTATTTGATCTCCCGTTGGATGCTACCTGTATCTATTGTGACAACCAGAGTTGTGTGAAGTTGTCAAAGAACCCGGTGTTCCATGACAGGTCGAAGCACATTGAGATCAAATATCAATATATCAAGGATATGGTGCAGAGAGGAGCAGTGAAGCTCTTGTATGTTGCGACGGATGAGCAGGTTGCTGATGTGTTGACAAAACCACTAGCCAAAGTGAAGTTTGAGTACTTCAGAGAGAGGCTTGGTGTTCTTCAGATTGAAGACACTTCGAGAAAGAAGTGATGGGACATATTTGAAGGAGCCATTCCAAGCATGGTGATAGGAGGATCCTTCCATGGGTGTGGTTGTAAGCGTTGTGTGATGAGCATCAAGACGATGCTCCAATTCCTTCTTTGTATATGCATCAGGTGGATGCTTTGCATGATCATTTGGATCATGCTTTGTATATGCATCAGGTGGATGCTTTGTATGATCAGTTGGATCATGTATTTGTATATGCATCAGGTGGATGCTTTGTATGATCAGTTGGATCATGTATTTGTATATGCATCAGGTGGATGCTTTGTATGATCAGTTGGATCATGTATGATGACATGCATCAGGACGATGCAGTGACGATGATCAGGATGATCATGTGATGATGTACATCAGGATGATGTATGGTGAGTATCAGGTTGATACTTTGTGGTCGTGGACAGGTTGTGCATGTAGCATAGAAAATATCCTAGGAGATCCTATAGTCTGAGATAGGATGCTCTTTCGAGGTTTTGCTACTGGAGGCATGTAATAATCCCTAGAGATCCAATAGGTTTAGCAGTAAGCTCGTAATCAGTCCTGGGATGCTCTTTAGAGTACTTGCAGGTTGCAAGACGCTCTTTAAATGTTTTTCCTAACCACATATAATAAGACCTAGAGATCTGATAGGTTGAGCAGTAAGCTCGTAATTAGTCCTAGGATGCTCTTTAGAGTACTTGCAGGTTGCAAGACACTCTTTAAAGGTTTTGTGGTGTGGGGGTCACATATAATCAGTGCTGGATATCCGATAGGTTGAGCAGTAAGCTCGTAATCAGTCCTGGGATGCTCTTTAGAGTTCTTGCAGGATGCAAGCCACTCTTTTAAGGTTTTGTGACAGTCAACATGTAAAAGATCCCAGGAGATCTGATAGGTTGAGAAGTAAGCTTGTAATCAATCCTGGGATGCTCTTTCGAGGTTTTGTTGACGCACGTAATAAGTCCTGAGGATTCCACAGTATGGCCAGTGATGATGAAGACCTACAGGAGGCTAGGCCTACATCCATCATGAAAAAGGGATGGCTCTGTAGAACTTCCTATGACAAGAAGAATTATGAGATAGCCCAATGATCGAGATGTCGAGTACAGCAGCAGTGATGATGACGGATGCTCTGTGATCCAATGACGATGATCCAGCTCCAGACTTGAAGACTTGTGGTGTTATGTATTGATGACTTGTGTCAAGAGAATACCTTCCTAGTTAAGAGGGAGTGTTGATGTATTTGTAACTTTGGAAGATATTCACTTGTATATTGTATGTATTAAATTTGTACCTTATTGTATCCCCAACGGAGATGTATTATTCCTCCAATTGGAAGTGTCGTCATGTGTACTTGCAAGTGTCGCAAGTTATATTGTAAGTGTCGTAACTTATACTTGATGGGTTATTAGACCACCTTGATGGGGTCGGCCCTGTATAAGTCATGTGGGTCAAAGGGTTATTCGACCACCCTAGAGGGGTCGTCCCAGTCAGCATTATGTTAAGTGGTTAAGTTGGGGCCGACCTAGTTGAGTAAAGGTCAAGTGAAAGTTAGTGTATAAATAGAGAGTGTGTCTCTCTCATTTTACACATTCTATTATTCACTCACTTCACATTAGTGAGAGAAGAGGAGGGTGCACACAAGTGGAGGAGGAGCATGTTGCTGAGGATATCTATCTCTTGGGTTTGATCATGGTGATCCTTGTACTAATGCTTATTCTATCTCTGAGGAAGTTGCAGGGTTTTTCACCTTCTTGGTTTTTCCCAGTGAAATGTTTTGTGTCTCTTGTCTCTTATCTCTTATGCTTGATATGTTGTACATGTTGTTCTTTCTGTTAAGATCCTAGATCTATTGAATTAAATGATGAAAAACTAACAATATGTGGTCCTCTTGAAACTCCTTCTTTGTCGCATGTTGTCTACTTTCTTACTTTTATTGATGATTATAGTAGAAAAGCTTAGATTTATTTTTTGAAACATAAAAATGAAACTTTTGGTATATTTCAAAAATTTAAATCTTTGGTTGAAAATGAATCTAGTAAAAGTATTAATACATCGAGCATTGATAGTAAGGGGAATTCACTAAAAAGGAATTTAATGCATATTTATCCAACCATGGAATTCAACATCAAAAGACTGTTCCTCATAAACCTTTACAAAATGGGATAGTTGAAAGGAAAAAAAAAGAAATTTGATTGAAATGGCTAGATATATGTTTTATTCTAAAGGATTACATAAAAGGTTTTGGGCTAAATGTAACATCCCCTTCACCCAATCTGACCATCGAGAGGGGACATTAACTAATTTCGGGCTCCCAAATTTCACCCCAAATCCATAATACGAATTTCAACATATAAAATGTGTGCAGAAACATAAATAAACATACATTGTGGAATTAAACTCTATCCATACACATCTAGTATCCATATATTTGCACAATTATCATAGGCATCAATTAAACACATTGCACATTGAAATAAAAAATAATATTTATCTTTATCCAATGTAGATCCAAGCAACCAGATGTGTAAGAGCGATTTTCCACCCAACCATAGGCTCTTTGTCTAGCCTATACTCTTTCTGCTGAGAGACCACCCCCAAGCTAGGCTATGAGGCCACCAAGGCAAAGGAAACACATAAAAGCTTCTCTCTCTTAACACTCAACTCGTTCTGTTCTTTATGCTTAGCTAAATGCTCATAAATATATCTACAGGGATCTCACTCAGCCACAACAGCCTTGACTCCCACAATACTTGCCCCACACAACACCCTTATGAGCTCAAGCATCCCTTTCACCAATCCACGGTTCTCTTGGGAGATCCATCTTGCCAAGTGCTTCCAATTTGTGCATAGAAGAAGTCCAATCTGATATGTGTTGCTGGAGAACTATTTGTAGCTTCAATTTGTGGCTTCTCAAGCACCTGTGAGTAGAATAACTTCCTGATTAAGGTTCATAGCTTGCCCAACCTCTCTACTCACCTATAGCCATCTTTTTTATCTTCCAAAATATGCATCTCTCTCTCCAAATTTGAATTTCTAGGTTAAACACAGCCTAGTAAGGCCATGAACAAAAATGGAGAGCTCTACCTAGTGTGAATATGAATGAAGAATGAGGGAATGAGGGTTGACTCCAAGGGATATGACATAAATGGTGAAATGACAACTGACATAGATGGTGGCAGTAGAAGAAAGGACTCCTAGCAGCTACATACTAACTTTTATCATGACAAAACTATCACAAAAGTGCAGTCAGCCCCATGCTTCAATAACTGCATGAGGTGACTTTTCCCACCAACCTCACACATGCATTCAATGATTGGAAAAATAGTCAGAAGGGAGATAATTGGCTTATCAAAGCACATGATAGAATTTCGGTGATTTATAAGGTTGACACTTGGAAATAAGGATTTAGTCTCCCTTAGACCCCATTTCCTCTTCCCTTTGGTGGAATCATATCCCCTTTGGTTCTCTTTACACAACCATTCTTGGACCATTTTATTATTTATGCACATAATATTTACATACATTTCAAGTTACCATGACAAGCCAACCATATGGTCCAAATAACAATATTTACATCATACATGCCAATCCTTTCACTAGTCGAGCCTTGGCCTTGAGCTCTGCACTAGGAATCCATACTAACATAATTACATCATTTACATAATTTTGGTTAAATGCATTCCAAGTAAAAAATGGCAGTATTACACTAATGTTATTTGTTGTGCTAACCATATTTTGAATAGATTCCCTACTAAAGCAATTTGCAGGCTACTCCCGAAGAAAAATGGAATGTAAGAAAACCTTATATTAATAACTTTGAAATATTTGGCAATGAATGTTGGGCCCATATTCCGGAAAAAGTTAGACCCCAAGTCTTACAAATGTATATTCATTGGTTACAGTGAGGATTCCAAAGCTTACAAGTTATTTGATCCATCTACACAAGTTATTGTTATCTAGTTAGATGTTCAATTCAATAAAGTCTCTCCTCCACCTGAGTTTGTTGAACCTCATGTCACCTTGAACTTTCCTTCATCTTGTATTACTCATATATATGCTACCCCTTCCTCTACTTATGTTCCTAATCTTGATCTTAGTTCACCTTCTTCTTCAAGTAATCCACTTGAAGTTTTTGAAGATACTAGATTGGTTACCACCACTACTCCTCTTCCTTTGGTCCTGGAAAACACTTGAATCCACAGGTTCTAAGATTGTTATTCCTTCTTATACTCAATGGAATAGATATTACTTTTCTCTCATGACTAAACTATTGGTCATAGATGATCCCTCTAAATATGCTCAAGCTAAAGATAAACCTAAATGAGAAAAAGCAATGATTGTTGAGTATGACTCATTAATGAAAAATAAGACACGGAACCTTGTTCCCCTTCCTCCTATAAAGAATTTATTTGGTTGTAAATTGATCTATAAACAAATTTTATTGCAAAAGGAAGAATTGAAAAATATAAATCCCGGTTAGTAGAAAAATGTTTTTCTTAACAAGGTGTAGATTATACTCAAACTTTTTCTCTAGTTGCTAAAATGAACATGATAAGAACCATACTTCCTCTTTCTGCATCTTTTCAATGGGAAATACACCAAATGGATGTCAAGAGTGTTTGTTGTGCGGTAAAAATACCTATGATAGGGAATTCAGGAAATAGGAAAGTACATAGGTACAACAAGCAATTATTCTTTTAATGAGAAGAACTAAGATATAAAGTTGAAATTAAATACCTTAATGGATGGGGTTTGATCCAAGCTTTCAAACTTTAGACTCCTGCTCCACTACTTTAGATAGATCGCCTACAATAAAAAGACATACCTTTCTCAAAGCTTATGACCCAATAAAAATGAATTCTTTATAAGAAATTCATGTATTAAAAACACACACATTCATACCATGGAAAAATATTTATGGGAAAGGAATTTTATGTATTATTAGCATTAAAGGAAATCATCCAAACCTGTACTACAACTAGAACCATTGAAACCTAGCCCTGGGTTCTTACTCCTCTTCCTTTAGTAGAATTTTCTCCAACATTTATTTAGCAAAAATTAGTTCTTTTTCCTCAAGGCCCTCTCCCCTTGTATTTATAGCAAGGCTGGGAGGATAGATTTGAAAGGAAATTGGTTAGGGAGGTTGTGGTAGTTATGATAACTACCATAACTGTTCTCTAATTTCTTTAAATATTTTTTTCTTGTGAGTTAGAGATACCTGTGGGTATGGCTCTTGAAAACTAGCGAATGAATCATGAGTATAGTGCCCAACAACACGCGGGTACATCTTTTTAGTGGTTACCCGTGGGTTGTCAATATAGACTATCACGGGTGACCCGCGAGTTTGCTGATATGAAATCCGTGGTTATATCTCAAAACAAGTCACAAAGAAGTTTGTGTTAAGGAGAAAGGTTGCAAAGTTTAGGCCAAAGCATCTATGATCAAATATGCTCTTCAATCCATAGCATCCTTTTGTGTGACTGACAAGGCAATGTAGTCACGGATGGAGAAGTACCATTTTAACTGATAACAATGTTTTTTTGAATGGTGATGTTCATGAAGACATTTTTATGCAACAACCACCTGGTTTTATCACAGTTGAAACTTCAAATTTTGTATGCAAATTAAATAATTCTTTAAATGGTCCGAAACATGCACCTAGAGCTTGGTATGAGAAAATTTATACGTATTTATTGAAGAATGATTTTAAGGTATATCTTATCCAAATCTATATGTTAATAAATTTTATGATGATGTCCTCATTGTGGTACTTTATGTGGATGATCATATCCTTACTGGCATCCAGCTTGCATTTATACAGGAAATGGAGAATAATCTTAAGCATCAATTTGAAATGAAGGATTTAGGCCTATTGCATTATTTTGGGTGTGATAATGTGCAGTAGGATCTAACAGTTGTAACAAGTCTCACACAAACTCTCAAGAAGTTGCAAAGAAGAAGAGAATAATTGCACTCAATAATCACTCATGAACACAAAAAATGGAGAATGACAGTATCATACATCAGCTGTGAGCTGGCACTGTGAAAACTGAATACAATAATGAATAACTGTGTAGAGAATTCGAATTAACCAAGGAGGTCATTCGAATCATGCTCAAAGTCTAGCTTGGATAACATTGGAGACATCATCCAGTCAGTAGTATCAGTCATAAATGGTAATAGTCAGTCAAGTGAGTCTAACTGAGTCTAACATAACCATCTAGGCATAAATCAGGGAATAGAAACTCCAAGGAGGGCGCATGATTTTGTCAGAAGGTCAAGTGGCACTCCGGAACTAGCTAAATAGGAGCTACAGGCAGTTAGCATGAGCAATCAGTGGAAGAATTGCTCAATCAATGCACTAACTGACTGTCAGTCAACTGGTAGGTGAGATGAGGCACTCTAACTGAATGATAACTGGTGGTAGGTGAGAAAAGATGCACTTGTCATGCAGAAGAGTCAAATAGGGCGCATTAGGTAGGTAGGAGGCCTATTGGGGGGGCTGAAGACAGATTCTAGGGCGCTGAAAATAGGCTATAGGTGCTGGGAGGATCACCAACATGATGACTGGATGCATGCAGTTGCATGCAAATGCATGCAGCATCCAAAATATAAAAATGATGGTGAGAATATTCCAACACCCCCCCTCAAGCTATACTATGAGGTAGTAACTGAAACTAAAAAATAGGGCCCTGGTGACAGAGACCAAAGGTCACCCCGCACAATCAATCTAAATAAACTAAGTGAGGAAAGAGGGAAAACCCAGTCAGAAGAAATCCCTCCCTCAAAATAGACTGAAGGATGTTAATGAAGCATATCATCACTCACCCCAGAAGGAGGCAAGTGTCCTTCTTTTCCAAAGAAGGATCGATCGATATGAAATGGATCAGTAATGTGAGAAGGATGAAACCTTCCATTCTAAAAATCTGATCTGATTCTTCTATGATCATGTGGATCACCAACTAAATCACTGGCAGATCGGAGTGTAATGGCTGCCCATCGAGGAAGAGGAGGATCATCAAGTGAGAGATCATCAGGTTCTTGTGTAACTGGATCTCCCATTTGCTCATCTTCATCATCAATTCCTAGACCTTGAGGTTCTTTTGGATCTAGGTCTAGCATTCTCTCATCTTCAGATACTGAATCTGAAATCTCATGTGATGAAGGTTTGCTCTCTTGCTCATCATCACTTTCAAACTCTGAATCTGAAATCTCATATGAAGAAGCAAGTACAACTGGATCATCATCACATCCAAACTCTGAATCTAAAATCTCATGTGATGAAGCATCGCTCTCTTGATCATCAATCAAGGATGGCGGTATCTTCCTCTTGAGAAGAAGTGGATCTTGCGCCAAAAACATAATATGAAGATCAATATGGAGCATGTGATTCGAACCAAATGAGGTAGAATCAAAACCATGAATGTGTAGATAGTTCTTTGATATCTCCCTTGAACCAACATAGGTGAGATCATAACCAAAGAAACTATGACATGATGATGGTATCTTGGACTTCAAATCAAATCCAAGAATTGGAAGATGGTTTCTCATGATCTCCTTTGAACCAACAGGGGTGAAATCAAAACCAAAATCACAAAAAGGTGCATGAGTCATGAACCCAAGCAAATGATAAAGTCTTCCATCTTCGGTGAAACTCTGAAAACATGTGCCAATGACCAAATAGGAGTCCAAAGAAAGCATTTGATGAGGGAGGGCAAATGCATTGCCTCCCAAATCTGATTTTACCTCCAAAGTACTCAGTAGGTCATCATCTTGCACATCACCAGGTGCATCAACTCCATGAAAGTGTATGTAGTTCTTTGATATCTTCTTTGAACTAGCAAGGGTGAGATCAAAATCAAATGAACCATGACATAATAGTGATGGCTTGAACTTCAAATCAGATCCAAGAATTTGAGGATGGTTTCTTATGATCTCCTTTGAACCAACAGGGGTGAAATCGAAACCAAAATCACAAGGATATGCATGAGACTTGAACTCAAGCAAATGATAGAGTCTTTCATCTTCGGTGAAACTTTGAAAACATGTGCCAATGACCAAATAGGAGTCCATAGGAAGATTTTGAGCAAGGAGGGCAAATGCATTGCCTCCCAAATTTGATTTTACTTCCAAAATGCTCAGTAGGTCATCATCTTGCACATCAGCAAGCTCATGGGAAGTAGAGATTGTGAATATCTCTTCAACTTCTAGATTAGTAACTGACATATTTTGCTCAGAATTCGGATCAAAAGATGGATCAACTAAAACCATGTGTTGTATTTTGACTTTATCTTGAACAAATTCATCATGGGAGATGATGGAGGCCGAATCATGAATAGAGAGACCACTTGAGGAAGTATACATAGTAATACATATTGGAATAGAGAGACCATATTGGAATACATAGTAATACATATTGATCCAAGGGGTCCGTCACAAGCATCAAGCCAATCTTCTTTCTCTCCATAGGGAGAAAAATATCTCTTAATACCAATACACACATCAAAAAGATCATGTCTCTTTAGAAATTCAATCATCTTTGGTTTCCACTCATCATAGTTCAATGGAGAGAGAGAAGGAACTCCTTCCAGATCCATGGAAGATGTTGTTCAATTTGAATCTACTGGTGTGTTTCTGGTGCATAAAGCATTGGTGCAGAAGTGCAGAATCACCAGTGCAGAATATTTTGAATAACCTGCAAAAACAATGGAGATCCATGATAGCTGCTGAATTTGAATCTGTTGAAGAGGGATTCGAAAACAAGAAGAGTTTTGTTGATGGAGATTTGCTACACTTCGAATGAACACTACCTTAGGACACCTGAGCACATATGACTAAGTCCTTCACACCTGGCTAGACCTCACTGGATTGCTCCAGTGAATTCAAGGTAATAGCACCAGGATTTGTTGTGGAAACTCAGAGGCTTTTGGTGCTCAGGGAAAGATAGCTGCTCAAAGAAATGTTGCAACTGCTGCAATGGCTGCAATTCGAATAGCTGTTGACTGCTCTTACATCATGTGATAATGTGTAGTAGGATCTAATAGCTGTAACAAGCCTAACACAAACTCTCAAGAAGTTGCAAAGAAGAAGAGAAGAATTGCACTCAATAATCACTCATGAACACAGAAAATAAAGAATAGCAGTATCATACATCTACTCTGAGCTGACACTGTGAAAATTGAATCCAATAATGAATAACTGTGTATAGAATTTGAATTAACCAAGGAGTTCATTCGAATCATGCTAAAATTCTAGCTTGGATAACATTGGAGACATCATCCATTCAGTAGTATCAGTCATAAATGGTAATAGTTAATCAACTGAGTCTAACAGAACCATCTAGGCATAAATCAGGGAATGGAGACTCCAAGGGGGGCACATGAGGCTGTCAGAAGGTCAAGTGGCACTCCGGAACTAGCTAACTAGGAGCTACTAGCAGTTAGCATGAGCAATCATTGGAAGAACTGCTCAATCAATGCACTAACTGACTGTTAGTCAACTAGTAGGTGAGATGAGGTGCTCTAACTGAATGATAATTGGTGGTAGGTGAGCAAAGGCGCACTTGTCATGCAGAAGAGTCAAATAGAGCGCATCAGGTAGGTAGGAGGCCTACTGGGGGCTGAAGACAGGCTCTAGGGAGCTGAAAATAGGCTCTAGGTGCTGGGAGGATCACCAACATGATGACTGAATGCATGCATTGCATGCAAATGCATGCAGCATGCCAAATATAAAAATGATGGTGAGAATATTCCAACATTGGAGGTCTTCAAATTTCAAATATGGATGATGATATATTCATTTCTCAACTTTCGTATGCTACATATTTACTTGCTCGATTTCATATGAGTGATTGTAAGCCTTCACCCACACCATTTCAATATGGTGTAATGTTAAGTGTTGATTGTGATACTCCTCTTGTTGATGCCACTTTGCATCATCAACTTATGGGTATTTTGATATACTTGACACACAGTAGTCCTAATCTCTCTTTTGTAGTCAGCATGGTTTCGAGGTTTATGAAAAAGCCTCATGAAATTCATTGGAAAGAAACAAAAAGAATTCTCAGATGTTTACAAGGGACCGTGCATTATGGTGTTTCTTATTCTTGCAGGGCTATAGTTTCACTTCTTGGTTATATAGATTCTGATTGAGCAAGGGATAATTAAGCTAGAAGGTCTACTACAGGGTAGATATTTTAGTTTATCTAAGGTTCAATTTCATGGTCCAATAACAAGTTGAGAACTCTTTCTCTTTATTCTTGTGAAACTAAGTACAAGGACGATAAGGAAGCAACTAAAGAAGTAGTGTGGATTTAGCATGTTCTTACAGATCTTGGAATGGTTCAATAGTATCCTACTGAGTTGTAATGTCCCCATTCAAATAATTGCATAGTAAGACAATCCCATCAATCCTACTAGTTTCCTAGGCTGAATGGGCATATGTAGAATTGTAATAAGGAAGCTAATAAATGATGTTTAGACATTAGAAGGGTTCAAGTATTTAATAAATATGGTGAATAAATAAATTCAAGAGAAATTCTAGGTGGCAAGTGGTTTTGGAGACATATGGAGGGTGTGGGACCCACACTAGCTTGATTTTTCAATGACACATGGCATCTCTCTCTTGCCAATTCGAATTCATGGGAAGGTGAACACTCTTGGGTGAGTTGGTAAGTCATATACCATGGCATTCAGCATCTTAGGTCAAATTGGGATGGATTAGTAACCTCCATGGAAGATAAAGAGTCAAATTGGAAGTTTGTGGACACTTGGGCTAAATTCCCTAGCCCCTATGACACCAATGATGGAGAATCTATGACAACTATGACAAATTGCAGACCTGAACTCTGAAATATGACCATTATGACATGTCATTTCCAAAAATAGGCTCAAGGAAGGCGCTCATGGGAGTGGAAGAAGCCAAAGAGACTCAAATTCGAATTTGGGAGAAGATGGAAGATTGGAACTAGGAGACAAGTGGCAAATGTGGAATATTTCCTAAGTGGAAATCTCTTGAAGCTATTGAGAGGATTTTGACCCTTAGAAGGCTAATGTTTGTTATGAAATGTAGAAATGAAGTATGAGAATGGCTTTTGATGATTTGAGAAAAATTACATTTATGAAGAGAGAGCTAGTGGATGACTAGTTTCTTGCCTTAGCCAATTTCGAGGGTGAAAGATTCCCATCCAAGTTGGTGTTTGGAGAGGCTACTTAGGTCTTTCATGGAGCTTTAATGGAGTTTTATTTGCAGGTATCATCTACAGGGAAGCTCGTGGATTTGTTTAGTGCAGCAACATCTCTAGTTTTGAAGGCATATTCATGCTCCTTGAGGGAGGGCATTTTTGGTGAGCTATTGTGCTTCTTGGGAGAGCTTCTATTGATGTATTTCTGATTGTAATAGCATTATATACTCTTTTCTTCACATTCAGAAAGTCTCAGGTCGAAATACCATGTGGTTGTGTGTAAAAATGAAGATTAATGAGCAAACAATGTACATTTCCCCACTACATTGATGTATGCCATTATAATGATTATGGTTTCGAATAAAGGAATGTTTCTCTGATATATGTGTGATGAATGGACTATCATTAATGTGTATTACAAGTTTCTTATTCAGTACTTGAGCATTTGAAGCCATTATACTCAGTTTATTTGCATTTGAAGAAGATTTGGTGCCATTTCCCCAAGGGTCGAATTAGTGGTTTTTGCTGTTGTTTGGGAGAGGGTTGGAACAGACCTTATAACTAATGAATGATGCATTTGGGACCTTAATAACATCCATAAAACATCCCATACCTATGTTCATAAATTCGAGTGGGTTTGGAGGCATTTGGGAAGCTCTTTTCAATACTTACCCCAGGGGGATTTGAACCCCAAATTACTAGTAAAATTGTATACTTGAACCGGAATCTTAAGAGAGTTTGCAGAGGTATTTTGGTGGCCATATATCATCCCTGAACATAATATTTAAGTCCTAATATCAGTAATACACCTCCCCTGAATATTTGGGACCATTTGGACCAAAATTAGGACCTAGGCATCAAAACTAGTCAAAGGTCGAAATTGGGGAAAAAGTGAAAAATTGGGCATTTTCTTAAATTTTAAAAAAAGGGACATTACATGAGTTAAGATGTGATAATCAAAGTGAAATTCAACTTCAATACAATCCAGTGTATCACTCCAAGACTAAACACATTGACCTTGATACTCATTACATTCGTGATCTTGTTGCAGATGATGTTATATGTTTGGAGTATTGTCCCTCGGAACAACAAGAAATTGATATCTTCACCAAATCTGTGATAGAAGCGAAGTTTGTGTATCTTCAAAATTTGTTGGGAATGCAGAAATTTGTCATCAATGGGGAATGTTAATGTAATGGAATCTTCCTCGATATGTGTGTTCCTTCTCCCTAGTCATCATTAAGGTGGGGGTGTTGGAATGTGTAATGTTAATATTACATGTGTAATGATGTCTAGTTTGATGTTGTAAGATGTTATGATGTCTTATCTAGCAAAGGAAGGAATAATTGTCTCTATCTTAAGTAAAAGAAGTTATCCAACATGCATCATGGAGATATATTTTCATATTACCATTCATTATATAAGGAGGTGGAAAATCATTTATCCCACATGTATTATGGGATGTTATTCTTCCATACCTCTAGTTATATAATAGAGATGAAGGAGAGCCTTTAGGTATCATGTTGAATGTTATTGTGAAAAATATTGCAAAGATGTGAAAAGCATATCAGGGTGGAGCTCAAGTGTAAGATTGGACATTTCTGAAGAATAAAGAAAATCATAACTTCCTATGGTTGTTTCCCCATTTGGAGTTTTACCATGTATATCCGATGTACTATTTCTTTTTCTCTTGTCTCTTATTTACTATCTTGATTCTTTGGTGCTTGTAAGGATAGAAGGCTAGACTAGTATATTCTTGCTATTGATTTACCTAAAAGTAAATGTATTGTTGTATGTTTACTGCATATTTCTTAATATCCTATCACATGATTAGTTGTTTTCCCTCCTCTGAGAGGGGGTGATGCCTTATTTCTTGGAGCACCGATGTGAGAAGCACCTAGGTATAGGGATAGCACACTAAATTGTTGGACTCTAGTGAAGACAAGGTTTTGTCCATTCTATATGATTTGTTTCTCTTCTTTTAGTCATTGGGCATCAAACCTTTGATTCTTATATGATCATGGTGTAGGTATCCTCTTCTAGAAAAACTCATTCATGTTTCGGATCGTACTAATTATTTTGATATTATAATTCTGACAAATGGGATTCTTCCTTTAAATCCTTAGGAATGTCGTCTTCTAGGGAAGTCCATTATTCCTTATGGATCCTAATATTTTATGATTCCCTTTCAAGTTCTTTGGTCTAAGTTTTATCAACAATATACCTAGATGGTCGTAATCTACCTTTCAAATAGTCATCTCAAGTTTTCACTTTCCCCTTACTTTCCTTCTTTGAATCCTCAAGATACTTGAGGGATTCACATATGTTTTTGTTTGATTTGGACATGTCTTCCTAATTTTTGTGTTTAAAACATTTAAGTCCTTTTTTATGTGATTTTTTGTGCTTAGTAATTATTAGTTGAAATGTATCATACCTCAACTCATTGGAGGGTTTCAAGGCTTCTTTGGAGAATTATTATCTACATGGTTACTCAAAAAATTAATACCAAAGTGTCCATAATCATTACAAGTATTACACTTCAAAAGAATATGATCATAATCTAATAATTGTTGGTGGCTCCATCTTCCCAAATCAATTTGTAGTGCCTCATGGAGGCCCTTTTATTGATCCACTTCCACACATATTCATGCACAATTATACAACACTACTTTTGGTTCTACTTTATCAAAAAATCGACCTAGGTGGTCCCCAATGGCTTTAAGGGTACTTTGATCTCATAATATTATGGGGAAATGTGGTAGCTTGACCCACATAAGGACTATTGTAATATCCTCTTCTTGATTAATGTCAAGGATCCAATGAGAGAGATATAAACCCCTAGATTAGCTTGGAAAATGTTAAGGGCTAAATTTAGTCCATGGGATAATTTTTGGCATTTTTTCCAAAACATATTCGCCAATTTGCATTTTTTCTAAACTAATTCGCCCAAATTCCATGGGAAAACATTTTTTAACTCTAAAAATCACCAAACTTGTCCAAAAATATATATAATATCATTAGAAATTTGAAAATTTTTACAAAATATCATCCAACATTTTATGGTTAGAAATTTAAGAATTAGTAAGATTTGTCAAGGTTTCTACACTTCAAAAAAATTATGGGTGCTTAAAATTTTCCCTGCCATTGATCCCACAAAATAGGGGCCATGGTGCAAGATCAAATTTGGATCCACCCCATTTTGAAAATTATAAACAAATGAAATCCATGTCCATAAGTGAAAGTAAAGACACAACCTTGCATCTTGGATGCTCACTGTTATTTTTTCCATGCTTCTATAAATGGCGATATAGGCCAAAGGATTTTAAACTTTCCAATCAATGCTTGCTCAGATAGAAAGAAGGATTTTCTCCATGGATTTGTGTATTGGAGGTCCAACTGAAGGATAACATCCATTTGCTTGATGAATGTTCTTTCTTTGTGGCATGTTCCTTTTGTTGGTTCTAGGGAGCGAACCAATAATTTGAGCACTTCCTTCTCAAATTTGAAAAAAAAATCAATTTTTTGCTACTTTCACTTCATCTCAACTAGATCATCAACTAGGACTCAAAAGCATTTTGACCAACAAAGTAACTCCTCATGGCTCTACTCTACTAAAAATTTCACATGTTAGGCCAAATCTACTGAATTTATTGCATCAATCTCAATGGCTATGAAAAGATCTAAATTTTTTATTCCAACCTCGCTTCCTACACCGATGTGTTAAAAAGGAATCATTGGATTGATCCCTTTACAACAAGGAGAAACAATGGAACTATAGATTTGCAATGAAGTGGAAACTAGGATTAATCCTAGCTATGGGATGAACTTGTCCTATCTCTATGGCATAATGTTATAGCTAAAATGAATAATTAATTAAACAAATAATCAACAATACTTTTATATGTCATTATATACATTATATTATATTTGTAATGAATGACAAATTGTATTGATAAGTGTTGAGAATCTTCTATTCTTTAAAATCGGTGTGTGTTTTATTTGAATAAACTTAAATTCAAGAATATTAATTTCCATTTATATTTCCATGTTAACATTAACAAATTTCACTTTAATTTAAAAATGATGTATATGAAAATTGTTAATGAAATTTTGATTATTGAATTATTTGATTTAATATTTCGATGAACCAATAATCAAATTTGACCATGTCAATGCTCATTAAATTCATTTCATGAAATTTATTTATCATAAAATAATAATTAAAATTTATATCAAATATGCCAAAGAGATGAATTGAATTCCACAATACTCTAAATGTGAATATGCAAACATTTCTTACAAACACATCTTGAAATCTTACATGTCATATGTATTTTATTAGACAAGCAAGCTAAAGATGATTGCACATCTCAATAAATGGAAAAGAAGAGGTAGGAAAAATGACAATATTAGCATTGTTGTAATTTCACAACATAGTTTCCATGATCACACATCTTGATAAATGGAAAATGAGGTAGGAAAAATGACTATATTAACGTTGTTGTAATTTCACAACATAGTTTCCATGTCTCTAGAAAATCTATGAAACAATATTATATGGGGACAAACAATTGTTTTTAAGGGAAAAAAATATACCATATATACATATCTTGGCATAAATATATCAATAAATTCAATGTATATTGCATTAAGAGACACATACAATGTGCAATGTTTTTTCTTATGATCAATTTGTATATATAACAACATTGAGAATCTCAAGATGAAAATGCAAATTACATTATAGTTAAGAAATCATTATGTCATCTTCCATATATTGAAACTTCTATGAATTGATCTCTGCATCTTTGCCTATGCTATCAAATGCTTGAGGTGTAAAACTATGAATGGGGAATTATGCATGAAGCAACTTTGTACTTGTCTATATTCATTACCATTAGTTATCGTGAATATCAATTCACCCTTTTAACATTTTGAAATTTTTCTTTATAATATTTTATTAAAATTTGAAATATATTCAATGGACATTGACATGGTCAAATTTGATAATTGATTCATTGAATGATTTATTCAATAAATTAATAATCAACTCAAAATTACATTTTTTATTATCACAAAGTGTAAAATTTACAATGCTCGTTAAAACAAATCTCTCTAATAATTTGGAAAGTGTAAAATTTACTATACACATGGAAATATATATATATTCCACAATGGTAATCTCAATTGGTAGATGCTCTTGTGTCAAATTTCATGGTGATCCAATGATCAAATCCATTGAGCCTACCAACAAGGAATTTCCATTAGGGGTTACTACCATCGTCACTTGGAACTCTTCATATGTATGTATGTATGTATGTAATGTAATGTAATGTATGTATGTTTGTATGTAGTTTAATGTATGTAGGTAGGTATGTGTGTGTGTAATGCATTTACATACGTATGTATGTATGTATACCCCCAACTGATATTGTAATTTTCTCAACCTTTTTCACAAAGGTGTAATGCCCAAAGGAGGTCGCATTATTCATTCCCACTAAGTCTTGATAGGTTACTTACTCTAAATTCCTAATATGAAAGAATATGATGAGAAATTATTTCCTTATATCTATGTGTGGGGGGTTATCTCACTCAGTTTCAACTAACTACTTTCAAAGTGGAGATTGCTTAAAGGTTGTGACTTCAAACCCTATAGAGAATTTTCAAGTTATAAGTACATGTTGTACTCCGATGAAATTTACTCTAGCCACTATCCATAAAATGTGAGGGAGAGTGTAGATGGATTTACTTAGACCAAGGCCCAATGGAGAGAACAAATTCACACTTCTCAAACCCTTTTTATTAGGGAAGTATAAATATTATATTTTGGGGCCTTTTATTTCATTTATTTTCAAATATTGAACCCATATCTCAAATGTTTCTCAAACATTGATGTTGATGTGGGACACCATCACTAACACTGAGCCCTTATTTACTTCTCATGCTTCAAAGTATTAGAATGGTCCAATATGATACAAGGTAGGTCCCACCTTCGTGTTTCGACATATTTCCAAAAAGTGTGATAGCATTACTTTAAATGGAGCCAAATTCAATGGAGATCCCATGGACTTTATAAGTTCCTTTTCCAACTTCACCTTCATTTAAATACCTCACTTTCGAAAGGAAGATCAAAGCCCAGTGTCTTAGCCATCCATCACTCAATTCCTTCTTCATTGTTTAAAGTAGTTGAAAAGCAACAACCACATGATCAAGGGTCTAATTTGAATAAGCATTTACACCATTCAATCGGATCAAATGAAGTGGGTAAGCTTCACCAATTATGTATGGGCATTTTTTTTAATGGTATATTGGTGTAATTTACTCACCTTGTATGAAGACTTGGTGTATTATATTTCAAATTTAGGGAATCAAAGGATATTTGTAAATTCCAGCTCGTGTGAGGTAGGCCTGCCATAATTAAAGCATAAGCCACTGAGTAGTTCATTGCTTGCAATAATTATGTTAGAGATGTTTCAAATTCATATTTACAACCTCCACCACTCTAGCCATGTAATATTTCCTTAAGATTTGTTTTTTGAGTTAGTTATTTCACAAATAATACTAAACCTAAGTGATGGTTTTGAAAGCTAATTTCACATTCAATTTTTTTGCTCCCCTAATCTCCATAAATTGATAATCCTTTGAATGGTAGCCTTTAGATGGTGACTTGGTCACTACTAATATGATATAGCATTTGAATTCTAGTGTTTCCTAGTGGAAATTGCACATATTTGAATTTTGATTCACACTCAAATTATGGGGCTGAACTATTATTTTTATTTTGATGGCTAATGATATTGATTATTAGTAAGTTATTTAAATGGGTGATTTTGAGGTTTTTTCACATGGATTTGAAGAAGGAAAAGTAGAAGCCAACAATTGTGGATAAAAACCCAAAGCAAAAGAATGCATGACTACCACATATTGTACACAGAAGAAACGGGAAGGCCCACCTTCACATACTAAAGTGAATACAATATAGAAGATGACATCATAAATTGGGATGTTTGATTTCCTTCATACAACCTAGACTAATGATCCTCATTGTCCTATAATAAGAGTAGATAATGTTAATAGTACTAATGTTGATAGGACCTGGCATTTGGTATTTGTTTTTATGACTCCAAGTCTCAAGAGGGAAATACAAGTGCTAGTTGTTTTCCCATTCTTCCAAAGGGTAAGCACATCCTAGTTTCCTACAAAATTGAATTCAAATGCACCAACAACATGGTTGGAGCGTGTTTAGTGAATATCGTTTGATTATAGACATTTTAAGCAATGAGGGTATGTTTCAAGATGAAATCATTGACAATCAAGAACATGCATTAGAATATTGTGAAAATGGAATGATTAATTTGAAGGTGAATAAGATTCCAGAAAGCATAGTGTCACTTGAGAAGTTGTTTGACTTGCAAGATTGAATCAAGAAATCTACAAATGTAAAATGTAAAAAAATAGAAACTCCTAATGCAATATGAAGTTGTTAATCTTGGGACAAAAAGGGATCTTAAGACTATCAATATTGTCTCTTGTGACAGATAAGATAAAATAAAAGCTTCCATAAAGTCTTTCAAACAAGAAATAGATTTGTGTTCTTGGATATATCAAGACATTAACATTTATGATACAAATATTATCCAACATGTAACACCCATGAATCCAAATACTAAACCATTTTCGTAGAAAATTTGGAAGATTCATCTATTTCTAGAACAACTCATACAAAAGGAGTTGAAAATTGTGTGGAGCATTGGTTGTCATTGATGTCAACTAAAGATGATGTCAATCAATTCAGTATGAGTCATTGATATCAACTGACGTAAAAGTGAATACATTATTCCTACAGAATTATGAAGAAGTATATGGAAGCCACTTTGAAGTAGTATATGCGCAAAATGAAGAAGAACATGAATACCAGAAGTATATGCGTAAATAGTGAAGGTGACAGACATGTATGAAACTTTGGAGTATATCTAGAAGTGCATTCAATATGAAGATGTGTGTCAAGGATACATCATACAAATCCAATTCAAGAAAGAACACAAGTAATGTATCCTATAGCAGGTGGTCCTTGCACAAAAATCAAGTCCACCAAGTCATGCATTCACATGTTAGCAGCCAAGGAGTTGGTTGGACAATGGTACATGTGCTTAAGCAACCAAAGAGTTACTTGAAAAATTGGTACGAGTATGCAAGCAAGCATGAGTTTTGCTTGGTTAAAGGTTGGAAGTGCGCAAGCAGTTAATGATTGGGCAATCCTGAAAGCGTGCAAGCATATCCAATCAGAAGATGCTTTCAGTAAGTGGAACGCGCACAAGTTCCTAGAAGGGTACAGCAGTTGAAGACTATCTATGAGAAAATTCCACAGTCGATGGTACAGCAGGTGTGCAAGTCCCAGAAAGGATGACAAGGAAAAGGACAAAGACCCACTTAGAATAAATTGGAATATGCGCAGATTCCACAAAGTATCAATGCACTAAGGGCGCATTACCCACAAGAGATGGTACAGCACAAGTCGTAGACACATCAAGATGAAGTGTAAGATTGTGCACATACCATAAGGAAATGATACATTAAGAGCGTAAAGGTACACCACCAAGGTGTGAAGTCCCACTAAGTTGTGGACCTTGAGGATGCAAGACCCATATCAAATGACACATCAATAGCACAGAAGATGACGCGTGGCAAATGCACAATCCGTGAAGTATTGAAGAATGGATGCCACGACCAACTTGTGAAGATACAATCCACGCAGGACATGTATAAATAGAGATGCAAGTTGGAGATTGGAGATAATCTTGATAGAGAGAGTATAAGAGCTTCGAATGTGCATATGCAGTAGAATGAAGTTTTGATGGTGCGCAGAATGATGCAGTAGATCTATGACAGATGCACAAATTTTGAAATGAAGAAATACTAAAGTATGTGCAAGTGTTTGATGTTTTGAATGACAATATTACAATCAACACACAAATTGTCACAAATGTTGTAGAGACAGAAGCGCAAAAATAGAATCAAAGTTTATCAGATATTGCACAGAAGCCTAGCTGATGCATATAAGCAGAAGTGAAAGTGTGTGATGTTGAGAACTCCATCTGATGCACAACGACAGAACAAAAGCAGGATTTGATAGGCGCATCATGATGCATATGATCTGAGACAAGTGCGTTAAACAGAACGGACGAACCATTTGATGCACAGGACGTCGCGGATTATCTAAGAGACCAGAACACTTAAATATAAAATACACATCAAAAATTGCACAGTTCCATCTGTTACTAGTATTTCATTTCAAAACAACAAACTATCAATTGAAAGCACAGTATAAGTTGATCATTAAATTCAAATGGAGCAGAACTTTGAGATAACAAAGACACAGATTGCAGTATCAACGGAGCATAAAGTATATGAAGAAAGTCATCAGCAGAAGTATGATTGAGAGAAATGAGAAGTCAAGTGATGTATGCAACGTAGTGACAAAGTATAGTCTGCATATGAAGGTGGTGCACATTAGAATTGTCATCAAAATATCTGAAGAAGTGCACAGAGTTGAATTTCGGTAAGACAACAACATACATAAGACATCAGGGCGATTGTACGGGGCAAGGAGATAGGGAGTCAAAGCTTCCTTCAAGTTGGTTCCTGTAAAACAAATAAGACAGGGGGTCGGTTCCTCCTTCCATTTGGTGTTGGAGAAACAAAGGGAGTGGAAGCTTCCTTCAGGTCGATGCCTGTAAAACCAGGGGGTTGGTGACTCCTTCCAATTGATGGTGCTAGTAAACACAGGAAGTCAGTGCTTCCTTGAATGTATTATTTCTCATTATAAAGAAACATTATGTGGTTTTCTCCCATTTGGGTTTCCACATAAAAATCATGTGTGTTATATGTTGTTTATGTAGTGCATGTATGTGTGGATGTTTATTTACCGATGCAAAATAGAAGATAAAGATTAAGTAAAGGCTAATCTGTTAAAGAAGGTAAAAACAACTAATAACTGCGCTAATACTAATTCACCCCCCCCATTCGTCTTGGATTGCAAATCTAATCCCAATTAGGAAAAAGAATGTTGAGATCGGATTGTGTGTAGATTTCAAAAACCTTAGTTGAGATTTAAATATGACAATTAGTTTATTCCTCCTATGGAGAATATATTGTAGCTAGTAATACATTCTAAAATACTCTCACTTTTGAACCAAATGGGGAACTTACGCATATAAAACAATACCATTTGGCTTGGTGCATATCAATGACACACATATTGGATATTGCATTTAGAGGTCTTGAAGAGGGGTGATTTACATAGATGAAATCAAAATTTATAAAAAAAAATATTAAAAATAAAACTCTAATCACCTCCCACACGTAAAAGCATATATTTGGTAAATGCATAAAGTATGGGATTTCATTAAATCCCAAGAAGAGTATTTTTGTTGTTGTGGAAGGAAATTTGATTAGGCATGTTATTTAAAAAGAGGGGATATTAGTTGATTTACAAAGAAGAAATCTGCTAAGTCATGTTTCATTACCACACAACAAGAAACCTATGCACTAATTTTTTTAGGAAGATTAACTTTGTCATGGGATTCATTGTTTACTTCACCAAAATTATGAATCCCTTGTAAAAGATGATTAGAAAGGATGTGGTATTTCAATGGAATGATGCTAAGAAAGAATCCTTCAAAATGATCAAGGTGTCCATTGTTTTTACTCTAGCCTTAAGCAATCTAGATTTCGAAAATATTTCCACTTATATACTTTTGCATCCAATCACTCCCTTGTTGTTGCACTCACATAGAAGGATGGGTGAGGCAGTGAATTTCCAATCTAATTTTGAGAACAAGATTAAAATGTGCTAATATAATATACCCTACATTTGAAAAAAAAATGTATGCCATAGTCAAGGTTGTCAAACAATTCAAGCCTTACGTATTGAAAATCCATACTAAGGTCATTGTTCCACATTCAACCATTAGATCATTACTTGTTCAAAAGGAATTTGATGAGAGGAGCACAAACAAGGAGACCACTATCCAAGTTCATATTATTTAGATATCAAGCATCCCACCATAGTCCGTGGACCATAATTATTCAAATTGGTATTTTTAGCATGGAACCAAGTTGATGCTAAAGAAGAAAGATGGGAGAATGAAACATCCATGTACATGATTATATTCTCTTCATGCATGTAGATATGGATTCATGGTATTATAATTTGAAATATTATTTACAACATGGATCCAACTGAAATCACTTAGAGATAAGAAGAGAAGATTGTTAAGACTAAAACCTACTCAATACCATCTTATCCATGGAATTATTTTTAGGAAGAAAGAATATGGGGTGTTATTGAGATGTTTATAAGCGAATGATGTTGAGAAATTATTAACTAATTTGCATGATGGTCTAGCAAGTGGATTTTTCTCTAGAGACACTATTTCCCATAAGGTGTGGATAGATGGATGATATTGGCTAACATTATTTAAATATGTGCACACACATCTGAGAAAATGTTGAATTTGTCCAACGTGCATAGGAAATAAGAATAAAGCTACAATTATTTTGCATCTCGTTACTATTGAATGACCATTCAAATAGTATGTTCTTAATGTGATTGGCGATATCAATATAAGATCTCCAACTAGCATAAGTACATATCAACAACTATATATTACTATACTCAGTTAGTTGAAGTTGTTCCACTAACTACTATGAATAATATAATAGTGATCCAATTTTGGAATAAAATATCGTCAACAAGTTTGGTGTACCATCTATGTTGGTATTTTATATTGCATCACACTTTTCATATATGGATATCATTGAGGTTTCTCTGTGGTACTCAACTAATTATTATCCCTAGGGGAATTGTGCCACTATATCTAAAAAAAATAACTTTTATCCAATTGGGCATGTCTCCTTACTTTCTCATTTATGGACAATAATTGATTATACCCTCTAACATGCTTTTCCTTATTCAAATTTATTGCAAGCAGTAAGGAGTGACAAGCACTCAACCATACAAAATAGAATTGACATTTTGTTGAAGTTGGAAGAGGAAAGAGATTAAGAAAAACAAAATTTGTTTCTCACTAAAAGATTGTAAAATGGTGGCTTGATAAACATGCAACAGAGGACAAGGATGACCAAGTCAATGATGAGTTAACCCAAGGGAAAACACACTAAGCTCCAACCATTATGGCTACGAGCTTACCGAGTAGAAAACGAGATTGTCCTCTGAACATATCTTCTCGAAAACATGGAAGGAAGCAAAGACCTCCTTCCATTGAAAAACTGACTCCTAAAGCAATATTTCAATTAGTGTTTCCTTAATATCGCTAGCTTGTACATTTTAGTTTCTGTTCATTTCTTATTTTTTCTTTAAGTTGACTATTTATGATGGATTTATTTTTACTACTATAGTGTTTTAAGTGATTATCTTATTGCCTTCATAGGATCATTTAATTGCATTACCCCGAATTTGCATTATATTTCCCATTTGAACTCTCTTGTCATGGGGATTGGTTTTCTCATACAATGATGAAATTTTGTGCTTTCCTTGATATGAACTTCCTCTCATTTAGTTTCAAATTTTAGAATGCACCGACACTTGGAACACGGGGGTCAAGCTTAGAAAACTCTACACGGTTCCATTCAGTTATGGTCTCAAAGGAAAAATACTTGAAAGAAAACCATGGAGAGATTATGAGAATACTTCAAATAATGGTTGGAATTGGAACATTTTGAATTATTACCCTCTGATTTTTCGTGCACACTAGTTTTGGTTAACGAGTAATCCTATTGATGGATTCCATCCACATATATATAATTAGCTAGTCATGTTAAAGATGAAAAGTAAAAAATACAGGGTCAAAAAATCACAAAGGGGTAGTCTTAATATCCAAGCATGGAAAATCATTAATAAATCTAAATAGAAAGAAATCAACCTCGATTAATCCTATAAGGGGTTTTTGCTTACCTTGACCGCATATTGATAAAGAAACATATTAAGGAAAAAAGAGAGGGAAAGGAAAGTACAACTATTAGAGGGAAAGAGTACAAATAATTGAGGGGACATACATATGTATCCACTTGGCCTATGGATACTCATTAGTAGTTGTGTAAGGTCTATGACACTGTGATGACTCCACCTAGGCTATGTACACTTGCGGGTTGTGGAGCAACATCTAAGTGAGATTTTTTATTCCATGCCTAAGGAAAATTTGTTCACCCAAGCATTGTGATTATTACTCTATCCTTGGTCATTAAGTCCAAACACAAAGGAAATGAAACCCATCATTTTTCTTTTGGTTTAGTTGATGAATTTTTTAAACCAGTGCACAAGAATAGTCATCGATTCTTTCACAAGAAAATTTTTTATAGAGACCAACTGATATAAATACTAGCATCATACGAGTAGAGTAATGTATTTCTACTTCTTTATCATAGTAGCTCACCAATTTCTAGCATAGATTCATGGCTTTTCCCAATGTGTCACCATTTGTTGAGACCTCAACTAACCCTAAGTCCTTAGACTTGGGTAAGGCCCCCTTTCTTTATTTATGATTTCCGTTGATATAATTTTCATTCTTGATTTACTTTCTTTTTTACATAATTTTCATTATTGATTTACTTTCTTTTTCGTGCTTTTGATAAATGTTTTAAGGTAATGGATTATGAATTCCAATAAATTGAATGTGTTTGGATGAACATACTATTAGCTTCATTTTCTCTTTTACCTTAGAATGTAATCTTGTTTCAGTTGCATCCTCTAACTTCTCACATAAGAATGATAATCAATTGTTCTTTCACACTCTATTGATTGATTGATTATTGATTTGTGCCTTGGAATAGTTGGAGAATCTTGAAAATATCTTCCTTGTGTCAAACAGTTTATAGTCTAGAACAATGTATGTGTCCTTGAAAATTCTAGTTAATTGAGAAGTATATTTGGGTGATTGGGTTATTTTAGTTTATTAAGCAATATACATATTTGAAATTGGTCCAATGAGCAAATGTTTGGAACTTCAAATTAATCTATGAAAGTTTTAAATTTCCTAACTTATCATGTCCCTTTAGACCTAAATTTCAACTTCAAAACTATCCAAATGCTCAAGGGTTAAGTAATGGGGTCATTAAAACTTTATGTTTTCCAAAGACAAGAATTTTCCCAAAAGTAGATAAGGTAAAGCAGTTCATCGTATTAGCTTGTGTCGTGTGGGTCATTTCAATATATCTTCAAAGTGGTTAAACCATAATGTATTTTTCTTTGATCAAAGGTTGACTAGGAAATACTTTTGAAATTAAAGTGTTTGGAGTTATCCTAACTTTAAAGATGTAAGTCCATCTAAATGTTCAAAGGCTAGGTTGTGGGGAGTTCTTGAGCTTCACCATTTCAAAAGATGAAGTAGTATGAAGTTAAAACATAGCACAAGGCATGAAGGAGAGAACAAGTTCACACTTTCAAATCCATTTGCATTGAGAAAGTTTCAAACATCCTTTTTAAGGCCTTTTAATCCATTTTTTTTCAAATATCAAAATCCTATAAAGGCTAAAACATTCCACAAAGCTTGATGTTCGTAGATTCCATCATCACTAACATTGAGCCCTTGTTGACTTCTCATGTTTTGAAGTATTAAAATGGTCTAATATGATATAAGGTGGGTCCCACCTTAGTATTTGAAGAATTGAGTCAAGGGCCAATTAGATTATTTGTTTTCAAAAGATGTTCAAATTTGCCCCAATAGTTACCAATGATCTATAGATCAAATATAGGTCCTAATGTAATCAAGGTATTTCAAAACAAGGATTTGAAAAACTTATAATTGGCTCCATAATCAAATATGACAGGTATAGTCTGAAAGGTAAATAAATCCATAGTGTTGTATGACTCTTTTGAGATAAAGCCTTGTAAATATTCAAATTTAGTATGAAATTTGAATAGGGACCACTATCTTTTGAACAACATTGGACAGAGCACTTTATGCAAGTTCTAGTAGTAATCTTCAACAAACTCGCAATTATAGAGAATCCTCCAAACCCCATATACTTCATGAAAAAGGGGGTTGGAGTTAAGACATTGAACATATTTTCAAAGAGTTCCTGATAGAATTACTTCAAATGGCATTGAACTTACGGTAGGGCCTATAAATTTTATTAGGGCCTTTATGAAATTCACCTTCTTTTGGATATATTTACTAAGTAAGGTTGAGGCCCAATGACTTAGTCATCAGACCATAAACCAATTTTTTTTTAAGTACTAAAAAATTATCAAGCCTCCCAATCAATAGTATAATTCAAATAAGCATTTACAGTACATATTCAAATTCGACTATGTTGGTACGCTTCACCAATAAGAATGGGTTTTAGTTTTCAAAGTACATTGTAGTGCACTCCATTTACCTTATGTGGAGCCCAAGTGAGTTAGATTTTAAATTTATGGTTTCCCCATAGAACATTCAATTCAATTCAATGCATGAAGGACCTATTCAAACTTGATGTTTAAGTTGTTGAATAGTTTGTATATGATGAGCATTGTGTTAAAAAAGTTTCAAATTCAAATTCCCAACATCCTCTACTGCATCAAGGTAATCTTCCTAAAGCATTTTTCAATGGTCTAAGTTATTTTGCAAGTAATATTATACCTAAGTGGTGGTTTTGAAAGTTAATTTTGCATTTGATTTGTATACTCGTCTTATTTCACCTATTGATAATTCTTCGAATGTTAGAATTTGGATGGATACTAAGACATTAATAATCTAACATAGGATTCAAATTGTAATCATGTTTCCTAGTGAAAGTTGCATATATTCCAATTTTGCTTCTTATGGAAATTATGGGGATGAACTATTGCTTTTATTTTCATGGCTAGTGATGCTAATGACTGGCATGTTATTCAAAATGCGTGACTAACAACTTTTTCAGATGGATTTCAAGAAACAAAACTTGAAACCAACAACTATTCCCAAAGACCCCAAATAAAATGAAGGAATGACTACCACATGATCTAACAATTCATGTTACACTAGCCTCCCACATTCCTTCAAATATGGGGAACATTTTCGAATGTACAAAATAAATTAGAAGGCCATTCTTTTCCAACCCAAGTGAACAAGATGTAGAAGATGCCATCTCAAACCAGAATGCTTGAAGGTCTTAACTCCACAATGTAGTATATAGATGAATGGTCTTTCCTTGTTATAAGATAATTAGATGGATAGTTTATTATAACATGGAAATGTGATCCCCGTGATGAGTGTAATCCCATCTCACTCATGCAAAGAGGTGATGTGGCAGTAAAACCTTAAAGTTTCATGTGGGAAAGCAGGTGGCATCACCCACTGGCTCATTAACTCGAGCCCAAACAACAATATGATGGTTCTCCTCTGCGCTCGATACCTTGAATGGCTCAGCTTCTGGTTCAGTGTACGTGAGGGTAATTCGAACATGATGTTCTCCCATGTAGACTATTCTCATGATGAGTAGAGCAATCATGATGATGGAAGGTTTCCCAAGAAATGGAGACAAATGTGGCCTTTCCACTCTTGCAATTCACGTAATTGGTGTTGTTGCGCCCCCTCTGTGGCAGTATTGACGACCCAGATGTTGTTTCTTTTGCTCTTCAGTTGCATACCTCCTGTGAGTAGGTTCGACCTCACCATGGTTCGAACCAAGGTGACCGTGAGTCGAACAATAGATGGCCCCAGCCACATATATATGCCCCGGTCTCTCCGGGACATGGAGTTGGCATAACGCTTCTTTGAGAGCAAGGTATCCTGACAACATTAAGAGTGATCTGAGAGGATAGAAATGCGTCACGAAAATAAAAGGTCAAAGCTTGAGCGATAGAATTTGATTGAATATTGTGGGGGCCTTGTGGAAGACTCGGGCTCTGCCTAAACTAGAGAAACCCACCACACAAGAACCCTACAATTGTTATGGTCCATGAAGGCCCTCTTCTACATGTCCTTTTATGAATGCATGGAGAGAGAAAGGAGGAAGGAAATTCAGGGACCCACGGTCGAGGACAGACTTGCTCGGCTAGAAGTTGGAATAAGGCACTTAACCCGGGATCAGGTAACCTAAGACAAAAATATCAACGGCAAGCTGGACGCAATGGCTGAGGAACTCGCTGGATGGAAGTCTCAAGATGCCACTATGACCTATCCCCCCATTATTCCACTGGCACGTCCTTCTTCTCATCCCTTTACACACATGGATATTTCAGTTCCTTTGGAGGCTAAGCGAGAAATCTCAGGTTCAAACCACTCTACCGTAATTATCTCTGATGCTGAATTGGCCTAGACGGCTTCTGTCTAATTAGTTTTCTAGCCTTGATAAATTATTTGCTTTAAATTTCTAGGCTATAAGATTGTTTTCTCCTCTATTTTACATTTCAGTCGATCATAACCCTAGCATGTGGGGGAATCCTATGAACTCGGACTATTTTTTCTTCTAGACTGCTAACTTGGTTTATTTGCAAGCTCAGGTTCAAAGGGAATTAGGCTCCTCATAGACACTTGGTCACAAACATCTAGTCACACTTCGAAGTAGGCCTCTGTATTTTGAAATGTACATTTTTTCCTCTTTATAGTAATATATAGTTACCGAATTTTACAAAAAAAAACATGGAAATGTGATTAGTGATGAATGATGTAGGACCTTGCACAACATCCTCTGAGGCAGGAAACTTTGATGTCTATAAAAGAATTGAGGGTTGAAAGGTACATGACTACAACATGGATACAATAGTTTGCAGATGAATAAAACTACCATGATATCATGACAGGATGGTGAAAGGATGAAAGACAATTTTAGTCCAAGGACACTAAATGTTTACCCTTCCACCAACATCATGCCTTCAATCCAAAACATAGCGGCCCTAATGAGAAAATTGTATGGGGAGAAGGATTATTCTCATTTTCTAGAACCCATGGTCATGTTGTTGCATATGGTGCTTGAAGAAGAGACTATTTTTAGTTGGGAAACTATTATATCACTCACCTTATGCAATGCAATACCAAGAGTCAAGTTTGTCCCAAAGGGCACAAACCCTAAATTCTATATTGTTTCCTACGTTCTAGATATTGTTTGTATTGATGATTCATTTTCAAGGATCCAATGGGTTTTGAACACATCCTATCCTCTCATCATATGTACTGCCAATATTTATGGGAGAGAAAATATTCATCAAATAAGGGAAAATTTGTGACCACTTATTTACTCCCCTGTACAACTTGATATTCAAGAAAACGAGATTGAAGCTATCTGAAGATGTAATCAAAGTCTTGGAGAACATATAGGAATGTAACCTATATGAGTCATCCACATATTTTAAAATCTTTGGAACCACCAAGGAACCCCATACTTTGTCGCAGCATGTACATGATAAATTAGTGATAAGATAAGTGGCTTATATGGTTGTCTTCTTTGGTTTTCATAAAGCTATGGAAACAATGTAGAAAAATATCTATCCAACATATTTGATCATCATACAAATATATGGGTTACTAGAATTTGCATATGCAAGGGAAGAAGTGAAAATATAGAAAGATATAGATTTAGGTATGAACAATTCAAGACACATTATTTGAAGAATATTTTTGCTAACCATAGATCATCATTGCGTAACCAATATCCTTATTCCAATAAGTATTACCATGAAGAATAGGTCGGGGGGGAAACCTGAACTATAAAGAAGTGTTAGTAAACTTGAAGAAAAATGAAGAAGCCCCAGCAAGAAAATCAAATATTTTCTCAAACTACGAAAATTAAGGAAGACCCAATGACCCCTAAAGGAGATACTAAATGGGGAGGAAAGGATAGGTCTAAATCACCCACTCAAAAACTAATCTGACAAAAAATAACATACCCCATGATGGAAACTAGGTCATGTACAATATATGGGGTAGCAAGAGGATACCTGCACATACCAAGCCAAGTTTCTATAATTTTGTTGAGGGGACCAACCATTGGGGTAGAAGGTATCTCGATTAGATCTATTCACATTTAATAATAAAAAATTAGACCATCCGACAAACCCTTAAGAAAAGGAAAATGGTCATAGATCAAGTGGTGATCAAGACCGTAGAGGCTACTATAATGGATGTAGAAGATATGGATCTAGTGACCATGTCTATAATTGGAGTAACCAGAATCCAAGGAAACTTATCCAATGTACTAAAAATGGAACGATAAATGGAAGGATGTAAGAAGAAATTTGAGCATTTAAATCATAAAGTGGAATATTACAAAGCTATGAAGGATTATACATGTCACTTCGTGGAATATTCCCTTTAAATCCATGATATCTTAATCCTAGTGTACAAAGATTTCTATAAGAAATATTTGATATATAGGACACCTACCAATAGGCATAAACACCTTCTCACAAGTTGCAAGAATAAAAACAATAACAGTGAAGATGGAAAAGATGCATGGACCACCTACAAGAATGGAAGCATGACGTCAACAAAGCACCTCTAGAAGTACCACATTAAGTGAGAAGAAGATGATCAAAATCAACACAAGGCTAAGTTATTGTAAGGATACAACTTACAACTTGAATAAGCACATTAGGATCTTTTAGAATAATTATACAACCAATATTAAGAAGATGCAAAAATGGTAGCACAAAAATGTCATCTACTGACCTTTAACACAAACAATGTTTTTCGACCCTGAGTTGAAATAATGGGATAGCTAAGTGGGATCCATAGCCAAAAGATAATTTCTTTAGAATTCATCTTGTGCATTATCATAATGGAGGCAAAGGAATATATAGAGACCTAAATGAGGGGAAAAGGGATTGTGTATGTTGTCATGTCTAAATTAGATGAGGGATAGAACAAGCTCTAGAAAGGCCTAGCTATTGTCCAAGCCACATTTAAGTAGTACCCTTTTCCAAGATCACTTGGAATAATTAAAGTATGTGACACTTGTAAAGATTATATAGAAAAAAATAGAAATATGCATTATTAAAATTATGTTGACTAAGGCTAGAAGGTGAAGAGTCCAAAAGTTGTATCAGTTCAACTCCCATACTCTATTTTTGTATAAATATTATGATTGATGAAGAGAGGATTTTTTTCTTGGAATTTTAAGCTTCTTCATATGTAAATACAGAGGTCATTGTTATCTCTTTTTTCGAGAAACTCTTCTTACACATTGTGAATTGTACACTATTTTCAATATTCATAATTTTCTTGAAACTTGCAAGGATGGATGTCATTACATGTAGACTATTATCATGTTTGTAAACATCTATGCTTATTTATATCATGCAATGCTAACAATTTGAGGTGAAACTTGTGTTTTAGGGAAAATTGTAGGTTGTCATTAGTTTCTTAGAAATGCTTATAGATTTATATAAGATGCATTTGGCAATTCAACTCCCCTTTTGTTGTTTGTATTTTTCCCTTTGGGTTTCATGCCAATCTTTTTCTTAAAATATCCAAGCTAGGCTTATTAGTTATTACCTTAGTTGTATTTTTCATTTGCATTATTAGTTGCATTTCATTTAAGTCATCAATCAAGATTACGACAACTGAGCCATAACTAGAGTTTCACCATTTTCAATGGAGGAATAGTCAATCCATAATTAGATTGTTCTCCCTTTTCAATAGATAAATTTCTAATTGGGAGCTTTTCCTAGAAGCTATAAAAGTTGACAAGAGATCATTTGCTTGCATCAACACCACCCACCATCTAGATATTTCATAAAGAGGGGACCTGTAAGGTTTTCCATATATATATATATATATATATATATATATATATATATATATATATATATTAGTGTTGCATTCATATTCACTTACCACACAACTTAGCTAATGGTTGTATTTATGTTAATGAAATGTGTACTCTGCATATTTGTCATTCATCACAAAATCCCTTCAAATCTCTCTTTACGACGTACATAGTACACTGCATCTATACTTGGCACAATGCATTCACTATCAACCAAAGTTGGAACTTAAAGCATACGTGGCAGTGTGGGAATACTCCACCCCATACGTGTGGGAACACTCCAACTCATACGTCTCTTACTACTCAAAGCAAAGCAATGGTGGTACTCATAACACACACACACACACACACACACACACACATGTGTGTGTGTGTGTGTACTTGGTATAGTGAATTCACTATCTACCAAAACCAGAACTTAAAGCATATGTGATGGTGTGGGCATACTCCACCACATACGTGTGGGCACACTCTACCTCATATGTCTCCTACTACTCAAAGCAAAGCAATGGTGGTACTCATAACATGAGCATAGATGTAGTATACTACATACGTTGTAAAGAGAGATTTGAAGGGATTTTGTGATGAGTGACAAATCCACAGAGAACACATTGCATTAACATTAACATAAATACAAACATTAGTTAAGTTGTGTTGGTAGTGGATATGAATGAAGCACTATATATATATATCTATATATATATATATATATATATATATATATATATATATATATATATATATATATATATATACCCCCAATGGGTTAGCTTAGTCTGCTCAAATGGATTGTTATAAGAGTTCATTGTAAGGTCTAAGGTTCTAATCTAGCTGAGGTTTGAGTCAATATATATATATATATATATATATCCAATGGGTTAGCTTGGTCTGCTCAAATGGATTGTTAGAAGAGTTCAATTTAAGGTCTATGGTTCTAATCTAGCTGAGGTTCGAGTCAAGATGATTCCCGCTAGGTTGCAACCTTCTATTGATGTTGTAAATCGAACCACACTCCATCTAAACATTCAAGGGAAGGTGTGGATCCCATCATATTTTCCTTGGTTGAGTGCTTTAAGCTTCATGCAATGGGTCTTGGTGTCAATTCCTCAAGTTGGTTACCTATATTGCATGTCTCACTCAATCTCCATGCCAAATCAAGTACCATACCAAACGTTGATCACTTTGTACAAGGTAACAACTATGAACGCGAGGAAGTTCCCCATAGTTTTTCTATATATATGATCATTAATTTAATATATTTGTTTTCATTGGCATGTTAATTGTTAACACTCATGTAATAAAATGAAGCTTAATGTACAACCTTAAATCTATTAAATTTGATTATTGGTTCATTGATTAAGTTTTTCAATAAATCAACAATCAAATTTGACCACGTCAATACTTAAAAAATACATTTCATTTTGTCACAAGATGCTTTAAGAAAACTATCAAATATATTAAAGAGGTGAATTACACAATATTTTGAATATAAACTTTGTATGCAAATACATAAACATAGCTTGCAGACATGTCATGGAATATTACATACCTTATGTATTCAATTAGATATTCAAAGATGACAAATATCAAGAAAAGACAAATCACAAGAGATGGAAGATAACATAGGCATGCTGACTATAATAGCATTGTTCATGAACACTATTATAGCATTGGTGTGGCATTACAACATAGTTTCTACACATGCTTGAAAAATAAAGGTAATGGTGTTTTATGAAGAAGAGAATTTGTCTTAATAAAAAAAAATTATAACACACACACACATTGATGTATATTGCATAAAGAAGCACAAATAGATTGTAATGATGATTTAACTGACGTAATGGCTTTAGAGTTGTTATTCATTCTATCAATTAATAAACGGTGCCCATAAATTACAAATCTTCATTGATTCTATTCTTGTGATAAATTGGATGAATGGAACAAATTCTTTGTAAAACTATAATCTACAACCTATTTATAATGATAATAAACTTACTTGTGACAGTTTTTAACTCATTATCTTCTCACCATGTGTACAGAGAGACTAATGTGGAAGCTAATGGGATCTCAAAATCTAGATTAATTTTGGATGTTGGTGTTTGTATCACAATAGAAGGTGAAAGAACATTCCACTAAATACTTTCATACTCCTTTTATATAACCACGAGGTTGTTATTTATGAACATCTATATGTAGTTTTCTGAAGGGCTATATACTTAGAACTTTCTTTACTGTTGAATACACTAACAAGAAACATATTTGAGAACATATCTAGTCTACTCCCTTTTGGAATTGATCATGTTGTAGGATCCTTTTATATGATTGTATTCATGCATGCTACCTTTTTCTATCTATGTTTTATTGCTCTCCCTAAAAAGAGTGTTTGAAATGTGAACGAGCATTTATAAAATGTAATCTTATTATATAGAGTAAAAATATGATTTGTTTTCTAAGGTAAAAGAATATAAGATATATTGTACTAATAACACATATAGATTTCAATTTCTTTTTATTAAGATTTTTATAGTTACACAATACATATATAAAAGATGAAAGTGTGAACTAGTACATTAGAATATTATTATAATGATCTGATAACTACCACAACTGAACCATAAAGATATCAATAAAGATTTATCTTGTACCACATCTCTTATTAGGATTATGATCCAAATGCATGAAGTGGAAACTCAATGAAGAATTTTGAATTTTGAGTTCACCACCTTTCTATTTGTATTGATATTTATATTCTATATATTGTGATAGAATCATCCCCTTGGGATTTTAACATATTATTTGTATATTATTTTATAATAATATGAAATATATCCAATGGACATTAACATGGTCAAATTTGATTATTCATTCATTTAGACACATATTTAATAAATCAATAATTTCATATAAAAATATATATTTAATTTTGTAATAGAAAAGTACAATTTTACTTTTTATGTGGAAGATGAAACCCAACGAGAGCTTCCTCTCATTTCGAAGATGATACGTAGGGTGTGCCTAAATTCCAATCACCTAACCCCAAGAGAATCGAAAAGAGTCAAACCTATGAACCCCCTATATTTCAAAACTATGATATTACATTTTGATAGTCTATGAAGACACATAACTACAACTAATTAGGCCTTCCCTAAATTCTTAAAAAAAAAAAATAGATTTGATTCATAATATTGAGATTTATAATACCATCACTAAAACATAATATGCATGATAAACCAAAGTTTTCAAGAAAAACAAAAATGACGAACAACCATATAAAGTATGGAGAAAACTATATCTTCTCTCTCAACGTGTGGGAAAACCATAATATAGAGAGCTCTCAAACTATCGATTTGTCTTGTACACTGCTCATATCATGTGGCATATCCTCTAACAAAGTTCTAAGCAAATAATTGTCTCTAATATATAGAAGAAGAAACCTCATGTTTAATCTCACTTAAAGATAATGAGCACCTTGTTTATCATCAATTTCCTTCTTGTTCAACATGTATACTAGTACATTTAGCTTGATGGGATATGAAATTTTTTCAATGAAAATATACATTCAACCATCCAATAACCAACTTGGAGTCTCCATAAATTTTCAACTCGTGCATGGTTGAGTTCATTGTTATTCTTCTAAGAATTAGAATTGCCTTAAGTTTTTCCATATTATTTCTACCTTACCTAGACCACAAGTAAAAGATGTTTGATCACTATTAGAGAAAAAATAGAAGTCTCTTTTCCCCACTCATCCCTAGGTTCCCCCTTGATACTCCATCAAAAAATCACCAAGACTTGCTTCTAGAAAGAAATGATATGACTTGCTTATGTTGATCTCGAAAGAAATTATATATATATTTGTGTGTCTATCCAACTACTACTTTTCTATATAACATATTGTACATTACCACTTCACACGTGGTGGGATTATTAAAAATGCATCATTATCATCACTTAATTTATCCATTATATTATATGTTTCAAGTACACTAATTTATACAATGCTTCTTTGTCATGTGCCTTGTAATCCTTTACCACCCTTTTTTAATATTGGTTGGTGATGTTGTGTTGTTATTCTTGATTATGTTAAACCATCTAGGGAATTTCTATAACTAGTTATAATGGTAATTCATCTCTAGCTTAGTTATAATAGTAATATATCAATACATTTTAGTGTAGTGGTAAACATTACTAAGGGGGTCCTTACAACTAGTATAAGGTGTATTGGTTGGTGATGTCATGTTATTAGTATTGTTAAATAAACAAGGAAATGATAACATGTTGACTGCCATTTGCTGCTACTACGAAAAGTAACTCCTCTAGGTGTGAACCTTTAGCACTACTAGCTCAAGACACCTGAGAAGCGATAGTTATGTTAAAGGTGCTTGAACAAAATCACTCATGCCCCACCCCAAAATCATCCAAACATACAAATCTAATTTTATTCAATCTTGAAGTGGAAACTAACATGGAATGTTCAAATAGAAGCACTCTCACCGAGATCTGAAATCAGTCAAATGCACAAACTAGTTTTCGGGTAATATTGAAGTGGAAACTGACCTGGATTTGACCATATAGATTTAGCTTTGAACCTCAATAATAACATTGGTGAGTCTATCTTGTTGGACAACCTTTTTAACTATTGATTCTTTAGTAGATCCTATTAATTATGTTAATTTTGTAGGCTAAACAATAACAAATTTAGTAGTGGACTAAGGAGCAACCCCTGTTACATAGCCCATTGAAGCGCTTGTTTAAGCGTGATCAAGGTTTTTTTTTATTTGAATATAAGGTATGTTGCAAGATCTATTGTTGGTTATCAATTTGAACCGTGTCCTAGTAGTGGTTGGTTTGAATGAGAAGAATAAATTGACCCATGAATGAGGTTACTTGCCAGCGAAGGCAGTGCAGAAGGAGGTCGTGGCAATAGTGACAAAGGTCAGGTAGAGGTTGTGAAGAAATTTATGTCATGTGCAGTTAAGGCGGTGCACTACACCGAATGTAAAGCAAAAACATAGATATTAGGTGATGCATAGATTTGGAGAACTGGAAAATGTAACTCAAAATAATGCTAGAATAAACTCTAGCATTAATTCACAAGCCTTACTTGAAACTTAGGCTTTTAAGTTAATAAAGCACGTTGAATATTAGCATGCTTTGATATGAGGCTAAATAAGAGGGTGAATCAACCGAGTGAATTGGTTGATTGGACACATAAAAGAAAATTAAAAACAAAAAGACTTTGTATATTGCTTTATCCAAAACAAATTTGAAATGGAGACTTTGGATAAAAGTTTAAATTGTGTATGGACTTTTGTCAAAAAATAATTGGAATTGTAGCAACTTGAATTATATAGTCCCTGTGGCCTGAAAAACAACTTAGATTAATAAGGTAGTAACTTTTACAAAAGGACATCATTTGAAGAAGGTAGTTTAGACATGTTTACCAATGATCAATCCCTATCTCTTTAGTGTCAACCACATAAATCACCTATTCTTTAGAAATATTTTGAACATTGACACAGAGAGATGTGGTATGAGATGGTAGAGAGGTAGTGCTTTCGAATAACATTTATTTTACTTATCCCTCAAAGAATTCGTACCTCTTGGTTTTGAATCAATCCCTATTAACATCAATTTAAGGGTAACGATAAGAGTACGCAAGATTACACAAGCATGGTCTTATCCAATTGATTTTTCAATCATTTGATTTAACTATACAAAGTATTTAATCTACCCTTGTGGAATACCTTTCTTTTTTGGTAACATATAGCATTTGTATTGAAAACAAGACTCCAACAAATCCAAAAGCTAAGACAAAATATGTATAAGGACAGGGCCATAAGTTCAAAATGAAAAACTGATCCAAGTCCCTGCCGAGAGGGTGAACACAAAATATGTATAAGGGCAGGGCCATAAGTTCAAAATGAAAAACTGATCCAAGTTCCTGCCGAGAGGGTGAACAGTACAAAAGACCTCTATTGTTCAAGCATACATACTACTTGAAAAACATTTTTAAAATTGTTAAAACATACATACTAAAAAACATATTTAAAATGTATATAAAAAAGACATTTCTAGCCTTTGCTAGGCTTCTTGTAATTGGCACTTCTTTGCGGCATTTTTTTCTAAGACCCTGCAATTTTTCTACTTGCCATCAATAGCTTGAAATACATTTCCTTGTTTAGGGGATGAGAGAGGATCTTTGAAATCCCAAGAGGATTATTCTGCAAGGGAAGAGTCCACACAAGAGGGAGGTTCACCACACTATTCGAGATGCCAATATGTGACACAATGTGCTCCATGACCTACTTTACAATTTGAAAAAAGATCTCCAAATCTTGGGCACAATTTGATATCTTATATATGCATTGATGATTATTTTGAGTTAAATAGTGTGAACAACTTTTTTTTTTTAAGATAATTATTGCAACAAATTGCTTATTACATTTCTGAATCTATGTTTTAAGTTGCATTTAGTTTTATTTTATTTTATCATTTGCATGCACTATCAGTGTCAGTGGAAACAACATCCTCGAGGATATTCCATCGTATAGTTTAGAGTGCAAGATCACACACCCTTAGTCTTCTAGAGCATTTGCAGAACCATCCCAAAAAGAAAATCTATTTTGGTTTCATATTAGTGGTATTTATAGGGATACTGGAGTTTAGTTGGGACTTATAAGATGTTACTCAAAGCTTTCCAATACTCAACCACATCTAGTTCAAGAACAATTTAGTGATTTTCTAGAAGCTTTGAGGACATCCTCATGAATACTTTGAGTGAATATATGTGACCAAGTATAGGCCTAATTCAACACAAGAAAGTGTGAAAAACCTAGGTGGAGTGCATTAGCGACACATGAGGGGGATTTGGCACTTGTCTCCCTCAACCTCTATAGGATGTGTCTTCTCTTATTCTCCCCTCTTCTTTGTTTTCATGCTAGTGGTAGGAAATGAATTAGATTACACATACGAATATGCATGGTTTATTATTAAAAAGAATGAATGATTTTAATATGCACGGTTAATTTTTAATATGCATGATTTATCCCAAAAATCTATACCACGACACTTATATGGACTATGAAACCCCAAATCTCATGAAACACACTTAATGATTCTAACATGTATGATACAAATTTATATGATAGAAGGACCTATAACGTGCATGGAATATAGGCATTAATCTCCTCTTCGTGTATGTATGCTAGACCAATAATGAGGCTATGAAGAAACTCGTGTTCACAACATTGATAGGAAGACCCATACACTAGGGGTGCAAAAGCAAAGAAAGGCATGACTTAGAGAGGCACCAACTCTCTAGAAGAATAAGAAACTTGTAGTTGGTCTAGGTGGAGTGAGGGAACACTTTGATACAATCATTATTGCATGATGGAAGAATTAATTATGATAACATGATATGCAAAAAAAACTATTGACATAGACGGGTGTTTGTGGGGTAGGTATCAATATGTATCTTAAATGTTTCCCTTATGCCTGACCTTGTGGACATAGGAGACTAAAATAGAGGACATTAAGAAGGGCCATCATGTGTGAAGTACAATATTATCACTTAATACACTAAATTGGCATAGGTAACTTGAGGAAGCAAAGAAGACACTAGCTATTTAGGCAATATGTGAGGAAAATTTAATGGATTGATTTGAAAGCAGGGCAATATAATTCCTCGATGATACACATCAATGAAGTCAAAACTAGAGACAATGTGTATGCACCTTAAATATAATATTAAAATACACTTGGAAAGATATTTAACCCATTATTAGAATGAGAATATAATTACAAGAGACAAACATTTTAGGGTTCTAAAGCATGGTCTTTGAATGTCAATGAGTATACTTGACTTATAAGCATTCCATGAAGTTACCTTCGGGAGGATGGGAAAATGATGAACTTGCAAATTTTCTAAGGATAATAACTTATATGATAATATGTTATCATTCGAGTCTCATAATACTTTTAATACCAATTAATTATTATAATATATGAATTCAATCTAAATCCCCAAACTTTTGTCATAGACTAGTCAACAAACTTATCCACTACCTTGGTTAGCATATCAATCAATATTAATTTTATTTTTAATTTTTAAAAGTCTTGAAAAGAAATTACCACAAACCAAGAGGATCTATCTACACCACTAAGCAACTTCATCCATGGGACTCTCAACTTGGTTAGTGAAGTCTTTCCCAAAAGAGGTTATGATGCCATCATTACAAACAATAAGTTTATTAAGGATTAAAAACCTAAACGAAATATGAAAGGGGAAGGCTAAAATCCATAGAGGATAAAAATATATATGTGTGTTTCTTGAATAATATGAAGGATGACTCACAAGAGATCATGTGAACATATAAATATTCATTGAATCAATAATGAGTGTGAAGGGTTATGGCACTTGGGTTTATTTCTTCATCATCATTATCTTTATTTATATACATTGCACTGTTAAAGGAGAGGGCATAGGCCTGCATGTGAGATTTATTAACTAATTCAAACTCTATATTAGATTGTACTCTAAAGATTGACATATGCATTTATTTTCACTAACAATGAAAATAGGTCATTTAATCAAGTGGTCATTTGATATATGGAAAAAGTAGGTCTAGAGAACTAGATTGCGGTCACTTATGCAATGAGAATGGGTAGTTAATATATGGCCAAATTAGAGCAAGTACATTGGCATGTGCTTGAAAATATTTTCAAGGAACTAATGATTTAGGTCTTTGTTATAGTAATCCTTGAATACATAGAATATATGTTCATAGCTTATAGTGGCGTTGATTGGGATGGTGATGCTGATTGAAGTTGGATTATCGGTTATGCCTTTGCACTTTTTTGGAGTAGTTAGTAGATACATTTAGCATCAAAATCTTAGTTTCATTATCCATCATAAAGGACCAATATATAGTTTGAACATAAGCATGGGAGGAATTCCGTGTGGTTTACATATTCATAAGGAAACAATGTGATTTGGTTGGTTTTTGCTATATTATTTCAACATAAGCATGCAAGGAAGCCATGTTTGCATGTCATGTGGTTTACATGAGAATGTAAGGATTCCATGTGATTTTGTTGGTATCCTATGGAACTAAGTTTGATGAGTTATAAATAAAATATAATTAATAAATTTCATTAGAGTCTCTCATACTTTAAATCTAAATTGCCTTATTGCTATAATACATGATTTTCTTGGGAAACCCCAAACTGTAGTGACAGACTAAGTCAACAAACTGTTCCACTACCTTGGTTAGCTAATCATAACTCCTTCATTCTTACCTTAATAAACCCGCATTCTGGTGATGGAAGATATCATCAATCCTCACTACTAATATGGTTGGTTGAGTTTGATTCATGTACTTTCTTGCTTCATTGAGCATGTCATGTGCACACTTGGCTTGGGAGTTTGTTTCCCATGGAAAATGTTTGCATAAGAGGTGCTATATAGGAAAAGGAAACAAAGAAGTCAAAAATAGTCAGCTAAGGCATCAAATGTTATCATCAACCTTATCTATCACCAAATTTATGGGTTTCTTGAGGAATTTGTGCACTATACATGCTCAACCAACCAAGCAAGGGAACAAATTTGTAAGCCTTGTTTGTCACCAAAATTTGGAGTTTACCATAGAAAGCATGCACAAAGAATATTTAATGGAATAAGGCAATAGATAGATCAATATTGGTTGGCCAAGACAGTAGAAGTGTCAATGCACATCCACCATAATGTCCAAAAATTGACATTGTTTTTTCCATATGCAACCATGATGATCATGTCTTATGTCATGGCTTGTCAAGGCTACCCCATTACTATCCATAATTATCTAAGACTACCCCATCTTACATTAGCATGGTTTGGTCCATTAATACTACCTCATTTGTCAACTCCCTAGTCATCTAAGACTACCTTATACATTACCATGGTTTGGTTCATTGATACTACCTCATTTGAAGCCAACCAAGTTGAACTTGTGATTCTATTAAATAGATCAGATTCCCCTATGAAATCCAAGATGTCAAATTTGACCACGGGGGCTTCACTAGAAGGCAATATAATATCACGTTCATTCATATTGGGGTATTAAATAATCATGAAAATCTAAAAATTATATTGCTTATATATTAAGGAGAAAAGGTTTTTTTTATTTAATGTAACAATACAAAAGTACTTTGGGGTATTTTTTATATGGGCGGGCGGACAAATATCCACCAAATGTAGATGGCGGGATCACGGCCAGATGAGAAGTCAGGTTGAGGCAAGGCTCGAGCTTACCAGTACGTAGGGAAATCGCGTCTTGAGGCATGCTTGAGGCCAGTGGTTTTGTGGTGAAGAGGGTTGCCAGTCGATCATAGTAGAGAGACAGTGGTCATTGACAACCAGTTGATACCAATAGCACTCAGCCAGTTGTTACCAATAGCCTTGGGAGGCTCTAAGCCTCCAGGGCCTGTTATAGGCCCTCGATAGGCCTTGGGGGCTTGAATACCCAACCACTCGTGCCTATTACAGGCCTTGGGAGGTCTAGTCACCCTCCTAGAGCTTGTTACAGGCCCCGGGGGCTTTGATACCTAGCCCACAACAGGCTTAGTCAGCGATTAGGGAATTGCAACATGCAATCTAAATGTTGTACTATATGAATTGGCTCTAGTGACATACAAGAAATGATCTCCTATATCTTCATTAGACCATTAGATGTTGCAAATCATAATGATATGTGGTTGATTAATTACATCGTGGGTGAAGTAATGTGCATCCACAATTTACATCGAAAGAAGCAAGGTGCATTGTAGAATGCATGTGGGGTCATAAGAGGGGTATCATATCAATATACTAGATAGAAATATAAAGGGGTATAAAAAATGTTAATGAAAAAATTGATACATACAATGTCTAGTAAAAATAGGGGTTTTTTTAAATTGGGAAGGCATATTGGGAGGGGGTTAAAAAAACGATTTTGGACGGTATTTTCCAATATTTAGTGAAATTAGGGGTATTGTTTCATATGCCACAAACGAACGTGCTATGATAGCCGTTTATTGGGTGAAGCCCCCGTGAATTTGATAAATTGTGTGGAAACCCTAGAACCATTTTATTCACGTTGTTCTACAAAGTTTATAGAATTGCATCATTTTCCATTTGTACATTAAAAACACCACCAACCATTATGATTTCATTTTGGGTTCCCTAATACTCCACCACTCACTATTTGCTATTAATTACACTGGTACAATCCCATTGAACATATCCACAATACTTTTAAAATGTTCCATGTCACACCCCTAATCAAAACAATCCCTTGGGATATAGTTGTATTCCAAATGACTATTTTCAAACATCTGCAATACTCCTAAAATGTCCCATGTCACACCTCCAACCAACACAATCCCCTGGGCTATAGCTATGTGCCATAATGACTATTTTTCAAACATGTCATAGTTATTATCATGAACAAAAAACTTAAAAAATAAAAAAGTGAGTACAAACAAAACAATAAATGTCCAATGGTACACTATAATGTCTTGCTCACACTTAAGCATATGAATCACACCTTGACAACTAAATAGACTCATAACCTCAACATTGTAATGTCTTGCTCACTTGTCACACCCCTAATCAAAACAATCCCTTGGGCTATAGCTATATGCCATAATGACTATTTTCAAATATCCACAATACTCCTAAAATGTTCCATGTCACACCTCCAATCAACACAATCCGTTGGGCTATAGCTATGTTCCATAATGACTATTTTTCAAACATGTCACAGTTATTATCATGAACAAAAAACTTAAAAAATCAAAAGGTGAGTACAAACAAAACAATAAATGTCCAATGGTACACTATAATGTCTTTCTCACACTTAAGCATATGAATCACAACTTGACAACTAAATAGACTCATAACCTCAACACTATAATGTCTTGCTCACACTTTGCATATGAATCACACCTTTACAACTAAATAGATTCATAACCTCAACATATAGAGACAAAACTAACCTTATTGTTAAACCATTCAATAGCTCTCTCGGTCATTATTGCATGGGGGATTGGGTATACAAGCAACTCTACTATTTTTTAGAACAAATTCCCTCTACCACATCAAGTGCATGCACATCTAAGTTTGGCCATTCTAAAAAGTTTCAAAAGGTGAAGGAATGGAAACCTCAAAGGGAGTGGTGTCTAAAATCATGATAAATATAGGGGATGTTCTAATTTTGATAGAGCCTCACAAGAAGACCCTCTAGTTGGGGAAGACGGTAGGCACGATATCTATCATATTCTCATATTGATAAATTTAGGGTTGGACTAGGAGGGAGCACTAAAACAAGAACGATGAACTCTTGGCCCTTAAGTTTGTTCTTATGTTAGTTATGCAAAAAGAAGACTAATGTAGAAGTTACAAGTGATGGGTGATTCCATGATGTTTATTAATTGGTTGAGGGGGGTTTTCTCTATGGATAATTTCCTATTGAGACCTATCTATGAGGAAATAAAAAACTTGAAAAATAATATTAATGAAATGTATTTTTTCATGTTTATGGAGAGAAATATGATGTCAAATTGATTGTCCAAAGAGGGTTTGCATATGGCTTTGGGTACATGCCACATTTAGGCTCATCAATAAAGATGATTAGCTAAATATGATCTAGGACCATTCTTTTGATCCTTATCAGAACACAAATCACATAAAATCAAGGTTGTGACACTTTAATATTTGTTTTGCTTTAACTTATGAACTTATTCTATTGTTATGTAATTTAAGGCATGTAATGCTCACACATGATGAAACACTATATATGCTTTTACTTCTTCTTGGACTATGTTTTTGAGACACTTTCTTGAGTCCCATTATAGGAGACATTACTTGTCTAAAATTCTTCCCATGTGAAGAATATACTGAACTAAATATATTCTTCAATGGAGAGTTCTTCGTTATGTCTCCTCTCATGTTGAACTCCATTATGAATACCGAAAGGTATTACAAAATGCAATTTTGTTATAAATGATAAAATTAAGATTTTTTTATTTCCATGGAAAAAATATAAAGACAAAATTTCATACAAGCTTCTAATACCCACTCTAGTACTACGTTAATAACCTAAAGGATTTAACACACAAAACTATACATATACATTAAGATATAAAAATGAAGAGATATTATAATTCCATGTGTTCATTGTTATAATTGAGGTCACACCTATAATTTATATCTTTCTCACTCTTGTATGTAGCCTTTTGCAAGGCTTTTTGAGATCAAGCGTCCCATACTCCACATGCCAAAGGAAAAACCATAACCCTTAGAATGTCATTGGATTACAATTAAACATTAATTCTCGCATATATTGTACCTAGCATGTGTCCAACAAACCCAAGATAAAAACATTATCACTACAATTTTTTGTTTATGCTACTCACTATATCAAACCCACAAATATTTTCTATGTTTTAGAATCCTAGAAAATAAAAACCTTAGAACACAAAATAGAAATAGTAAAACAAAAGATCAAAATAGTGTAATTCTTAAAACAACCCATATAGAAAATATAGAAAATAAAGTTTTTAAATTACGGAATTAAGTGAATGATTATTGATTTTATTTACTTTATTGATTTTATTTACTTGTTTCCTCACTTATTCCTCGTAATCCTAGACCATCAACATGCATCCTATGTGAATTCGCACAAATTATTGCCCCTTTTAATACTCTCATCCTTTGAATAGTGGCATTTTATGCACATTGATGATCATATCCACCGACATTGCAAGTTGAGATCACTAGAATTAATTAAAGTACGATATTGACAAATTCTCCATGCAAAGATCACTCTAATATGAAGAGACACCTTGATAATGAGATTTGAGTCAACCTTTGTATGAGTAATAATGAGCCCCAAATAATATCCATGTTCTAAATAAGAGGATCCCTAACCCTTTAATCAAGTCATTCACTATGTTAGTCAAATATGTTTGTAAATGGATGTGATAATGAGTTCGATGTGTTTGTAAATGGACACGTTTAAATGTATTGGTTTCAGTGCATTAAAAATTGTTCATTGATAGTGATAACTACTTTTCTTAACATCCAGCATGCGACCAACGAAGTTGCAATCTATTTCCCTTGTATTTTTCTCCCAAATTGATATGATAAGCGTAAAAAACATCACATTCACTCATCAAGACAAAAGTAACATCCAACATGCGACCAACAAAGGTACAATCTATTTCCCTAGTAGTTTTCTCCCAAATTGATATGATAAGCGTAAAAAACATCACGTTCACTCATCAAGACAATAGAAACTTTGATAGTGAAATAATTAAATAAGTAATGTTATAGGATATATAAAAGAAATTAATTACAGACAAAATTATTTATAGATTAAATGAAAAAATTGTTTATAGATTAAATGAAATGGGTATTTTGTATTAAACAAAAGAAGTAGCTATAACCAATGTGTAGATGAGTGCGAAAAGGCATATCAGAATTTTTCTTACATCTGAGCTTTAAGAAGTTTCGTAAATCCGCTTATACACAACATTAACCATGATGTTTTTCGTAGAATTCTACAACTATATTGTTTAATAAAATTATCGAGAATTAAATATACAACCGTACATGAAAATAACATTGCAACTAAAATTCATTTTGGTACCATTAATAGATTCCATATTAAGGGAAGAACCTACAAGTGTTGCATTGTCACCATTGTGTGGTGGAATTAGGTGTGTAGAAATATCATCACTTCAATAAAGGGAAGTTGACATAGTAGTATAGTCTAAAGATAAGTCCATCCATAGTGGAGACCACTTAACTCTTCACACTTTTCATTGAGGTACACAAAGTCACCTCTCCCAAGCCTAGAGACGTTGAATGTACACTCGAATCTCGTGTAATTCTACATGAATGTCTAGATGCCATCTTGATGGCAATGTCTTCAATGTGGATATATTTCCATATGCAATGATCCCCAAGTGGGAGGTCATGGAGTGGACCATTAGTTTTGTGTGCTCACAACATTAGATACCTTTTTCATATGGCGTTTAATTATGTCTACACATAATAGTCACAGCATGCATGCTACATGGAGGTTTGATTGTTGTCATCTATACTATTTGGGGATACAATGGGATACACTGAAAGTATAATATTTGGAGATACATTGAAAGTAGAATTTTTGAAATTTATTTAAAGGAGTGCATTTGGATTACTGTAAAGATAATATATTGTTTTTTTTTTAAAGAAAAAAATAATGTTATCACTTACATTATCGCAAAAAAATTGGCTAAAAGGTTGGATCGTTAAAAGGTTGGATCGTTGATGCCCTGAAGAATGAGTCTAAGTAGTCTATAGTGGAATCTAACTCTATGATGCATAGAAAATATGAGACTAATGGAAAAAAGAAACATAGGAATTTCCTTCTCGAAGAGGAGTTCGAGGTGGTAGGGGAGGGGGTATTAAATTCCGCCACCCTTCATATTCCTTGATTTGAAGGGGACGGTTGGAATTATCCATCTCCCATAAACCTTTCATAAAATAACAACAAAGAAAACCTTAAAACTTTCTCTTATTCCAATGAAGCTCCCTCATTCTCCATGCAATCTACTTCTAGGTTATTGGTTTTGACGATGTGTAGGAAAAATACTTATTCATATTTCTTTGTTGAGAATTTGATTATGTGTAAATTCTTAGGAGGGTTGGCATGGAGATGTTGCCTTTGTTTTAGATTTCAATGAAGATTAAGAGCCAACCATGACTATGATTTGTGTCAAAGTGATTTATTTGAAAATATGCAATCCTTGTAGTCTTATTAGTGCCTTTTTTTTCATTATTTATAGCTATGGCAATTATCCATGAGAATTGGAACTCTCTTTATTTTCTTTAGGACCAAAAACGATTCCCAACACATACCACCTCTTAAAAACAAAAAATATTTATTCAAGAGTTCGAATTATACCACCTCTTAGAAACAAAAAATATTTATTCAAGAATTCGAATTATGTTTTAATTGATTAAAAATAATATTTTTAGACAAAACACTTCCTTAAAAACATTATTTTCATAAAAATTTCAAAAATAAAAATAAAAACTTCTTACAAAAATTTCACATATTACCATTCCATCACTACAGGCATATCACTCTTTAAATCCTAAAACCAATCATTTTTTTAATAAAAATACACACTTTAATCTTGTCAGTACTTCCATATTACTATTCCTAAAATATATAGTAATGACTTCTCACTCTTACATGATTCCTTTCTCATATGAAAATTTGTTGTGGAGAGGAAATTTTGTTTGTAGTTTCATGAATGTTAAATAATGTTCTTCGAGTCTAAATGGAGACACTATGGCCATGAGACTATTGAACTGTTAAAATGAGGATCATGGAGATGGCAGTGGAGCCCAAATCAAAGGACGGCCTTCTTCTTAATGGGTTAGTCTCCATTCTTCAACTACGGGCCTAAGATTATTTTAGAGAGGATCCCATATTTCATATAAGTTACTCTCATTAACAATGGCCAAAATAATAATAATAAACTTGTTAAATTAAGGCACCTCATAAACATTAGATGCCAGATTTTGTTTCATGCATTGAAATTATGGATAACATGGTTGTATTTATGTCAAGCATGGCCAACAACACAGCCTGGTGGGACAAATAAGATGGCTAATATATAGTCGAGTTACTTGCTCATAGTGCATGGCAATTTGGCCTAGAAATTTAATAATTGGCATAGATGCAATACATTGATCGCTACCTTATCCAAATGTACCTTGGATGGAGCTATTAAACTTGGTAAAATAATTAAAGTGTTGTGCATTCTTAAACAAACATTTATTTCTTATTTCTTGTATGTGATGCAAAATGTGAACTCTTATCATCTACCATGTTATGTCAAACCCAATGGCCTCTAGGAGTTTATCTCCTAAAATTCAGGTGGGCAAAGAAGCTATACAACAACAACAAAAAGTTGCTTAATAATTTCATTTTACCCACATAATGTGCTCTTTCTTGGACTTGAGTCTCCAATAGCATCGTCTTAATGGCCAACCAATGATATCTATCCAGTGACATATACTTCCTAAATCTCTTTGTTTGGTTTCAACTCTAGTCTCTTTGTTAGCATCGTCTTAATGGCCAACCAATGAGATCTATCCAGTGACATATACTTCATAAATCTCTTTGTTTGGTTTCAACTCTAGTCTCTTTGTTTGGTTCCATCTCTAGGCTTGCATTTAGTATGATCTCAACGGCCAACCAATGATATCTATCTAATGACCTATATTTCCTAAAGCTCTTCGTTTTGCCAATCATGAGCATATTCGAACCAATCGTATCACATTAACCTAAAGCATTGGGTTTTGTCCAATTGCATATTCGAACCAATCGTATCACAAAATCCCTACAAGAAATCCATTGTATTATCCATTTTTTTCTCATTTAGGGTAAGGAAAGAGTCATAAACAAAGTGCCCAATAACAATTTGGTCACCCTTGAGACTCAATAGGGAGATTGCCTTGCTAATCCCTCCAGGCCTTCTACCCTAAAGAAGATAGCCAGATGATAATTTTAGAACCATCGTATACAGGTTAGCTGCGAGTGAGCAACCATTCCCAATGTTGCAAACCCTCGTGGACAAAGTTTTCTTTCCCAATTGTATCTGTAGGGCTCTAAGCAGGATTAACTGTCAGCAGGTTTGTGAATTTGAACTGCAGAACACACAGAGTTTCATGACCTAGATGCCGAAAGCTGTCAGAATGCCCGAGTGGAATTGATCAAGCTGGGGTCGCTTCTACCTTGTGACCCCTGGGGTAAGATTAACCTTCTAAACCTACACATTATTTACTTCCTGCATTTGAAAACAGTAAAGAAACTACAAACAGTGCCTACGCATCCAATCCAGAACGGGACACTGTATTGTTGTTGAGGAAATTCTAAATATTTCATCAATGAACACAACCTTGCCATTTTAACAGAAAAGGCTAAAAGAAGACAAACGCGAGCTGTAAGCGCTTACATCTTGAATAGTGTCATACGATACAATACAATGTGGCTGTATTTTTTACTCATCGTCATAAACCCTAAAGAAAACTTTGAAAATGTGCATTCTCCATTCAAAGGATCAAAATACCAGAGAAGAACAAAAGCTTGAGATCAAATCCTTCCAAAGGTAAACCTAAAAATAACAAATGAAACCGCAAGAATATTTTCTCAAGGGAAAAGGAAAACGACAGCGTACCCTTAAATAAGCTGGCACGATTTCTGGCATCTTCTGCTGGAGGCTAACTAGTAGCACAGAGCCCTTTTCATGGTGTATCCGGTACTTTGCCTCGAATCCTCGCATTTACTCTAATTTTCACCCTTCGCTGAACAATAATCTCTCTCCGTCTCTAAACCAGCTCCACAATTAACTCGTTGAAGCTGCCATTCTGGGAATCCAGTCTTCATTCAACCTCTCCCTCGGTAAAATCAAAGTAAGGAGTAGCGGAGGATACTTGAAGCTCGAGGCGGGACTTCCGAGGGAACAGAATGTTACTACCTGTGAGCCGAGGCCAACTGTCTTTGGTGTTTGCCAGGAAGCTAATAATAAGTATTTGAGGGCATTCTAGCGGTTCTTGCGCACAGCAGGTATCAGAGAAAGAAAGTCGGCGGTATTAATGGCAACGCGTCGACTAAGGAGTTATGCAGCAGGGAATTCCGACAGAGCAAATCAAAGCAAATCAACAATATGCAAATATAATTGGTTAATTATTCTATGTTTTCGAATTTTTTTTGTTATTTTTGAGGGAATGGGTAAGATAAAATCAGAGTTTTTTATTTTTTTTTATTTTTTTTTAAATGAATTCATCCCTTCAAAAATCCCTTGACAGGATGATGATGCAATTTGAACAACATATATCAACCTACTGCAATTTTAACAATTCCAATTGGAAAACGCAAAAAAAATCCAAAATTTGAATTTGTCAGCTGGGAAATAATAGTTAACAGCAGCATCGTACTTCCTATTTGAATTTGTTTTATATTAGTATAAATCTATTTGTTTTGGGTATAATGATGAATATATTCTTATTTTTTATTTTTTATTTTTTATTTTTAACCCACAAAAATGTGTCCTTTGAATGCAATTATTATTGTTACAAAATTAAAGACATTGTAAATAACGATTTGCAAGGGAATAAAAAGGTCTTGTTCATGGGGTACAAGGTTAACGCTCTTTTCAGCATAATTTGAACACAAAAAAGTGGTTTTGCTTAAATTGGATTATCACATGGATTGTATAAAGAGATGCAATATTTTTTTTTCCAAAAAAAAAAAAGATTCTCTTGCTATTCATAAGTGAATCAAGGAAACTACATAAGGAATCATATCCTATAAAGACATATTCGAAAATGCTGATATACAATATTCCATTACTAACTAACGGATGTATCAAAAACCAATATTACCAAAATAGGAACCAATGGGCATAGATTTGCACCTATCCACTAATATGACCATGTTCTTAATCAAACATCAAAAGATAATATCCCATATTCTACTCGAAGCGACCCAACATAACAGTAATATAACAGTAAGAACTATTCTATAAAATCGAATACCAAAAAAGTAAGCATAAAAAAAGAGCTAGGAAATCAGTATAAAACTGTTTCCTTTTCCTCCGCAAGTTGATTCCTCAGATAGTGGTTGATCTTGGCCTTTCCTTCACTTAATTGTAGTCTCATCTTAGATAATGAGTCTGCCCTTTTGTTGTAGTCTCGGCTAACATGACTAATGTTCAGAGAAGTAAAGGATTCTTTAAGAAGAGTAATCCTTTTTTTCCAATGAGTAAGAGCAGGAACTTGTAGTCGGTGAAGACCAGTAGTCCAATTAATAATGACAGACGAGTCACCCATGATGTCCATCCTTTATGCCCCATAAGTTTTTGCCAATAATAATAATCCCCATAAGGAAATCAATTCGGATCTGGAGTTGTTCCCTGTACCACAACCGAAAGCCATCTCCACATATTGATCCTGATCCAAAATCAATAAGCAACCCGCACCACACAAATCATGTTGTGACACACCATCAAACATGCCCACAGGGATATCATAGGAAATAACTGGAGGATCCAGTATCCTTCTAGTCACCTGCAAATTAACCATTTGTGCATCCCTCATAAATTACATTACATAGCGAATAGAATTATTAAAATTATGATTCGAATCCTCGAAGAGGATCGAATTTCTCAATTGCCAAATGCCCCATAGAAATAGTAATGGGAAAGCATTATGTCTACGGTATCTCATATGCCAGTGTTTAATGCAATCTTCAAAGGATCTACCCCTCCACTTACCAATTAGCTTATGAAACTTGGTGATCTGATCCCATAGTTGTAATGTTACAGGGCAGCAAGTGAACAGGTGTGTATAGATTTCTTCTGCGCCGAAGCATAGATAACAGACTGATGGCCCAATACCCCCCCTGTAAATGATAGTGCTCCCCTGCCAGTAGTTTATTGTTGATCCCTAGCCAAATAAAAAGTTTGATCTTTCCCTGAATCTCCCACTGCCATAGTGGAGCAAGCCATCAATTTGAACGAAGGGGACGTGAATTCTCAGCAATTGTATGGTAAGCCACATCCGTAGAAACCGTTCCATCACCACCATCGTATTCCCACACCAGAGAATCATTGTCGTCGTTCAAGATAATGCCAGCATGAGTCAAGCCTGTAATATATGAATCCCATTCAATAGTTGCCTCACCAATAAGTTGTATGTCATGTGCCGACAGCCAATTGTCCACCAACTTGTCATCACAATTTAATTTTTTAACCTGGTTTAAGTATACTAGTCCCATATCATGCAAGTGTTGAATGGTCGCCACAAAAAGAACACCCGCACTGGGGGTGCCAAGTAATTGATCAAGGCCCACATGAATCTAAAACCCATTTCCTACTAACCAGGAAAGCCCATTAAGGATAATCAGTGCTACTGCCAGCAAGCTTTTCCATGTAACATAACAACAGTATTTCCTTTTCATCCCAGTCCGAGCCCAACAGTTCACCGATTCTGGATAGATGTATTTGTCATGTATAATCCTCCCCCACAGACCCTCATCCATAAGGCCCCTCCATAAAAATTTTGCGTGTAATGCCTTGTAGACCCAAAATAAATTCCGGATGTTGAATTTTCAGAATTTACTTCAATCTGATCTAGGATCTTAACTGAGAGAACAACATGTACAACAAATCTACAGCATATCAATCATGGACACAATAATGCAAGCACGCAAGAGACATAGAGTTTACTTGGGGAAAACCATAAAGGTGAAAAACCCCAATAACTTCCTCAGAGATAGATAGAGCAATGATACAACCATAATAAAACCAATGATAAAGCAATGATAAAACCATGAAGGTGAAAAACCCCAATAACTTCCTAGCAGCAGAGCCTCCTCCTCATAAGTGCGCCACTTTCCGAATGAGAGAAGTGTGTGAATGAATGATCAAATAGAGATCTCCCGATCTCTATTTATACTTGTTCTATCCTGCCCAATAAACTAATGGGGCCTACATGTCTAGCTTAACCCATGGTTAACTTAATCTGGGCCGACCCCACACTTGGTGGCCTAATAACTCTTTGACCCACATGGCCGACCCCCAATAGGGTGGTCTAATAACCCTTCGACCCACATGACTTATACAGGGCTGACCCCAACAAGGTGGTCTAATAACCCATCAAGTATAAGTTACGACACTTACAATATAAATGACGACACTTCCGTATAGAGGAATAATAACATCTCTATAGGAATACAAACACTTCCGTATAGAGGAATAATACCATCTCTATAGGAGTACAAAATACATATATGAAATACATGGGTGAAATACATTCCGAAGTTACACATACATCAACATCGGATTCCCCATCCCCCGGAAGCCTTCGGAGTAGAAATATGTTCCCATGATACCAAATGACCACCCTGGAAGATGTTACTGCCTTTCCAAAGAAAATTAAAAAATAATTTACGTATCATGTGTATAATGGAGACCGGCACCTGGGCAATGTTGGACCAGTAAATCAGAAGTCCAGCCAAAACCGAATTTAGCAGAACCAACCGACCACCCAGGGAGAGCTTTCGATGTACCCAACATAGCAACCTGTTCTCAACCTTTTTGACCAGCCAAATCCAATCAGCAACCACATAGGCGTTTGGCTTAAGAAAATAACCTAAATAGGTTAATCCCTTGTTCAGATCCAACATATCATGAGGAAGGATCCTGCGCAAAAAGGTCAACAATTCCTCATCTAAATTAGTATAATAGAAGCTTGACTTTTGAAGGTTGATCTGCATCCCTGCAGCAATGCAAAAAGTATCCAAAATAAACTTGTAATGGAGCCATTCTTGTTCATTCCCCATTCCAAAAACGAGGACATCGTCCACAAATAACAGATGTGAAACATAATGGTTATGGGACACCTTTATACCACTAATCATACCCTCATCCCTAGCCTGGTGTATAAGACGACTCAACCCCTCAATGACCAGAATGAACAGCAAGGCCAAAAGAGAACAGCCCTATCGGAGGCCTCTAGTCACCTTAAGGAATGGGGTTGGGCATCCATTAATAAGAACCGCAAAATTTGTGGACTTCAAACATCCCATAATCCATTGAGTAATCTGATAGTCAAGACCAGCATTTAATAACAAAAGTCTAATAAATGACCAGTCTACCAGATCATAAGCCTTCATGAGGTCAAGTTTCAAGACAAGTGACCCAATATTTTTCATCTTTGCAGAGTGTAACACCTCCTGAGTCGTTCCAACTGCATCAAAAATCAAACGATGATTGAGGAACCCAAATTGTTCTACAGATATACCTCTAGAAAGACCCGCCTTTATTCTATGTGCAATGGTTTTAGAGATCATATTGCACAATGATATAGGACGGTAATCCTGAAAAGACAATGGATTAGAAATCTTTGGACAAAGGGGAAGGAGGAGTGTGAAATTTATTAGATTGGATGGTATGTATTTTAGTATGTTGTATGTATGGTTTTTTAATCCAATATTAGGAAGTAGATATTTTATAATTGTAAAATATATATATATATATAATTGAAAATATATGTATTAGTTTAAGAATTTTGTAAAGAAAATAGTAAGGTGGATATAAAGTTTTAAAAAAATAAAATCAATATATATTCATTTTAAACCTTAATCTAGGCCATGAGAAAGAGCAAATTTATTGAATTGTAAATTTTTTTTCTTGATATGTATATCAAGAAAAAATATACCCCTTAATAAATTTGATCCCTATCAAGTGAGATGTGGATTTAAGATGGATCCATGTTGGTAAAGTAACATATCTCAAATTTTAAGCATAGCATATAATATAACAACTTGAAAATAGAGTTTAATAGGTAAATATGTGTTGAATGTTGAAAATTATGTTGAATAAGTAATTTCTACGACTTCAATGTTCATTTAAAAGATTACCTGAAACAACCCTTGCAAATCTGTTTGAAATAATCCATTGGTTTTTGTGTATCTACTTGTTATACTCTTATATTGAGGAGTTGTCAAAATATTCGACGATTTGGCTTAGACAGGGGCTTTTCGTCGGAATCCGACGTTTTTTATTTTGCAAATTCTGAATTTAACTGTGTTTTAATGGCAATTTTGATGGTAGAAATGGATTCAATACCATCAAAAACCCCTAAGGGACCCAAAATTTTAGAGTTTAAGAGTTGTAACCGGGATTTTTAAAAATTTACGTCGTATTTTTTTAAAATCGTGCCGGAAAAATCATTTTTTTCCATTTGAAATCGTAGAACTTTTAGACTACACGTTATATCAATGATTACTGAATATTTGAATTGCTAAGAGTTAAACTACAACATAAGCTTTTTTAGTTGAAATTATCTTGACAATGAAAATTTAATAATAACATTTTATCAATTTTTAAAAGTTTAAAATTGTAAATATATTTAAGCATTTAGTCAAATTTACTATAGTTGTACTATGTCAAATAATTGTTAAATTTCAATTTTCATGTAGAAATTTTCATACATAATCTACTAATACGGATTAATCTTACTACTATGTATTGTATAGTGTTTAGTTTTACATGGACAAAGGAGGAGAGGAAGCATGGGCTTATAAAAGATATGGCTATGCTTAGACTTACATCCAATACCCATGTTTGTATAAAGGAGTTGCGAGGTCTCTACAAATGTGAATGCTTTAGGTCAAATTGTATATATTGAAGCATATATTGCAATCATTGAGACATTGTATAATGTTTAGAGTTCTCCTAAACAAGGGATGTGGGAGGTAGGGGCTTAGTAGGGGTGTGCTTTTGCTTAGACTCAACATCACATACTAAGGATTGTATAAAGGAGATGTGAGGTATGCATAAAGGAACCATTGAGTGTGAAATGTTATATATCAAATGGTATATATCCAAGCATATATTGTAAATATTGCATTTTCCATACACAATGATAGTGTTGTACATTTGTATTGTTGATAGCTTTTTTTTTCAACTGAGAAAAAAAATAAAAAATTAAATTAAATAAATAAATAAAAAATAAAAATAAAATAAAATAAAATTCTTGCTATTCACAAAGTGAATCAAAGAAACTACAAATGTGCTTATCCCTCTGATAAAAGATCTCGAAATCGAATCCATCTGACAATGTTATTGTTCTATAGTCACTACTACAACAAAATCTTATCTCGTATAGCTATTGTCATTATGTCTATAGTATATTGATTAGGTTGTGATGGTACATCAAAAAGCTTAAAAACAAGTTTATTTATTTTGCATACTATATGTATATGTTTCTGTCATCTTGTGCATTACACTTACATTGGGATAATAAAAAGTGTTTTGAAGATGTATTGTAAGCATCGTATAAAAGAGATGTAAGGCATGCATAAGAGAACCGTTGAGTCTGAAATGCTATAGATCAATGGTATATATTCGATCATGTATATTGCAATTATTGTTTTACTAAAATACACAATTATAGCGTTGTAGATTTATGTTTTTGATGGCCTCGAAATATTTTTCAATGGTGGTTCATCGTAGCTACATCCACCGGGAAATATGTCAACACCTTCTATTCCGGAGAATCAAGGTATGACCAGAATTATATAATCCACTTAATCATTGCATAGGGGCTCAACAAGAGCATCATGTCTCTTACAAGAATTGAACATAGGTGGGGAGGGTAACAATCATTCCTCCCAACCACCCAAGATACATCCAATGGACAAGTGGCCTCAAAATATTGAATCAATGTTTTTCCGTAGCATTAATTATATTGGAGAATTGACGCTGCATTGTCATTATATATATGCAGTGTATTGATTATGTTATGATATAGTGTCAAAATGTTTAAAATACAAGTTTATTTCTTTTGCATACTATACGCATATGTTTGTGTCGTATTGTGCATTGCACTTGTGTTGGTTTCCACCTTCACGGCTTCGAGAAGATTACAAAACCCTCTCATCGATGGATTTGAAAACCCTCGGTCGACTATCATTTAGGCCTGAAAACCCTAGTTGGTTTAGATAGGAGGAGGAAAAAGGGACTGGAGTTCGCATGGTCGTTATGTGGTTTGCTTAGTACCAACCAATATAAAAAGTGGGAACCAAATCTAAGGCCTTTTTCCTCTGAATATATTTTTCATTCATGTGGAATTTTCAGTTTTTGTGTTTTATTTACAGTTGTACTTAGAGTTTGGCTTGGATGTGGGGCCTTTTGTAACATGGCTGCAAATCTACCAGATATTTTATTGTATCCCTCCCTTTACGCTCGCCGGTTGTTGATGGTAAGACTCTGGGAAGTCATATCTCTCCACATGTCGAATGTAAATTTTTGGGGGTTTAAACAAACCCTAGCATGAAATTCGGTTTATTGGCTTGTTTGTTGCATTACACACCGAGGGTTCTAGGGTTCAGCATGCGGCAAAGGTTTCTTCAGTTTATCCTTCGATAAAAGATAACCAGTGTGTTACCAGTCCCAGATCTTGTTTGGATGCGTCTGGTAATAAGGAATCTTTTGATGGAAAGGGTTTGGATCCTTCTTTTCTTGAGGAGTCTGGTCAAAAGGGGATTTTCAATTATTTCTCAAAGGATCTAGTTCCATCTGGTCACCCAAAATCTGTGGGTTATAACTCCAAACTGAAGAGGAGACTGAAATTTGAGAAGGCACAGAAGGGTAGACCCCTTTGTGTTCTTGGAAAGGATGTTACATTTGACATGGTAATTGCTTTGTCTCAGCGCGCTCTTGTTGGTAAGTTTGAGTATATAAAGTTATTGAGGATGGAGATTTTAAGTTGGATCAGAGCTAAATGGAAGCCTCATATTGTCAACCTTCCAAGAGTTCTAATGGTTGTCAATGGATGGATAGTGTTTCAATTTCTTTCTGAAGATGGCCATAGGGCCATTAAAGAGCGCTTTTGGGTTATAGGAAAGGGGTCGTTAGTGTTATCCCAAGGTCCTCAGATTTTGATCCATGGAAATCGAAACTAGCCCGCCGTCACTTGTGGGTAATTTTACCTGGATTACCACTTCAATGTTGGAACTTGAAAGGTTTCATGGCAATAACTAACTCAATTGGGCATTTTATCTTACCGGAGGAAGAGCTTCTAATGGGAAATTATCGTAAGACCCCTAGGGTTTTAGTGGAAATGGATTATTTAGGGTGTTTTCTAGAGGATCTTGAAGTGGTTTGGTATAGCGGTTCGTTTGTGCAGCGTTTGGATTATTGGCGGATTCCATTCCGCTGTCATTATTGTCGGGAGACGAGACACCAAAAGTCTCACTGTCCATGTTTGTCCTCAAGAGGCTGACTATGGAGGAACCGGTGCTACACTTGTCTGAAGACCCAGATGAAATTGATGTTCGCATTTGATTTTCTCTTCCATTTGATTCCTCCTCGGCTGTGGAATTTATTGGTAAGTTTGTTAAATCTATCCCTACCCTGTTAAAATTTCTCCCTACTGAGGAAATTATTAAGTCTTTGTCAAATTTTGCAATGGAATCGTTTGATTTGGATGATGTTTTAGTTCCTGAACCATCCATGGACCCTAATATTTCCTTAGAGAAATATGTTCCTGTCAGTGGGGATTTAAATATGTTGAAAGGGACAAGTATTGGGTCGGCATCCTTGCCTTCAGAAGTTTCTCCTAAAAATCCTCCAGATCCTCTTGGGCACGTCCTTTCTACTGAAAATGTCCCTTCCAATCCATTGGACTCATTGGATTATGAGTTCCCACCCGATGTGCCATCCGAGGAACCGTTGTTCAAATCATCTGATTTCCCTCATTTTTTGGGTAAAAATTCGAACAAGTTGGATATAAACCTTTCTTCCTCCCTGGTGCCTGAGAACTCTGTTCTAGCTACTCCTCATAAAGGTTTAAATCCGTCTGGAAAGCATCCCCTGAATACTTAAGCAGGTACTGGCTCCGATAACCCAATTATCCCTATCACTTCCATTTGTAATGCTAATGTGACCATCGAAAAACCTCGGAAGGGGAAGAAAGATAAACACAAACCCCTGAATGACAAAAATCCAATTGAATCGTTTGAAAATTTCATTTCTCCTAAAGAAAACCTCTCTTTCCAAAACCCTAAGACTTTGTCTCTTTTTGATAAAGGACTTTCCAGAGACACTCATTGCAATTCCTTCTTAACTGGGGCTCTTAGAGATGATGCAACCCATAGGAGGGTTTCTAAATGAATTTAATCTCTTTCAATATAAGAGGCCATAAAATAGCTTCCCTTAAGAGACTGTTAGAAGTGGTTGGTGTTGATATTATGATGTTACAAGAAACAATGTCATCTGCTATTGTTGCTTTTGAGTTCTTCTTAAAAATTAAGCCCTTATGGTATGTGTGTGGGTATGATTCTGATGGCTTGTACGATGGGCTCCTTATGGCTTGGAACCCTTCAGTGGTTGATTTTAAATCCTATGTCACATTGAGAGTTGGTATATTAGCGGAAGGTAAAGTCAAGGGCTTTCAGAACCCTATTATATTATTAAATGTATATGGTCCCTATCAGCTACGAAAGGAAATATGGGAAGATATTCGGGATGAGGGTTTATTAATGGATAATGCTCTTATATTAGGTGGGGAATTTAAATCTTACCTTATCGGCGGAAGAAGTTTGGGGAGCTGGAAAAACCATCAACACTATGTCTGATTTCTTCAACTTGTTATTTTAGGAAGCTAAGCTTGTGGATATTGTCCCAAATGTTGTTGGATCGACTTGGTCCAATGGCCACAATGTGGTGGAGTTGGTATAGCTAAGCATCTAGATAGATTCCTCATGTCTGACAATTTATGTGATTCTATGGGATGTTACCTCTCGTGGTCCTATTCAACTGGTATTTCATATCATAAGGCCATTATCCTGCAATTGGATTTTTATAAAAGTTATGTTTATTATCCATTTAAATTTAATCCTCTATGGCTTGAGGAAAAATACTTTTGTGATTTTGTTCATGATAAATGGAAGGGAAACTCACAGTCGGAATCAAATTATGCTATGCAGGATTTCCTGAAAAAATTGACTCTTTTAAAAACAAAAGTCAAAGTTTGGGAGAAAAAAAAAGAGGAAAATGAAAAAGAATTGGCTCGGATTAAAGAGGAAATTTCCTATCTTTCCGATCAACTGGATGAGAGATTATTCCCGACTGAAAGAAGATATCATATCCTATCACTAGAGGTTGCTAAAGAAAATATTCTCAAACACAAAGAGGAGATATGGAGACAGAAGAGTAGGGCCATATTGTTACAATCGAGAGATAGTAATACCAAGTTTTTCCAACATTTTTCCAGTTTGAGGCATTTAAAAAATTCTATATGGGACATCCAAGGTGATCAAAACGAAACTATTACAGAAAATAAAGCTTTGAAAGGTGAAGCCATCAAGCACTTTCAGAACCTTTATTCACAGAAGGAAGGTACTTAGTTGGAAAGTCAATTGAAAGTCATTAAAAATTTCCCGAGGTTCTTTAGTGAAGATGAGAATCAAATCATTGAAAAATCGATAACCATTGAGGAGGTAAAAAAGGTTATATCTAATTTCTCAAAAGATAAGATCCCAGGACCCGACGGTTGGACTGTCGAGTTCTATTTGAATTTCTTTGATCTCTTGGGTAAGGAATTGACAGAAGTTGTGGATGAATCTAGGAGGAATTTTCATGTGCCTGAAAATATAAATGCCTCATATATTACAGTGATTCCAAAATATGACAAGCTTATCTCTTTTAATGATTATAGACCTATCTCATTGTGTAATTTGCTTTACAAAATCATCTCAAAAATCATTGCAGATAGAATTAAACAACTTCTCGACTGTTACATCTCTGAAGAACAGTTTGCTTTTCTCCCAAATCGACAAATATTGGATGTTGTAGGAATAGCTCAAGAAGTTTTACATTATATTAAAAAAAGAAATTTGAATGCATTTATCCTGAGAATGGATCTAATAAAGGCATACAACAAGATTGACTAGACTTATCTAATGTTTATTCTGATCCAAAACGGTTTATTTGTGGACTTCACAAACTGGATTATGGCATGTATTAAGACAACAATTTTTTCGGTCTTGATTAATGATTCTCCTACGGAGTCATTTAGAGGAAACCAGGAGATTAGACAAGGGTTTCCTCTCTCACCCTATCTTTTCATTCTTTCCATAGAAGGCCTAAGTCTGCTTATTAAGAATGCAAAAAATTCTGGAAGCATTAAAGGAATTAAGGGGGCTCGAAATCTTGCAATTTCTCATCTATTATTTGTAGATCACGTATTTCTCCATGGGATTGGAAATAAGGATGAATGGAAGCATTTTCATTTGTTGATATCCACCTTTTGCAAGGCATCAGGCATGAATGTAATTGTGCATAAATCGTGTTTCATTTACAATTGTGAGTATCATGATATCATAGATAATATCTACTCATATCTTCCATATAATATGATGGGGATGAGCAATGGGTTTAAATAACTTGGGTGTTTCATTAAACCAATTGGATATAAGGTGGCAGACTAGAATTGGCTCATCAAAAAAATTCAAAGATGAATAGTATCATGGTCATTCAGATGGTTAACTCTAGGCGGGAGACTGGTTCTTATTCAATATTTTCTTCATAGTATCTCGGTATACTGGTTCTCATTATTTGCAATACCAGAGTCAGTTATTTTGGCTATCAAGAGAATGATCTTTCATTTTCTGTGGGATGGTCGGATTGAGGCTCAAAAGTTTCACTTAGTGGCGTGGGAAAAGATTTCAAAGCCTATTCATCTAGGTGGATGGGGTCTAAATAACCTCAGCTGGTTCAATCAATCTCTATGCGCTAAAAGTCTTTGGCATAGTTTATTCGACAACGGACTTTGGGGTAAAACAGTGAAGGCCAAATATATCAGAAGCTACGATGCCAATTAGTGGGTGAGATCACCTTCAAAATACCTGCAAAATGCATCTTTCATCTGGAAAATCCTGGATAAAGATTATCCAATTATCAATATGTCCATCAGTTAGTTGGTGGGAAGCAGAACCAATATATACTTGGGCATTGATCCCATTGTTGGCTTGTTAGATGATTATTCTTTTTCTGCTAATCTTTTAAGCGAACTACACTGGAGGAGTATATTGGTGCTTCGACAAGTGGCTAGAAATATAAACTCAGATAATTTCTATTGGCTATCTGCTAGTGAATTAAATCTGTCGAGACAAAATGCTTTAGAATGGGACAACTTTGTCTTAAACTTGAAAAGGGTTGTTATTGTTCTTTCAAACAATGAGGAAAAAATATTATGGCAGTTCAATAAAATAGGTGTTGTAAATGCAAACTTAGCTTATAAGCTCATTATGGATGAAGAAATTGAAAATAGCAGTAGTTGGTGGACAAAAATATTGTGGAGTGTGAAGATTCCCCTCAAAATCAAATGTTTTATATGGCTTTGTTTTCACGGGAAGATTCTGACTTGGGATTCTTTACAGAGTAGGGGCTTCCAGGAGTCGAGCATTTGTTGTCTGTGTAATAGAGAAAATGAATATGTTGATCATCTTTTCGGGAGGTGTTATTTTTTCCAGTTTGTTTGGAAGAACCTAGCAGAGACCTTTCAGCTCGAAGATAATTGGGATTGGCAATATTTTGAAGTAAATATGGTTGTGCGGTTTACAAAAAAGAGATCATTCAATGTGATTCCTTTTATCACCATTTGGTAGGTATGGTGGGTAAGGAATCAATTCATTTTTCAGGGCATTCCTCCAAATATTAACAAAGTGTGTATCAGGTTTAATGCAACAATGAAGGATTACTGCAAGGAAGTTGTGGTAAATAACCAGAGGATATTAACTAAGCATGTCTATTTGAAAGATATTCCAATAGGTTTCTTTGATGGGGCCATGAACAAATACATTTCTGGAGTAGGTATGATTATCCAAGTAAATGAAGTGTTATTGATAAAATTTAGAATGGGGGTGGGAAAAGGCACCAATACAAAAGATGAACTCTTATCCATGTGGGGATATTATTATGGTGTGCAAAACACTTTGATATTCTTGATATTCAGATAGTTGGTGACTCAAAATGCATCATTGACTGGGAAAAAGGCATCTCATCTCTTCATTCTATTTTTCTTGAACATTGGAATATTGAAACAATGAGGATGATCTCCACTTTCAATAGTATAACTTTTCAGCTTATTCATAGAGAATTCAATGGGGAAGCAAGATGCCTATCAAAGTTGGCACTTGGTGATTTCGATGGAAATATTATTTTTGAAAAATTCTGTGATGACATCATTACAGAGTCTGGATGTTTATCATGTTTTTAGTTTGGATTTTCCTTGTATTTATGTTAGTCCTGTCATAGTTTTTGAAGACATACAGATGTACTTTTTTTAGTGGTTTCTGGTAGAAAGATATAGAAGCTTTTAAAATGCATTTTGTTGAGATAGAAAGCAATAGCTGTCAAGGGTTGATCCCATGTTGTGAAGTCAAAAACTGTTAAGAAAACAGAGTTATGAAGGTTTCTCTTGGTGAAGAGAAAGTTTGGAGAGATGATGTAACAACTTTGATTCTATGATTAACAAGTTTCTTTTTTTTTGGTTGGAAAAATAAAAATAAAAAGTATATATAAACATTGAGGTAGCGTCATATGCATTGAATTTTCAGCATCGAGATGGGATCATAGTTGTGACACTAGTAAAAAATAACTTTTCATAAATTGTTATCGTATTTACAAAGCATTGTGGTGCAATATGTATAGAGAATTCTAATTGATCTTTAACAAAAGGGTGCTCAAAGCAATGCATTCTAAATGTGGTAGACATGATTCAATGCATCATACAAGTTCTTCCAATTTAATAAAAAAATTATAAGAGATCAAAATATTTTAATAATAATAATTTCTAACTAAAATTAGAATAATACTTTATTTTAAAATGAATGAAAAATATTAACGGAAAACAAAATTAAAATAATTTATTAATAATTAATATTATTTTTACTTAATAAACATTTTTATATTTATGAATAAGAATTTATCATTATTTATGATAAATTTATAATTATTATTAATTATTATAACTAATACTAATTTTTATACTTAATAATAATAATAACAATTATTATAAATAATTATAGTCGATTGTATTTGTTGCAATGTTATAGACAATTACGTTTGTTAGTGTGAAATTCTAAGTCACAACAGATATAAGAGCCGAGGATACCTCACACAGAAAGAATGAGCAGAAAATTTGATTAAGAGCGAAAATTGCAGTAACAAAGAGCAGAAAAATAATTATGCAGCAGAACTCAGATAGGAGCAGAATAATGTCACATGATCCAATAATCAGTATAATGAACAATGATGATACAATGGAGAGAATTCGAATCACACAGGATAATTCGAACCTCAGCTGGTCTAGCATAGGTATTATCACCACTGGAGTGCTCCGGAAGACTCAAACTAAATTGAACTAAACCTAAACTCAACTAACTAAAGTCACAATCAGTTAATTGACTAAGGAGGGTGCAATAGTGAGTTTTTCATGCATGTCAATAAAAAATGGGCACATGAGGCCACAATCAGTGGCATCCGGAGCTCCAACCCCCCACAAGAGTCCGCTAACTTAGGTGGATTACACTGGAACACAGTTGGTTCCTATAAAATAGGGATCTGACTAAAGTGGTCCTAAAATTATGCATGCAGGGCTAGAAGGTGGTAGATGGATCCTGGATGACATCTGCACACCACTAGGGGGGAAATCACATCATCAACAACTAGAAAAAATTAAATAATGCTAAGTAGGACAAGGATGGAGTATTAAAATATCCTAACACCCCCCCTTAATCCATACTTTTTCATCCTGGGCCCTAGTTACTAAGACCAAAGGTCACCCATACAATCAAATAAATGATGAAAAATGAACTATCCATGAACCAAGGAAATGGGGAAAAATCTCATGGGAAACCCCCCCCCCCTCAAAAAGAACACCAGTAGGGAACTCAAAGAACCTTCATACTAAGCAGAGAAGGAAAAACTTTCCTCAGTGAAAGCCTTTGCAAAAATATTGGCAAGTTGCTCCTATGTAGGATAGCAATGCAGGTGCTAGATCTGGATCTGGATCTGCTCCTCTGATGTACCTCCCACTGTGTAGAAGTTGTATTTTCCAAAACAATTCTTTCAGGAACCCTTCTTGCTACCGGATTGAATGGCTCATTGTGGTCCAAATCATGAACCTTTGAGTACCTTTTGTCAAACAACAAAGATTGTTTCTTGGTTGTAGATCCCCCATGGAAAGTCTCTCCAAGAGATTGTGGATCAAACCCCACCATCATGTAGCACCTCTCTGAGAGAAGTGGATCTGCATGACATAGTGCAAGTTTTGCATGATATTGAGATCTTGTGGTTCTATGGTCAGATGGATCCCCAACTATGTTCCCAGCAGCTACAAGGACTTTGTGAGCCCATATTGGCCTTGGCCATGGATTGGGAGCATGTGTTGGATCTGGATCTAGAATCTAAATCTCCTTGAAATTTATTCTCAACATCAAGATCTTGATCCTCATCTTCATTAGAAGAGATATCACTCTGATATTCATCAGATTCCAATGGGGTAGGCAGAGAGTATGGAAAAAAATGGGAGAATTCATATGCCTTGGAGGCATGGTTTGCAAACCCTTTCGCTATAATCTTCCTAGTAGAGATATTTGCAATCTCAACTATGTTAGGACCAAAGACCACTTTCTTTGGTGAGCCTGTGTGAGTCATTTGATATATAGACAACAAATTTGCTAACAAAGAAGGCACAAATAGAACATTTTTGAACTTCCCATGCTCCATATGTATTGTTCCCTTCCCTTCAGCGGAGATCTGAGAGTTGTCTCCCATGTGAATAATCGACGGACCATCTTTGATATCTAGAGAAGAAAATGATTCTTTGGAGGCAACCATGCGGTTGGAGGCTCCTGAATCTATGAGGAGGACTTGTGATTTTGAAAATCCAGCCTTCAGTGCATGGCATCTCTCATGACCATCAAACTCACTTCCAGAATCAATCTCTCTTGTGTCTCTCTTGCACCTTCTGGGAGGGAAATGTTGTGTTGTTCAAGAAGCTTGGTCATCTTATCTATATTCTTCTGCATGCAAGATCTCTCTGGGTGGTTTCCTTTCTTGAAATATATAGACTTGGATTTCTCAAATCCCTTTTGTTTGTCCTTCTTGGAGTTGGAGGCTCCTTCTGATGGACTTGACTTGGAATTATGCTTGGGTTCAGATGGCCTCTTATCCTTGCCCTTGTGCTTCCCCTTCCCATTCGCACTTTTTGCTTCTCCATCCATAAGAGCTTGATCTTTGGAGGCCTTCAAGGCGCCCATCTAGATCAACTTATCTTGTTCTTGGATGAGAGATTCAGTGAAAACATCTAAGGAGGGAATCTTCCAACCAGGGATTGACATTCTCCCATAATGGAAGGTAGAGACAAAGATGGAGAACTCGGGACCTAGCTTGCTCAAAATGGATAGCAAGAGCTGCTCATCCTTCTTCTCAATGACACACTGCTTGCATTGCATAACCAGATATTTAAATTTTGAAAAGAATTGTTGAATGGTCTCGAAACTGCTCGGTTGAAGAGCAATCAACTCATTTTCCAGAGTATGGCCTCTTAGCTCATCTTGTTTTCCGAAGAGGGTCTCTAACTTCAACCATAACTCTCTTGGAGTCTTCAATCCTTCGATGTGGAAGAGTAGATATCTCGAAATATGAATACACATGAAACCAAATGCTTCATCCAATCTATTTAGAGACTTGGTTTTCTCCACAGCTGATTGTGGTTCGGGATCCTTCCCCATTGTTACCCTATACATGATTTGTTGCGCAATACCATCTGCATATTAGCCCTCCAATCAAGATAATTGAAGGGTTTCAGGATCCTGGGGGAGAGAGGAAAGTTCGATTTGTCCATTACAACTGCTGGAGCGAATATAAGGTGAAACTGTTGCTTCTGCAGAAAAACTGCTGCAACTGCATAAAACTGCTGCAACACTCAAAAACTTTGAATAACCTACAAAAAAATCTCAATAATGGAGGTAGAATACTACTGAGCACTGCTTTAGGACAGTAGTAACTTTTATCCGGATCCTTCACACCTGGATATACCGCATTGGATTTCTCCAATGAATTCAATGCAATGGAACTAGGATTTGTTGTGGAAATCCAAAGGCTTCTCGTGCACTACCGAAAGCAGATGCTCAACCTATTCGCTCAATGGATCTGATACCATGCGAAATTCTAAGGCACATCAGATCTAAGAGCTTAGGATACCTCACACAGAAAGAATGAGCAGAAAAATTGAATAAAAGTGAAAACTACAATAAAAAAGAGTTGAAGAATAATTATGTAGCATAACTCAAATAGGATCAGAATAATGTCACATGATCCAATAATCAATATAATGAACAATGATGATACAATGGAGAAAATTTGAATCACATAGGAGAATTCAAACCTCATTTGGTCTAGCATAGGGATTATCACCACCGGAGTGCTCCGGAAAACTCAAACTCAATTGAACTGAACCTAAACTCAGCTAACTGAAGTCACAATCAGTTAACTGACTAAGGAGGGTGCAATAGTGAGTTTTTCATGCATGTCAATCAGAAATGGGCGCATGAGGCAACAATCAGTGGCATCCAGAGCTCCAACCCCCCACAAGAGTCAGCTAACTCAAGTGGACTGCACCGGAACACTCAGTTGGTTCCTATAAAATAGGGAATTGACTAAAGTGGTCCTAAAATGATGCATGCGGGGATCGAAAGGTGGTAGATGGATCCTGGATGACATATGCACACCGCTAGCGAGGAAATCACATCATCAACAACTAGGAAAAAAATAAATAATGCTAGGTAGGACAAGGATGGAGTATTAAAATATCCTATCAGTTAGAAATAATTTTATATATGAATTATCTAACCATTGAAATCATTACATAGGAGTAATGCCAATAAATGAGATCATGTATTTATCTAATCAAAGCACTCAAATTTTAGTAGTTTTTATCATTTTATGCTATTTATGTTTGTTGTTTATATGTTTGGATGTCGATCAGTTGAGATGAATTCTGGGTGATTTATGTTCACTGAAATATAGCTTATGAGTTAGTAACTCTAATCCATTAAACTTTTCAAAATACTCACAAAATAACAAGAGGAAACCACCACATATATATGTATTAAGAAACCGCTAAGACTATGCAATGAATACTTGACATAACTACACTCCTAATTTTACATGATCACTCATGTTTAATTCACCACTAACATTTGCATCATCTTGAACCATCGGCATGCTACAACAAGTGCAATAAGGACATTTCCATAAACCATTCCCCCCAAAGGTGTATAAGGAATAACAAACCACCAATTTGTGTTAAAGACAACAAGATGGAAGAAAGCATGTACATGGAGTTCGACTTGAAATGTTGACATTTCTCTATGTATTTCAATAGAATATCAATCATTATCTAGGTCACTTCTAATAGATCTCTTAAAAAAATATGATTTACCATTTACATTTAAATATAACACATATAAAGGACATATATATCCCAACTCAAGCCCTGAGGGGTAGCTTAGTTGGTTGGATATTTCGGGACCAAGACGACACAAGGTCGAGGTTGGGGATTCAATTCTCTGGGTCCTTTGGGGTTAGGCATCGAAGTAATGCTAATAGGGGTGAGGTCCCTTTGGGTGGGCCCCCTTGGCTTGGATCTGTGGACGTAGCGAGCTCTAGGACCGTGAACCACATTGAAAAAAATATATATCCCAACTCAATTATCTCCTAAATGGAACCAACATAATCAAGTTTTCCTTCTAATGTGTTTTATCCCTTGAACTTGCACAACTTGTTTGATCAAATGCAATAAACACTCCACAATCATAGGTTCATTTGCCATGATTTCCACTTTGCACTCTAAAATGATGACTATGTCCCCACATAAAATGATATGTTCATACCTTCAAGCTTTAAACAATTATGCATTTGAAAATCAATAATTATTCTTATACTTGTAACAATACATAAATATTTTTAATTAAACTTTATGAAGTTAAAGGCTCATTGATTTGTAAACTGTCATGGATATTCTATTAGAAAAATTCATCACACTAAATCTTACAAGTTTTTGCAATCTATTATTATTATATAGTGTTTTATTTAAGATTCAAATTTAATGTTAATAGCTTAATAGATGAAATATTCAAAGGAAAGAAGCTAGGAAAATAGCACACCATTTGCACAATGAACACAAGATGTAGCTTGGGAAAACCCAATATAGAAAAAAATCCCTCTATAAGGTAAGGCATATGCTCTGCTCTTTTCTTCTCAATTATGAAATGCAAATACAAAGAAAGGGGCACTCACTATGGAATTGCTATGGACTCTGTGACCAATATGGTTACTACAAGATCTTCTTCTTCCTATATTTTGCTTCATTATCGCACTCTAATACGCTCTTCTAATATATGGAACAATAAACAATTCAATAAGAATGGAACCCTTGATTTCCTAGTGGACCAAAATTTAACATGGTCTGATAGCCCTCTAAGGTTAGGGTTAATATTTTTTCATGCCTCAAATTCCAATTAGTGTCAGGGTTTTGGATCCTCAAGAATCTTCTTGAAAGTACACATGTGATGAGATCCACATGTGTGAATAATGGATTCTAACATGGCACCCACCAATTATCATGGTAGTCAACAAGAGTACAAACTCTGATTGAGGTGATATTCACATCGGTGTAAATCTCTCTATGTGTATGATGGCATAAAGAGGTTGGGAGCATCATTTGTAAAGTATGAACAGGAAAATAGCCAATAAAGGCCTCAAATGAGATTTGGAACTTTCTAGAGCCCCAAAATCACCAAAGCGAGACCTACCCTAAAATGGGCACTGTTAGTTACTGGATTCAATATTTCCATCTAGAAAGTACTAAAGCATATGAAAAAATATATAATGATTCATTTTGCATCACATCCCCCTATTTAGAGAAGCTTTTGGTCCTCAAAATATTTTAGTAATGGAGATGAGGGAATTTTTCATCCACCTTCTCCTTGGAATATCATATTTCCTTGCTCTAAGATTGTCCTGTCAACCAAACCTACTAGAGTTCATGCTACCCTTGTCATGTTGTTCTTAATTTTTTTTTCAAAAATGTATCTTTTGCAAATTTTATCTCATCTTTTGGTGCCAAGTCCTCTATGGTAGGTAGGACTTCCTCATCAATTTCTTGGTCCAACATGAAAAGCTCATAGTGTTTCATATTTTCCACATTCACTAATGAGTAAATGCACATATATGGGGATAGACTGAATCTATAGGGATTATCATCCACCTTCTCCAACACTTCAAAATGACCATACCATAAATCCTTGATCTTCTTACCAAGGCCATATAACCATTCTTTGTTCATATACAACCAAAATTTGTCTCCCAACTTGAATGTTTTTTCTCAAATTTGCGTTGATCATGTTGGTCCTTGTACTTTTCCCATGACTTTTTCAATGTATCATGTACATACAAATGGATCTACCTGATCTTATCAATTAATTTTTCAACCGTCAATGCTTCTCTTATGGTGTATTCCCTCACTCCATATTGTTATCCATATACAACATCTAAGGGTGAAAGTGGCAAATACCCAACACAAGTAAGTTTTAGTGGACTTATTGGTAGAAGTGTCACACATTACTCTATTATAAGATAGATGAATATAATTCAATTTTTTGTCCTAGGTACTTGGATTCTTCTAATGTTCAGTTTTGGGATTTCAACCTTGAAATGTAACCCTACTCCTCTATCATCGTCACCATTTTGTTGGTGTTGCCCCTCTTGATATATTATTTGTGTTGTTTCAGAATAACCCAACGTTTTATCCCTAATAGCCATACCAAGTTTCAACAAAGCTTATTTTTTAATCCATCTCTCATGATATCTTTTCTACAGAGATATCCCTCATGGTCAGAACCACCTAATTAATCAAGCGTGAAACCATGTGTCAATTAATGAGGTGAGGAACCATGATAAGGCACATAGTATGAGAAGATATTACTACCCACCTCCTATAAGCGATACATGAAGTTCAATTTTGTGAAGTTTTTTTTATAAGATGCTACTATTTGAAATGTTTCCCTGTTAATCAGCAAAACAACTATTATGGAGGTTCACTGAGCACCATGCCAAATTCTTCCTAGTCCCAAATTCCTCCCAATCCAAATGAAATGAAACGTTCACTACACATTTAGATGATTATGTTTATGGATTAGGTTTGGGCTTTTTGTTATGGTCAATCCAAATGAAATAAAACTTTCACTACACATTTAGATGATTATATTTATGGATTAGGTTTGGGCTTTTTGTTATGGTCACTTTTTGTTATAGCGTAGAATTATTTACGCCATAAAATGTACTTCTAAAATTGATGACAAAGGTTTCATAAGATAATTTTAGATGATTATGTTTATGGATTAGGTTTGGGCTTTTTGTTATGGTCACTTTTTGTTATAGCGTAGAATTATTTACGCCATAAAATGTACTTCTAAAATTGATGACAAAGGTTTCATAAGATAATTGATGGATTGTTTCTAATGTTGGTTTAGAGCAAATTGCGGTTTTAAAGTGCCAAAAGTAACATATAATTTTATAAAACAAAAGCAAAATAACATGATCTTATAACTTTACAAACATACAAACATAGTAAAAATATCCATAAACCAAAAATAATGTAATAATTCTCAGATGACATAATACAAAATAAAAGTTATTTTAGTGACATCATATGAGAGTTAGTGTATATATACTGAAATTTAGTAGTCCAAATATTGATATTGAAATATAGTATTCCAATATGCAATAGTGTAAAACTATTTTAAATTATCACAAGGATAATGGAGGGTTGAGCAATTTACCTAGGTTTATTTTTTATGATTTTTTTTAAACCACCTGTTATGGGGAATTTTTGAAATAAATACTCTTTAGACTAACAATATATGATCCTTAAAACTTAGCATTTAAGTTCCTAAAAAGATTGAAATACCATGTTATCTGGGAAAAAGTTAGAAGCATTCCCTTCAACCAGAAATAAATAATATAAAAATGACTTGGCATTTAAGTTAACAAGGATTTAAAGATTGTAATTATGGTTTGTATTGGAATCTAATATTTCCACTTCGTGTATTTTCATAAAATCATTGTTTATATTTATAAAGTTTAAATTGTTTTCCCATCCTCTCCATGCATATCACAACATTATTATATCTTTTCTCAAGATCAAGGTTTTAAATTGATATAAACCTAAAGATACAAGTTGTACCTTGACTTTCAAGGATGACTATATATTAGATGTAGATGTAGGCATTTGCAAAATCATATTGAGAAATGTTGAAGCAACATGTGTGTTGAGTACAAATCTTGCAGCGAAACGATGTCATATTGTTTGCTTATAATTATTCTGGTTAAAGTAGAGGAAAGGAAAATAGAAGGGCTATCATTTCGAACAGCTCAACGAAGTACTTGTATCGCGACATCCATCGGGCCTTGCACCAATAACAGGGTTGAGTTGTTGAGTTTAAAATACACTCTTTTGTTGGCATTATCTCTGAATATCAACCGACTGCAAGTTATTGGAGATTTGTTCCTCGTCATTAATTGGATGGCACAAAAATGGCGACCTCGGAATATATTGTTGGTCGTCGTCATCGAAGAAGTGGTAAGGATTTATGGGTTATTTATATTCATCAATTTTCAACATGTGCACAGGGAGAGGAATCACCAGGCTGATCAACTCTCCAAGATTGGACTAGACTTCTTGGACCTGATTATTGGCAAAAATGGGAACAAGATGGAGATAACATCGTGGAAGACGATCCGAGTCCCATTCCATTCTAAATATGAACTACAAACAATTCAGATTGTAGTTCAATATATATTTTTGAAAAGACAATACATTTTGGATGAACATGTATGGAGCAATTAAAGAATGTATATTTCTGACATATTTTGAAGAAACACGGAACAATTAAAGAATGTAAACTTCTATCAATTGTTGACGAAACGTAGACGAGGCCTGATATATAGGCCATGTAAAAAGTGTTTTCTTAATACAAAGTAAATGCAAACTTTTTTCCGTGAAAAAAAAAGAAAGGCTATCATAAAAGTTTAAAGAGATTACAATTTTATTAAATTGCATTGAAATGAAGATAAAGGTTATTAGGCATAAAGGTTGAACCAAAATAAATTTAGAGTGCCCTTACACAAAAACTTAATGTGGGCTTGACAGTTAGCTTTGTATTTATTGCGCACTCCACTCAATGATGTTAAGATTTCGGGTCTGATGGCTAGTTATGTATGTATTGTGCACCTCCCTCAATGATCTTCAGTCTCTCTCTCTCTCTCTCTCTCTCTCTATATATATATATATATTCCATAATCGAGATGAACCTACAAGACCATTGAACAAGCTTTGTCAATTGTGACACTTTGTGTTGGATAAGACATAATCAATTAGAGTAGACTACCACCACAGTCGTGTGAGGCCACCTTAGGTACCCCGCAAAGATTCAAACCTAGACTTCCATTGAGACAACCGTTAATCCCCACAGCTAGCTCCTAACTCCAATTTCATCAAACTCATGTATATATCTTTTTTCGATATTAAATGATTATTATGGTGAACAACTTTATCCCTTCCCTTACTTATATTAAGGGAAGGAAGATATTCTTAAAGTGCACAATCTTATCCTAAATCTAATTAGAGGGAAGCAAACTTAGATATTCTTAGAGTGCACAATCTTATCATAGATCATATTAATTAGAGGGAAGCAAACTTTTTTTACTTTGTACAATATTATAATATACCACGATATCAAACTTTTATATATATATTTCTTCGATATTGAATGATTATTATGGTGAACAACTTTATCCCTTCCCTGGCTTATATGAAGGGAAGGAAGATATTCTTAGAGTGCACAATCTTATCATAAATCATATTAATTAAAGGGAAGCAAACTATTTTTACTTTGTACAATATTATAATATACCACGATATCATGGTAGGAAGTTATACATATTTTCTAATTATGAAGTTATTTTTTTTCCTATTATGAGTTTAGAGAAATAGAAAAATATTACAACGTCGAGTGGAGATGGAAATTCTTTTTCACACATATCGTACTTATGTTAGAGCCTTTCTTCACGTTGTATTTTTTTCACCAATCCCCTTCCTATTATTTTAGTGTTATGTGAAGTCCATGTCTTTGGTATTTTAGAAATGAAGTGTAGAAAATGGGTAAGGAGATAAAAGTATGATATTGTAAATGGATTTATTTTTTTGTGTGTTTTTCTTGGAAAAAATCATAATTTTATTAGAAAAACATTACATTCTTTATGTATAAAAACAATTTGAACTATATGTTGTATTTATAGCATTAAGCCATATTCTATTTACAAAAAAAACTGAGTTTAATTTCTTTTAAAAACCATATTGCCAAGCAATATCACATTCCAATTTTGCCACAGGCATGTTTTCTATTAAAAAACAATACACAAAATTCATTCATTGATTCAAATATGTTGTTTAAAGCATTCCTCTCAGCTTCCTCCAAAGCTTATAAACTTTCTAGATAAAACTTTTAATATCCGAGCAATTAGAAGCATATAGCCTCTTTACATATCAATTGTTGGTCCTATGCTTTATCAAATTGCCAAGAGTGGGCTCTTGCAAAAACAGGTCTTTGGTTGTAAAAACATTGTTGAGTCAATACATGATCAATTCCAGCATTCATTAACTTTGGATCTATAACAAAAGCGTCTATAGTTCTAAAGGTTCACAAAAAATTTATAGAGGCAAATGTGACAACAAGGATTCAAACAATGATCTTGTCCACTCTAGCTTGGGTTCAAAAGTGTTCATGGAAAATAGTTTATATAATTGTTCCTTCATGCTCTTCAAGAATTTTCCACTGACCCTTATCTAGTTTGACGCCATCCTTGGATAATATATCTTCTTCAAAATTCCTTTCCCTCATCACATGGAAATACGTGATATCCTCCATTTGATTCTTCACACATTTAATCTCCTATATTAGAGGTTGCAAGTAAATGTTATGACAAGGTTTAGCTTTCGATAGCTAGTCATTTACAATCTTTGCATCTCCAAAAACCTGCAAGTATTTGAGATTGTTCTCCACAACAAGTAATAAAAGCAATTTAAGAGCATAACATTCTGCAAAATTATTTGTTCCATCTCCTAGGCCAACCTTGAATGATATTTTCATGTTTATCATATGTAAAACCCCCCAGTTCCACAGGATCCCTGATCTTTTTGTGCAGCCCCATCAAAATAAGACCAAGGCCGATTCTTGTTAATCTATTCCTCCATTACATGATGAGTCTTGGGCACAGTGATAGGTTGAGGATAACTATGAAGAATCCAGCACATCTAATAGCACGCATCATAGGTGATGAAAAATAGTTATCAAAGATGCAATGATTATGGCTCAGCCATACCTGCCAAGAAAGGATAAGAGGGAGCCCTTTGACCTCTTGAAACTATGCTTTTTGACACCAGTTGAATAGGCATGCATTGATTAAGAAACCTATTCCTCATGGAAGATTGATCTTAAGAATAACCTCTAGTTCCTTCTAGGCCTGTGTAGTGTATTTGCACTCCATAATCAAATGGAAATTTGTCTCCTCATCGTTTTTACAGCTACATCCCCTTCCTGGGCCTAATTTGTTGTGTTGTTGCATGTGATCCCAAGTGAGGACTTTATTATGCAGGAAAAGCCACATTAAATTTTTTTCCTTCTAAGGTACATAGAACTTCCAGATCGTACGCCACCACTAATCGAGATTAACTTTGTCTTTCTTCATCAGTAATTCATAACCTGCTTTTGAAGAGTATAATCCATGAGGATCATTGATCCAAACTAAAGAGTCTTTCTGCTTAGATAAATGAACATGAGAACTAGAAAGTAATTTTGTATACGAGTTTCAAATTCGTGCATCTTCATCCCTGAAAGCAAGAGAATCAACGCTCTTCCATCCTTGACCAAACATAGTAGAAGCACTTCTATCACTGAATTGATCAAGTGTTATCATTCCTTTAAATCTTAGGGACATCATCATGTGAAACAATATTTTGAAGTTGGAAGCACTTTCAATCCAAGCATCAGTGCAAGCATCCTCCACTGATTAGACTGTAACCAAAAGGAAGAATTCATAAAAACAAAGTAAAGGAGAGTCATGACCTACCCAGTAAGGAGAGACCATGTCAAAAAATAAACTACTTGGATCCCAAAAGTTGGCATTGAAATTGCATAACAAAAATAACAACTATGCTTAGAAGAAACTACCCTAACCTCGAAGGAAATGATGTTGTGCATATTCCCCTAGCTCTCATCTTCATCGTCTACAAGTTGAAATGGTGCATTAAGTGCCTCCGTAAGATCATCCAATTGAGGGTGCACCTTATCCATATCATCACGAATTTTGTTGATGATTCGAAGAACCTCTACATGTAGGAGCTCCTTTTCCATGAACACTTGTGCAAGAATGGTTTAACCAGTCAGTAGGGACTGAGACCTCCTTTCTCCCATGTCTTATCTCCGAGAGCCATGGTTTCCATGGCATCAATTTCCTTTTCAATGTGAAATGGGACATCGTTGCAAAAACACTGTCTTGATGCTTCACCATAAGCATTACATCGATGCCCCCTGTCGCAACCACTACAACTTTGGCCCCTCTGTCTTGGAGCCATTGTAAGAGTGGTCCAAAGGGGCTTATACTCAACCAACAAATTTGCACCTAGGTCCTACATCAAGAGACCAACACACAAAAGATATCCTGCAACAATATTGCTAGAGTATTCCTCCTCGCTCATTAGTACAAAATGAGATATAAATGACCAAAAAAAGGACCAAAATCTGCATATAAATGACCATTTTTTATTTGGAGACCACTGGTGGAAAATTAGCGGTCATTGATCACGCAACCAAAAAAGTGGTCATATTTAACTTGGTCATTTATAGCTTATTTTGTGGTCATATATTTGGTCATTAATGTGGTCATTAATTTGGTCGTATATTTGGTCCTTAATTGTCACAATTAACAACCAAATTAGCGACCCAATATATGACCACAAGGTCAGGTATAAACAACCAAGCCAAATATGACCACATTTTTTGTCACGAGATAAGTGACTGCTAATTTTCCACCTGTGGTCGCCATTTGGTCATTTATATGTGAATTTTGGTCGTTTTTTGGTCACTTATCTCTCATTTTTGTAGTGGTCGTCTATCTCTTTTAGTGGTCATTTATCTCTTTTTGGTCATTTGTAGTCATTTTATTTGTGGTCATTTTTAATCAATTTAAAAGACCAATTTAGTCGTTCATATGTGTTCATCATTTATTAGTAATTTTAATGGTGTTCATTAAATTAATCAACATAAATTTTTAGTAATATTGATATTATGTCTAAATTTAAAAAATCATATAATAATCCTGCTCATCTAATACACATGTGAATCATGCAAAGTCACAATATTAGTTAATTACAACACTAAATAATATCAAGTACCAACATATAATTTTCAACCACATAAATTATATTATATGAAATGTCAAATATTACAATATATATGAGTTTCCAATGGAATATCCAATAATGGACTAATATTGGTCCATAACAAAAACTATTTCCATACAATCCATTTCCCACCATACTTTGGAAGAGGGACGTTGGCATGTAGTGGGAGACTGGAAGAGGACGACGTGTCCTCTAATTTGACAACATCCTAGAAAGGAACTCACAAAATCTTGAGAAACAATATAACATCGAGTGTCTGAATCCTTAGGAGAGGGTTCACGAAATGGAGGCATTGCACTAGGCTTGGAGACAGCTTGGTGGGTAAAAAAATGATAATAGAACTATTGCGATGGAAGGGTAATATGTCAGTTAATAAGACTAACATGCATATGGGCATTGGGCGAAAGTAGATAGAAGTGGGTTGCGCCTTTTCCGTCAATTTTTCTATTCTCTATATTTTTTTTATCTGCTCAATATTTTCTTGACGGTTTAACACATATCCTTGATTGCTATACCAAGAGGGCGAGTGAATCATTGTGTTGGCTGCAGAAGCCTGCAAAAGAAGAGAATAAATGCTTGTATGGGGCTATGGAATCCATTAAATATGCTTAGGAGAAGTAGTTGTAAACTTGTATCAATATTGGCCTAGCAAGGTAAAGGTGGTCTAAACAAACTGGGCATAACCACCAAGTACAGTGAACAAAACATTTAGAAATTATTAAGGCTTTTGCTAAAAGAAGTTGCAAAGAACAAGATATACATTAAAAAAAGCCATTTTACAATATTTGGAATTTAGAATCTATGTTAAGATCTAATTTTTGTACTCCTCTTTGTTATCCGTCGTGTAGTAACTCTCCATCCACTTAGATTTTTGAGCGACCATTTGATATGGCTAGGTGGGTATTTATGCCCTATTCTTATTTAGGAGCATTGGTGTTAACGAGTATTGCGTTCCAACTGGGGATGTGTCTTGAAATAGAAATGGTAGTGAAGGCTAGTCAAGTGGGTCGAACAAATCTATGGCAGGTGCTTCTTGCTCTTGAAAGCATGCTTAATTTGAGGGAACCCTAGAGAAGGGGAGAGGGAATGCTTTCATTGGTTAATTGGATAGAGGATGAATATGAGAGCACTTTAGTAAGAAATTTTGCTCATTTATACAGGCCTAGAAGGATGGTCGTGGATCCAAAATACAGTGCATACCAAGCAAATAGGATTTTTGCTCCAATGGTTATTGCCTCCTACTCTATGGAAAATCAGACATGCAAGATGTCTTATGTATGGGCATAGATAGCAACAACTAATAATAGGTTTACAGATGAAGACCTAAAGAGAAAAGAGGGATTAGTTGTTAGGTGGGAGGGCATTCCAGGCCAGGAAAGATGCTCCAATACAAAATAAATCATACCATTATTAACTATATCCAAAATGCTTTCCATAAATTCATTCCATCATGCATCTAATAAAGTTTAAAGCTGTAAAGTAAATTTTCTTTTTATTAATCGTAAATGGTTTTAGTCAATTTCTGCTATCTTATTTAGTTAAGGTGTAGGTCTCACCAGCAAGGCTACCTGGCTACAATTCTCCTTAAGGGTCAATTAGTTGGGAGCAGGGTTGAAATTTGACGTTCTATCTTGCACATCAATAAAATTTTATATGATGTTTTAATTTTAACATTACCCTTCATTTGAAGTTTAAATCTTAATTTTACATATTATAATAATAATTGATTTTATTTTTTGAAAGAACATTTATGGTGTTTTATATGATGTTTTAATTTTAACATTACCTTTCATTTGAAGTTTAAATCTTAATTTTACCTATTATAATAATAGTTGATTTTATTTTTTGAAAGAACATTTATAATAACCATATGAAACATTGAATTCTTATATCTTGCTTCATATAATATAAAAGAATACAAAGTTTACAAAAACATAATTAACATAATTATTAAACCAAGCACACACATAATGACAAAGAAGATTTGTCTTGGAAACCTTTATATAGGCTTCTTCATAAGCAATACAATGAACCATCACCATGAGCCACCAAATACCATGGGCCCAAAGAGCCATGACTAAGTCAAGTTTACCTAGACAACCAGACCATGACAAAAATCAAAATTTTCATATTAGAAATATATATATATATATGGGCTTTGGATATAGATATTAATGCATAAGCAATACAATGGGCCATCACTATGAGCCACCAAATACCATGGGCCCAAAAAGCCATGACTAAGTCAAGTTTACCTAGACAACACCATCACAAAAATCAAAATTTTCATATTAGAAATAGAAATATAAAGAGAAGATATAATTTTCATATTAGAAATAGAAATATAAATAGAATATAGATATATATATATAGGTGCTTTGGATATAGATATTAATGACATGTAAAAATAAAAAAGCACTTCAAATGATGGGTGGAATTAAAATTCACATTTCATTAATAACGTTTAATTTTATGAAGTGGCCGTATTTTGAAGTGTAAAATGGCAAATGACGGCTATTTACCTATCAAATTTCAACCTTCGTTGAGAGAAGACACCCTAAAATCCAGCCAAGTTGAGGGCTGGTGTGGTCTAGGACAGATGCATCCCCGAGTGATTTTGATGGCTTAGATGCCTCTAGATCATGGTTTCTCAAACCAAAACCCACTCCTATCAAGTGAAAAAGTTTCAAGAAAAAAAAAATCGTAAATAATTTTTATAAATACATAATAAGACACATGACACAGTCATAAATAACTAACTATATAAGTTTGGCAAATTGTAATTAACTACATCAAAAATGCAACCTAACTGAGTTTGACCAATCATAACTAAATATGAAAAATATGAGTTTGACCAATCATAACTAAATATGAAAAATATGAGTTTGACCAATCATAACTAAATATGAAAAATAAATGGACGGAACTTAAGCTCAACGTGCTTACAATGATCACTAGATAAACTCAAAAGGTGAAAAGTTCTACTATGTTAATTATATGCACCGTATAAAAAATAACACTATGTTAATTATATGTACCTTATAAAAAATAACCATATTATATATTTTTCAAAATGTCATTTTAAAATTTGAATCCACTACTCTCTATGGTTTTCATAAGCAAGGAAGTTTAGAAGAGAGAAAACTCTAAAACTAGGTAGATTTATATGTGGAAGAGAGAGAAGACGAAAAGTTTAATAAAGCTATAAAATTTAATAAAGTAATGTCTTATATTATGAAGAATAGGGAAAGTTGTGTGGTTCATGATGATATGTTCTATACTTTTATATTAACCAAGATGGCAAGGAGATGTTTACATAGATATTGTATTGCACATGGTTGGGAAGCTCATGATGATGGATGATTAATGAAAGAGAATTTCGTAAGTTGAACTTGTAGGTGAAAACGTGAAATGGATACAAAGTACGTAAAAGATTTATGTTGGGAGATTGAAGCTAGTTTTTTTAATTTACTTGGTTGGCTTTTTGTTTACTTAGAGTATTTGGTGTTGAAATTTTTGAATGAAAATTTAAATCTTTAAAATTAGGTTAAGAGGGTGTTGGAAGGGAGATATTTAAGGAGGCTAGTGGGATCTTAAGTTTGAGGGAGAAGAAAGTATTAAAGTTAGATAATTAGGTCAAGAGGTTGTTGGATGTTAGATAATTAGGTTAAGAGGTTGTTGGAAGGAAGAGATTTAGGGAGACTAGTGGAATCTTAAGTTTGAGGGAGAAGAAAATATTAATATATTTTCTATCTCTAACAAGGATTAAAATAACAAGAGTCGATAAGCCAAGATAGTATAGTCTAACTAATGTGAAAGCTTGAGATAATTAGGTTAAGGGGTCATTTAAAGGGATAGATCTAGAGAGGCCGGTGAGATATTAAGTTTGAGGGAGAAGGGTAAGTAGTAACATGAAATGATAAGGATTTGTGTGCGAAAAATACACAGGTTATCAAAGAGTTGCAAAACCTAAGAACCTTCTACAAGAAAAGAAAATGATAATGGAAGAAGCCCAACAATAGCTAATAATAACCGAGTGGATAAGGATGCCTATGTTGACTTACAATTAACACCAACCAGATGCTTTGGAAAAAACACAAAACACTAACATCCCCCCATAAGCAAGGTGTAGGGAGTAAACAAAGAACATAAAAATATTGGCCCCAACAACTCTCATAAGTGAAGAAAAGGAAAAAAACCATAGGAAAAAACTCCTCCCCAAAAGAGAGAAAACAACATAAACAAAAAAGTGAAGGTAGAGGGACTCAATATGATCCCCCAAGGACAACTTCTTTCACCCCAAGCATTGATCATAACTGAAGAAAATGAGGAGATGCCAAAGGTTTAGTGAAGATGTTTGCAACTTGCTCTTCAATAAGCAAATACTCCAAGCTAAGAACACCATCCTGGATGAGTTGCCAAATGAAGTGCATGTGAATCTCAATGTGTTTTGTCCTTTGATGTTCGACTGGGTTGCAAGATATGTGTATGGAATTTTCATTATCACACCATACAATAGTGGGATGATCCCATGGAACGCCAATCTCTGCCATTAGCTGTCAAAGCCAAAGGACTTCTTGACTAGCAAGAACTGCAACACGATACTCAAGTTCTACAGAAGATAATGCAATTGTTAATTAATTCTGACAACACCAAGCAATAGGAGTAGACCCAAGGCAATAGACAAAACTAGATGTGCACTTTTGATCATCAACAAAACCAACCAAATCAGAATCAGTGAAACTCTCAAGTTGAGAAGCACTCGAGGTGTACTAAATTCCAAACTTGGTTGTTCCCTGAATGTACATGAGAATGCGCTTTGCTACCTTCAATGACTCTCATGAAGATCTTGAGAGAATCGAGATACAAGCCCAACTGCAAAGGAGGTGTCAGGATGTGTATGAGTCAAATATAATAGACTCCTAACCAATTGTCAATACAATGACGGATTGGATCGTGGTGAAGAGAACATGGTAGAAAGAGTAACAATGATTGAAATGGAGTAGGTTTGGGTTTATAATCAACCATGCCAAAGCGATGAAGTAAATCAAGGGCATACTTCTGCTGAAAAATAAAGATCCCTTGTGAAGAATGAAGAGCCTACAGACCAAGAAAGTAATGCAGAAGACTAAGATCTATCATGTCAAACTATTCCATCAATGCTTGTTGAACATTTTGAATTAAGGATGAAGAACTCCCCGTGAGAATTAAGTCATCCACATACAAAACCATAATCCAAAGATTTAAGGCTGGCTTTTGAGTGTAAATTGTAGGATTAGAATGACAATGATTGAACCTGGAAGCCAACATAAAACTTTCCATTTTCTCATACAAAACTCAAGGAGCTTTTTTGAGACCATACATTGAACATCTAAGCCTGCAAACCATAGAAGAATCTGACACAAAAACAGGAGGCTACTCCATGCATATTCCCTCTTGTAAATAAAAAATGCAAAAAAACACTATTCACATCCATCTAGTAGACTAACTAGCCTTGGGAGGCAACAAGAGAAATCTCAAGACGTATGGAATCATCTTGGAAACAGGGGCAAAAGTCTCAAAATATTCAATTCATTCAACTTCTGAAAATCCCTTGGCCACTAGTCGTGCCTTATGCTTGTCAATAGAATCATCTACAACATATTTGGTTCTATAGACCCATTTGCAACGAACTAGTTTTTGTCCCTTAGGAAGAGGAACGAGATCCCATGTGTGATCCTTCATCAAGGAAGAATACTCCTCTGTCATGGTAGCTTCCCATTTAGTTTTCCCAACAACATCAGAAAATTGTTGGGGATCATCTAAAATGACATGACTCAAAAGAGAGATTCCAATTGTCTGTGGTAGAATATTGCAAGGAGTGGGAGCAAAATAATTGAAATCAATTGGCTCATAGCCATACCTATCAAGCCTCTTTCTCTCACAGAAAATCCTCAATTGTTATCCTTGATCAAGTTGTTCCTATCCGGGATGCTCAACTGTTGTTGGTGCTGATGCTAATTTTCTTCCGGTTGGTTTTCTTCTTTAGTAGTGTGATTCCATCATCTTGTTGTTCTACGAAATCAAAATTATCAGCATGATCTACACAATCATGGCAATCTATGGAGGGAGTAGAAGCAAATATGTGTTTGAAACGCTCATCAAAATGGAAAACCCTTTGAAACAATACATCTTGAGAAATAGGATCAAATAGCCTACATGCCTTCATATCCTCGACCAACAAATATCAATAGTTGGATCTTCTTCTCCATAGTTTTGTGTTTTTCATCTAGAATTAATGCACATGCTTGACTACCAAATACTCTAAAAGTAAAGACATCAAGCATAACATGGATCCAAGATTCCTCTAGAATTGTATGCAACATTGCCCTATGAGGCATCCAATTCTGAATGTAATTGGCACAATTCACAGCTTCATCCCGTAAGGAAGGTGCCATGTTCTTGGTCTGAATCATGCAATTGGCCATTTCTTTCGATGTCTGGTTCTTTCTTTCAGCAATGCCATTTTACAGAGGGGTGTAGGGAACAAAATGTTGATGAAGAATGCCATGTTTTCTAAAAAAATCCTTGAATGTCTAACTAACATACTCCCCTCCATTATCTATGCATAGATTCTTGATAGAAAGAGAGGACTGCTTCTCAACAAAAGCCTTGAAAGTATTGAAAGTAGCAAAGACCTCAATCTTGTACTAAGAAAGTAACCCAATAGTAGCATGATAAGTCATTATAAAGGTGTGTGCATACTTAGCCCTTGAAAACGAACAAGTTGGAATAGTCATTAGATCACTATGCACCAACTCAAGAGGTGCAGTAGCAAACAAGGCCTTTCCTTTTGGAAATGAACACGATGTTATTTTCCAAGAACACATCTTGGAAAAAATCCATCAGTGCAAGAAACTTTAGGGAGTCCATGAACCACATTTTGTGTGCTTAATTGCTACAAATACATGTAGTTTATATGTTTGAATCTTTCATGCCAAAGCCTACTCAAAGACTCAACATGTGCAATGAAAGAGGAAGCAGAGGAAGGCTCAAAACTAGCAAACCCATACAATCTGGAACTATGATAAACTATTCCAAAAGAGACAACAATGTATGGATTTTGTAGTTCTCAAATGACTACATCATAAGGTGAGAATGTTACTGTATTCCCATCACCAAAATGACAGATCTGATAAATTGAGAGTATATTGGCAAAGACATTAGGAACAAGTAAAACATCATTGATGCACCCATCATCTAACTACATAGTGCCTTATCCTAAAACATCAAGTTGTGTAGAATCGCCATTGCAATCTAAGAAATGCTAAAATCGGATGTGGAAGACAGTAACTCCTTGGAATGAGTCAAATGACGAGATGCACCCGAATCAAATATCCATCTATCTAAATAAGCATATAAATCTCAAGCGCATAAAGCATGCCCTTTACTCAATGAAGAGGTTTTGGACACTGAAATTTTGTGTTCAGTTGCATGGCTTCATTCGATGCTTCTAATTTTAGTCAACATTTGGATTTGGGATGCCCTTGGCCACCACAAAAGATACAAATTTCACTTGAATTTTTCTTCTTTATCTTGGAGGAAAACTCATTGGACTTGGAAGTAGACAGTGAAGAGTTTGTTTTCAGTTGGGGTTTGGAGGTAGTCTCACTATCTTGAGCATAATCTTCTTATTTTTACACCAATCTTTGTGCTTACCTTTAGAGGTATGCACCACAAGAGCTTGATTTTTAGAGCTAGAAAGAGCATCTAGCTACATAAGCTTGGATTGTTCCCTAGTAAGATGCTCCCAGAAAAGCTCAAAGGAGGGTATTTTAAATTCATCATCAAGTGCATCCATAGTAGAGTAAATTGCAGAAGAAAATACCTGAAAAGGACCATTTAGCTTAAATAGAATCAAGAAAATACACTCATCTTATGATTTGGTTTTTCCACACCCTTTTAGTTGTGCCACCAGAGACCTAAATTTGGCAAGATAATCTTCAATGGAGACATGCTCATCATGGAAAAAGTTGTTAGTTTTTCATCATTTAATTCAATATGATCTAGGATCTTAACTGAGAGAACATGTACAACATATCAAACACAAGAGACAAGAGACACAAAGCATTTCACCGAGGAAAACCAAGGTGATGAAAAACCCCACAACTTCATCAGAGATAGAATGAGCACCAATACAAAGATCACAAAGATCAAACATAAAATATAGATGTCTCCAACAGCTACTCCTCCTCCACTTGTGCACACTCCTCTCTCTCAACTATGCGAGTTGGATGAGTGAGTGAATGAATGGATAAATAGAGAGGTGCTCCTCTCTATTTATACTTTACCTTTACTTTCCTTTTACTCTAACTGGGCCGACCTCCCTTAGGAGAGTCTAATAACCCATTACCACTTGTCACTAGGCCGACCCCACTAGGGTGGTCTAATAACCCTTTAACTCATACATGGCCGACCCCACCAAGGTGGTCTAATAACCTATCAAGTATAAGTTACGACACTTACAATGTAACTTGCGACACTTGCAAATACAAATGACGACACTTCCAATCGGAGGAATAATACATCTCCGTTGGGGATACAATAAAGTACAAATGTAATACATACACTATACAAGTGAATATCTTCTGAAGTTACAAATACATCAACACTCCCTCTTAACAAGGAAGGTATTCTCTTGAAACAGGTCATCAATACATATAGGCACAAGTCTTCAATTCTGGAGTTGGATCATCATCACTGGATCACGGAGCATCATCGTCACTGTTGTTGTACTCTTCATTTCGATCACTGGTGCTATCTCTCAATTCTTCTCATCATAGGAAGTTATATAGAGCCAGCCCTTTTTCATGTTGGATGTAGGCCTAGCCTCTTGTAGGTCTTCATCATCTCTGCAAGCTGGCCATCCTGTGGAATCCTCAGGGCTGATTACGTGCGTCAACAAAACCTCGAAAGAGCATCCCAGGACTTTTACGAGCTTACTGCTCAACCTATCAGATCTCTCAATATTTTTACATGTGACCTTCACAAAACCTTAAAAGAGTGTCGTGCGACCTGCAAGATCTCTAAAGAGCATCCCAGGATATTTTACGTTCCTAGCACAACCTGTCCGGATCTCCAGGACTGATTACATGTGAACTTGCAAAACCTTAAAAGAGTGTCTTGTGACCTGCAAGATCTCTAAAGAGCATCCTAGGATCTTTTATGTTCCTAGCACAACCTGTCCGGATCTCCAAGACTGATTACATGTGAACTTGCAAAACCTTAAAAGAGTGTCTTGCAACCTGCAAGATCTCTAAAGAGCATCCCAGGATCTTTTACGTGCCTAGCACAACCTGTCAAGATCTCCAGAAATGATTACATGCGATTCTTGCAAAACCTTAAAAGAGTGTCTTGCAACCTACAAGATCTCTAAAGACCATCCCAGGATATTTTACGTGCCTAGCACAACCTGTCCACGGCCACGGAGTATCATCCTGATACTCATGATCATACTGATCATCATCATACAGTACATCATCCTGATGCACATCATCATCACATGATCATCCTGATCATCGTCATAGCATCGTCATGATGCATATCATCCGTAGCATCGTCCTGATGCTCATCACACAACACTTATATCCACATCCATGGGAAGGATCCTCCTACCACCATGCTTCGAATGGCTCCTGCAAATGTGTCCCATCACTTCCTCCTCGAAGTATCTTCTATCTGAAGAACACCAAGCCTCTCTTTGAAGTACTAGAACTTCACTCTAGCTAGTGGTTTGGTCAACACATCTACAATATGCTCATCTGTCGCAACATACTGGAGCTTCACTGCACCATATCCCTGATATAGTGATATTTGATCTCAATATGCTTCGACTTGTCATGGAACACCAGGTTCTATGACAACTTCACACAACTCTAGTTGTCACAATAGATACAAGTAACATCCAACTGGAGATCAAATAAATCAGACAGTAGCTTCCTTAGCCATACTGCCTCACAACTAGCTGAACAAGCTGTGACATACTCTGCTTCGATTGTACTCAGTGCTACGCAGGACTGCTTCCTGCTAAATCAGGAGATCACACCTAATCCCATATTGAAGCAACACCCCGAAGTGCTCTTCCTATCTGCAACACTGCCTGCCCAATCTAAATCAACATAACCCTCCAGGTTAAACTTTTGATTTGCATCTTACTTGCGCCCATAATCAATTGTACCCTTCAGGTACCTCAGAATATGCATTACAACAATAAGGTGAACATGTCTATGATCCGTTAAGAACTGGCTCAAGGTGTTCACAGCAAAGCAAATTTCTGGTCTCGTGATCGTCAGGTACATCAAAGACCCAATCATCTGATGATACATCGTGGCATCAACCGACTCTAATGAAGCATCACTCCATAGCTTCAGGTTCGATGTTCATTAATGCCACTTTTCTAATATGCATAATATACATCCTAAATCTAGGAACATAAGTATGTACATGATTGAACAACATTATTTAAGTAATCATATATACAAGAAATGACAATTCAAATACTTATCTTTGTTTGGTTGTTGGGTGGACTCCCTCTCAATATTTTCTTCCTTGCAGGTACTACTGGAGTGTGCTCCCTCTTGATCTTTGCTTCTTGGAATATCTGTCCTTGAACTTATATCTATCCTGGACCACTATGTATGCTTAAGTGTGCACTAGTGTCATCATGGTGTCATCCTCAAGATCTCATACATAATCATACATTCATTAGTATAATCTCATACTATCAAAACATTATGCTTCTAAATAATCTTAAATATGTATGGTCATGGTCATTTCTACACAGTTAATTTATCATAAGCGTTAGTATTCAAGGTTTTAGGGAGGACTTCTTTTACTCATGCATATTCTTATTTGACCATTGGACTCTTCTGGTTTGTCATATCATTATTCAAATTCAGAAGCATAATATGCACAAGCCCATGATTACTCAAACTTATAACTTCATGAATAATCATTATCAACCATACAAAAGTATACTTATATGAGATCCTAACACAAGGTAGGATTCTAACTTGATATAGGAAAACATACCTAAATTATCATGTTTGCAAGTTATGTCTAACATACCCAAACAATGTCTTCTTTGTTCTCTTCAATGATTTAGAGACCTTGTGCTAGTAACCTGCATATCTCATAAGTTAAGCATTGTAGAACCAAATTATACATACCTCGTAAGTAGAGCTTCTATGTGATCAATGGCTATGGATGATTCTTTGTCTTCATGTCACCATGGTCATATGTTCTTGATCTAGAACTTGATTTGTCTTTCTTGATGTACCTTTCATGTTAGCGGACAACATCATCCTCATACAACACCACAATGAATTAGTATAATCATAAGTGTCATAACCCTAACCAATGAATATTTTCGATCATTCACATGCATTCATACTTTTACTAAGGTGATAAGACAAGTCTAAAATCAATCAATATTGTACTAACCTCAATAATAAGAAAACAAACATAACATAAACTTAATCATGAACAGATTTCAAAACATACCTGTATCTCCTCAAGTCATACCTGTTAGGATTGCTTGTAGTCTTCTTTTGTAAGGCTTTGCCTCATCTCCCTCTAGAACTGGAATCTCTTCACTTATGTAGGTTTCCAATTCATTCTCTTCTAGGATTAACCCAATCCACTTTGATTTGTTGAAACTGGATTTGGAGCTGGCTAGGGTTTGACAGAGAAACCCTAAAAATCCAAACTTGGGATTTCAACCTTCTGTCTAGACAGGGAGATGCATTTGTCTGAGGCGAGCAAGTTGGCGTGCTCAGATTTTGAAAACTTCAAAAATTGACCCTTCAAAAATGACCTACAAATTTCAGATCTACAACTTCTGTCAAAATCTGGTTTTCTGTTTTTTCTGGTTTTCTAGTCAAAATCCCGAACTAGGGTTTGATAGAGCCTGGGGTTCTACCCAACCAAAAACTTCGATCTTGGTCTCTAAATTTTTATTTTGATGAGGAGCATCCAGGCATGGTCTCAGATTCCAAAATTCTAACTTTTGCAGAAACCCTAATTTCCTGCAGCAGTGACAAGCCAAGAATGGAAGTGCTCAGAATCCAATTCTGTTTTGACAGAAATATATTTCATATTGTTTCTGGTGCATCTATGAAATTTCGGATCCCCGGGTTCTAAAAATTTGGCCTGTGGTAGATTGACCTGTCATATTTCCAACCCCACAGATTTGAGCTTCAATGGATTCTCCCTGAGAGAGATATGCCAAGTGTCACAACATGACTTGTTTACGGGATGAAACAACATAGCGAACTTGTACGGAGCGCCACATGTCACTATTTCAACTTCGGCCTCTGAAACCAGGACCTGTGGAACTACAGTCTATTCCCTAACTTTTTCGTTTTACAGAATTCCATTTGGATCTTCCTAGCCCAAGATATGACCTTTGTGCCTAGGTCACCTGTTTAGGGTTGCATTCTGGAAGAGGCAGAAACCCTAACTTGTACGAATCATATCTCACAAAGTACAATGAATCTAAGGTTGATCTTCGGACACAAGGTACATGAACATTTCATCTTCGTCCTGTAAAAGTTTCAGATCCCGAACCTTCTCCAAAACTGATTTATAGCGAAAGTTCCACGATGACTAGTTTTTACTAAACTAAGCCCTAGCTTCCAATTTGTCGCAAGTGCAACAAGTGTCGTAAATGCCATACAATCCCTTCCTTTAGGCTAGCTCTGATACCATGTTAGTTTTTCATCATTTAATTCAATATGATTTAGGATCGTAACTGAGAGAACAACATGTATAGCATATCAAATACAAGAGACAAGAGACACAAAGCATTTCACCAGGGAAAACCAAGAAGGTGAAAAACCCCGCAACTTCCTTAGAGATAGAATGAGCACCAATACAAAGATCACAAAAATCAAACCCAAAAGATAGATGTCTCCAGCAGCTACTACTCCACTTGTGCACACTCCTCTCTCTCAACTATGCAAGTTGGATGAGTGAGTGAATGAATGGATAAAGAGAGAGGTGCTCCTCTCTATTTATACTTTACCTTTACTTGCCATTTACTCTAACTGGGCCGACCTCCCTTAGGAGAGTCTAATAACCCATTACCACTTGTCACTAGGCCGACCCCACTAGGGTGTTCTAATAACCCTTTAACTCATATAGGGCCGACCCCACCAAGGTGGTCTAATAACCCATCAGGTATAAGTTACGACACTTACAATGTAACTTGCGACACTTTCAAATACAAATGACGACACTTCCAATCGGAGGAATAATACATCTCCGTTGGGGATACAATAAAGTACAAATGTAATACATACAATATACAAGTGAATATCTTCCGAAGTTACAAATACATCAACAAAAGTGACGACAATTCTATTTCCAAATGTAAGGCTCATAATTCATTGACTTTACCAAATAAGGAAGCCAATTTGTCCCAACTTGCTTTTGGCGTTTTACAATCAACAACATGAAACAACAAACTATCTGAAACATACAAGCCAATCAACCCCATAGCTTCATCAAGTTTGTTTCGATAGGCATATTTATCAATTTCCTTGGTAAACGATGGTTGATCCTCATCCAACATTTTCCAAATCCCTTTAGATTGTAGCAGCTATTGCATCTTAAGTTCCCAGGTGTGATAATTATGGAGTTAGGAGCTTAATAGTCCTCGATTCTGCCATTTTAAGCATATTATACAACTTGACGAGAACCCTCAAAAGTTCTATTTTTTATAGGATGCATTTAGTGGTTGTTTTTACCATAGAATAGAAAAGTGGTTCTACTGGTAGCACCTTCTTTTTCAGGGCTAAAATTGCAGCATTTTTTTAACCCCAATTGGCCATGGCCTATTCCAGTGCAATCAAAACCCTAAATTGGCCTTAGAATCAAAAAATGGTTCTCCCGAAATCACCCTCGTTTTTATTAGAGGTTAAAATTACATCTTATTTTAAACCTTGGTCTTAACAATTGATGTTGCTACACTAAAAATGCTAAATGGTGCTCTGAAAATCACTAAGAATCACCATGGCACCTCCATATTACTTTTTGAGGCTAAAATTACAACTTGTTTAAACCGCGGCCCTAACTGTCAACAACATTGCAACGCAAATGCCAAAATTAACCCCCAAATTGAAAAGAGATGCTACAGTAGCACCATTTTCTTTCGTCCAGTTAAAATTATAGGCATTTGGAAACCATAACGTAAAAACTATTTTTTTTTTAACAAAAATCAATATAAAAACGAAAAAGACAAGAAAACCAAAACAAAATTGACACTGAAAAATTGTAAAATTTTGAAAATAAAACGACTTTGATTTTATTTTTTAAAGACAAGAAAAAACATTAAAATTTTGAAAATATTTTTTTTAAGTAATACATTAAAATCATGAAAAGAAAAACAATAGCCATTAAAATATATTCAAAAACATTTAACATTAAAAAAATATATAAAAGACATTAATTTTTTTATAAATAATGTACAATATTACTAAAAACACATTAAAGTAATAAAGTAAAACTTCAAAAAAATCATAAAATTAAAAACATTAGTAAAAAAATTAAAAATAAAGTAAAAAGGGATCCCTAACCTACCTTCTTCAATCCACGGAAGTAATGTTGTATGAAAGTCTTTCTTCAACAAGGAGCAAGGGATGCAGAATCTGAAAGACAAGTATCCCCCTAGTTTACCACTTCCACACATATTCCATGTCCCCAACAACTTTCATAAGTTTATTCCTTCGAGTTTCCTTCCAAGCATGTGTTTACATGGCAGTCACAAATATTGTGTGCATCCTCTACACATCTATGTTATTTTGGACACTGAAACCAAGTATAACTTATATATAACACACAAGAATAATGTCTTTCACATTTTAATATGACACCATTTCTCTAAATTCAAATTATACATAGTTTACCTATAAATAAAGTCACAACTAGAGGCTGTCCTCTCAGAAATCGCTGCGTTTTGGGAGTGCTTCAACCCATGGGTAAGAAATCGTTGCGATTTCTTACTCATGGTAAGAAATCATTGTGTTTTGACAACGTTTCAACTTCACCTAATACATGCTCTCCTATCTGGTCTCACGAAACACCGGGCTTTGCTTCTCCAGAATCCTCTCGTCTTTCTCATCCCTCTTTGAAGATATCTAAAACTCCACAGCTGCAAATAGCTTCACAGAGGACTGAGAAAGACGACATGTTTCTCGAGAAGCAAAAACTAATGTTCTGGGAGACCAAATAACACCAGGATTTCCTTTTCCATAATCATATCGTCTTTCTCAGTCATATGTGAAGCTATTTCTTGCTGTAAATTTTTAGATATCTTCACAGATAATTGAGAAAGATGAGAGGATTCTAGAGAAGCAAAGCCTGGTTTTCCGGGAGACTAGATAGGAGAAGATGTATTAGGTGGAGTTGAAACACTCCCAAAATGCAATGATTTCTTACCATGGGTAAGAAACCACAATGATTGCTGCGATTTCTTACCCATGAGTTGAAACGCTCCCAAAATGTAGCAATTTCTAAGAGGACAGTCTCCAGTGGTGACTTTAGTTACATGTTAACTATGTATGATTTGAATTGAGAGAAATGGTATCAAATTAAAATATGAAAGACATTATTCTTGTGTGTTATATATAACTTGTTTTACTTAGTTTCAGTGTCCAAAATAACATAGATGTGCAGAGGATCCACACAACATTTACAAGTGCCACGTAAACACATGCTTGGAAGGAAACCTGAAAGACTAAACTTATGAAAGTTGTTGGGGACATGGAATATGTGTGGGAGTGGTAAATGAGGGGGATATCTGTCTTTTGGAATTTGCATCCCTTGCTCCTTGTTGAAGAAAGACTTTCATACAACATTACTTCTGTGGGTTGAAACTATCATTTATCGCTCTCTTAGATAGAAGTGAGGTAATATTTGCATGGCTTTGTGATGAGACTAAGGGTTTCCATGCCACTGATGTTGTTATTAAATTAGAACTACTAATCCTTGTTCTTAAGCCCTCACAAGTTGTTTTCCTTTAACTTCAAGGCAACGAAATGATGCTCTGTCCCTTGCAGACTTATTTAAGGCAAATAAAAGAGATGGAGCTTGAGTTGTTGATGCCTCTAGATAAGAAAAACTGGACGCTAATGCAATTTATGGCAGATATGACGGGATCATATTGCCTTGGTGGTACAAATCCTCTTTTCTTGGATGGTCCAAGGCTCCCATAGGCTTATAAATTTCTTACAGAAACGTATGAAGAAAGAAGAGAGAATATTTTCGAGTATATAAATCGCAGTGCGCTTCCTGCCTACGTAGAAATGTCATTCTAGCATTATATGTAATGTTATGCAAGATTTTGATGATTTTGAGAACAAAATTTGATAAATTTAATCTATACATAAACAACTGAAGTGTTGCCATACCAACATTTTTTTCAATCATACAAGAAGTTGTGAAAGAGAAGTGATGCACTTAATAATAAATGTAACATGTGATATACGCTGTATTTGGAAGGCGTGTTCTGCTTTAGTGCAATGCATGCTATTGTTTAGTTTTGTTTCTGATCAGATAAATTAAACTGGAAGAGTTACTTACATTTAAGTAACCCAAAATTAAATTGTAAAATTCAGATATTGATAGGTGGCCCGATGATTTGTTTTGAATTAAAAATTGGTATTCATTTGAGTATTGGGAGGAAGTGTTTCTTCCTTGCTGGAGGGAGACATTACTAAAATTCTCTAAAAGTTCAACAAAATATTTAAAATAGAATAATAAATGAGAAGATAAAAAAATATTTAAGATAGAATAATAAATAAGAATATCAAATAAGGGGTTCACTAACCAGTTCCAAACACCACACCTAGATCTGAAGAGGGGTCTGTTGCAACGATCCAATATCTATGAGGAAACCAAATGAAGAGTTTGAAGAGCACTAGTATGGTTCAATGCGAGGTTAATAAAGAATTGTCATAAGGGAATAATAAGGATGTGAGAATAAAGGATCCAATATCTATTAAGAAACGAAAAGAAGAATTTCAAGAGGGCTAGCATTGTTCAATGCAAGGTTAATTAACAATTGTTATGTGAAAATAATAGAGAATGTGAGGTTAATTAACAATCAGCATGTGAGAATCACACAAGGATCATTTTATGACCTTTTAAATATTTATTTAAGAATAAGATAAATATTAATTTCAATGACAATGTGAGGTAAACCAACATAGATCCATTTTAAAGGGGATTTACCAAGCGTCGAGAGGGATCAAAACTTTCGAAGTACAAACCCCTTTTTAAAGTGAAAATGTTGAGGAAACATTTTAATTTATTTATAGTTGTATATATATGTTCTTGTAAATGTCTTAAATAGTCGACATGTTATTTTTATAATATTTTATTATTTTTTAAAAAGACACGTGTCACGTGTCACCTATAGGATGAGCACGGAAGGAGTTACACATCTTTCCCTATTGGGCTGTAGAATGCGCCTCTTCAACGCAATAAACAACTGTCATTTGAAAATAACAAAAAAAAATGCTTTCACAGCTATAAAAAAAGGATTTCACAATGTTTAACCTTCTCAAAAAAACATATGTTATCAATATGAAAAAGTTTCTATAAGTTCATACAATCTATATATTTTATATAATCCATTTCACAATTCCATTTTTATTATCATAGTTCTAGAAAGTTCATAGAAGTCAATAATGATATGTTGGTGTTTTTGGAGTGGTATCACACCAATTATCAAAAGAAAGCTAACTAGCAATATATCTTTCCAGGCAATGTGGCAATGTTTAATGGTGCATATGTTGGGATATAAACTAATGGATGTTGCATCACTAGTATTATACACCTTGACCTCTATACAACTTTATGGATGTTGCATCCCTTGACCTCTATACTATTAAAAGTAGTGCTTGGTGAATATTGTTCTCTCTACATGTTTACATGCTTTTATAAATGAACTAGCCACTACATGAGCAATCTAGAGAGTTATGCACTCTCTAGGATTACATCAAATTGAACTAACAATGTGCCTATTCTTTCCATCTATTATTTTTGTGTGTATGCTAAGAAAAATGAGTTTTTCTAAAGCTCAATATGGCAGAAATCTCTCTTAAAGTTGCTAGGTGTGGAAGAGATCCCTCTTCTATACTAGTGTGGGGGAGATAACTCTCTTATTTCAACTCAATGTGTGAGAAATCACTCTTCCAACTCATTGTGTGAGAGATCTCTCTTACGATAATCCATTAACTTGTTTTTCTTAGCCTATGCACACATAGAAAGAACAAAAACCCTACTAATCCAGTTTTACATGACTCATAAAGCTCACCACCCCTAGCGTGGTAATTTTTTTCCTCTATCCACAAGCAAGTACATAGTACATAAGATGGGTGGTGAAGGTGGAATGAAAAAGGTAGTAAATAAATATACATCAGATGGTGGTGAAGGTGGAATGAAAAAGGTACTCAAATCAAACTTATCAATTGTTAACAAGTACTCCTTTACAATATTCGTAATAATATCCATATTTGAGCTTGTATGTACCCTTATCTTGAACACATAGGCTATCTATGAGGAGCAATTTGTGGTGTTAAAATGTACGCAAGAAGTGCATAACAATTTTAAATACATAAAGCATGTTTAGAGCATTATTGAAAGTACTTCATAAAGCATATTTAGAGCACCGTAAAAAAAATTATTTTAATTGTTTAGAATATACATTATAGTCATACTAGTACATCCACTTAATTTGTGGCCAGTGAACATCAATAGAATACATAAAGCATGTTTAGAGCACCATTGAAAGCACTCTATAAAGCATATTTAGAGCACTGTAAAAAAATTATTTTAATTGCTTAGAATATACATTATAGTCATACTAGCACATCCACTTAATTTGTGGCTAGTGAACATCGATAGATTACAAGTTAAGTGTCATGAACAAGTTATTTGTTATTTGTTCTTCATGCTTAGTTGTAATCACCTATTGTCTGTTACCTTCTTTAGTTAAATGGATTGTTTGTCACTACCTATTATCCATTTATGAGCAATGAGTTATCCATGCATTAGGTACCAGTTATTTTTTATAATTGTTTATTTGGAATTTTGAATGATGACCTTAAAATCAATTTAGAGAGTACACTTATCCCAACTTTCTTTAATCTAGGAAAAACATAGATGATAATCCACCCCAAATTCTAATATATAAACACCTATTGATATAATAAATCAGAATTTAAAATTACATCACAAAACTTTACATTATCCACTCTCAAGTATGTCACAAAACTTTACATTATCAACTCTCAAGTATATCTATATCCTTTAACTACTATAGAATCATTTGGAGTCTAAGTCCAGCCCACATCATGTGAAACAACCACCCTTCCACAACTTCTTTTACTATCCACGAGGAAGTGGGCCTATGGGCTACCTGATGAGTGCCCAATCGGCCTCCCGTATGTGTTACTCCCACCATCAAAAAAACATTCTCCCTTATTTTATTTTTGCAGAACTCCTCTTTTTGCTTCGTAATATTGAAATGTAGATTTATGACCATTCGATCTCTTTTGGAGGCAGTGGAAATTTCTTCTCATTGCATTGTAGTTAGGTAGCAAGCTCAATCTAAATATGAATCTTGGATAACTTATGGTGTATCAAAGAAAAATAAACCTCGTGATTATAATCTTTGATTAAAAAAATTAAAAGATTTTTTTATTTTTCTGGATGTGTCATTTTGCAAGGATTGTTCAAAGCATAGTAGCATAATTCGAGTATGGATACGGATATAAATATGATTCGATACGGAAAAAATACATACTGAAAAAATCTAACACGGAAGTAACTTGCCTATATATAATTCTTTTAATCAAATATTCACCAATATACCATAAATAAACATGGACATTTATATAATATGTATTTATAAATATAAATATAAAATTTCAACCTCGGGATATGGAAGTGTGAGATAGACATTTATATAATAAAATTTAACATATATTTAAAAAATAAAAATATAAAATATCAACAACCTCGATATGGAAGTGTGAGAGATGGCAATTAGTTATTAATAGTTATATTAAGAAAATATGAAATTGAATGGTATTTCTATTTTAAAATGTTTAAATAATTAAAGCTTGCTTTTTTTTTTAAATTGGTTTTCAAAATTTAATTAATCATTTTTTTTTAAACAGAAACAGGGGAAATATATATATAGATAAAAAGGCTGTGCACAACGATTCATTACAAAATTTGAAACCAGCATTCTGCTTCTAAGAGAGGAAAATTGCGGAATTTGAGAATGTTTATATCTCTGGAAACTTTGCATCTATGTTTTTTGTAACTTCTTTTAACAACATTGGGATAAACCCTTACAAACTGATTACATAGTAGCAGGCAAAAATACATTCAAAAGGTGTAATTCAAGAGAACCTGTTGGAAAGAAAGAAGTTATCCAAAGTTCTGCTGTTGAACCGAGGCAGCATCCACCATTTCCTAATTGACTATTGGGGCATCCTGAACATGGCTGTATTGTGATTTGCTTGTGAAAACAGAAATATCTTCCCTGATAATGTCCACTTTACCCATTAATTCGGTGAGATTTCGCTCCAAATCGTCCATTCTGGAGTCCTGGCAAGAGAGATGAGAGAGAATGTATTTGTTTTCAACGACCAATTCCTCATTCTGTCAAACATTGGTGCAAACCACATAATAAGTCCTGCACAAGTACGTTTTAACCTCAGCAATGAGATGATTAAGCGTGGCAATGGCTTCTCTAACCCCGTCCATTGTGCAGACAAACGGAGAAAACAAAGAAAGGGAGGTCGCACCAACGTCTGAAAGCAGCCAACAATCGTGCTCAGGTTCGATAATACAGAGTTGCCCGAGTGCAGACAAGAGTACTGGAGAATTGGGGGAACGATCCATTGTGTGTAATAAAAACCCACGGCGAACAAAAGACATTAAATGCCGATGCATGCGAACTGAATGAGCCATGTGAAGAGCACATGGAGGGTGGCGTGTCAGCCACGAAATTGCATGGATAACGCCATTCTGACTTTCATTATGGTTAGCATGCCACTTCATAGGGAACCTTAGGGGATTTGAAGAATCCATATTCATTAAGAACATTAGGGGATGAAAAGAAATCCACTTACATCATTATGTTTAACTTGCCCTCTTTTCAAAGAGACTCCTTTATTTGCCAAGGTATCGGCTAAAGGATTGAGCTCTCTCAGGACGTGGAAGTACTGAATGTCGTTGGGAAGACGGAGATAATTGATTCTTCTTCTGATTCTTTGACTCTTGGAGCCTCTTGAAATGATTCCATTCCTCATAGTGTGAATGACGTGCCTTGAATCTCCATAAACCTGTAATTTCTCCATATTGAGAGTGGAGGCTATTTCAAGGGAGTGATACACAGCCAACCACTCGGCTTCATTATTTGCTTTGATGCCTAGTCCCCAAGAGAATTCTGCGACTTTATTTCCTCCGGGATCAAAAATGATCCCCCCCGCACCTGCCTCCCCCAGGTTCCCTTTGGAATCCCCATCGAAGAATATAGTATGACTTGATTGATTCTTCCACCATTTTTCGAAATATAGCTTGTCTTTACTTAACTCCCAATCATGACAAAAGGTAGATCTTTTGGACTGAAGAGAACTCACTTTGATGAAATTTTGACACCATTGGAATTCGATCCAGTTTAGAGCTTCCTAAGGATGGATTGTTATCCCCTTTGTGGACAGGGATTCAAAGATAAAGGAGATGGCTTTGTTAGCTATTCTGTGTTCGGTAGCCTTTTTGTCTTCAAAAACTCTTTTGTTTCTTTCCAACCAGAGCTGCCAACAGATATTCATAGCAAGTAGCTTCCAAATTCTTGCCAAATTTGGCTTGTTCTTGCTTCCTCCCTGAATAGTATTTGCCCATCTATTTGACATTTGTTGTATATGCCTGGGGATTGTGGAGGAGTTCGTGAGGGGGCTGAGGACAGAATACCAAACTTGTTTGGCAAAATTGTACTCAAGAAATATATGTTGGGAGCTTTCTTCTGCATTTTGACACAAAGAACACCTAGAGGGACCCTCAATTCCCCGAAGTTTAAGATTGTTTGTTGTGAGCTGCTTATAATGGGCCAAAAGCCAATAAAAATAGTTGATCCTAGGAATGTTGTCTGAGTTCCAAACTCTCATCCATCTTTTTTGAATAGGATTTATGTTTATAGTGAGGCATTCATATCTAGATTTGACAGTATAGCTTCCCTTTTTCCCCCAACCTCTGTTGTCCTTGACCCTGATGCTGACAAGAGCTTTCCCATGAAGAAGATGAAGGAATGTACTATAACTTTCTGCTAAATTATCCGGAGGAACCATCTGCTTCCAATCCTTCCATTTTCCAGAAGGCGTCCAATTTACAAAATCCGCGAGCTTCTGGATGCCTGCATTTTGTAGCCAATGCTTGACATTTTGTATTTCGGGAATGACTCCGAGAGGTTGATATCCATTTATGCTATCTTTCCAGAGATTAATTTTTCTCCCATTACCCGAAATCCAATACAAGTTATCTTTTATTAGCCCTGCAGAAGAAGAAATGAGATTCCAGATAGCAGTTCCTTTTTTCCCTTTTAATTTGTCCAAGCATCTTCGTCTTGATCCTCTCATATACTTTTTCCTGATAGCCTCTTTCCACCACTCTTTTTTGCCAGTAATCATTCGCCAAGCAATTTTAGCCCCCATGGCCTTGCTCATTAGAGATGGATCGCATATTCCCAGACCTCCTCTATTGCGATTTTCCTTGATGATATTCCAATTGACAAGGTGAAACTTTTTGCCATGAGTTTTCCCCCCTTGCCAAAGGAATTTTCTGATCTCCACACTGATGGAGTTCATGACAAAGATTGGAGCCAGTAAAATTGCGTCAGTGAACACCGGTATGGATGTGAGGGCAACCTTGATTAAGGTCACTTTGCCAGCCAGATTTAGCCAACGAGATCCCCATGAATTTATTTTGTTTTTTATTTTATCAATAATAGGATACTAGAGAGAGAAGTTTTTTTATGAGATATGGGGATGCCCAGATATTTAAAGGAGGTCTAGTCGAAACAAGGTTTAAAATCCAGGGTTAAGGCTAAATTCCTGAGGAGAGGGATTCTGCAATTCCAGCTGTATATGTTGCTCTTTTGATCATTTGTTTTGCCCCCTGATGCACTAAGGAAGAGATCAAGAGTGTGTTTGAATCTGGAAGCAATAATAGGAGAGGTGCTACCAAGGAGAATGGTGTCATCAACAAACTACGCGTGATTGATAGGAGGGACATCTTTGGAAATGATAAGCCCAGGGAGAAGTCCAGAGACTTGAAGACTATTAAGTTTCCTACTTAGAGAATCTGCCATGATAACAAAAAGACAGGGGGAAAGGGGACAACCTTGTCTCAATCCACGAGACATGCGAAAAAAGGAAGAGGGCCTGCCATTTAAAAGGGGAGCAATCCAAGGAGAGCCAATGCAAGCGTTTACCCATCCTATAAACTCTTTCTCAAACCCAACTTTCCCATGACTGTGAATAAGAATTCATGTCTACCTCTGTCAAAAGCATTTGCCATGTCAAGTTTAATAACCATACCTGGATCTTTTCTCTGTACGCTTGAGTGAATGGCCTCTTGGATAAGAAGAATGTTGTCATATATTTGACGGCCAGCAATGAATCCTCCTTGATTTGGAGAGATGATCTTGGGAAGAAGCCCCTTAACTCTGTTTGCAATAACATTGGAAAGAATTTTATAGGAGGAATTGCATAAAGAGATTGGCCGGTATCTTCCAATAGAGGAAGAATTTTTTTCCTTAGGAATTAAAGCAATAAAAGTGGAATTGGTAGCCCCTCTTATTCTTTCTCTTTTCCTGGTCCAATTGAGCATTCTAATAAGATATTTCTTTAACCAGTGCCAGCATTTCCTATAAAAATGAATGGAAAATCCATCCGGGCCAGGAGCCTTTTCCGAATGAAGTGACCAAATTGCCTTTCTAACTTCATCTTCAGAAATCTGATCCATTAACTTCTTATTGTCAGATTCGGAGATGAGATTGGGGATTTCCATGCTCATTTGTTCCATGTCCTCCTTGAAAACAACCTCATTTTCGTTGTAGAGTCTCTCAAAATGGGGTTTTACTTCTTTTAAAATGAGGTCCTACCCTTCAATTTTTATTCCATCCTCCTTTGTGAGACTCAAAATATTATTTTTTCTATATCTCTCCTTGCACTGCGCGTGGAAGAATTTAGTGTTTCTATCTCCCGCCTTTAACCAAGGCTTCTAGATCTAAGTCTCCATTCCTCCTCATCTTTCCTGGCAGCGTTCTGTACCTTATCATCCAGAGCTTTTTCATCCCTCAACATGTCCTCTGTGACTGTGTCCTGCTCCATTATGCTTTGGTGATTTTCCAAATCCTTTTGAAATTTTGCAAGTTCCTCTCCGGGCTTCTTATAATTCTGTTTTACCCAGTTTTTTAAGGTCCTTTTCACTATTTTGAGCTTTGATTCCCATATGTAACCTGGTGATCCTGGAATAAACTGCCTCCAAACAACTTTGACCTCTTCCATACAGCTTTCATTTTCGAGCCAGGTTGGATTGTATCTGAAAGGAAGCGGTCCCAAGTTTTCTAGGGAAGAGAAGAATAGGGAGATGGGCCGATGATCCGAAGTGGCGGAGGCGAGGATCTTTGAATCAGGGAGGTTGGGGTTAGAAAGAAAAGAAGAGCTAATTAGAAAGAGATCTAATCTGGCTGCAATATGACATGGGCCAATTCTTTTATTATTCCCAGTGTAGTTGCCTTGTTTTGGCTTAATGTCGATAAGATTCCAGAGAGACATCAAGTCTTCCATTCTTTCTCCAAACGGATCTCTGACTTTAGAACCCCCCTTTCTCTCATTGGCCGAGATAGTGACATTGAAGTCCCCTACCAAGATGCAAGAGAGAGCTGCCATGTTGTGTCGTTGATCTTTCAGTTGATTCCAAAACTGTTCCTTTTGTCCATAAATGGTAGGCCCGTATACATTTCCGACCCAAAATCTTTCATTCTTTGATAGTTCTTCAAGTTCAACAAAAATCCAATGCCGATTAGATGTGAAGGAATGACATTTATACATACCTTTATCCCACCAGGTGATGAGTCCTCCAGAGGCTCCTGTAGCACTAACAGATTTCCCTTCCCCATTGGGCCAGACATATTTCATAGAGTTGATGCTGTCTTCCTCTTGCATTTTAGTCTCCTGGATCATAAGGATTGTTAAGTTTTCCACTTTTTTAATTCTTTTTATGGCTTCTGCTTTTTGTTTTCCTCCTAATCCCCTCTGCAATTCCAGGAGACTATTTTCATTATTTTTTATTGGATTGAGGACCTGCTCTGTCCTTTCTTTCCTCCTGTGCTCCTTGTAGCTGCTTTCCACTAGATAGAATTCTTACATGCTGATCCAAACTGGTTTGCTTACCTGTCGCCTTTTCTTTGGCTGCTTCTTGCTCCCTTATTGTCTTGTTGAATCTTCTTCCTCTTTTGGCTAAAGGTTCCTGCTCTTCTTCTTTGCTTTCTGATGTTTCTTCTTGGGAAAGTTTTGCTTTTGCTCGCGTTACTAATCCTCCTAAATTTAAGGATGACTCTATTCCCGCGACTTTGTGATGATGAATGGGGATATTTTGATCCTCATCCCCGACATTGTGATGGTTGGGGTCTTCCTGTTGCTCCTTTGTCTTCTTGTTTTTCCCTTGCTCTTCTTCAACTTCCTCGGTAGACAAGACCTGAAACTTGTTGGCATTTTCTTTGCTTTTAGATGGTGATTTAGGAGGAGTATTCGTGTTGGGCTTGCCACCCTTTTTTCTTGAGACCTCATTCAACTCCCCACCTTCGACTTCCTCAACTTCTAAGGTTTTTCTTTTAGGGAATAGCTTTGCAAAATGCCCGTATTCATGGCAGATCTTGTATTTAAAGGGTATATGTTCGTAATCCACTGTTTGCATATGATTCCAGCCGTCCATTGACAAATTTATTGCTTCTGGAAGGCCCTTTCCAAGATCTACCTCAACACATATTCTTGCACAGGAGAACATTGAGGGTTTTGGCTCCGATTTGTCAATGTACTTACCCAGAGAGTTTCCAATGGCTCGTAGATCTTCGTCATTCCAGCAATGTAGAGGAAGGTGTGGCAGTTTAACCCAAACAGGGACCGCCGATGGTATATCCTTTTCCGGATCAAAAGAGAGATCCCATTTGTTGATATACATCCCTCTTGGACCCATGAAATAGGGACCGTTTCTAAAAATCAAGTCTCGATCCTCCTTTTTTTCAAAGTAAAAAACAAAAAATCCCTTACCACAAAAGATTTACTGCACTTCTCCCTGAATAAGGGGCCGCCAATTTTTGTTAAGCCAAGTTTCTATGGAGCGAGGTGAGGGCCACAGACCGGTGAAGTGACCAACCAAGCCCTTTTCTGCTAACACGACTGCTTTACACTTCGAGGCTGTTGAAGAAAGCTTGACTTCTGGCACCTCTGTTTTCTTGACAAATTTGGAATCACTTGGAGCTGAAACCTTCGTGGGAACCGGTTGAGAGGCAACCATGGAGCGAAAGAGATCAGAGATGGGAGGTCGAGCCCCATCCGAACCTTCATGACCAGGGTCCGGAGGCGGATCCATGAGCAGAGCCGAGCACACCAGCGGCAAACCCTAAACCTTGGAAATCCTAGTAAAAATGCCCTCAGGCTCATGAAAATGCCCGTAGGCTTATTTTTAATTATTCATTAGTAAGAACATGTATCCGTATTATACCTACACCGAATATTCGACGAATTCGAATTTGTTCCGAATTTCCGTACACGAAGTACCAATACGACCGAATTATGCTACTATGGTTCAACGACGTGACTCACAAAACTATAAGAGAAAAATCACACTTGTAAAGAAAAAACAATTGGGACATACCACAACGTCGGGCCAAGAGAGAATTCTACAAGCACCTATTTGATAACCTAGATAGGATCAATGTTTCACAAATTATGGCTAGAGTGGCTCAAGAAATGGGTTGTGTGAATAGTTGACTCTAAAGGAGAATAAATCGCAGGTGACCCTCTTAACTGGATTGTACATTCTAGTGATTGAAAGGGTCGAGTGCAAAATCAACAAAATTAACAACCGACTTTGTATTTGATCCATTCAGGAGACTAGGTGAAAAATCAGCCATTGACTTTGTACTTGACCCATCACTTGGGCATACAATCGAGTTATGTTTGAGGGTCAAAGGAAAGGATTGCTAGAAAAAAATGAGTTAAGTTTGAAGATCAAAGGTAAGGATTACTCGAAAAGGGAAAGGTGATAAATTTCCATAGAAATTAAAAATACAGAAGATTGGCCTCTTCTAGTTTTTTTGACATCACCTTAGGATGTCATCATGTCATCAACTGGTGGATGAACGAACTCAGATAGATAATGTGTTTCATAAGACAAGGGATAAGCACTATACAAAGGTTGTGCCTATCTTCATGTTGGTAATATATACGCAAATATATATAATTGAATCTTTAGGGAAATACAATGTCATAGTGTTTATTTACAAATATGTTGACATTAAAATAAACACAATTTCTACTTGATGCTTATCCCTTGCCTTCACATATATTAAAAAAAATGTGTTCACTCAAAATAATATTACATGCACACAAATAAACTTAGTTGCAATTATATGCTTATCCCTTGCCTTCGCATATATAAGAAAAATGTGTTCACTCAAAATAATATTACATCCACACAAATAAACTTAGTTGCAGTTATAGCCCAAGGATTTTGAGTGCTTAATATTTTTCTAAGGAAGTTATGCTTAATATTTTTCTATAATAAATTTATGCTTAATACTTTTCTCTATGTACAATTCCGAAGAGGAAGATAATAGTTTTCTATAAAGAAGTTATGCTTAATATTTTTCTATAATAAATGTATGCTTAATACTTTTCTCTATATACAATTCCAAAGAGTATGATAATATTTTTCAATAAAGAAGTTATACTTAATATTTTTCTCAATTCCCTAGAGTATATACAATTCCAAAGAGTATGATAATATTTTTCAATAAAGAAGTTATACTTAATATTTTTCTCAATTCCCTAAAGTAAGATAATATTTTTTCAATAAGAAGTTATGCTTAACATTTAACACTTTTCTATATATATAAATTCCAAAAAGTAAAGTAATAGTAGGGAGAAAATTCTAAGATGTAAACTATATGCATAGTTAATTTTCCATTTTGGAAAAAAATGTTTTGCCATTTTTCATTGTTTTATAAAGTTATTCAAAAATTCTATAAAATAAAAAACATTTATTTTACTCTAAAACTTGTCAAAAGTTTCTATAAAATATATAAAATCTTTAAAAATTAAATATTTTAAAAAATTATTTAATAATTAAATTTTATATAAAATCTTTAAAAATTAAATATTTAAAAAAATTATTTAATAATTTACATTTAAAAATTAATGAGCTTTTACATTTTAAGATAAATATGGATTTAAAATTGTCTCTAATTGATAAAGCCAGTGATGGTTTCCCATAACCTCACTACAGGTATTTAGTTTTTAAAATTTTCTCTAATTGATAAAGCCAATGATGGTTTCCCATAGCCTCACTACATGTATTTAGTTTCTAATTGCTCATTGTCTTTTAATGCATGGAGAGGAATGGATAACCCACAATCCAAAACACATTAACTGATGAAAAATTAACTGTTGAACAAGCCAGCCATTAACGGTTTAGTTTCTAATTGCTCATTGTCTCTTAATGCATGGAGAGGAATGGATAACCCACAATCCAAAACACATTAACGGTTGAACAAGCCAGCCATTAACGGTTGAACAAGCTAGATTTGGGGTGGGAGAGGATATTAGAGAAAACATATAATACACAATATGTTTTCTCTAAAATATCTCCAAACCCCATTCTCATTACCCCTGCCTATGTTTTTGTATTATTTGCCTCTTTCATCTCTGTCGTTGCTTACTATGGAGCATATAATCTACTAAAGAACCGAAAAGTCAAAAGATAAAATGACCAAAGAAGAAAAACCTGTCCAAATTAAAAGAGGTCGGTGTCATGCCTAGAAGTCCAACCCAAGACCGAAGCCTTATTTCCTCTTCTAGGTTGTGTGGCACTGCCCAGACTTCAGTGTGCTAAGGGTGTGGCTAGCCTAGAGGAATCTTGCCAGACTATGCCTCTCTACTTAATCACATGATCACATGTGTGAGATTAACTTAGTCATATTCCATATAATTAGAGTTGTAAACAGGAAACCCCAGGCAAAATAACAATGTACACAAAGATTAACAGAATAGTGTATTTGCAGCACCACAATAAGGTGCATCCAAACTTTACATACATACATACATTGATCATTTAACAATGCATACAAAGATTAACACAATAGTGTATTTGCAGCATCACAATAAGGTGCGCCCAAACTTTACATACATACATCATTTCTTCTTTATTTTCTCAATCATTTCTATCAAAGAGCTTTTCCATCAACGTTTGTTCCATCGGGACAGAATTGTAACTTGGCTCATCTTTTGATCCATCTTTTCTCCAATCAATCTGATTACCTGAAAACTCCGCAGCATTGTTCATAAATCTGTAAATTTGTTTATCATCACCAAACACAAAATTATCTCGAATTGACGGACTTGTTTATCATCACCAAACACAAAATTATCTGGAATTGACGGACGGAAAATCACTTGCACTTTTCCTGATTCATGGACATCATTTGTTGGGCTGAACATGAGGCAAACACTGCTAAAGAATCTGCCATTTGGTTTTGTTCTCTCGGAACTGCTTGCAAAGATATAGTGTTGAAGTCTTCTAATGCAAGTCTTACAACATCTCTATATCTTTTAAATCATGAATTTTTACAAGCGAACTTCCCTTTGATTTGGGATACAATTAGATCGGAATCACCAATAATATGTAGGAACTTAATCCCATAACCTTTCGCTACTTCAAAACCATGCAAGGGAGCGTCATACTCCGCTACATTATTAGTAGCATCAAATTCAAGCAAAAAGAAAAACCATGACTTTCATTACCAGGAGAAATTAATACAATACCTGCACCCATCCCTGATTGGGACTTGGCCGAGTCGAAGTTCATGGTCCAAAACTTGTCTGGATCCATCAGTGGAGCAACATGTGGGGCGAAGACCGTATAACCCCCAATATCATTTTGGTAGCAAAGGAATTCATTTTCTAGCTCTTCCAGATTTTCAACATGATGCTTTCTCTTGGGCTCTCTGCGTAATGTCATGAGAATACCTTCTGGCGTGGGAATAGTAGCATATGTTAAGTCTAACAGAAGGCTTCTCCCGAGATCAAAACCAATTTTTATTTTTTTAACCATGGGAACAGCAACCTCCTAAGGGTATATCCAACAGCCCGCAAGCCAAATATACCAGAAACTTGTGACTCAGCAGGGACCGAGACGTCTCGAGACCCTTTAATTAAGAATAGAGAGAAGGAAGTGCAGAGCCAAAGGCTCACACACACACAGGAATGGTATAAAACCAATTCAATTAATTCAATGAAAATGATTACATATATAAGAGAAATAATTCTCAACAACCCAAACTTCAGATCCTAAAACTATGGATCTCAACCCACTTATCTATCTTGAGAAGATACACAACAATCCAATGCCCTATGATTTCGACATTATTCCAACACCTTTATCCCAGGCAGTGTAGGAATTTGGTAAAAATCCCACCCATCAAAAATGACGGACAGTTTCGACACTAAATACAGTTATTTTATCATTTTCTTCATTTTTTTCGACGGTTAGTATGAAACATAGACCGTATTTGACGGAAAAAAATGGTCCATGACGGGCATTTTGCCTGTCAAATTCCAGCCCTGATCCCAGGGATCACCTACCTTCCAAGCCTTGTCACAACGGACCAATGAGCAACCCTACCCCGCCGGTCAGAACCAAAATTTCTTGACAAAAGCATTCCCCAGGTTTCAGGTACATCAAAATTTCTTGACAAAAGCATTCCCCATGTTATCCATTTACAAAGTAATACTAGGATGAGCTGCAAGACGCACTCGAACACCAGCCACTACACCACACACCTTAACTTCACGAGAGTCCATCCTAACCTACTCATCACGGCTAAATGCATAACATTACTCAAAGAACCAGAATCAAACATACAATTATGCAAAATTAATTTACTAACTAGCAATGAAATAAAGAAAGGTTTGTTTCGAGGATTGTTGTTTTCTACTGGTAGCATGCTTGAGAGGATGATTGAAGTATCCTCATTCTCTTCTGTCGAACAAGTCGGCTGTTTTCTTTCTTGAAGGTGCAATGCTTCAATAGCTTGATTCTTAAAGTGAGGGATCTTCACTAACTCAACCAACAAGAAGGTATTTTTAGTGCGTTCAAAGTACCTGAAAGATCAACATTCAAAGGTTCATCAATATTCAAATCAATTGAAAACTTACTTGTGCTTACCTAAGTTTGGGAAACAACTTTGTCATTTGACGGTCCCAGAGTTGGTGAAGAAGCTTTCCTTCGTCTTTGGTAGGTTGTACACTTTGATCTCTTTTCATACCACTTTTTTATTTGTTCTCGGAAGGCATTTCACCAAATAGTTTAACAGCCTTTTCAACCTAAATAGAATTCCTTTTCACTTCCTGCATTTGCTCGTCAGGCAAGTTAAATGGCATTCTCTTCTCAAATATATTGTTACGTACCTCAGGTTTATCTTCATCGAGTGGAATGTTGTTTCGGATACATTCCATGTAATATGCACATGTGCATTCATCATGAAATGCTCGGCAAGCCCTGCAATAATATGGAAAATCGCTTACCATGTTGATCGGTTCTAACGATGTACGAGGCCTTGGATTTGGAGGAGGCCCCTTGTTAAAATTCTGGGCTGTTGATTTCTTTCCAACTGAACAATCCTGTTTTGCATCGTTGTATTGTCAGTTCATGTCCACTCTCAGTTGTTTCATTTCTTCAAGTAACATGGCAAATGAATCTTGTGCATCATCTGTAACCGCGACTTGCTTAGATTTTGGTTCGGGTTTTGCTCTTGAATGCCTCGAGGTATCTCGCTTACCTGCAATCCTCCAACTGTCATCTAAGAGCCTTACCTTTTTCTTTGCAGCTGCCAAATCACCGGGTCTGTCCAAGCTGAGATGAAAGAGGAAATCCCCTGGAAAAGCATTTAAATAATATGACAAAATCATCGCATCGCTTCTATTCTTGGGGAATTTCCTTCACCAGCTTATCAAACCTTTGATCAAACTCATTAATAGTTTCATTCTCATTTCTTCTAATACTACTCAAAGCATTATTCAATAAGACATGATCTTTTTTTTCAAGCCATCTTTAAAAGAAAGGTCCTTTAATTCTTTAAGAGTGGAAATACAACCGGTTGGCAAAGATTCCCACCATTCTTTGGCATCATACATAAGAGTCATAGCAAACCCTTTAAATTTCACATCAAGATCAGTAATATCTTCAATTATTAAAAATCTTTCAAATTCATTCCAATGTTCAATAGCAGAAATAGCATCTTGAACAGAAAAGGTAAGTAAATTCTTCTTCTTTATTGTCACAAGATTATGATAACCTTGAATATTTGTAAAGTCAAAAGGAGCATACATACCTTGAGCCATTCCTGATGTACCAGTAGTATTGATGAACAAATTACGAATATAAGGTGAGGTTACTGCAGATTATAGATTACTTACCCTTCTTGTTTGTATTTGTTGTCTTCTCTTATGGATAATGAACTCAGGATCAAGAAGAAAAATCAGCCTACCTCTAGCATGAGACCTTGTAGAGTACCTTTGATTTTCTTCAATAGGAGTTGCCAGGAGAAAGCTGTCAAATTATATCAAACAAAGGCGAGAGCTATCCATTGAGCTGCAGAGTATTAAAGACTCTGTCAGCTCATGGATCCAGCCATGAGTCCATCTACGATCATCCATGCATCCCATGGAGCTCCGGCAGCCAGAGTAACTCTCGTGGCGACGTACCTGTAGGAAAGAGGCCGCGTACTTGTACACTTAAATGAGTGGGGGCCTGGCCTACCATCATGAGATCGGACAGATCGGATGCACATTTTACGTCAGTTCAGCATTAATGGTTCGTTGCACTTAAATCAGCTGCAAAAGGGTCGCTTCTTCTTCAGTTTGGGCGCCTTCAGTTTGAATAGTTGCAGACCCTCAGCAGTGTTCTCCTCTCAGAATTGCTCCAGCAGCTGGTTGATGGAACGAACCATTTGCAAAAGGGCCGCTTCTTCTTCAGTTTGGGCGCCTTCAGTTTGGGCGCCTATTTCCTGCAGGTACGTCGCCGGGAGAGTTACTCTGGCTGCCGGAGCTCCATGGGATGCATGGATGATCGTGGATGGACTCATGGGTGGATCCATGAGCTGACAGAGTCTTTAATACTCTGCAGCTCAATGGATAGCTCTCGCCTCAAACAAATATCACCAAAGTACAAAACAAGAACATACCTAAGATGTAAGGAAGAGTGATGGATTTAGCTTGAGAAATCCAACAAATCCTTCTTGAATCGGAGTTGCCAATAAGATCTGCAAGATTAGTGTTTAACAAATATATCTTCAGAATACAAAACAAAAGGCTTACCTTGATTTTTCTTAGCAAATGTCATTTTTACAAGGAGATGGAAAATATGACCAGAGAAACACACCTTGACTGTCCTAAAATAGTTCAAAAGTGTCCCCGGCAATGGCGCCAAAATTGTTACCAATCGAACTAGTAGTGCACGAAGTGTATGGGAAGAGGGTTAGGCCCAATGTCACCTCGGTCTATCTCCTCCAACTTCTTTGGGTGAAACTTCTTTGGGCAATTCTTCACCCAGGGGAAAGCCCTCAAAGATAACCTACAAATAATACCTTTCTCCTACCTCTACAGCAGAAGTGCCTTGTATGGAGTCAAACAATTAAGGAATAACGAGTGCAAAAGGAATTATCTTGACCACTATCTATAGATGTCAGCAATTTAGAGTATTCTAGGCAAATGTCCAATTTGTATTCATCCACAAAACAAATCGCATAGATATATTTAAAAAGACTTCAATACTATCAGTCCAACTGCCAGTTATATCAGCACTTCAATGTAACTCTAAAACCCAAGTCAAAATATTGAATTGACAATGCTAACCACTGTTAAATATGCAGTAATTAAGAACACTGTTAAACAAGATGCAATAGCACTTGTAAGCAGTAAATGTCAGCACTTTAAAATGGTATTAAATCAAGATAAACATTCCACATTTAAGCTATCAACAGAAGGTAAAAAACACTATGTTTTGCAGCAGAGGTCAACAGTTTTGGTCACTTAAATCAGTAATTACTAGCACTTTAAATGCTCAACAATTCACTGGACAAATTCGGCCTTAACAAGGCAGCTATTAGAAGATTAGGGCGCAGCAAATAACCCAGTGAGGTCAGCAAAAAAAAGGTCTGAAACTGCGATTTTTGACAGTCTGCAGCAAAATTCAGACTTTTTGTGATTTTACTTACTTCCTCAGACAAAGACGCCCTTGAGAACTAGTGGATTGTGGGATTAATCTTTAGTTTTCTAAATATTTTTGGAGTTCTGAATTTTTTGAGTTTTTAGGGCTTTTTTACCATATCCATCCATTCACATGTAAAACAAAAATAGTGCAAGAATTTAATACGAAAGAATTTATTGGGGGTTTTAGAATATCTTTTTTAACCCTAGGAAATGAGAAATCGAGACCAATGTCCCTCTACTTTAGATGGTATTCTGTACTTGCAGCTAGGGCATGAGCTAGCAGCCTTTAGGGCTAGGTAGCAAAGCTCTAACTAGGGTAAATATGGAAATCCAAGGCCCAATATGATGATAAGTAGACAAAATGATAGCATAAAGACCCTAATTTCAGTCCAAGGCACCTTAAGGGCAACGTTATACCTACCTTTAGAAAGAATATACCAAGATTACTCAAGAAATGAGCAAGAGTTACCTTAGGTCATCCTTGAGCATGAGTTATTTCAACCATTCTTAGCATCCACTTAGCAAGAGCAAGAAGAAAACCCTAGATCATCACATATCCATCCATCCAAGCAAGAAAGACATCATCAAGAGAGGTGTGCACTAGCCCAAAATGTGGCCTCCTGGAGGAAAGGCACTAGCTCTTACTCTTTTTTATTTTCAAAGTACTATGGGCACCAACTCTTACTCTTTTTTATTGCTAAGTACTATAGCTCGTTGAACTAGTCTAATGGAAATTTCAAGTCTATTTTCTATAATCTCTACTCTGTCTATTAAGACTTTTGTAATAATCCATTATTTCACATGACTTTCTGCAGATTTAGAATACGGATAAATTAACTAAATTAACTGAATTCTATAATTTCACTGAGTTCTACTATGTAGATTACCTGGCACCGGTGGTTGTAATAGATCCCGTAGGTTCCTGCAGCTTCCCGTCCAAGTCTTTGTTACCAAAATGGATGAACCACCCTGCCGACCAGCTCTTATCATGCTGGCCCTAGGAAACCGATGGGTTTCCTAGCCCCCGAGCCCACAAACCAATAATCTCGAGAGCAACTTTTCTCAATCTTCCTTGATATCCAAGAATTTCTAAGTCCTTAAGTTTTCCCCCTCCTAAGATTTTCTTTCCTCCTTTCATCACAACACTAAGTCTATTCTCCTCCCGAAAATTCCAACCCTCAACCTCTCTGTGAGACCTCCCCTAAATACCCATTTTTCCTCCTTGCTTCCATCTTCTCCCACCGTCTTTTCCCCAAACAATCAGTTCACCTACCTATTTAAGTTTCCAAGGCTAATAAAATATTATAATGATGAATGAAATTTACTTGTCCTTGTCCTTTTTCTCGAGCAGCCCAATCGTTAAGGCTCTTTAAGTTGAATCAAATAAGTTGATTGTATAACATTTAATTATTCTTGAAATGTTCACTTCGGGTCCCTCACGGGTTGGTGGATTAGCTACTAGTCCCTTTCACATCAAATATGTTGAATAAATAATAATAAAATATGTTTATTGGATTCCCCATTTCCCTCGGGCAATCACTCAATTAAATGTCATTTAAACAAGGTAATCATGACTTATAAAATTTGAATTCTAGAGACAAGTTTGACATTATAAAATTCATTTAACAGTTGTTGCTTTAAATGTTTTTTTTTAAGTATCAAGACAATAAGATATGCTTGGTTTAAATAACGAGGAGGCTGTCTTAACTATTTAATTTACAATCAGAATTGATAGTGATGTATTGGGTTAAGAATTAACTTTAAATAATCATAACCTATTAACATAATATTATTTAATTTACTCACTCCCTTCCAACTGTTTAACAAGTAATAATACTAATAATATTTAATACTAATAATATTTCATTCAATCATACATATAAAACAATGTACATAATTTAGTAACTGATTAAACACATACCGAACTTATTGGTTGTTTTAATCAGTGTTATAAAAACCAGCCCGGAACCGGCAAAACCGGCCGGTCCAACCGGTTCCAAGGCTCAAACGGTCCAACCGTCTGTTGCAACCCGTTTTTGACCAATTCGATTCCGAACCGGCTGGTTTCCACGAGGAACCACCTTTTTCCATACGGAACCAACTAGTTTTTCAAACCGGTCAGGTTCCGTACAAAACCGGCCAGTTCCTTATAGGGGCTTTATGGGGCAAAAACCCACGTTCTGAATTTTTTTTAATTAAAAAAGCCAAAAAAACAGGGCATGTCGGCCACATTTGCCAACGTAATTACCATCCCATCGCTATATAATAACGTGGATACCCTCCATTGCAATCACAATTCAATTGACAATCTTCTTTGGATTTTTCTTGGTTGAGTCGTGCGAATTATGGAGTCACAGCAGCAGGGCATTCAGGAGTCTGGAATCGAATTAGAAGTTGGAGCTGCTCATCCCATGGCACAACCGGATTTTGCTCATCCCGTGGCACAACCAAAGTTTGGAGCTTCTCATGCCTCATCCCGTGGGCCGTAAGTATCTTTGTCTTGCCGTCTTACCGTAAGTATCTCTGTCAGTCGGATTTATATTACACGTTGGCGGTTGCGAGGTCAACAATCATTGGTGATTGTCTCACTCCAATAGTCTTCTTCGTCGAAATCATATTGGGGACTGGGGCACTGCCGAGTGTATGACGGTTGACCCATCACGTCCTGATTCTGATTCACAGTTTCCTTTATTTTTCACACAGGCGCTATCACGATTTGTTGGCGTTCATTTTTTTTACAGTGTATACGTAATAATGAATTCACATGGATTGCACTCAGTGTTTTTTTCATCTTATACAATCTAACTAGTTATATACATGAGAAACTTTGCATATTTGTGTATAATAGATTGAATTCACATGGATGCACATGAATATATATTTATTTTTTGAAAATATGAATATTTTATTTATTTTTGCTCAACCGATTTTTTGATCTGGTGTTTTTCCTGGTTTTTGTTCGATTCTGGTCCGGTTTCGGGTCCTGGTGTTGGCCGATTCGACCACCAGTCCGGTTCTGATAACATACTAACATAGGGTGGGAAACACATCCATCCCTCTCAATATACTGGGTCTCTACCCTATCAAATCATACTTTGATGCTATCGAGATTATTGGAATGTGTCATCGTATCATCAATTTGGTAAATAAAGCTCTCTGCAAAATATGTACTTTTTTTTTCCTTGGAAAATGTCCGTAATTTTATTTCAAAAAGATGATTAAAATTACATACTGCACATGTAGTAGAATCAACAAGGATCCCTACATTTTCACATATTTCTGTCCCATATAAGCAGATACAACAGCTTATAATGAGCTGAACCAAAAAAAGAGAAACCCAGAGAATGTTGCCACAAGAAGTAGAACAGATATATCATGAACAGTGGTGAAATTGGGGCCACCGGTTTCAGATCTGGCCTGTAACCGCCGCCGCCGCCACTGGATCGTGCTCAGACCCAATGGGTCGCCGCGCAAAGGCGCCGCCCTCTCTCCATACTCAGAAATATCCATCACGCTCCATCAATGCCATCAAAACGCAGGAAAGAGAAGAGGCCTCCATGGAAGAATCCATGGCCGCCAAGAACGCTCAAACCCTTGATAGCAACAAGAAAAGAAAGCACCTCGGCCTGGTAGCAGTGCCCGCCATCAGTGGTCTTTCCAGGGCCTGGACGACCAGCTCATGGTGGATAAGCGACCCTTGCACTGTTAAACTGAGCTGGGTCGATGGATGACGGAACTTTGAATGCTCCGGAAGCTGAAACCAAATCCAACAGCTCGTCTCCGCCCACCGGCCTCCAAGAACAAAGAACAGAAGCCACCCAAACGGCTCCGCAGAAGCTGTAATGAAAGGTCCCGTCGGCCTTCAAAGGAGGGAGCCACCGGAACAGAACAGAGCCGACCGCTCCGTCAGGATAGCCGTCGAATGTTGCTGCAGTCAGGAAAGCCGTCGTTGGAACCGACAGGAGTGCCGCCTTTGGAAGCCGTTGGAGCCACCGTTGGAAGCCATCGCCGATGTTGGACCGCACCGCACAGCACCTCGCCGTCGACCATTACTGTGAGCACAGGGCAGAAGGAGTCTAGAGACCAGGGAAAGAGCCCTGGCCGCCGAGATCAACTCGGATCGGCTCAAAACCCTAGGTTGCAGAGCTCCATCCCCGGCCTCCTTATAATTCTCTCACACTTAATACTCACTGCAAAATATGTACTACACCACACTTCATATCTAATATCCGACTATTACATAGCCCCTGTGTCTTGCGGATTAGTACTTTGCAACATACATTTATAACAATATCTCCATTTGATCATCAACTTGTCCATATTATCAACATAATTTCCTTTCATCACATAAAATCATTAAATTGATCACATCATGGGTTGGTATCCAATGATCCCCTACCTCATAACTTCTATCACATCTATGTGCATCAGCATAACTCTTGTTCCTATCCTATGCTTCCTTTAAACGCTACCTAAACTACACCAGCATAACTCTTTTGCTTATCCTATGCTTCCTTTAAATGCTGCCTAAACTGTACCACTTGTTCCTCCATTTCATGAATCAATTCAAGACCAATTAAAACCCGATCCTCTAACCTGTCCCAACTAAGTGGTGCCCTACACGGCCTCCGATACAAAGCTTGATATGGAGACATACCAATGGAGTTGTGATGATTGTTGTTGTATACAAACTCCACTAGAGGAAGATATTTCTCCCACAGGGTCTGTCGGTCCATAACATACATCCTAAGCATGTCCTCCATTACCTGAAAAAGGGGGTAGTAGGCCGAGACTTTTCTCCTTAATTACCTTGCAGGTTGACTTGAAGGAAAGAGTACTAGGACAGCTTTTGGGGGACAGTTGGTATCTAAAGGTAACCTTATCTATTCAGAGTGGGAAGAAACCAGAGTCTAAGTATGATGGGTACCATCTTGAGGAAGATGGATTGCTGTGGTATCAAGGGAGGATGTATGTTCCTAAGGAAGGTGATATCAAGGAAACAATCCTTAGAGAGGCCCATAGAGCACATTATTATTGACACCCTGGGGTGAAGAAGATGCATGCTGACATGAAGCTTTTCTTCTGGCCAGGTATGAAAGGTGATGTAGTGGATTTTGTTTCGAAGTCCCTCGAGTGTCAACAGGTTAAGGCAGATCATCGTCACCCAGCCGGTCTCTTATAGCCTCATGATATTCCTATGACTAAATGGGAAGTCATTTCCATGGACTTCGTTGTAGGATTGCCACTCACATCTTCGAGACATAATGTTATTTTAGTGGTGGTCGACAAACTGACCAAAAGCGCTCACTTCATTACCGTCAGAGATACTTATGATGTGTCCGATGTGGCAAGGGAATTCATAAATGAGATTGTACGTCTTCATGGAGTTCTTAAAACAATAATCTCTGATCGAGACCCTAATTTCACCTCCAGATTTTGGACAAGCATGCAGTCAGCATTAGGGACACAATTGAACCTAAGCTTGGCTTATCGCCCTGAGACAGAGAGACAAACCAAGAGGGTAAATCAGGTAATGGCGGACATGCTTAGGATGTATGTTATGGACCAACAGACCCAGTGGGAGAAATATCTTCCTCTAGTGGAGTTTGCATACAACAACAGTCATCACAGCTCAATTGGTATGCTTCCATATCAAGCTTTGTATGGGAGGCCGTGCAGGACACCAGTTAGTTGGGACAGGTTAGAGGATCGAGTTTTAATTGGGCCTAAATTGATTCAGGAAATGGAGGAACAGGTGGTACAGTTTAGGAAGCGGTTAAAGGAAGCACGGGATAGGCAAAAGAGTTATGCTGATGCACATAGAGCATCATAGATCTAATAGAAGTTATGAGGTAGGGGATCATGTATTTATTCGCATCAGACCAAATAAAAGTACCATTCAGTTTGGAAAGGGGACTAAGTTGTCACTCCGCTTCATAGGGGCATTTGAGATTCTTGAGAGGATCGGACCAGTTGCATATCGCCGTGTGTTGCTACCCCACTTGCATAGAACTTATAATGTATTTAATGTTTCTGTATTATAACATTACATAGCTAATGAAACTCACAAACTTCATTCGAAGGAATTGCAGGTCTCGGATGAGGGAACCTTCATGATCGAACCATTACGTATACTTGATCATAGGGTTTGACAGCTCTGTAGTCGCCACGTGGACCAAGTTAAGGTCCAGTGGGACAAGTATAGCCCAGGATCTACTACTTGGGAGGACGTAGAGACTATGCGTTGAGATTTTCCCTCACTATTTTGACCATAACTTCAGGACGAAGTTTCCTGAAGGGTGGGCGTATGTAACGCCCCATATTTTGACTAGGCATGTTTATCAGTCAGACACATTGCACTTTATTTGCTTATTATCTGTTGGACTCAGTTAGACTGAGTAAACTATATTTTCGGCATGTTAGACCTGATTATATTTTGCTACTATGTTTATGATGTTACTATGCTTATGCTGATACTATGATTTTGATGTTATGATTTTACCATTCTCATGATGTTATTATGTTTATGCGGTTACTATGTTGTAGTTATCATGAGATTCATTTCTTTCATAATGAAAGTGAATGTTTAATTGTCGTCCTTGATGAAATGTGATATATATGATGTGGAACGTGGATACCAACTCATGATGTGATCGATTTAATGATTTTATGTGACGAAAGGAAATGATGTTGATAATATGGACCAGTTGATGATCGAATGGAGATATTATTATAAATGTATGTTGCAAAGTACTAATCCGCATGACACAAGGGCTATGTAATAGTCGGATACTTGATATAAAGTGTGGTGTAGTACATATTTTGCAGAGAGCCTTATTTACCAAATTGATGATATGATGACACATTCCAATAATCTCGATAGCAGCAGAGTATGATTTGATAGGGTAGAGACCCAGTATGTTGAGAGGGATGGATGTATTTCTCACTCTATGTTACTATGTTACTCGAGGTCATGGGAGGGCCGTGCTGAGACATGATCCTCGAGTTGTTGTGATGACGATGGTCGGATGTCTGCTAGGAGAGGCTAGGTCCAGTTAGCCAATGCTACCACTCTCAAGTTCTATGTGGTTAGGTCAGTATAGCTGGCATCCACTTTTGTACTAGCAGAGAAAGGATAGGGAAGATGCAGACGTAGGTTAGGATGGGATATGTTAGTTAGTACCGTTGAGGGTTGTGTATTCCTTGATACCGAGTTACTGGTAGTAGGTACCCATCTTGTAATTGACTGGTTAAGTTAACAAGAGAACAAAGATAAGGATATGAAATCATGAAAATGATTCATTGCTAAATAATTAAGGATGTAAGAGTGTGTGTGTGTGTGTATATATATATATAAGAGTGTGTATATATGTGCTTGTTTTGCATGCTCGTGGAAATTACTATTATTAGTTAGTAAGTATGCATAGGTGGGAAGTTGGCTGTTTATAGTACATATCCGATATGTGCATACATTAGCCACGCATGCACATTTTGTACATGTACGATAGTATCAGTTTACAATGTACTTAAATGTACTTATTATGATTGAATAGTGGTATGAGCTATAGTAGATAACTGCGTTAACAATATATTAATAAAATTTAGTAATGAATGCTTAAGTTGTTAATGAGTAACCAAGTCCATTAGTCATGGTATGTAAACATTGTAATAAGCAATTAAGATAAGTGTCATCAATATGTAGTCAATATGTAGTGTTGTTGATAAACATTAACTTTGGGAAGTTGTACTATTTAACTATTAATCGTGATTAATTAAATCATTAAACGTACCTTGTTTATTGATAAAAGTGTACTAGATTAGTGCTAGGGTACATAGCAAGTAAACAAATAAATATTCATATTGTTATTTACCATCAATTATCATTATTACTATTAATTATGATAATTATTAATTAATATTATTATTATTATTATATTGATATTGCTATTTACCATCAATTATCATTATTACTATTAATTATGATAATTATTATTATTATTATTATTAAAACAACTAATAAGTCTGTTATGTGTTAATTAGTTACTAAATTATGTACATTGTTTTATATGTATGATTGAATGAAATATTATTAGTATTATTACTTGTTAAACAGTTAGAAGGGAGTGAGTAAATTAAATAATATTATGTTAACAGGTTATGATTATTTAAACTTAATTCTTAACCCAATACAACACTATCGAATTTGACTGTAAATTAATTATGATAATAATAATTATTATTATTATTAAAACAACCAATAAACACTGTCGAATTTCACTGTAAATTAATTATGATAATTATTATTATTATTAAAACAACCAATAAGTCTGTTATGTGTTAATTAGTTACTAAATTATGTACATTGTTTTATATGTATGATTGAATGAAATATTATTAGTATTATTACTTGTTAAACAGTTAGAAGGGAGTGAGTAAATTAAATAATATTATGTTAACAGGTTATGATTATTTAAACTTAATTCTTAACCCAATACAACACTGTCGAATTTGACTGTAAATTAAATAGTTAAGACAACCTCCTCATTATTTAAACGAAGCATATCTTATTGTCTTGATACTTAAAATAAATAAATTAATTAAAGAAACAGTTGTTAAATAAATTTTATAATGTCAAACTTGTCTCAGGAATTCAAAGTAGATAAATCATGATTTCCTTGTTTAAATGATATTTAATTGAGCGACTGCCCGAGGGAAATGGGGAATCCAATAAACATATTTTATTATTATTTATTCAACATATTTGATGTGAAAGGGACTAGCAATTAATCCACCATCCCGTGAGGGACCCAAAGTGAACATTTCAAGAATAATTAAATGTTATACAGTCAACTTACTTGATTCAACTTAAATAGTTAACTTATTTGATTCAACTTAAATAGCCTTAACTATTGGGCTGCTCAAGAAAAAGGACAAGTAAATTTCATTCATGATTATAATATTTTATTAACCTTGGAAACTTAAACAGGTTACTGGGTTGCTCAAGAAAAAGGACAAGTAAATTTCATTCATGATTATAATATCTTATTAGCCTTGGAAACTTAAACAGGTAGGTGAATTGATTGTTTGGGGAAAAGATGGTGGGGGAAGATGGAAGCAAGGAGGAGGAAAAATGGGTATTTAAGGGAGGTCTCATGGAGAGGTTGAGGGTTGGAATTTTCGGAAGGAGAATAGACTTAGTATTGTGATGAAAGGAGAAAAGAAAACTTGAGGAGGGGGGGAACTCAAGGACTTATAAATTCTTGGATATCAAGGAAGATTGAGAAAAGCTGTTCTTGGGATTATTGGTTTGTGGGCTCGGGGGCTAGGAAACCCGTCGGTTTCCTAGGGACAGCACGATAAGAACTGGTCGGCAGGGTGGTTCATCCATTTTGGTAACAAAGGCTTGGACGGGAAGCTGAAGGAACCTACAAGATCTGCATCAAACTACGAGATCTACTACAACCACTGGTGCTAGGTAATCTACATAGTAGAACTTAGTGAAATTATAGAATTCAGTTAATTTATCTGTATTCTAAATCTGAGCAGAAATTCATGTGAAATAATGGATTATTACAAAAGTCTTAAGATTTTATTGCAGAAACAAATATATGTATGTTCTAGAAAACTTTTAGATGCATAAACCCCTACAATATTATGATGTAAACACAAACTATGAAGATAGACAAAGTAGAGATTATATTTTATTATAGAAAATAGACTTGAAATTTTCATTAAACTAGCTCAATGAGATATAGTACTTAGCAAATAAAAAAGAGTAAGAGTTAGTTCCTTTCCTCCAGGAGGGCCACTACAGATGGTGTCAAAGCAACTCTAAATCAAGAGAGGTGTGCACTAGCTCAAACTGATATCCGAGTGAAACTGATAGTTTTATTTCACCATTTGCATTAGATAAATGCGGGTTGGAATCCTACAAGCACGATGACTTCGAACTGGTTGAAATGGCTTTGGGAGTTAAGCAAGCAGTAGGTCTTAAGGTGAGGAGATGTTAGGTTGACTTAGGAGTGTGCACCATTAAGTTAGATGCTTACGTCACCAATTTGGGGACCTATGACCTCATTATTGGCATGGATTGGTTAGAAGGCCATAGAGCTTTCTTAGACTGCTATGCGAATAAGGTGTTGTGCCTCGATGATGAGGGAAGGACAATTAAAATCCAAGGTTTGAAGAGGAAGGTGTCCCTCCGTTTCATCTCTATGATGAAAGCTAAGCGGTGCCTAAGACAAGGATGTCAGTTGTTCGTAGTGGAGGCAGTGAGTGACAGTAAAGGACCTTCCTTGAATTCTTACCGAGTACTTTTTGAGTTCAAGGATGTCTTTCAAAAGGAATTGCCAGGATTACCTCCAAAAAGGGAGCTCGATTTCACGATCGAACTAAAACTTGGTGCAGAGCCTATCTCAAAGACTCCTTATAGAATGACAACTCCAGAGCTTCGTGAGTTACAAACCCAGTTAAAAGAGCTGCTAGATTTTGGACTGATTAGACCTAGTATCTCACTGTGGGAGCACCATTGATCTTCGTTAAGAAGAAGGATGGATCTGAACACTGAATCGACCGGTTCGGTACCGAACCGGTCTAATTGGCCGAGTTATGTAAAAAATCGACCGAGTTATGTAAAAAATCAGCCGATTCATCTGGAATTTTGTGTGGGTTCCCACAGACTCAAAAAAACAATGCAATATCCCCATGGTGCAGTAGTACTTGGTGAACACTGAATCGGTCGGTTCGGTACCGAACCAGTCTAATCGGCCGAGTTATGTAAAAAATCAGTCGATTTGTCTGGAATTTTGTGTGGGTTCCCGCGAACTCAAAAAAACAATGCAATATCCCCATGGTGCAGTAGTACTTGGTGATATTAATGGTAATGTTAAATTCTGAAAGTAACATTTTACTTAAATTTTTAACATTACCCATTAATTGTTTCAGGATGTTTGAGAGTGGTTCCAACCTCATCGGACTTCATATGCAAAAAGTAGATTTTTAGATCCCATTCAAAATTCAACCGACTTAATAGTTTTCAGGATTTTAGGATTGCAAGGTTTCCACCAGGGACTGATTAGACCTAGTGTCACTGTGGGGAGCACCAATGATATTCGTTAAAAAGAAGGATGGATCTCTACGACTGTGCATAGATTACAGAGATTTGAACAAAGCCACAGTGAAGAACAGGTATCCAATACCAAGAATTGATGACCTCTTTGATAAGATGAGAGGTGCGTCAGTCTTCTCTAAGATTGATTTATGATCGGGGTATCACCAGTTGAGGATCAAAGAAGGTGACATTCCCTATGCTTTAAAAATCGGCCAAATTGGTTTTGGAATGGGCCGATCTACCGGTTTGATAAGGAGCCGAATCAAATCCGTCTGCAAATCGGTTCAATCGACCGGTTCGTACCAAACCGGCTGATCTAAACACTGAATCGACCGGTTTGGTACCAAACCAGTCTAATCGGCCGAGTTATGTAAAAAATCGATCGATTTGTCTGGAATTTTGTGTGGGTTCTCGTGGACTCAAAAAAACAATGCAATATCCCCATGGTACAGTAGTACTTGGTGATATTAATGGTAATGTTAAATTCTTAATGTAAAAGGGAAAAGGAAAAAATAAAAGATAAGGAGAATGTCACTTTTACTTAAATTTTTAACATTACCATTAATTGTTTCAGGATGTCTGAGAGTGGTTCCAACCTCATCGAACTTCATATGCAAAAAAGTATATTTTTAGATCCCATTCAAAATTCAGCAGACTTAATAGTTTTCAAGATTTTAGGATTGCAAGGTTTCCACCAGATTAGATTCTATCATGTATGAGGGTATGGAATTGGCATTTAATCAAGCACATCGGCATTTAATCAAGCACATCAACCCCTATATGTACCTTGATGTTGGTGATGTTGATTGTTGAATTCCTCTGTCATGACCTTAATAAAAATGTACTCTTCACTCATGCAAAATCACTTATCAAGCATGGGAATCTTTTTCTACGTTATTTTAGTAGCGATTGGATTAGGAAGTTTCATCAAAATTGTAGTGTGTTGAGTCGTTGAGTAATGTCCTTGGAGGATCAAATTTGAAATTCGAGTTAGAGGCAAGGGCTAGAGCTTAGAGGAGGGAGACATAGGGTGCTATTGATGAATAGGATCCCAATATAGGCAGTGATTAGTTGACATGTATGGTTGATGATTTATATTTCACATTTATTTTCGTAAATGTCTTTGTTAATTTATTAATTTTATATATATATATTGCATTTCCTCATTTCCAAAATTTTGGGGGGTCACATTTCCCCTGTTTCGAAGTTTCCCTATTTCGTCCTCATTTCCCCATTTCATGCAACTTAGGTTGAAGCTGTTCAAACCCTCGTACAACAATTTTGAATCAAACATGTGCCTGTTATGACCTTTGCAGCAGTAAAAAGTCATGAAAATCACCTTAAAGGCTTAAAATAAATTGTGGGCAGTACTGTGGATGAAAGCAACCCTAAACAACAAGTATAGGTGCTCTTTGGCCTTCAAACAATAGGTATGGGTCATAACAATAGTCCTAAAATCTTGAAAATGTTGTTTTTCTTTAAAATTTAAATATTTTATGTATTTTTTAGTAAACCAGTTCATTAAATTCAAATCGGTCGATTTATGACCGATTCATTACCGTTTCCGATTCCGAGTTGACCCTCGACCGATTCCGATTTTTCAAACATACTACCTTTCAAACTCGAATTGGGCATTACGAGTTCGTAGTGGTACCATTTGGTTTGACCAATGCTCCAACTGTATTCATGAGCCTCATGAATGGTGTTTTTCGAAAGTACTTGGATCGCTTTGTTTAGGCCTTCTTAGATGATATTCTTATCTATTCTAAGAATGAGGAGCATGAGGAACACTTGTGGTTAGTCTTGACATGCTTAAGGGAACATAAACTATATGGTAAATTGTCAAAGTGTTCATTCTTCCAAGAGGAGATTCACTACTTAGGACATATTATCTCGGGGGAAGGGATCTCAGTAGACCTAGAGAAGGTGAAGGCCATCGAGGATTGGCCAATTCCAAAGAATGCTCATGAGGTGTGTAGCTTCATGGGGTTAGCAGGCTATTACCGGAGGTTTGTGGAAGGATTTTCTAAAATGCAAAACCTATTACCACCTTGCAACGCAAGGGAATCCGATATGAATGGAGCAATGAATGCGATGCCACTTTTATAGAGTTAAATAGATTGTTGACAAGTGCCCTGATCTTGCGGGTACCAGACATGGATAAAGATTTCATAGTATGCATTGATGCCTCGAAGCAAGGGCTAGGTGCGGTTCTAATGCAGGAAGGCAGGGTAATAGCTTATGCATCTCGTAAGATGAAACCTCATAAGGAGTAGTATGCCACACATGATCTAGAATTGCCAGCGATAATGTTGGCACTAAAATTATGGAGGCACTACCTAGTTGGCAGAAGCTTCACACTTAAAACAGATCATCATAGCTTACAGTATATCTTTACACAAAGGGATATGAATGCCAGGAAAAGGCGATGGCATGAGTGAGTACGACTTTGGTATCTCATATATCAAAGGAAAGGAGAATGTAGTAGCAGATGCTTTAGGCCGAAGGCCGAGACTTTTCTCCTTAATTCCCTTGAAGGTTGACTTGAAGGAAAGAGTACTAGGACAACTTTTGGGGGATAGTTGGTATCTAAAGGTAACCTCAGCCATTCAGAGTGGGAAGAAACCAGATTCAAAGTATGATGGGTACCATCTTGAGGAAGATGGATTGCTACGGTATCTGGGGAGGATGTATGTTCCTAAGGAAGGAGATATCAGGAGAACAATCCTTAGAGAGGCCCATAGAGCACATTATTGTGTGCACCCAGGGGTGAAGAAGATGTATGCTGACATGAATAATCTCTTCTTCTGGTTAGGTATGAAGAGCAAAATAGTGGATTTTGTTTCGAAATGCCTCAAGTGTCAGCCAGTTAAAGCAGATCATCGACACCCAGTCGGTCTCTTATAGCCTTATGATATTCCTATGACAAAATGGGAGGTCATTTCCATGGACTTTGTTGTAGGATTGCCACTCACATCTTTGAGACATAATGCTATATTGGTGGTAGTTGACAAATTGACCAAGAGCGTTCACTTCATTCCAGTCAGAGACACTTATGATGTGACAGATGTGGCAAGGTTATTTGTAAATGAGATTGTACGTCTTCATGGAGTTCCTAAGAAGATAATTTTTGGCAGAGACCCTACTTTTACTTCCATATTTTGGACAAGCATGTAGTCGACATTAAGGACACAGTTGAACTTAAGCTCAGCTTATCACCCCGAGACAGATGGACAGATAGAGAGGATAAATCAGGTCATGTAGAACATGCTTAGGATGTATGTTATGGATCAACAAACTCAGTGGGAAAAATATCTTCCTTCAGTGGAGTTTGCATATAACAACAGTCATCATAGCTCCATTGGTATGCCTCCCTTCCAGGCATTGTATGGGAGACCTTGCAGGACACCACTAAGTTGGGACAGGTTGGAGGATTGCGTTTTAGTTGGGCCTGAGTTGATTCAGGAGATGGAAGAGTAGGTGGTCCGGATTAGGCAGCGGCTTAAAGAGGCACAAGATAGGCAAAATAGCTATGAGATGCTCATAGGTCTGATAGAAGTTATGAAGTGGGAGATCAGCTATTTATTCGCATCGGGACAAACAAAAGCACCTTTCGGTTTGGAAAAGGGACTAAGTTGTCAACTCCCTTCATAGGGCCATTTGAGATTCTTGAGAGAATCAGACCGATAGCTTATCATCTTGCACTGCCACCCCACTTGCATAGAACTCATAATGTATTTCATGTTTCTGTTTTATGACATTACATAGCTGATGAAACTCACAAACTTCATTGGAAGGAATTGCAGGTCTCGGAATAGGGAACATTCACGGTCGAACCATTTCGTATACTTGATCGTAGGGTTTGAGAGCTCTGTAGTCGCCACATGGACCAAGTTAAGTTCTGGTGGGACAAGTATAGCCCAGGATCTACTACCTGGGAGGACGCAAAGACTATGCATCGAGATTTTCCCTCACTATTTTGACCATAACTTTGGGACGAAGTTTCCCAAAGGGTGGGTGTATGTAACGCCCCATATTTTGACTAGGCGTGTTTATCAGTTAGACATATTCCACTTTATTTGCTTATTATCTATTGGACTCAACTAGACTGAGTAAACTATATTTTCACATGTTAGACCTAATCATATGTTGCTACTATGTTTGTGATGTTACTATGCTTATGTTGATACTATGATTATGATGTTATGATGTTACCATTCTCATGATGCTATTATGTTTATGCAGTTACTATGTTGTAGTTATCATGAGATTCCTTTCTTTCATAACGACAGTGTATGTTTAATTGTCGTCCTTGGTGAAATGTGATATATATGATGTGGTACGTGGATACCAACCCATGATGTGATCGATTTAATGGTTTTATGTGATGAAATGAAATGATGTTGATAATATGGACTATCTAATGATCAAATGGAAATGTTTGTTATAGATATATGTCTACAAAATACTAATATGCAGGACACAGGGGCTACGTGGTAGCCGAATATCTGATATGATATGAGGAATAAGTAAACAATGAAGATTAAATCTTAGCAACCAACAGGATGATACAATGACACAAACCAATAATCCCAGTAACAACACAGTATGATTTTGACAGGGTATAGACCCAGTATGTTGAGAGGGATGGAGGCATTTCCCACCCTATGTTTTATGATACCTGAGGTCGTGGGAGGGTTGTGCTAAGTCACGCTCCCCTTGACGTGTGCTGACGACAGTCACATTCCTTCTAGGAGAGGTTAGGTCCGTTGTTTAGCTGACGCTACCGCTCTCAGTTTCTATGTGGCCAGGTCGGTGAAGCCGACACCACATTCTTACTAGCAGAGAAAGGATAGGGAGGATACGGAAGTAGGATATGATGGGAGGATGTGTTAGCTGGTATTGTTGGGAATTAGGAGTTCTATCGCACTATGTAGTGGTAGTAGGTACCCCTCCCCTAAACATAATTTATTAATTGATTACTGAGATCCTACGTATAATGATGTTAAACCTTGATTTTTGGTTTAATAAACCATAAACAAGTCTCTTCCAACCTCTTGAATAACTGATAAACCTGTAAAATGGATTCTCTTTTCCACATAAACCTTGATTGTTAAACCTTTAGACAACTCATAATGTTAAAATTAATTATGTTAAGTATCTATGATTATTACATTTACAATGTTATTGTTAACTAGCAGATATGCATAAGCCAGATATGCTTACTTATAGTACATATGTGATGTATGTACATACGCTGGCCACGTATGTAGACTTTGCATATATACACTAGTATTGTTATACAAATACTTATAGGTTAAATAATTTTGTAAGTTGTTGGGAAATAGTAAGTTATTATACCTTGATAATGGAAGTTAAGATTTGTAAGGTATGGGGCAGGGAGGATAGCCTGCTGGCAACTGTACGCTTGATAGGGCATACAGGCTGTTACGCACGTCGCAGGTTCGAATCTATCGCAACGAGGTCGCAGAGGTTGCGCCCCAGCTGTTCGCGCCCGAGGTTTATAGTGGAAGCCGCAGGAATCGACCCTGTGTTACGCGAATAAGAAACCCGTGTGTTACCGATTCACCTCGTCAAAAAAAAAAAAAAAGATTTGTAAGGTATCGGTTAAACAAGTCATTTAGTATTCCTTAAATTGTATGTGAGCACTATAATAAATGATTTATCAAGTATCGTCAATTGAAATTAATGTCAGAAATTGTCGTAAATAAACATGAACATTGTTCCATATTCGAGAGTAGAATTGTACTATTGAATTATTCATTACGATTAGTTTTACCCTTAAGGATACTTGTCTTTAAGTGTAAGAGTACTATGTTGGTAATATGTTACTTAGGAAGTAAAGAAGCAAATAATGAATGTTTATTATTTTTCTTATTACTCTTTTATTCAATAATTATTATTGTTATTATTAATATCATTATGGCTATTGATATTTATAAACTATCGTGAAATAAGTAATTTCATATACTAGTTAAATTAATTATTTAAATATCTGGATTTATTCTGCCTCTTTGGATAAGTGGAATATTATTATTATTTTAACAAAATGGAAGTAAATTGTCTAATTTGACTATTGTATGAATATTTAAACAAATTTGGAAATCAGAACATCCTTGTCAAATCTGACTTTGATTAAGAAATCAAGACATGGGAATCCTTGTTATGCCAACTCATGCTTATTAATTATTATCCTATCCTAAAAACATTTAAAACAGAAGTCGTAGGTGGATCCGTCAATTAAGAAGATAAGCCTCGTAAAGAAAACCAAAAGCGACCATTCATAAGAATTAATAAATAATTGGAGTCAGCCTGACAACATTAACTTAATGAACATTATTGTTTAACTACTCGTGAGAAAAACAAGATTTGAAAAACATGTTAAATATTAAATTGTCTTAAATAGCGAAAAGGGGATTAATGAGATTGGGTCTAGAGAATATAGGTGGAAGGCGGTGGAGTAAGGCTGAAGGAAGCATAAGGAAGTTGGGTATATAGAAAAGGTTGGAGGGAGTAGGTGGGGATCGGGGTTTTTGGGAAAATTTTGAAAGGAAGAGGAAGGGAATTTCTGGAAATACTCGAGGAGGAAGAGGAAAACTCTTGATGAATACAAGAAGAGGAAAACTCTCATTCAGTAATCAAAACAAGGAAAGTTGTTATTGGAATTATAGGTTTGTGGGATCGAGGGCTAGGAAGTCTGTCGATTTCCTAGGGCCAACACAATCAGAGCTGGTCAGTAGGGTGGATTATTCAGTCGGTTGCTAAGTTCAAAGGAGGCTAAGTTGAAGGAATCTAAGAGAAGCTAAAAGGGACCACCTACCATCTACCAGACCCACGTATTTTTTCTCAGTATTAGTTAACTATCTACATCTGAAATCTATGCATAGTTTAATTCTTAAATTGAATGGTTGTTTTATGAAAACTCGCAAGGAAATTATTACAGAAAAATACATGTACTTAGATTTATTAGATTTATGTAAGTAACATGTTTATAGAAAACTAGGGAAGAATAGACTTAAGTAAACATGGAAATTTTAATTGAAACAATATAGATTTTATTGAAATTTTCTTGAACCTACTCAGAATGAGCTCCTTACACAAAAAATTAGCTTTAGAATATTTGACTTGGTGCTCTACCGGAATGCAGAGCACTACACATGGTATTAGAGCACCCTTACAACTATCAATTGCACCCTAGTATCAGTTTGTAGTACAGAATATCAGTTGAGTATGCTCGTTATGCAGCGGATATGTCAGATGAAAAAGGAGGTAGTAAGTTGACAAGATCCAATCAGTATGTTTTAGGGAAGGCCTTGTTGTCCTCCAGATTGCACACCAGCAACGGAAATCTTTCGAAAGTTGTCTCTTCACTACAAGTGAGAGAGGTGTGGCCTTGGGGGCAAGCAATGAGCCAAGTACTGTCACCTGAATCCCAGCTCCTCCGTTTAGGCAAACTCCTAACGAAGCCAAGGGGGGTAGTCCCTACAAAGAGTTGTCTATGGCTCAATGTTTTTGGTGTTAAAAATGTATGGTGATGCGGATGGATGTTGTTTAGGAGTTTTTAGTGATGAAAAACACACGACTTACTTTTAAATGAAACACAAGATAAGATGCAATCCACGTTGCGAAACAGTATATAAAGACTTGAGATAATTAGGAAGCATCCACAGATAAAAAATAAATGAATAAAGGACTAGTGCCTTATCCAATGGGTAACGGAGTCAAAATAATTGAATTGTAGTGCTGGGGGATCCTGAAAAGTAAGTCTTGATAATAACTGTTCGTGAGATCGTTGTGCAAATTATCTTGGTAAATTTCAAAGTTTTAATGGTCTTGATTATTATGGCTAAAACCAAGGATATCAAAGAGTGTCCGAAAAGATATTCTAAACAGTTCCTTTAAGAGACATGTCGGAACCTGTCTGGAATCACAGCGAGGCGCGCAATGCTAACCAGCCACTGTGTCGCAGATTGGGCACTACGGCGCCTCCCCTGAGAACTGATTAAAATACTTTTTGAACAACGTCGGTTCGTTGGTTATGGGCGTGAAAGTTTTAATTAATTATCACTTATGAGATTATCAAATCCTTCACCTTTTTGAGTACTAGTCCAACCGTTTCCGGTTGGCAGAGCATACGGGTGTAGGACAAACGACCAAGATAAATTAATTAAAGGGGAAGTGTGGATTGAAAAAGTTTTATTATTAGAGCACTTGTTCAACTCTTCGACAGAGAGCGCTCTTGACTTGATCTTATGACCACAGTTCAAGAGACTTCCTAATTTAAAAATGCCTAATGCAGGGGGAACGTGCAAGTCTATATGCTCTCCGACAGAGAGTGCTCTTGACTTGGATTTGGCCAAGTTCAAGAGTCTTTGTTCGTTTTATTACAAGAAAATGAAATAGTTGTGGAAACAATTATGAAGCTTTGCGGAATTAAATCAAGTGATAACTCAAGTAAAGTATGACACAACTAGCATGCGACTTGCAAAATGAAAAGAAATGACTGAAAAATCTAGTGTTCTACCAAGCAATTCTACTCTAAGGTGGGATCAACCTCCAAACAAGGTCAACCACTAGAACCGTCTGCACTTAAGAACCTCCGGCTAGCTGAAAGCTCTACCAAGGAAACCGACGAGGAAGGAAGAGTAACCACAAAATAATGTGGTCCTGCCCTTGAGATGAAGTCTCAAGGATACAACTTCAGGTCAAAGGATTTGGAAGAGAAATACAAGATGAAACAAAAGACTACTCTAAAGCAAAAATAGAAAGATCTAACTTAACCAATCACCACACTCTTCCCCAAATGGGGAAGAAAACCAAAAAAGTGGAGGCCTCCTCCACTTGAACTTTTATTAATCCTGTTACAATTGCCTTGGGTTTTAAAACCTTGAAGGACTTTTGAGAGATAGATAATGCTTGCAAAAATTAAAGAAGAAGCAAGTTTTTGCTTGCTTTTACAAAGGATAAAAAGATGTTGTATATTCAATTACTCCTTATGGCTTTCACTTGATTTTGCTTTGATTCTTTGCTTCAAGATCTAACAAAAATCTTTCTCTCAAAAAGCACCTACACAAGCTCAAAACAACTCAACAATGCACCCATTAACCATTAGGAAAATAAAACAAACTTGAAGCTAGTTAAGTCTAGATTTAAAAATTTTACTCTAAAATGTGAAATGCATGAGATTTTAACATAAAACTTTAACTATGATGAAACGGACCAGCGAACAACAAACTCCTAAAATGCAATGGGAAAAAGATCTAGATCATAAAAATTTTGAGAATTTTTTTGTAAAAAAAATTCTATCTTTTAAACTTGCAACTAGGGTTTTAAAAAATGCAAACTATACTAGTGTGAAACAAGAAATCTAGAATGCCTTTAACACTTACTTTTCAATGCATAAAATTGATCTACAAGATGCAAGTAAAACCTAAGATCTAATTATGACAAGCTATCTTGCAAAAAGAGAAGCTAATATTCTAACAAAAAATAAACTAAATTGACAATTCATTTTTTATCTTTTGGGATAATTTAGGGCTCTTTTTGGAGAAAACGAGGGGAAGAGATGGAAGCTAGAAGATGGGGAACGAAAGGATAAAAGAGGAAAAAATGAAAGGTGGAAGGGAAGATAAATCAAGAGCTAGATGGAAAGGGGAAGGCAAAGAGACAATAGCCAAAACGAAAGGGAAGAAAGAGGGGTAACTATGGCCAAGCGAAAGCTAAGGAGGAGGGTTTTAAGAGGCAAGGGCCAGCAAACCAATGAGAAAAAAGGAAACAAAGAGAGCAAATAAGAAGGGTTTGAAGAAAGAACCCTTTTGTAACCAAGTTTGAATGATGAAAATTTTGTTGATGGAAGAGGAAACCCTCTCTGCTTTGATGCCAATCTTAAGATCTTGCTCCTTGGAAGTATCCTACAAACACACTATTAGTAAAGGTTTTTGATGGTGGAGAAGAGGGAGATACAACCGAGTTCATCTCATCTCAATCGTTTTAAAGATCTGCAAATGCACAAAAAACTTACACAAACAAAGCTTGATCAAATATAGAGAGTTTGACAAAAATGCATAAGGAGACAAGGTAGTAAGACTGATTACAAGTTGCACTCTTTATACTATTTAAGCCTAAGCCTAACAAACAAATTGGGACCATCAAATGCTTGCCCTACGCTCTTAAGAAAGAGATCTAAGCATGTATTTCAATCAAACTTTGAAATTGCATAAATCAAGAACACATTACAGATATTACCTCAAAGTAAATTAGTAACTCATGAACCAATAGAAGTGTACACAAATTGCCTCCAAAGCCAACTTTATTTCCAATGATAGCCAATAGCTATTACAATCTCCGCAGAGTAAGTTTACAATAATTCTCCATGAAGAGAAAGCCCAAATGGATTCTCTTAAATAGCAAAACACTAGCCTAAAACCCTAATTCGAATTTGGCATGAAGAGAGCCAAAAACTCCATCATAATCTAATCAAAACCATGTCAACACCAACCAAATCAAGCTTGGAATCTTAACTCAACATTGAGCTTGAATTTGGAGCCCATAATTTGAGGAAGGAGCCCCACATGCATTGATTTCACAATCCAACAACCCATTAATCAATTGCCAAATCACAAAAACGAATTTGCATGAAGGTGGGCGAATTTCTCAACTGTAGATCACTCCCAATGCTCCGAAACTAATCTGAATCAGGTGGGTGAAGATTCCAATTATCATAAATGCTTTTTGCGATGTCATTTTGACTTTTACTTTATTCAATTTGGTCTTTTTTGGAGAGATTTAAATTATCTCCAATTTATTATTTTTTGAATATTTTAATTAATATTTCTCATTTTTTGATTTTTTGAGAAAATATTAATTATGAGGCCAAATAATTGTCTGAAACTTAGGGTTAGCTGGTCCGGGGATCATGAATGATTTTTAGCTTAAGTCTGGAGCCTTCAATCACTGAAATCGGATCCCGGATGACTGACATATTACAAATTGAAATTTCTCTATTTAAACTATAGAGAAATTTATTAAAATTTTAAAAATAATTAAAAACCCAAATTCGACGGACCCGGTAAAAAATTTTGATTTTTTTTCTGAGGGTCTTAGAGACTTAGGACATGACCAGAACCTATTCTAATAGTGTCTAGTAGGTTTATACATTATAGTTGGACTCTAATAACCCCCCATGGCAAAAATTTCCAAAATCGGGCATTCCAGCTTTGGAGGAAGCGGGAGAAAAACCAAGAGATTATATCTCGCCTGAAGCAAAGTATAATCTGACGGTGAAAAAACTCCCTGGAATACCTTAGTTGTTTAATCCAGTCATGGGGAACCGAGCCACTCAGACCCTACTAGCACACTTTATTACAAACCCCCATGGGGCCAAGGTCATGTCGACTCAAAAAACAAAACTGGTTAGCCAAAACTGGCTAGACCCAAATATCTGAAACCCAGAAATCTGGAAGTGAACACTGATGTGTTCCAACACTGGCGGCTCAATAAGGTTCCAACTATTGTACAAATCAGTTGATAACATCCGGCTCCAACTGCGGGACGTGTGCTCGATCTGGAATTCATGCAAGGAGAGAATATGAGAACACCAGAATCTCTGGTTTATATATATAGCCTGCAAAAACATCTCAACTTGACAAAAAACCCTTAGTAGCACATGTGTTATGAAAAAACCAAAATGAAATACCAACTATATCTTATTGTTTGAAAATGAATTCTAAGAAACCTAAAATGCAGAAGGTAAATTAAATATTTTCCTATTCTAATATAATATACAAAAAGGAAAATGTTAAGTATAATCAGAAATCCAATGTAACCATTTAAGCATGTGATTAATGAAAAACAAATTTTTACCTTGTCTTTGGTTACCAGCCAAGACAAGGGCATGCTTATCAGAAAGTGCAAACCTGCTTGGATCTTCTGAAAGGGAGGGCTGGATGGGGAATCATGAGTATGTAATAAATATTTGAAGTGTTCCCCAATATAGTAAGAAATCTTTCTGCAGGCACCCTCTATCCAGAACAGGATAGGGTGATGAAATTCAAGATGACAAGGCAACTCTGGTACCTTATCATATTCCTCCAAGAGGCTCTTCTGAAAATAATTTTCCATGAAAGTGTATGCCTCGAACTGCCCTAATATACAAGGGGCTTCCGATGGGCAAGATATATGCTCAACTGACTTCTCATATAAAATAATTTTCTTTTCTTCCTCTATGCTCAACTGTTCAAAATCCATACTCCTGCCGAAAATGGGAGAGTCTTCATGAATTTTGCCATATTCCTGGCCACATGTATCCTCATGCTCATAAGTGGGATTGTTAACAAAATTTCCAAGGGGATTTTTTTCATCATTAACTTCTTCAGACATGGCATAGATAGGGTTCTCAAGAGAGGTCCATTCATCTTTGCCAATATCTATGTCATCCATGATGGACTCATCATCACTTAAGTCATCCTTTAAGCTATGCCTATCCTCCTCAACTTCATAATAATCTTCCTCAAACAGATGTGTTTCAAAAATATCACAAGGGACCAAAATTTCTGAATATTCACTGCCATGTGGAGAACAAATGGAAGTGTCATCACACATACTATTACTTTCATGGATTCCTTTATGAATGTTGATCTCCATAATGGTTTCTTCTAAAGATGGGTCAGAAGTACATAAATGTTCATCATCACTGAAGTAGTCTTGAAAAACTTCCCATTCCAAAGTGTCTTTTGTTTTGATGACATGAGGAGGGTTTTCAACAATATCCGGTATTTGATAAATCTCTATGATAGGATCATCAGGAATCTGATGGGAAAATGTTATATTTTCTGTAATAGGCTGATCCGACTGATTCCAACCCTCTTCAAGAATATCATAAGTATCACCTACATAGTTTATGCACTCAGGCTCACTTGATGAAGACTGACCAACAAACCCTTCAGGAAACCCATGCTCCTGGATATAGTGTGTAAGGTGACAAGTGTTTTCTTCATGGAACTCCTGGCATGTCCTACGGAATGGTGTGTAAGGTTCAACCCTAGGAATGCCACAGATGTCTCCCACATTATTAATGAATTCAGGCTTGCTTGTTGATGCACTAGGACCACAACCTTCAGGAAAACCGTGTTCTTGAATATAGCATGCATGGTAGCAACCAGATTCCTCATGGAAATCTCCGCATGCCCTACAAAAGGGCTTGGTGTACTCAACCATGTTAGCAGCCTCTAGTTGATGAGGAGGCCTCTTCTCATAGTTAGGAGGTTTCCTTTGCCAAGTAGGTTTAGCAGGGAAATTCCTAGGAGCCGGTTGTGTATGTTGAATTTGGTGAACCTGTGTTCTTTCCATGTTTATGATCTTGTTTTGTAACTCTTTTATTTGGCTCACATGTTTCTGTTCAACTTTTTCCATTCTCTCATACATGTCCATCATTTTCTTTTCATAAGAGTCTTTCATAGGCTCTTTGTCTTTGTGCTCAATGGGTTTTAAAGGAAGCTGAGATCTAAAATATCCTTGGATATTTGACTCTCCGGAAGACTTCATGTTTCTGTCAATCTTAATGGCCAAACTTTGAGCCTCAAGCAAAGTAGTTGGTTCCTTATCTCTTATCTGGTATTGGACCCTGCCACTTAACGCTTCTATGTAGTAATCCAATAAAGAAGCCGTAGGAGGCACATAGGTCTCAGGGATGGAATTAGCCAACTCTATGAATTTAGTGTTAAATTCATCCATAGTTTCATTCTCCGTCTTCTTCATGCTAGTTAGAGATGCAACTAAATGTCTAGGTTCTTTTTTGCAACCAAACTTGCTGAGGAAAGCTGTCTTGAAAGCTGCTATGGTGGCGAAAGAGTTGTCTAGTAGATTGCCGTACCAGTTCCCTGCCTTACCTTCCAAGGATAGGGAAAAAAGAGTCATGTAAACATCCTCATGTTTATCAGCTCCCCTGACATGAGTACCACACAATTTGGTGAAGTTTCAGATATGTTGTTCAGCAGATAATGAGGCATCAGTGCCATTGAAATTTGTGATTTTATCAATAGCCTTCTCGGGAATGTCGTGAGGTTGACCTGGTATCTGAGCAAAGTTGAGTTGAGTAAAGAACTCACCCATTGTGGAAAGGAAACAGTTATTATTTTCATAATTTGTTTGATTTTCTTGAAACAAAGAATGGATGTCTAAAATAGATTCGGATCTAAGATTTTCAAGGATTTTACGAGAAGCAAGCTTGTTCAGTCTCCTCCTATAAACCTTTTTAGGCTAGGGATAAAACTAAACAAACCTTCAGAGTTTCTTCTAGTTGAATACCTTGATGTGTTAACTGACAGTGGAGTCGCCAGGTGAATCCAAGTCTAATTTCAGAGAGTGATTAAACTAAAAATCTACCAAAGTAAGACTAAAAAAAGGTGAAGTGGAGTCGCCATATAGATATGAAAATTTATCAAAAGGTAAACAAACTAGAAAAAACTAAGGTCGTCCAGGAACAAAAAGATTTGTCCCCGGCAACGGCGCCAAAAGATGTTGTCTTCCAGATTGCACACCAACAGCGGAAATCTTTCGAAAGCTGTCTCTTCCCTACAAGTGAGAGAGGTGTGGCCTTGGGGGCAAGCAATGAGCCAAGTACTGTCACCTGAATCTCAGCTCCTCCGTTTAGGCAAACTCCTAACGAAGCCAAGGGGGGTATCCCACAAAGAGTTGTCTATGGCTCAATCTTTTTAGTGTTAAAAATGTATGGTGATGCGGATGGATGTTGTTTAGGAGTTTTTAGTGATGAAAAACACACAACTTACTTTTAAATGAAACACAAGATAAGATGCAATCCACGTTGCGAAACAGTATATAAAGACTTGAGATAATTAAGAAGCATCCACAGATAAAAATTAAATGAATAAAGAACCAGGGCCTTATCCAAGGGGTAACGGAGTCAAAATAATTGAATTGTAGTGCTGGGGGATGCTGAATTGTAGTGCTGGGGGATGCTGAATTGTAAGTCTTGATAGTAACTGTTCGTGAGATCGTTGTGCAAATTATCTTGGTAAATTTCAAAGTTTTAATGGTCTTGATTATCATGGCTAAAACCAAGGATATCAAAGAGTGTCCGGAAAGATATTCTAAGCAGTTCCTTTAAGAGACATGTCGGAACCTGTCTGGAATCACAGCGAGGCGCGCAATGCTAACCAGCCACCGTGTTGCAGATTGGGCACTCCGGCGCCTCCCCTGAGAACTGATTAAAATGCTTTTTGAACAACGTCGGTTCGTTGGTTATGGGGGTGAAAGTTTTAATTAATTATCACTTATGAGATTATCAAATCCTTCACCTTTCTGAGTACTAGTCCAACCGTTTCCGGTTGGCAGAGCATACGGGTGTAGGACAAACGACCAAGATAAATTAATTAAAGGGGAAGTGTGGATTGAAAAAGTTTTATTATTAGAGCACTTGTTCAACTCTCCGACAGATAGCGCTCTTGACTTGATCCTATGACCACAGTTCAAGAGACTTCCTAATTTAAAAATGCCTAATGCAGGGGGAACGTGCAAGTCTATATGCTCTCCGACAGAGAGTGCTCTTGACTTGGATTTGGCCAAGTTCAAGAGTCTTTGTTCGTTTTATTACAAGAAAATGAAATAGCTGTAGAAACAATTATGAAGCTTTGCGGAATTAAATCAAGTGATAACTCAAGTAAAGTATGACACAACTAGCATGCGACTTGCAAAATGAAAAGAAATGACTGAAAGATCTAGTGTTCTACCAAGCAATTCTACTCTAAGGTGGGATCAACCTCCGAACAAGGTCAACCACTAGAACCGCCTGCACTTGAGAACCTCCAGCTAGCTGAAAGCTCTACCAAGGAAATCGACGGGGAAGGAAGAGTAACCACAAAATAATGTGGTCCTGCCCTTGAGATGAAGTCTCAAGGATACAACTTCCGGTCAAAGGCTTTGGAAGAGAAATACAAGATGAAACAAAAGACTACTCTAAAGCAAAAATAGAAAGATCTAACTTAACCAATCACCACACTCTTCCCCAAATGGGGAAGAAAACCAAAAAAGTGGAGGCCTCCTCCACTTGAACTTTTATTAATCCTGTTACAATTGCCTTGGGTTTTAAAACCTTGAAGGACTTTTGAGAGATGGATAATGCTTGCTAAAATTAAAGAAGAAGCAAGTTTTTGCTTGCTTTTACAAAGGATAAAAAGATGTTGTATATTCAATCACTCCTTATGGCTTTCACTTGATTTTGCTTTGATTCTTTGTTTCAAGATCTAACAAAAATATTTCTCTCAAAAAGCACCTACACAATCTCAAAACAACTCAACAATGCACCCATTAACCATTAGGAAAATAAAACAAACTTGAAGCTAGTTAAGTCTAGATTTAAAAATTTTACTCTAAAATATGAAATGCATGAGATTTTGACATAAAACTTTAACTATGATGAAACGGACCAGCGAACAACAAACTCCTAAAATGCAATGGGAAAGAGATCTAGATCATAAAAATTTTGAGAAATTTTTTGTAAAAAAAATTCTATCTTTTAAACTTGCAACTAGGGTTTTAAAAAATGCAAACTCTACTAGTGTGAAACAAGAAATCTAGAATGCCTTTAACACTTACTTTTCAATGCATGAAATTGATCTACAAGATGCAAGTAAAACCTAAGATCTAATTATGACAAGCTATCTTGCAAAAAGAGAAGCTAATATTCTAACAAAAAATAAACTAAATTGACAATTCGTTTTTGATCTTTTGGGATAATTTAGGGCTCTTTTTGGAGAAAACAAGGGGGAGAGATGGAAGCTAGAAGATGGGGAATGAGAGGATAAAAGAGGGAAAAACGAAAGGTGGAAGGGAAGGTAAATCAAGAGCTAGATGGAGAGGGGAAGGCAAAGAGACTAGAGCCAAAACGAAAGGGAAGAAAGAGGGGTAACTATGGCCAAGCGAAAGCTAAGGAGGAGGGTTTTAAGAGGCAAGGGCTAGCAAACCAATGAGAAAAAAGGAAACAAAGAGAGCAAATAAGAGGGGTTTGAAGAAAGAACCCTTTTGTAACCAAGTTTGAATGATGAAAATTTTGTTGATAGAAGAGGAAACCCTCTCTGCTTTGATGCCAATCTTAAGATCTTACTCCTTGGAAGTATCCTACAAACACACTATTAGTAAAGGTTTTTGATGGTGGAGAAGAGGGAGATACAACCGAGTTCATCTCATCTCAATCGTTTTGAAGATCTGCAAATGCACAAAAAACTTACACAAACAAATCTTGATCAAATATAGAGAGTTTGACAAAAATGCATAAGGAGATAAGGTAGTAAGACCGATTACAAGTTGCACTCTTTATACTATTTAAGCCTAAGCCTAGCAAACAAATTGGGACCATCAAATGCTTGCCCTACGCTCTTAAGAAAGAGATCTAAGCATGTATTTAAATCAAACTTTGAAATTGCATAAATCAAGAACACATTACAGATATTACCTCAAAGTAAATTAGTAACTCATGAACCAATAGAAGTGTACACAAATTGCCTCCAAAGCCAACTTTATTTCCAATGATAGCCAATAGCTATTACAATCTCCGCAGAGTAAGTTTACAATAATTCTCCATGAAGAGAAAGCCCAAATGGCTTCTCTTAAATAGCAAAACACTAGCCTAAAACCCTAATTCGAATTTGGCATGAAGAGAGCCAAAAACTCCATCATAATCCAATCAAAACCATGTCAACACCAACCAAATCGAGCTTGGAGTCTTAACTCAACATTGAGCTTGAGTTTGGAGCCCATAATTTGAGGAAGGAGCCCCACATGCATTGATTTCACAATCCAACAACCCATTAATCAATTGCCAAATCACAAAAACGAATTTGCATGAAGGTGGGCGAATTTCTCAACTGTAGATCACTCCCAGTGCTCCGAAACTGATCTGAATCAAGTGGGTGAAGATTCCAATCATCATAAATGCTTTTTGCCATGTCATTTTGACTTTTACTTTATTCAATTTGGCCTTTTTTGGAGAGATTTAAATTATCTCCAATTTATTATTTTTTGAATATTTTAATTAATATTTCTCATTTTTTGATTTTTTGAGAAAATATTAATTATGAGGCCAAATAATTGTCTGAAACTTAGGGTTAGCTGGTTCGGGGATCATGAATGATTTTTGGCTTAAGTCTGGAGCCTTCAATCATTGAAATCGGATCCCGGATGACTGACATATTACAAATTGAAATTTCTCTATTTAAACTATAGAGAAATTTATTAAAATTTTAAAAATAATTAAAAACCCAAATTCGACGGACCAGGTAAAATTTTTTCGAAATTTTTTCTGACGGTCTTAGAGACTTAGGACATGACCAGAACCTATTCTAATAGTGTCTAGTAGGTTTATACATTATAGTTGGACTCTAATAATCCCCATGGCAAAAATTTCCAAAATCGGGCATTCCAGCTTTGGAGGAAGCGGGAGAAAAACCAAGAGATTATATCTCGCCTGAAGCAAAGTATAATCTGACGGTGAAAAAACTCCATGGAATACCTTAGTTGTTTAATCCAGTCATGGGGAACCGAGCCACTCAGACCCTACTAGCACACTTTATTACAAATCCCCATGGGGCCAAAGTCATGTCGACTCAAAAAACAAAACTGGTTAGCCAAAACTGGCTAGTCCCAAATATCTGAAACCCAGATACTCTGGAAGTGAACACTAATGTGTTCCAACACTGGCGGCTCAATAAGGTTCCAACCATTAGAGAAATTTTGAGGTCAAAAAATGGCCTCAAAACAAAGAAAATGTACTATAAAATACAACCAATCACATTCTCGTAGATGACATCATCCCCCTTGGTGAGGTGGCATTGCATGAGTTAAGAATGTTTATTTGTCAATTTTTCTATGGTGGATGAAAACACATATTTAACCAAGGTAATGGTGTAAGTACTTTTAAGTCATAAAGTAAAGTACTCATAATGATAGTCTTTTCATAAAATAATATTATTGTCATTTTCAAGTAAAGTACTCATAATGAATGTATTTTCACACTTTCTTATAAAATAATATTATTGTCATTTTCAAGTGAAGTACTCTTAATTCATAAAGAAAGTCCTTTCACATTTTTTTATAAAATAATATTTATCATTTTTATGTTTTTAATTTTAAATTATATATTCACTCCATTCTATTTAATAACATAATGTCAAACTAATAACGAATAATAATAGATTTAATAAATAATAATAATAATTCAATGTGGATTATAATAATATTATTGACATTTTACATGTAAATAAATTCTCAATTAAATTACATTATTAAATTCATGAGAAAAGTACTAAATATAAAAAGTCAACATAAAATTAAAAAAATAGCTCTTAAAAATGTTTTTTATTATTTAATTTCATTTGCAAGTTCAAGACAAATAAATGCTAAAGGACAATAACTTTTGGGGAATTTACAATGAATCTTAGTCACATCAATGTAGACTTATTTTATTAATTTTATTTCTAGTGAATTTTGAAAAATAACTCAACCATGGTTATTTATATTGTGCATAGAAAATAGTGTGGGAGGTGACTTGTCATATATACCTACCTCATAAAACTCCTAATTCATAATATTTTAATATATCTCATATTTTTGTAGTACATCTCTTAGGAGGCCATTTTTTGACCTCAAAATCTCTCTAATGTATTGTACAAATCAGTTGATAACAGGCCTCACGTCCTTACTTCAAGGGAGGACAATTTAGACCTCCTCCTTACGGTAACAGGTTCACCCCAAGGGGTAATACTTCAATTAACTCAGTATCGCAGGCATCGTCTGCAACCCATCAAAGCCGGGGACATACACAGGGAAATTCCTACAAAGGATCAAGGGGTTTTAGAGGATCCATGGGAAGGAACTCATCTCAAAGGATTCCTCCCAGCAGCATGCAAACCCTTCCCAATCTCTCATGTTGGGGATGTGGAGATCTTTATTTCCAGTGGAATTGTCCTAAGGGCCAGTCAGGTAGCAGGCACAGGGAAGGAAAAGCACCCATGGACGATTCGGGTAGTACCCATCGGATTCATGCAGCGGTTCATAACCACCAAGCAGAACCTCAATCCACCGTAGTAGAATCCATTGGTCAAGTAAACAATGTCAAACTTAAAATTTGATTTGATCTCGGTGCAACTTATAGTTTCATTTCACCATTTGCCTTTGATAAATGTGGGTTGGCATCCTACGAGCACGATGACTTTGAACTAGTCGAAATGGCTTCGGGAGTTAAGCAAACAATAGGTCTTAAGGTGAGGAGATGTCAAGTTGACTCAGGAGTGTGCACCACTAAGTTGGATGCTTATGTCACCAATTTGGGGACCTATGACCTCATTATTGGCATGGATTGGTTAGAAGGCCATAGAGATTTCTTAGATTGTTATGCAAAGAAGGTGTTGTGCCTCGATGACGAGGGAAGGACAATTCAAATCCAAGGTTTGAAGAGGAAGGTGTCCCTCTATTTCATCTCTATGATGAAAGCTAAGCGGTGCCTAAGATAAGGATGTCAGTTTTTCGTAGTAAAGGCAGTGAGTGACTGTAAAGGACCTTCCTTGATTTCTTACCTAGTACTTTCTGAGTTCAAGGATGTCTTTCCAAAGGAATTGCCAGGATTACCTCTAGAAAGAGAGCTCGATTTCACAATCGAACTAAAACCTGGTGTTGAGCCAATTTCAAAGATTCCTTATAGAATGACAACCCCAGAGCTTCATGAGTTACAAATCCAGTTAAAAGAGCTACTAGACTTGGGACTAATTAGACCTAGTATCTCATCGTGGGGAGCATCAGTGATCTTCGTCAAAAAGAAGGATGGATCTCTACGATATCCCACTCTGAATAACTAAGGTTACCTTTAGATACCAACTGTCCCCCAAAAGTTGTCCTGGTACTCTTTTCTTCAAGTCAACCTTCAAGGGAATTAAGGAGAAAATTCTCGGCCTACTACCCCCTTTTTCAGGTAATGGAGGACATGCTTAGGATGTATGTTATGGACCAATAGACCCAGTGGGATAAATATCTTCCTCTAGTGGAGTTTGCATTCAATAACAGTCATCACAGCTCCATTGGTATTCCTCCATATCAAGCTTTGTATTAGAGGCCGTGCAGGACACCACTTAATTGGGAAAGGTTAGAGGATTGGGTTTTAATTCGGCCTGAATTGATTCAGGAAATGGAGGGACAGGTGGTACAGTTTAGGAAGCGGTTAAAGGAAGCACGAGATAGGCAAAAGAGTTATGCTGATGCACATAGAGCATCATAGATCTGATAGAAGTTATGAGGTAGGGGATCATGTATTTAATCGCATCAGACCAAATAAAAGTACCATTCGGTTTGGAAAGGGGACTAAGTTGTCACCTCGCTTCATAGGGCCATTTGAGATTCTTGAGAGGATCGTACCAATTTCATATCGCCTTGCGTTGCCACCCCACTTGCATAGAAATCATAATGTATTTCATGTTTCTGTATTACGACATTACATAGCTGATGAAACTCACAAACTTCATTCGAAGGAATTGCAGGTCTTGAACGAGGGAACATTCATGGTCGAACCATTACGTATACTTGATCGTAGGGTTCGACAGCTCCTTAGTTTCCACGTGGACCAAGTTAAGGTCCAGTGGGACAAGTATAGCCCAGAATCTGCTACCTGAGAGGACGCAGAGACTATGCATCGAGATTTTCCCTCACTGTTTTGACCATGACTTCGGGACGAAGTTTCCTGAAGGGTGGGCATATGTAACGCCCCATATTTTGACTAGAATTGTTTATCAGTCAAACACATTGCACTTTATTTGCTTATTGTTTATTGGACTCAGCTAGACTGAGTAAACTATATTTTCAGCATGTTAAACTTGATTATATGTCATACCATTGTGTAGTGCTCTTCATTTCAACAAAGCACTAAGTCAAATGTTCTAAAGCTAATTTTTTGTGTATGGAGCTCATTCTAAGCTGGTTCAAGACAATTTCAATAAAAGATTTATTGTTTCAATTAAAATTTCCATGTTTACTTAAGTCTATTCTTCCCTATTTTTCTGTAAACATGTTACTGGCATAAATCTAATAAATCTATGTACATGTATTTTTCTGTAATAATTTCTTTATGAGTTTTCATAAAACAACCATTCAATTTAAGAATTAAACTATGCATAGATTCAGATGTAGCTAGTTAACTAATACTGAGAAAAATACCTAGGTCCGGTAAATGGTATCCTAGGTCCCCTTTATCTTCCCACAAATTCCTTCAATTTAGCCTCCTTTGAACTTAGCAACCGACTAAATAATCCACCCTGCCGACCAGCTCTGATCGTGCTGGCCCTAGGAAATCGACAACCTTCCTAGCCCCCGAGCCTACAAACCAATAATTCCAATAACAGCTTTTCTTGTTTTGATTACTGAATAAGAGTTTTCCCCTTCTTCTATTCAACAGGAGTTTTCCTCTTCCTCCTCGAGTATTTCCAGAAATTCTCTTCCTCTTCCTTTCAAAATTTTTCCAAAAACAAGATCCTCGGACTACTCCCTCCAACCTTTCCTATATACCCAACTTCCTTATGCTTCCTTCAGCCTTACCCCACCTCCTTCCACCTATCTTCTCGCGACCCAAACTCCTTAATCCCCTTTCCGCTATTCAAGACAATTTAATATTTAACATGTTTATCAGATCTTGTTTTCTCTCGAGTAGTTAAACAATAATGTTCATTAAGTTAGTTCTGTCAGGATGACTCCAATTATTCTTATGAATGATCGCTACTGGTTTTCTTTACGAGGCTTATCTTCTTAATTGACGGATCCATATACCACTTATGTTTTAAATGTTTTAGGCTAGGATAATAATTAATAAACATGAGTTGGCATAACGAAGATTCCCATGTGCTTAATCAAAATCAGATTCGACAAGGATGTTCTGATTTCCAAATTTGTTTAAATATTCATACAATATTAATAAAATATCATTCAAATTAGACAACTTACTTCCAATTTGTTTAGAATAATAATAATATTCCACTTATCCAAAGAGGCAGAATAAATCCAGATATTTAAATAATTAATTTAACTAGCATAATGAAATTACTTATTTCACGATAGTTTAAAAATATCAATAGCCATAATGATATTAATAATAGCAATAATAATTATTGAATAAAACAGTAATAATAATAATAATAAACATTCATTATTTGCTTGTTTAGTTCCTAAGTAACATATCACCAACATAGTACTCTTACACTTAAAGACAAGTATCCTTAAGGGTAAAATTAATCGTAATGAATAATTCAATAGTACAATTCTACTCTCGAATATGGAACAATGTTCATACCTATTTACAACAATTCCTGACATTAATTTCAACTGACGATACTTAATAAATCATTTATTATAGTGCTCACATACAATCTAAGGAATACTAAATGACTTGTTTAACCCGTACCTTACAAATCTTAACTTCCATTATCAAGGCTTACTATTTCATAACAACTTACACAATTATTTAACCTATAACTATTTGTATAATGATAATAGTGTATATATGCAAAGTCTGCATATGTGGCTAGCGTATGCATACATCACATATGTACTATAAGTAAGCATATCCGGCTTATGCAAAGTCTACATATGTGGCTAGCATATGCATACATCACATATGTACTATAAGTAAGCATATCCGGCTTATGCATATCTGCTAGTTAACCATAACAATGTAGACGTAATAATCATAGATACTTAACATAATCAATTTGAACATTATGAGTTGTTTAAAAAATCAAGATTCAACATCAGTATACTCAAATTTATAGTGTTCAATTAATCAGTTACGTTCAGGGGAGGGATACCTACTATCACTACATACTGCCATAGAACCCCCAATCCCCAACCATACTAGCTAACACATCCTCCCATCATATCCTACTTCCGCATCCTCCCTATCCTTCCTCTGCTAGTAAAGATGTGGTGCCAGCTTCACCAACCCGGGCCCATATAGAAACTGAAAGCGTTAGTGTCAGCTAAACAGCGGACCTAACACCTCCTAGCAAGCATCTAACCATCGTCATCACACGTCTAGGGGAGCGTGACTCAGCACAGCCCTCCCACGACCTCAAGTATCTTAAAAACCATAGGGTGGGAAATACCTCCATCCCTCTCAACATACTGTGTCTATACCCTGTCAAAATCACACTAAGCTATTATTGAGATTATCGGTATGTGTTATCGTATCATCATGTCAATTGATAAGATTTATTGCATAACACGTACTTATTCCTCATATCATATCAAGTATCCAGCTATCACATAGCCCCTGTGTCCCGTGGATTAGTATTTTGAAACCATACATTTCTAACAAATATCTCCATTTGATCATCAGTTGATCCATATCTTCAACATCGTTTCATTTCATCACATAACATCATTAAATCGATCATATCATGGGTTGGTATCCACTTGCCACATCATATATATCATATTTCATCAAGGACGACAAGTAAACATACACTATCAATATGAAAGAAAGGAATCTCATGATAACTACAACATCATAATCACATAATCATAGTAAAATTCATAAGAATGGTAACATCATCACATCATAATCATAGTATCAACATAAGCATAGTAACATCATCAACATAGTAGCAACATATAAGGGTGAAAACATGAAGTTGGGAAACAATTTTGGCTTGTTTTTGACAAACAAAACTGCTAAATTTTATGTTTTTCAACTTCGACCTTTTCAAACCCATATATCCCTTAGGAATTTCAACTTGAAGTAAACACAAAGGTTTTAGAGAATTGAATTAGCTTTCTACTCGTATTTTTTTTTTTAAATTATGGACATAGCGTGGGACAAATTTGTTGTCAACATACGGCATATACTTGAAAATTTTAGGTATGGATAATGAGTGACCTGTGTTGGAGACAGTTTTTTGATAGATGGTTATTCATTTTAGGGAAAAAAATTGTAGGCTCATAATCTACACACACTACACTGGATCCTGGACTATATTTTGAGTTTTTTAAGACTTGGGAACTATTTTTTATTATTTATCGAAACAACATATGTTCAGAAAATGGTGCATTATCAACACATGTTTTTGTCTTCACATTTTCTTTCAAATGTGACTCTTATTGGAAAAACTAAAAGTACCCTTTTGAAGAGGACGAGCCAATTATGATCTCTGTGAAATTTCAAATTTTTCGTGTTGTCTTTGTTATGATATTGAATTTTCATTTCGGGTGATTTTCAGAGTAATAAAATTCTTAAAGGATAAGGTTTAGAAAAAATTTATTAATAAATAGTAATTCAAATCGAAATGAAACAATTATTATATCATTGGAAACTAGATTCAGAGATGAATCCATTGCTACCAAGTCCGACAAATAATACTTAAAATTTGCAGGGGTTCGGGCTTGGTGAAGTTGCAGGTTCCAGAAAGATGCCTGATATTTTCGCAGGTTTTGTTGACCATAAAATCTCAGTCGAAAAAATATCTTCCAAACTCTCAACAAAAGTTTAGTTCAAACTCTCATCCGAGAGCTTTTTTTAAAATACAGCGTGGCGATTGGTTCAAACTCTTGGCCTAGAGTTTTTTTAAACTCTCGGGCGAGAGTTTGAAACCTCAAAACTCTCGGCCTAGAGTTTGAGATTGACTTATTTTCGCGTGATCATCCGCCCGCGCTCCGTTTTTTTCACTTCGTTTGTCACAAAAGTGTTTCTCAGGTTCACGATTTCACCCATAATCAGGTCTAACATTCCAAAATATAGTTTACTCAGTCTAGCTAAGTCCAATAGATAATAAGAAAAATAGAGTGCAGTATGTACGACAGGTAAACATGCCTAGTCAAAATATGGGGCATTACATACACCCACCCTTCGGGAAACTTCATCCCGAAGATATGGTCAAAATAGTGAGGGAAAATCTTGATGCATAGTCTTTGCGTCCTCCTAGGTAGCAGACCTTGGGCTATACTTTTCCCACTGGACCTTAACTTGGTCCATGTGGCGACTACGGAGCTGTCGAACCCTACGTTCAATTATAAGTAATGGTTCGACCATGAAGGTTCCCTTGTCCGAGACCTGCAATTCCTTCCAATGAAGTTTGTGAGTTTCATCAGCTATGTAATGTCATAATACAAAAACATGAAATACATTATGAGTTTTATGCAAGTGGGGTGGCAGTGCAAGACGATAAGCTACTGGTCCGACTCTCAAGAATCTCAAATGGCCCTATGAAGCGAGGTGACAACTTAGTCCCTTTTCCAAACTGAATGGTGCTTTTGTTTGACCTGATGCGAATAAATACCTGATCTCCCACTTCATAACTTCTATGAGATCTATGAGCATCTGCATAGCTCTTTTTCCCATCATGTGCCTCTTTAAGCCACTGCCTAATCTAGACCACCTTCTCTTCCATCTCCTGAATCAACTCAGGACCAACTAAAACGCGATCCTCCAACCTGTCCCAACTTAGTGGTGTCCTGCACGGTCTCCCATACAATGCCTGGAATGGAGGCATACCAATGGAGATATGATGACTGTTGTTTTATGCAAACTCCACTAAAGGAAGATATTTTTCCCACTGAGTCTACTGATCCATAACATACATCCTAAGCATGCCCTCCATGACCTGATTTACCCTCTCTGTCTGTCCATCTGTCTCGGGGTGATAAGCTCAACTTAAGTTCAACTGTGCCCTAATGCCGACTGCATGCTTAACCAAATAATGGAAGTAAACTTAGGGTTTCTTCCAAAAATTATCTTCTTAGGAACTCCATGAAGACGTACAATCTCATTTATAAATACCCTTGCCACATCTGTCATATCATAAGTGTCTCTGACTAGAATGAAGTGAGCGTTCTTGGTCAATTTGTCGACTACCACCAATATAGCATTATGTCTCAAAGATGTGAGTGGCAATACTACAACAAAGTCCATGGAAATGACCTCCCATTTTGTCATAGGAATATCATGAGGTTGTAAGAGACCGGCTGGGTGTCGATGATCTGCTTTAACTTGCTGACACTCGAGACATTTCGAAACAAAATCAAAGCTTCATACCTAGCCAGAAGAAGAGCTTCTTCATGTCAGCATACATCTTCTTCACCCCTCGATGCGCACAATAATGTGCTCTATGGGCCTCTCTAAGGATTGTTCCCCTGATATCTCCTTCCTTAGGAACATACATCGTCCCCAAATATCGTAGCAATCTATCTTCCTCAAGATGGTACGCATCATACTTCGACTCCGGCTTCTTCCCACTTTGAATAGTTGAGGTTACCATTAGATACCAACTATCCCCCAAAAGTTGTTCTAGTACTCTTTCCTTCAAGTCAATCTTCATGGGAATTAACGAGAAAAGTCTCGGCCTTCAACTTAGAGAATTTGCCACTACATTCCCCTTCCCTTTGATATATGAGATCCCAAAGTCGTACTCACTCATGAACTCGCTCCATCGCCTTTGCCTAGCATTCAGATCCCTTTGTGTAAAAATATACTGTAAGCTTTGATGATCTGTTTTTAAGTGTGAAGCTTCTGCCAACCAGGTAGTGCCTCCATAATTTTAGTGCCAACATTACTGCTACCAAATCTAGATCATGTGTGGCATACTACTCCTCATGAGGTTTCAATTTACAAGATGCATAAGCTATTACCCCACCTTCCTGCATCAGAATTGCTCCCAACCCCTGCTGTGAAGCATCCATGCATACCATGAAGTCCTTATCCATATCTGGCACACACAGGATCAGAGCACTTGTTAGCAACTTCTTCAATTCGGCAAACACGGCATCACATTCACTAGTCCACTCATATTGGATTCCCTTGCGCTGCAAGGTGGTAATAGGTCAGTGAAAGAGATCTTGTTTTACTCCGTTATGGGATTGGCACTGTCGTTATTAGAAAAGGGCAATGGAAATAGATTAGGACATGTGATCTGCCCAAAATGCATTGGAGTTACTCATTGTGTATTCATCAAAAACACTGGATTAAAATTGTCAATATGCCATTTTGAGAGTTGAAATCCCCCCATATGGTCCATGGCCTTGAGATTTTCTTTGAACATTTGCAAATCTAGATTTGGCTATCTTGAATTGTGCTTCACATAATTAAAAACATATTAGGTTGTGTTCAAGTTCACTCTATTTTCTTCAAGTTTCTTAATTTCTATCAAGTTTTTCCTTCCCAGGGGTGAGTTTCATATTGGAGTTTATATGACACCAAATTATTAGCCAAAAAAAGAAATAAAAGTAGAAGATGCAGCACTGCCAGGGAAAGAGAGGATTATAATCATCATGTAAGATCTAGTACATTTGGTTGGCAAACTTCTTGAGCTTTACTGGCCACAAGCAAGTCTGTGTAAAGAAAGTTATCTACACCCAACGCCCAGAGTATATGATCGTGGCTCATTTCAAATCTAGCCACAATCTAGCAGCAAGCGTCTTAATGATGAGAAATGTATGTTATGCATGGTTGCTATCAATACTCTACCCAAGCCTGGTGGTAGTGAGGAATATTTATAGGAGGTCAGACACAAATATGTTGGTTACCCTCGGGCCAAGTATCATTTTTGGCAAAGGACCCTTAAAACAAATGATGCCCCTTGGTGTCCCAAAATTTCCTTTCCGAGCCCCTGGAGATGAAGATGCAAATTGGGTTGACTTATACAGCCGAGTTTATCGAGAGAGATTACATTTTTTGGCTTCTATGTTATATGTAGGATTCTCCGAGTCATTATTTCAGGTATACCGAAGGAAGTATTTTTTTTCCTAATATTGACCTTCTAAACTACTCAGAAATCCTGTATCCTGAATCCTGACCTCTGGTATCCTAAATGTCCACCTGCAGACCCTCGCAGAAGACGCGCCCAGGGAGGATCTCAATTCCTTATTGCAAATAGTTCGATGGAGAACGACTAACAATTTGACGAGATGAATGTTGCACGACGGAGGGAATAGTCAGGCTCCATACTCGAGATGACGAGCTCTAATTTCAATTTCACCAACTACATTCTACTTGACACCCTGTATTAATGTCGACGCTGGGAGCAGCAAGCCCAACGACGATGACGAGACGTGGAAGGGGTCGGTTGGAGTGGGAAAAAGTGGCCAGAGTGGACCGAACGATTTCGCCAGACAAGTGAAATCATCAAATTGTTAGACAACTCCGTAGTGATGGCCTCACAAAGTGGCAATCAATGTTGATTATTGCAAATTGAATTTTCTTCATACTAAGTGTACTAAATCGAGTTAATATGAAGTGAAAGTTCATTCTCATCAACATGAAATCCAACATCATTAAAAGAGATTTAAACATAGTATCTAAGTTATAATTGATACTAAGTTAAATGTCAATACATATTGAAAATGCCAAATTATATAACAAAATAAATAATTTTAGAAGAGAGAATTAAACCAACTTCATAAGAATATGAATATGGTAGAGATAATAAAAAAAACTACCTAAATATTTGATACAGAGATCTTGAAAAATAGCCAATGTGGAGATGTGGAAGATATTTAGTTGCCTCTCATATGGTATCGAGTTTTCAAATATATTTAGTTGGTTGGAAGGAAATGAAATGCGCAAAGTTAGGGATTTTTTTTTTAAATACTTGTTAGAATGGTAGGGAAAGATGGTTTTCGAATATTCTTGAACTGAATGTTGAAAATATGGCTAGAGGATATTATTAATGGGAAACATGCGTATAGAAATCCCATGTCAAAGGAACTGGTGGCCTTAACAGCATTGTGGTTCCAACTTTTCTCATTTTGTAGATTGAGCTTGTGGAGAGAATCTTAATAATTGAAAGACATGAGGGTCACTATATAGACATATTAATTTAATTAGACATTGTTTAGGGATGTTGTGTGATGTTAATTTCTAAGTTAAGAACTAAGTTAAGAACGTACTCATCATTGTGTGAAGGGAAGGGATGCATGGCAGTTGAGATTGTTATGTTGTAACAAGTTTTAAATATCTTTTAGAAATTTTGTCTAGAACATTGAAGTGACAAGTTCTTATTCAAAACTTTACATATTTGCAATGTTTTGGGCAAAGAACATGTCACTTCAATGTTTTGGACAATATTTCTGAAAAAAATTTAATAAATTTAAGTTTGCATAAACAACTGAGCTGCTGCCATACTAACATTTTTTTCAGTCATACAAGGAGTAAGCTGTGGAAGAAAAGTGATACACTTAATAATAGATATAACATGGGATATACACACTTCAATGTTTTGGACAATATTTCTGAAAAAAAAATTAATAAATTTAATTTTGCATAAACAACTGAGCTGCTGCCATACTAACATTTTTTTCAGTCATACAAGGAGTAAGCTGTCGAAGAAAAGTGATCCACTTAATAATAGATATAACATGCTATATACACTGTGTTTGGAAGGTGTGTTGTGCTTTACTACAATGCATGCTATTGTTTAGTTTTGTTTCTCATAAGATAAATTAAACTGCAAGAGTTACTTGCATTTAAGTAACCCAAAATTAAAATGTGAAATTCAGATATAGATAGGTGGCCCGATGATTTGTTTTGAATTGAAAATTGGTATTCACTTGAACATTCGTTTTGTTTCTCATAAGATAAATTAAACTGGCAGAGTTACTTACATTTAAGTTACCCAAAATTAAAATGTAAAATTCAGATATAGTTAGGTGAGCCGATGATTTGTTTTGAATTAAAAATTGTTATTCACTTGAGCATTGGGAGGAAGCGTTTCCACCTTACTTGAGATAGGCATTACTAAAATTCTCTAAAAGTATAAAAAAAATATTTAAAATAGAATACTAAATAAGAAGACCAAATAAGGGATCTTTCACTAACCAGTTCCAAACACCACACCTAGATCTGAACAGGGGTTTGTTGCAATGATCCAAAATCTATGAGGAAACCAAATGAATAGTTTCAAGAGCACTAGTATTATTCAATGTGAGGTTAATAAACAATTGTCATGTGAGAATACTAAAGATGTGAGAATAGAGGATCCAATATCTATTAGGAAACGAAAAGAAGAACTTCAAGAGGACTGGCATTGTTCAATGCGAGGTTAATTAACAATTGTCATGTCAGAATAATAGAGATGTGAGAATCACACAGGGATAATGTCATAATTAATGATGACCTCTTAAACTTCTACTTAAAAATAAAATGAATATTAATTTCAATGACAATGTGAGGGAAATAAACAACAGCCATTTGAGAATAACAAAGGGAATGCTTTCACAGCTAAAAAAGGATGTCACAATGTTTAACCTTATTAAAAAAAGGTATGTTATCTATATGAAATAGTTCCCTAAAAGTTCATACAATCTACATATTTTATAAAATCCATTTCACAGTTCCATTTTTATTATCATATTTCCAGCCAATAATGGTATTTTGGTGTTTTTGGAGTTGAACAACACTGATTATTTTATATAATCAGTTTCACAGTTCCATTTTTATTATCATGTTTCCAAAAAGTTCATACAAGTCAATAATGGTATTTTGGTGTTTTTGGAGTTGTATAACACTAATCATCCAAGGAAGGCTAACTAACAATATATCATTCAAGGCAATGTTTAATGGTATATATCTTGGGATATAAACTAATGGATGTTGCATCACTAGTAGTATATATCCTGACCTCTACACCATTAAAAGTTGTAGTGCTTGGTGAATATTGTTCTCCCTACATGCTTTTATAAAAGAACAAGCTACTACATGAGCGAGCTAGGGAGTTGTGCACTCTCAGAGATTACATAAAAGTGAACTACCAATGTGCCTATTCTTTCCGCCTATTTTGTGTGTGTAGGATAAGAAAAATGAGTTCCTCTATAGCTCGATATGGGATAAATCTCTCTTAGAGTTGCTAGGTGGAGAAGAGATCTCTCTTCCATACTATTGTGGGAGAGAACTCTCTTATATCAACTCGGTGTGTGAGAAATCACTCTCACAACTCGTTGAGTGAGAGATCTCTCTTACAATAGTCCATTAACTTGTTTTTCTTAGCCTATGCACATGTAGAAAGAATAAAGACCCGAATAATCCAGTTTTACATTACTCATAAAACTCACCAACCCCTAGCGTGGTATTTTTCCTCTATCCAAAAGCAAGTAAAATCAACATAGTACATCAGATGGGTGGTGAAGGTGGAATGAAAAAGGTAGTAAATGAATATAGTTCATCAGATGGGTGGTGAAAGTGGAATGGGAAAGGTACTCAAATCAAACTTACCAATTGTCAACAAGTACTCCTTTACTACATTTGAAACAATATCCATTTCTCAGCTTGTACGATTATCTTGAACACATAGGCTATCTATGGGGAGCAATTTTTGGTTTTAAAATGTACGCAAGAAATGCACAACAATTTAAAATACACAAAGCATGTTTAGATAAGGATAATTTTAATAATGTCTGACTAATGACCACAAGAGTAGGTCAAAGGAAATGTTGAGTAGAATGATGTCAATACAATGCAGGAGTACCAAAAGGTCTCCTATAAAAAGCGAGATACAGAAAGTAAAGTGCAATAATGTAGAGTAGTAAAAAAGTGAAATCTGCACCGAGGCATGAAGAACCCTTGGCCTTGAGCTCAGATGCCTACACTGATGATGGGGTGTATAGTAGGAGAAGAAGATCCAAGGATAAGAGGAACCAAAAGAAAGGGAGCAGATCTGTCAAGGAATGGATCCATCTCCTACCATCCGAGGTCAAATGAAGAAAGTTGAGTACAATCAATTGTCCCGAGGGGGACCTAGTGGGGTACCTGGATCATTCGTTGCACTGTTGACTAGAAGAGATAGTGCCCCAACGAGGTCTACGGGATCTCATTTGTCTCCTGGAAGGGGACTTGGTATGGCCATGTCACTGAAATCTCGTGGGACTAGGGAAGGCCCCACGGGTTCACACTGATCTAGAGTCTAGGGCTGCGCTAGTGTATGTCTATCTCTTAGTGTATGTCTGTCTCTTAGTGCCCCTTCATGAGGGTAGCACCGAGAAGGAGGAGGTGATCCGCCGAATAGGGTCTGATCTTGTAGGAGGATGAAGAGTATGGGCTCGGGGCCTGAGGGCCTCATATATGTATAAGGTTAGACACCGCTGATCTAGATATATGAAGAACCCATGAGGATTTGAGTCCCCCTGAATAAGCAATGAAACCAATCCCTAATATCATAATAAATGGGGCACTGGAAGATGAAGTTCTCCTCAATCTCGACCTCCTGTAGCTAGCATAACTGACAAATATTGTATGGTCGATCGATTTGGTTGTCTGTCTCTACCCAAAGTGTATGAGAGCCACTCTGAACTGACCTAGAGGAATGCGAATACCATGTACCTAGTGCCGAAATGTATACTGTAGTCGAATGATGAGCCCTTCCCTAAGCTCCAAGAAATACTCAGCATAAAAGCCCATCTTTGGGCGTAACCCATTAGGAGGGTTAACCTAAGTGATCTAGATAAACATGGCTATAAATGGCATCTTTGATGATCTTGTTCAGCACCTGTTTAGTCAGTAGGAGATGTTTGGGTGCATCCAAGGAATATTGAAATGGAGGGAGGTTATTAAAATGAATGCCCACGGACCCTAAAAGATCTAAAACCCTTGCAAACCAAATATGAGCTCAGCCCGATGGGATAGAGAGGGGAAATTGTTTCAGAAGAGTAGTAAGCCAAGCATAGGTACCAGTCTCGCCCCTTCATTGAGTAAACTAAGTCTTGGATATGATGTTGAAAAGAGACTAGTCTGAACACTATCTCAAGTCGAAAGGCCTGAGCCCCAAAATTTGCTAGGATGATGTGATGAGGAACTATTTGTTTGCATCTAATGATGCATCAATGATCTAGGAGGATCCTCGCCAATCAAAAAGTGGTCAAAATTTCAGAGTCTTGAATGCTGAAGAAGATGACACCGTTGTGTATAGCTCACTAAGAGCTTTCTAGCGATGTTCATTTCGCCTCAATCGAAGCTCGTATGGCCAAGATATCACGATCTAAAGTTGAAGGCAAATAGGCAAAATGTGGCAAAAGGGGGCCACATAGCACTCCCACAGAGTGACACGTGGCATGGCCATACAACCAGTGGGAAGCTAACATGGCAAGTACAGACCAACCACAAGTTGACATGTAGTCCAATAGAAATTCGACAAGTGGAAAGAGAAATCTCATGGCATGTGCATTATTTAACGGTTTTAATATTTAAATTTTTTTAAATATTTAAAGGGAAGAAGAATTAAATAATACCACATAAAGTGGCATAAACAACGTACCCATGATGGCACACCTAAATATAATATGTGGTTAATATAATGACATGGTTAATATAATGCCACAAATCCCATGTTCACCTCCTTAAAATGATCCGGTGATTAATACATTGTATAAAACAACCATCCACATGACTTTGGAATATTATTTATCCACTAATTGGTTAGTGGATATTGGTGGTATTAAATATATTACACAAGTTATGGGATATGTTATATGATGTGTTGCATGGGTACTCGTACCCGGTGATTAATACATTGTATAAAACAACCATCCACATGCCTTTGGAATATTATTTATCCACTAATTGGTTAGTGGATATTGGTGGTATTAAATATATTACACAAGTTATGGGATATGTTATATGTTGTGTTACATGGATACCTGTACCCAGGGGTGGGGTACACGTACCCGTACCGAGTACTTATGTACGACAAAGGTACATACCCGTACGTACCCACATCAAGTTTCGTGTACCCAGTACGTCAACCCCAGCACATGGATACTTTAAGTCAATTCGGTACGCCGTACCCCATGTTTGAGTACGGCAAGGGTACGACCAGCTGAGTTTTTGCAATTTTATGATGTTTAAACATAGTTTTAATAAAATTTTAATTAATCAAAAGTTAAAACAAATAATTTAATAAAAAATCAAAAGTTAAACTTAATACCTAAATTCTAATTTATAACCCGAACTTACCTTAGGCTTACGACTTACCTTACCATTCTTCACTCTTCACTCGACGGGCGTCTCGGACTACTCTTCAAGCGTGGACCTGCTAGCACTGAGCAGTGGCGCGACCTCTTCAATGTGGGGACAGCAACCACGAGTTGGTGCTTAGCAACCCTAGCAGCAGCAAGGGTTTCAAGTTTTACTGTTTTCGACGTTTCAACCTTCAACATTCAACAAACGAACCAGCACGCGGGGATAGCAGCAGGCTTCTAACGCTCCAACATTTGGCATTTTTCCATTTTCAGACAGTGAAGGTATTTAGTTTTACAATTTTAGACTGTTTTACTAATTTAGTTTGCTTAGTAATATTATTAAATATTAATTATATAACTTCCAACCTTCCACTTGATATATGCATGTATGATGTGATTGTGACATGTTGTAACTTGTAATATTTTATTTTAATTTTTAATTATATATATGTGTGTGTGTGTGTGTGTGTGTGTGTCTACAGTACCCCCGACGTACACAAGTACCCTATTTCAAAAAGTGGCGTCCCCGTCCCCGTACCAGTACCTTTCCCCATACCCACGTTTCCTGGCAACTTACGTTATATGGTTGTTAATAGATTGGATATGTCGCGAAGAGTCAACCAATTCCTAAAACTTTGGGAGGTGGTTAAAACATTTCCACGATTATAGTAAAAGTTTTGGGTGGTGTTAAGATTTATGCCACGGAATGTGTTTAAAACAAATAAACCATATGATATATTTTGGAATATTGTTGCCAACGGATGGTAATAATAGTTGGATGTTAAAACTAATGCCATATTTGCTAATGTGACAACCAAGGACCATGTTTGTATATGGAATATGGGTAAAACAAACTTCGGAATATCTTTTAATGGCCTAACCATGTATTATTGGGCCCGTTGTGGACTAAGCACTATACAAACTCCCATGCTCCACCATTGTGAGGGGGAAGTTCAGGTGCCAAGCTTTTATGCTTCTCGATTTTGTATGGGGTTTTGTTTCATGGCTATGAAAAAGCTCATTTGTAACAAAGTTTGAAGTGGTGTCTTTTACATAGAAACCCACGTTTCAAGAGTGGATTTCATTTATGTAATGGCGGTGAGAACTTTGTAAAGTCTTTGTGGGATTTTGGAGAAGCGTGCCAAGAACTCAAAGTGAGTTCATTTTGGTGAAGTTGTATTTGGCGTGATTGGGATTTTGTAGAGTGTTTATAGTCAAAAGAATCGGGTTTTCGAGGCGATGTCGATTATGATAGTGACACTTGTGTTTGAGTAGCAGATCAGAAGATCATTGTAAGAGATCATTTTTTACCACAGATTAATAAATCGGTCCTCATTGGAGAGCGGACCCGGAGACATAGTCCATTTATGGACGAACTCTGTTATCAAGTTTTGGTTTGTCGTCTTTTGCATGTTTGATTTTGTGGTTGTTATAATTGTTGCATTGAATTCATTTATGCTTTGAAGTCATTATTAAGCATGATTTAATGGATTTTGCAATATTATTATGTAACAATGGTGGAATGGCAAGCATGATGACATATTACACACTCTCATTAAAATGAACATTGTCACTAGATCCTTGGATCATCCCAGATCAAGCTAGTATTAGAGCAAGTTTGATTGTATTTTTGGAGTGTGAATGTTAACCAAGTCCAGATCTAAGCTCAGAGAACGACAAATTATGGAAGGTGATCCTAAAATTGGCACGAGGAGAACATTTTCACATGTAGAGATGTCAGCTCCAAAGGAAGGTATGAGAGATGAAAATTCTTTTGAAACTAATAAAGAATTCCTTGAAGCATTCATGAGTTTGAAATCAATGGTGGAAGAATTGTATCGAGAATACAAGGAAAGAACCAAAGGAGGTGGAAATGAACTCACTTTGAGTTCTTGGCACGCTTCTCCAAAATCCCACAAAGACTTTACAAAGTTCTCACGGCCATTACATAAATGAAATCCACTCTTGAAACGTGGGTTTCTATGTAAAAGACACCACTTCAAACTTTGTTACAAATGAGCTTTTTCATAGCCATGAAGCAAAACCCCATACAAAATTGAGAAGCATAAAAGCTTGGCACGAGAACTTCCCCCTCGCAATGGTGGAGCATGGGAGTTTATATAGTGCTTAGTCCACAATGAGCCCAATAATATATGGTTAGGCCATTAAAAGATATTCCAAAGTTTGTTTTACACATATTCCATATACAAGCATGGTCCTTGGTTGGCACATTAGCAAATATGGCATTAGTTTTAACATCCAACTATTATTAACATCTGTTGGCAACAATATTTAATACCACCAAGATCCACTAACCAATTAGTGGATAAATAATATTCCAAAGGCAGGGGATGGTTGTTTTATACAATGTATTAATCACCTCATCTTTTTAGGAGGTGAAGGGATGGTTGTTTTATACAATGTATTAATCACCTCATCTTTTTAAGGAGGTGAAATGTTAATTTTTCAGAATTTACTTCAATCTGATCTAGGATCTTAACTAAGATAACAACATGTACAACATATCTACAGCATATCAATCATGGACACAATAATGCAAGCACACAAGAGACACAGAGTTTACTTGGGGAAAACCATAAAGGTGAAAAACCCTAATAACTTCCTCAGAGATAGATAGAGCAATGATACAACCCAAGCATATAAGAGATATACATCTCCTAGCAGCAGCTTCTCCTCCTCCACAAGTGCGCCACTCTCCAAAGTGTGTGAGAGAATAAAATGATCAAATAGAGTGCCTCCCGCACTCTATTTATACTTGACTTAACTTGCCTAATAACCTTTACTAGGTCGGCCTCAACTTAACCACATAACATAATGCTGACTGGGCCGACACCCAATAGGGTGGTCTACTAACCCTTCGACTCACATGACTTATACAGGGCCAACCCCAACAAGGTGGTCTAATAACCCATCAAGTATAAGTTACGACACTTACAATATAAATGACAACACTTCCGTATAGAGGAATAATAACATCTCTATAAGAACACAATATACATGGGTAAAATACATTCCGAAGTTACATATACATCAACACTCCCTCTTAACTAGGAAGGTATTTCTCGACACAGATCTACCAGCACAAGTCTTCTTCTCTGGATCATCATCAGCGAATCACCGTCCTCGAATCATCGACATCGTCATTGCTGCTGCTATCTCAATCAATCTCCGATCTACTCGTCATAGGAAGTTCTACAGAGCCAATCCTTTTTTCATACTGGATGTAGGCCCACCACCTGTAGGTCTTCATCATCACTAGCCATGCTGTGGAATCCTCAGGACTTATTATGTGCGTCACAAAACCTGGCTATAGCATCCTAGGCTGTTACGAGCACATAGCTCTACCTGTCGGATCTCCCAGGAGCACATTACATGTGACCCATCACAAAACCTGGCTGAAGCATCGCAGGCTGTTACGAGCACACAACTCTACCTGTCGGATCTCCCAGTATCACATTACATGTGATCTCACCACAAAACCTGGCTGAAGCATCCCAGGATGTTACGAGCACACAACTCTACCTGTCGGATCTCCCAGGAGCACATTACATGTGGTCCACCACAAAACCTGGTTGAAGTATCCCAAGCTGTTACGAGCACACAGCTCTACCTGTTGGATCTCCCAGGAGCATATTACATGTAGTCATGGCAAAACCTTGCAAGAGCATCCCAGGTTGTTACGAGCACACAGCTTTACCTGTCGGATCTCTTAAGGACACATTACATGCCATAGGACAAAACCTCGCAAGAGCATTTGTCAGATCTCCCAGGGAGCTATTATATGCCAGTGGAAAAACCTAGCAAAAGCATCTGCAAATCTCCCAGGGCGCTATTATATGTCCTCCCAGAGCAATGCCTCGAAAAAGCATCTGAGGCCTTTTTCATCCTGTCCAGATCTCCCAGGTCTACTTACATGCTCATCTGCACAACCTGTCCACGGCCACAGAGTATCCACCTGATACTCACCATACATCATCCTGATGTACACATGATCATCCTGATGCATGTCATCTGGAGAAACATCCTGAAGCTCGTCATCCATGATCATCCTGATCATACAATGCATCCACCTGATGCATGCCAAGTATCTACCTGATACATATCATCATATACAATGTATCTACCTGATACATACATAGATACATGATCCACACAATGTATCCATCAACATACATGATCTACCTGATCATACAACGTATCCACCTGATACATATACAGATACATGGTCCAAGCATCCAACATGATGCATACATACATAAATGATCCAACTGATCATATCCAGCATCCAACATGATGCATACATACATAAATGATCCAACTGATCATATCCAGCATCCAACATGATGCATATATACACCTACAGAGCAGTAACTGGAGCATTGTCCTAATGCTCATCATCCAGCGCTTACATCCATAGCCATGTGAAGGATCCTCCTCTCACCATGCTTGGAATGGATTCAGCAAATGTCTCCATCACTTCTTCCTCGAAGTGTCGTCAATCTAAAGAACACCAAACCTCTCTCTGAAGTACTCGAACTTCACTCTGGCTAGTGGCTTCGTCAACACATCTGCAATCGGCTCATCCGTCGCAACATACAAGAGCTTCACTGCTCCCCTCTGCACAATATACCTGATATAGTGATATTTGATCTCTATGTGTTTCGACCTGTCGTGGAACACTGAGTTCTCAGACAGCTTCACACAACTCTGGTTGTCACAAAATATACCAGTAGCCTCCAGCGGTAGATCAAATAACTCAGACAGTAGCTTTCGAAGCCATATTGCCTCACAACTAGCTGAACAGGCTGCAACATACTCTACCTTGGCTGTACTCAGTGCTACGCAGGACTGCTTCCTGCTAAACCACGAGATCACACCTGATCCCATACTGAAGCAACACCCAGAAGCGCTCTTCCTATCTATAGCACTGCCTGCCCAATCTGAATCAACATAACCCTGCAGGTTAAACTTTTGATTCGCATCATACTTGAGCCCATAATCAACCATACCCTTTAGATACCTCAGAATATGCTTTACAACAACCAGGTGAACACTCCTCGGATCCGTCAGGAACTGGCTCAATGTGTTCACCGCAAAGCAAATATCTGATCTCGTGTTCGTCAAATACATCAAGGACCCAATCATCTGACGATACATAGTGACATCAACCGACTTAGATGAAGCATCACACAGAAGCTTCAGGTTCAATGCCATAGGTGTGGCCATGGCCTTGCAGTCCATCATCCCGAACCTCTTCAGGATCTCTACTGCATACTTTCCTTGCCTAAGGAAGATCCCATATGCACTCTACCACACCTCCATACCTAGAAAATAGTGCATCATCCCCAAGTCCTTCATCTCAAACTCGGCTGCAAGCTTCCGCTGCGTGTCGGCAATCAATCTATCCTCACCTGTAACAAACAAGTCATCCACATACAAAAGTAATATCACTGGATTTCCTTCCTCAACCTTGTAGTAAAGGTTGGAATCCGCTTTACTCTTGGTAAAGCTCAAACTGGATAGAAAGCCATCTATCATGCCATACCAGGTCCTGGCTGCCTGTTTCAAACCATATAAGGCTTTCTTCAGTTTGCACATATGTGACTCTCGGTCATGTGTCTCAAACCCGAGTGGTTGCTCCACATACACTTCCTCTTCGACTACACCATTCAAGAAAGTTGTCTTGACATCCATCTGGTGTATCTTCCATTTCATCGCTGTGGCCAGAGCAAGTACTGATCTGATGGAAGTGTGCCTGGCTATAGGTGTAGAAGTCTCTTCATACTCAATCCCTCTTTCTGGGAGAAGCCACGAGCTACAAACCTCACTTTGTATTTCTCCATGCTACCATCTGCAACATGCTTGATCTTATAGATCCATTTGGAAGTCACAACAGACTTCCCTTTAGGTCTTGGGACTGCATCCCAAACATCATTCTTCATGATCGACTGGTACTCCTCGATCATGGCATTCTTCCCGAATCCTGGGAACTCCAATATTTTCAATATCTTCAAAAGATAACTTTTTTGCTGAAACAAATGTTGTAGTCCTTCTTTTGTAAGTGCTCGTATACGATCTTTCCTACAAAACAAGTTAAATTGCATGATTAGAAACTTCTCATAGTTTTCAAAACAAATTTTTACACATAAAGAAATATGTCATACAGTCATGCAATTATTTTAACCAATGCTTCAATACAACATTTATCCATATCCCGTAACTTTCTAGATGCCTTCCAATCTCTACCAGAACATTGTTAAGAGTGTGCACAACTCCCAACATGTCAGCAAAGAGGTTTCATTCTAGATATGTAGCAATGGAATGTTGTACAGTTCCATAGGCCACTTACCCATCTATATTAGTAGTATACTGTTCATCAATGCAACTATTCTAATATGCACAACCTAATTCTAGGAACATCAATATATACATTATTAAACAGTATTATTTAAACAATCAAAGATGCAAGAAATGATGATTGAAATACTTATCTTTGTTTGTTTGTTGGGTTGACTCCCTTTCAGTCTTTGCTTCCTTTCTGTAACTCCATTCTGATGTGGATTGTGAGAAGTGGTCAACTCCCTCTGAAAATCTGCATCCTTGCAAAAACTACTGAAGTGTGCTCCTTCTTGATCTTTGCTTTCTAGATTACCTGTCTTTGAACTTATATCCATCCTTAATCACTATGCATGCTTATTAGTATCATCATTGTGTTATCCTCGAGGTCTCATACATAATCACACATTCATTAGTATAATCTTAATACTATCAAAACACAATAATCTTAAACATGTATAGTCATGATCATTTCAAACACAGATAATAAACATTAGTATTCAAGGTTTCAGAGAAGACTTCTTTTACTAATGCATATTCTTATTTGATCATAGGACTCTTCTGGTTAGTCAAATCATCAATCAAGATAAGAGACATAATATGCATAAACCCTTGATTACTTACATTTCTAACTTTATAAATAAACATAACCAATGATACCAAGTATACTTATATAAGGGATCCTAACACAAGGTAAGATTCTAACTTGATATAGGAAAAACATACCTGGATTACTATGTTAGCTAGTTATGTCTAACATACTCGCATGATGTCTTCTGGTTCTCTTTAATGACTTGTGCTAGTAACTTGCATGTCTCATAAGTTAACCATTGTAGAACCAAGTTATACATACCTCGTAAGTAGATCTTCTATGTGATCCATGACAATGGATGAATCTTTGTCTTCATGTCACCATGATCATATGTTCTTGAAGTAGAACATGATTTGTCTTTCTTGATGTACCTTTCATGTTAGAGAATAACATAAACCTCATACAACATCACAATGCATTAGTACAATCATAAGTGTCAAAACCTTAATCAATGAATATCTTCTATCGTGTATTCATAATTTTATTAAGGTGATACGACAAGTCTAGTAATTAATCAAGATTGTACAAACTGTAATGATATGAAGACAAACATATCATAATCTTAAGAATGAATAGAATTCGAAACATACCTGTAAGTTATATCTGTCGAGATTGCTTGTAGTCTTCTTATGTAAGGCTTTAGCCTCATCTCCCTCTGAAACATGAACTTCTTCACTTATGTAGGTGACCAATCCATTCTCTTCTAGGATTAACCCAATCCACTTGATTTGCAGGAATGGATCTGGAGCTGGATTAGGGTTTGTCAGAGAAACCCTAAAAATTCAAAATTTGAATTTCAAACTTCTGAAAGGATAGAAAGATGCGCCATGATGAGCTGATCAAGCTGGTATATTCAGAATTTGAAAACTGCAAAGTTTCACCCCTCAAAATTGCCTTTGAAACTTCCGGATCTTCTGGACAGGATCCCAAACTAGGGTTTGATAAATCCCACCCTTCTGCCCAACCAAAAGGTTCGATCCAAAGCTCTAAACTTCGATTTTTCTGAGGAGCTTCCAGCTGTGGTCACAGACTTCAAAAATTTCAACTTTTGCAGAAGCCCTAATTTTCCATTTTTCCGATCAAAGTCTCGAACTAGGGTTTGATCAAGCCCGGCTTCTACCCAACCAAAAAATTTGATCTTGGTCTCTAAATTTCGATTTTGATGAGTAGCATCCAGCCGTGGTCTCCAATTACAAAATTTCCAACTTTCTTCGAAACCCTAAATTCCCGAAGCCATGAATGAAGGTGCTCAAAAATAATTCTGTTTTGACATAAATATGCACCTGATTGTTTCTGGTGTAACTCCAAACTTTTCGATCCACGGGGTTTGAAATTTTTTCTTGAGATAGCCTGACCTGTTATCTTTCCATCCTGACAGGTCTGACCTCAATTGGATTCTCTGAGAAAGAGTTATGCCAAGTGTCGCAACGTGACCTGTTTATGGGATAAAACAGGAGAGCGAACTTGCACGGCGTGCCACATGTCACTAGTTCAGTTTCAGCCTCTGAAAAAGTTACCTGAGAAAGTACAGTCCGTGCACTACCTGTCACGTTTTACGAAATTTCATTTGGAGCTTCCTAGCCCAAGTTATGACCTTTTTTCCTAGGTCACATGTTTATGACTCAGATCTAGAAGAGGCAGAAACCCTAGATTGTACAGATCATAAAACACAAAGTACAACGAATTAGAAGTTGTCGTTTGGACACAAGGTACATGGGGATCTGATCTTCGACCTGTAAAAGTTTCAGATCCGAAAACTTCGCCAAAATGGATTTATAGAGAAAGTGCTATGATGACTGGTTTTTTCTATATCAATCCCTAGCATCACAAGTGCAACAAGTGTCATACATGCCATACCATGCCTTCTTTCAGGCTAGCTCTGATACCATGTTAATTTTTCAGAATTTACTTCAATCTGATCTAGGATCTTAACTGAGATAACAACATGTATAGCATATCTACAGCATATCAATCATGGACACAATAATGCAAGCACACAAGAGACACAGAGTTGACTTGGGAAAACCATAAAGGTGAAAAACCCCAATAACTTCCTCAGAGATAGATAGAGCAATGATACAACCCAAGCATAAGAGATAGACATCTCCTAGTAGCAGCTTCTCCTCCTCCACAAGTGCGCCACTCCCCAAAGTGTGTGAGAGAATAGAATGATCAAATAGAGTGCCTCCCGCACTCTATTTATACTTGACTTGACTTGCCTAATAACCTTTACTAGGTCGGCCTCAACTTAACCACATAACATAATGATGATTGGGCCGACACCCAATAGGGTGTCTTAATAACCCTTTGACCCACATGGCCGACCCCCAATAGGGTGGTCTAATAACCCTTCGACCGACATGACTTATACAGGGCCGACCCCAACAACGTGGTCTAATAACCCATCAAGTATAAGTTACGACACTTACAATATAAATGACCACACTTTTGTATAGAGAAATAATAACATCTCTATAGGAATAGAAACACTTCCGTATAGAGGAATAATAACATCTCTATAGGAATACAATATACATGGGTAAAATACATTCCGAAGTTACATATACATCAACATGAAAAGGCATGGGGATTGTTGTTTTATACAATGTATTAATCACCTCATCTTTTTAAGGAGGTGAACATGGGATTCGTGGCATTATATTAACCACATTATATTTAGGTGTGCCATCATGGGTACGTTGGTTATGCCACTTAATGTAGTATTATTCAATTCATTTCCCCTTTAAATATTTAAAAACTTTTAAATATTAAAACCATTTAATAATGCAACATGCCTTTCTCTTGCCACTTGTCGAATTTCTATTGGACCACATGTCGACTTGTGGTTGGTCCATACCTGCCATGTCAGCTGCCCACTGGTTGTATGTCCATGCCACGTGTCACTCTGTGGGAGTGCCACATGGCCCCCTTTGCCACATTTTGCTTGCTTGCCTTCAACTTTAGATCGCGATATCTTGACCATACAAGCTTCGATTGAGGCGAAACAAACGTCACTGGAAAGCTCTTGGCGAGCTCTACACAACGGTGTCATCTTCTTCAACGTTCGAGACTATGAAATTTGACTACTTTTTGATCGGTGAGGATCCTCCTGGATCAATCGAAGGAGAAGAGTTTGGACTCTCTCAACTGAGGCCCAGTCAGACTCTAGTATGGAAGCCCCCCAGATATTTGAGCCATAGAGAATAGTGGGTCAGATAAGGGAGTCCATGAGAGACATCTTGGATGAGATGTCATGAAAATGGTGATAGAAACATTGTCTCTCGAGAAGGGCGAAAGACCCATAACCCTTGGCAATCTGAGGCTAGAGGGCCGATAGCAAATTGAAAGGGGGTCCTGAAAATCATACTCCCAAGTATGTGTAAGCGCCAGTGATATTGATCTCCTCCCCTTTGGAAAAGAAATGAAGGTCTACGAACTTCTTGGACCCGTTGAGGATCCTAGATATGGTCGTGGAGAAAGGCCTCTAGCTCATCAATATAAATCCTAAACAATGTGGGGAACATGGGGCAACCCTCTTTAACTCCGATGGTACTATTGATGAAGTATGACATCCTATGAACTGTGCGAAGGTGACCAAGAACCGACTCATAGAGGTGCATGATGACAGTCAATAAGGTATGGGAGATGCCAATGTCTATGAGACTCTAGAATAGGGCTTCTCTCAGGACAGAGTCGAAAGCCTTCTAAAAATATACAAAGCAACAATAGAAATTTGAAGACCAATGGCATGCCTCCTCCATGATGGTCCAAAGGGTAAAGATGTGGTCAATGGTCTGATGGGCGGGACGAAATCCTGCTTGTCCTTTAGTTTTGAGGTGTCTACGCTCAATCTCACTAGAGAGATTCATATGGAGAGTCGTAGCATAAAGCTTCGAGAATGTATGGCTCACCATAATCATCATGTAATTGTTGGGATCCGAGCTAGGGACCGATTTGTGTATTGAGTGAATGATGTGGTGCAACCAATCCAAAGGAAAACCTGTACGAACCACATGGTTGAAGAGATCAACCAAGTATGAAACCAAAGCACGAAGACTGTGCTTAAAGAACTCTGCCTGAAATAATACTAAAAACTAATTGCATATAAATAGAACTTGGTATTAATAGTAAGAAAATATAAATTGTTCACCATGTGAATATAAATAACCCTAAGAAGCTGCCATTGTTGGAAATCAGGGGTGAAACAACTATGAGAAACCTCAATTGCTAGAAATCGGGTAAGCACATCTGTCAGTCCTGATCGTCCTTTGCAATGGATTATGCCCCTTCCTTTGTGGTTGCTAGATTTCTCAACATTCCCAAAACCTTTTCTGATACATCCATATCTTCAATCATATTTATCAAAAACTCAACCACACCTGTATCCACGATTAGTTCGACATTTGTATGACGTACTGATAAGTTGTAGAGAGGCCTGAGTGAATCCTTACTTCCCTGTGTACTTCTATGTTGCATGATATTTACCAAGAAGGGAATTGTGCAAGATGATCCAATTACAGGCTCATTCACATCAAGGGATAACAAGAATAGGAAATTTGCAACTATAGCTTCACTAACAGACACATTTGAGGCCCACCAAAGCATTACAATTTTGGGAATTTCCCCAGGTTTTACTATTGCTGCTTTGTTTGTGCAAAATCCAAGTTCCATTCACTCAGACTTTATGTTCTATAATTCCTTTTCAAATACAACTGAAGTAAAAACTGCAAGCCTAGAGCTTTACACATGCAATTCAATGGGTATCCATTAAAAACCGAGAAAAATGGGTGTTTCTTCATGGACTTTACCACTACAACAAAACTTTAGCTTTTGAAAACATTAACAACAACACAAAAATTTTACAACCAAAGATGAATCAACTCGTGGATTTGAAAACTATCCTATATTAATAGATGTAACTATTTAGAAGCCAAGAAAAAAACATTACAAAATGAATCTTTATAATGGGTGTGAAAACTGAGATATTCAATAAAAGATCTAATAAATGTAAGATGCCACACATATAGCTTCAAGGAGCTTCAAGGTGCTTCAAGAGTTGACTGTGCAATTAGGTCCACTCTATATACAAGATTCATTTTCATATGCAGCTAGATTCACTAGGGGTGATCTACTCGAGTTTGTGTTATTGTTGAACAACAATTGACATTGATGTGAAATGAATAAAGTCTTCATTTTGATTAAGGAAATCATCAGAAAAAACACATAACTAAGCATTCACATAATATTTCTTAATATACTTGCATTAAAGCTAAAGAATTATGTTAGATAAATCATTGCAAATAGAATACATATGCGGAAACCATTGTATATTTATATTGTTTAGGGTTCACTCAATAATATGTAATTGTATGCCTCAATATGTACAACACATTTTACATCCAATGTATCACTTGAAGCTCTATTAAATGCTTGCACCTCTGATGGTGTACAGTCGACAGGATTGTAACACAGATTCTACAAGGTCATTGTTTCCATATACAAGAAGTGAATATAGATTTAAAACACTGCAAATAGAATACATATGCGGAAACCATTGTATCTTTATATTGTGCAGGGCTCACTCAATAATATGTAATTGTATGCCTCAATATGTACAACACATTTTACAGCCAATGTATCACTTGAAGCTCTGTTAAATGCTTGCACCTCTGATGGTGCACACATACAATTGACAGGATTGTAACACAAATTCTACAAGGTCATTGTGTCCATATACAACAAGTGAATATAGATTTACTCTAATATCACCACACCACCGTATAAATGTATAAATTATAGTGATCAACCTCATACTTGCTTTATGCCTTCAAATGCATACATTTATATTGATCAATGATAAAATTTGACTTGGCCTTCACATCGCTTGATGATTGCACTCCCAAAACATGTGTTGAGGTCATCTGCTGCTAACCACTTATGGTTGATGTGCCTCAATCCGTGATCAAGTTTGGCTATGTTGATCACATGTTGATCACATGTTGATCCACCTCTGACACATTAGAAATGGATTTTAGATGTATCAACCTTTAAGTGTTCTAGAATTAGCATCTTGAATTCTTCTTGGAACCTAAAAAAACTAATTCTACTAAATTCTTACAAATGAGCATTTTTTTTAAAGAGCATATTTATAAATCAAGCATGGGTATGTTCAATTAAAATGAGCATATTTTTACTAAAGTCTTAGGATTTTACAAATTGCTTTATACACATGAAAATTCTAACGATGATATGGCAACTGGTTGTATCTATCCTAAACTTGAGTTGCAATGTCCAAGAATTGGACAAAAATTCAATGTGCATATGGCCTAAACATAGAAGCAAAACCATACCTTTGCAAGTCATGACTTTACTAGCAAATTTCAGAGCAAGTTCAACCATTTCATCAGTTGAAACATCTGTGTGTGGCATTAGTTGTGTTACCGGATCCGTCAAGGAAAGTTCCAAAAATCGCGGATCCACGGTTCTAAACCGGATTCGGATCTGGATCCGCTAAAATACGTCGGGATCCGCTAGGACAGCGGTTCCAAAAAATCAGGATACGTATACGGTCAAGAAGAAACGGACCGAGGCATTTTGACCCCAAACTAAATGGATCCCGATTGGAAAACGCCACCCGCGCAGATTTGAAGCGAACTTCAGACTGCGAGTGTGTGATTTTTATGCAGTCACCCATTTTATGCATTCGTTAGACTGTGCAGTGTGGGCCCATGTTACCTCAGACTGCGAGTTTGTTTTTTTTGTTAGTCCCCTATTTCCTGGTCCCGTTGGGCTAAGTCCGAACCTCAACAAAAAATTATAATTCGTTCAAGTTCGCCTATAAATTAGGCCAATATCTCTTGAACCGATGATAGATATGGGAAATATCGACTTTGTGTGATTTCTAATAGATAGCTCGGCTCAGATTCTACACACTCCTCTCCTACCTCTCAATCGAAGCTTTGTCTCTCGGCCCAAAGGGCAGGCCCTTCATCTAATTCTTTGTCACCCGATCGACCCTAATCGACCCCCATCCCACCATCATAACCCAAACTCGAGTATCGCAATATTCCACCAACCGTGTATGATTTCGTAGGGAGGTAGTAAAAGAACTAGCGGAAATATCTCCTCCCAATATGCAGCAATATACTATCTTGTTTGGCGGCTAAGTCATTTCCCCAAAGGTATTGATTCTTCCTAAATTTCATTCTCAATGGAAAAATGGAGACCCTATTAAGTCAAGTCAGCCCTGAGTGAGATGGAGAAAGCTCAAACAAGTTTTGATGTACCCATGTCTGTGGAAAAATACAGATGAATCAGCTTTGGGTAAAAGGCACAGGAGAAATATTATATATTATTCATGTGTATAATTTATTCGTATTATATAAACTTTAAAGTATAAGTTATAACTGATATTAAATTGATATAAAGTAAAACTTATATGTTTTTATTATGATATTTATTAAATGACATTAATTTTATATGTTTATATTTATATTGTATATATATTATATACCATATATTTATATGTATTATATAAATTATGTAATGATTTCAATTCTAATGATGTGATTCATTAATGGTTTTGATTATAAACTTTGAATATGTTTTTTTAAATTTAAAAAATATTATTATATCTTTTGTACTTGGCATATCCTAGCCGTATCCAGATCCTGTCTTTTCAAATCTTGGATTTTCAAAAAACTGGCGGATCCAGATCTGTATCCAGATCCTGGCTTTTCAAAAAACTGGCGGATTCGGATCTGGATCCATATCCTGGTAACCTAGGGAATTAGAGACAAGTTGCTCCTTTGAGAGCCTGGAAAACAAAACATGCATTTTATTAGTTTTCATGCTTAATTAATCTTTGATATTTTTGATACACATGAGATCAAATGCTAGATTTATAAATATGCTCACTTGAATGAGAATTGAACGAGAATTAGTTTTTATATTTTTACTAAATTCTTACAAACTTGTAGCATGCTCATTTGAATCTTGAAGAAGTCGGTTGCCTCCATTTTCAGCATTGCTTTCATTGAATCGTGTTTCATATCTTGTTGTTTCTTCATGAGACGGTGGCTCATATGAGTTAAACTCTTATTCATATGAGTCACAGCCTTTCTTAGTTTCCAAAAAGATAAGTAAGCGGCTACCATCCATGATCTCCTCTAAGAGATGTATTAACCTGGAAAATTAATGTCTTAATTCATGGGTGCATTGCACAACTAGAAAGCTATAAACAACACAGCAAGTAGAAAAGGCATAAATTGAAACCTTGTATACTTCTCGTGTTCAGAAACAATCTCCACAATTTGCTTAGTTGCATGGTTTGCCTTGAGGTCTGGTGATTCAATTATTACCTAGGAACACATGCGTTTTAGATAGTGTAATAGAAAACCTCCAATAGAGCCCAATAATAATAAAGTTGCAAACATAACATAGACCGTCACTTGCCACCCCAAAAAAGCAGATCCTAGTTTTCTCACATGCAGACTAGATGAAAAGAAATCACTTGCAAGGAGTATGCAAAGATTGCCTGGCAAGAAGTTCGATTTCCTTTGGCCAGGTTGCACTCCAGTATAATGTCTCGCGATCTGTTCGAATCTGAATATCAAAGAAGATAAAGAATTAGTTACAATAGACAATGAACAACTTTGATGTCACAAGGGGAGAAATGGTGCAGGGAGGATCATAAGAGAAGACCTATAGTAAAGGATAGGCTCCTTAAAACATTCCATACAGTTAATTAAAATTGTTTCCAGCAGGTAAAGATTGATTACAGAAGATGTTCCAAAGTTGGTCCATACCCAAGGGCAAAGCTCATAATATTTAATAACTACAAATTCAGTACCTTCACCAACAAGGTCCGCAAAGCTAATAATATGTAACTACTAATTCATTACCTTCGCCAACAAGGTCGTTTTCATTAATACAATGATATAAAGTTCTTAATATATTGTCATGCATTTCTCTAAAATCTTAACAATGCTCAGGTAACAACTGTCTTCAAACAATGGACATGAAATTTTGGAGACAATGATTATATGAATAAATTCTACTTGAGATGATCAAAATCAAAATATGGAACACTACTTCTCTCAGAAAACAATTAAAAAACCACAGTTCCAGTTTCAATCCCAATATATTTCCTTAACCAGAAAAGGAAAAAATTGACAAAAAAATCCACTACTAATGAAAACAGCTTTACTATCTGAACCAACAAGCGATGGAAACCAAAATTAAGGCCACAAAAATATGTCAAGTTGCAAATTTTTTGAATATGCAATTTGTCCTATGTAATTAAGCCTATACTAAAGTAAATGGCAAAGATACATACTTGAGAAACAATTTTCTTTATTTGTGGTTCAAAACCCATGTCGAGCATACGATCACCTTCGTATAACACAAGATATGTCACTCTTTGCAAGTCAACTGTTCAATATTAGCAGGCACTGATCCTCTCTAATTCCTTCTTGACAAATTTCGGGCAATAGTAACATTGTGAGATCGCTCAAGTATTATCAGTAATGATCTTTAAACACAAATGAAAGGAATGAAACTTACATTTTGGAAACTCTTATGCCTGAAGATCTGTTATTATCACAACCAATTCCATCCCACAGAAGGACATAGGAAGGATTGGACATCCAATATTTCATGTCAAACCTGTTTTTGATAACTTCCAAAGCATCCACTTCAGTTTAAGTACGGCTTAGTTAGACATTGAATTATAATATCAGCAAAATTTATAATGTGAAATTTAGTGAGCATACTTACAAAGTTCACCTTGATAAGATCTTTAATTATTGTCATTAAACCCTTCTAATGAGAATTATTTAAAACAGAAGCAAGTTGGAATCCTGTAAGGCCTGATAGAGCAAGCACAAACCGCTATGCTCTTTCCAAAGCTAGAAGCCCAATCACTTGCTGTAATGTAAATTTCTTTAAGGTGCTTATCAACCTTTATAACAAAAATTAATTATCATCAAACAAAATGATAAACTCTTTTACCTCAGACCTGGGTAAGATATTTTTTAGGCAAGTTCTCTTACCCAGCTAGTAGGGATAAGGCCCAAGGGTGAATAGAATTTCCTAGTAAAGTTTTAATCAACCCTTTTAGCCTAACTAAAGATCCAGGCACATGGGATAGCCATTTAAAGAGTTAGTGACATCCTGATCTATATAAATTCCTGCAAGGGAAAATCATTGTATGTAATAAGGTCCAAAACAATCCTTCTAGAGGCCACAATATCTCATAAAAATCTCACTACATCTCATCAGTAACCACTTAGAGAACCAAATCCTCACCAACCATTTTTGTTAAATTTTCAGAATTTACTTCAATCTGATCTAGGATCTTAACTGAGAGAACAACATGTACAGCAAATATACAGCATATCAATCATGGACACAATAATGCAAGCACACAAGAGACACAGAGTTTACTTGGGGAAAGCCATAAGGGTGAAAAACCCCAATAACTTCCTCAGAGATGGATAGAGCAATGATACAACCAGAATACAAGAGATAGTCTTCTCCTAGCAGCAGAGCCTCCTCCTCCACAAGTGCGCCACTCTTCCAAGTGTGAGTGAGAGAATAGAATGTGTAAAATGAGAGAGAGACGCTCTCTATTTATACACTAAGTTGACTTGACCTTTACTCAACTAGGTCGGCCTCAACTTAACCACTTAACATAATGATGACTGGGCCGACCCCGACTAGGGTGGTCTAATAACCCTTTGACCCACATGGCCGACCCCCAATAGGGTGGTCTAATAACCCTTTGACCCACATGACTTATACAGGGCCGACCCCAACAAGGTGGTCTAATAACCCATCAAGCATAAGTTACAACACTTACAATATAAATGGCAACACTTCCGTATAGAGGAATAATAACATCTCTATAGGAATACAATATACATATATGTGAAATACATTCCGAAGTTACATATACATCAACACTCACTCTTAACTAGGAAGGTATTTCTCGACACATGTCTTCTAGCACAAGTCTTCTTCTCGGGATCATCGTCATCATCATAGTCACTGTTGCTGCTATCTCAACCAATCTCTGACTCTACTCGTCATTGGAAGTTCTACAGAGCCAGTCCTTTTTCATACTGGATGTAGGCCCACCACCTGCAGGTCTTCATCATCTGTGCGAACGGTCTGATAGAGGTGGCCTCTCACGACTAATTTTATGTGCGGATGCAATACCGGAAAGAGTATCCCAGGAACAATTATGTGCCTAAGCACGACCGACAAGATCTCCCAGGACTGATTACATGCATCTCCTCCACAATACCTTTAAAGAGCATCCCAGGAACATTTATGTGTCGTAGCACGACCGACAAGATCTCTAAAGAGCATCCCAGGACTTATTACGAGCACACAGCTCAACCTCTCGTATCTCCAGGACTGATTACATGTGGATAGACAAAACCTTTAAAGAGCATCCCAGGAACATTTATGTGCTGCAGCATGACCGGCAAGATCTCTAAAGAGCATCCCAGGACTAATTACGAGCACACAGCTCAACCTCTCGGATCTCCAGGACTGATTACATGTCTCCGTAGTAATACCTCATCCCAGGACTGATTACGAGCACGCAGCTCAACCTATCGGATATCTGAGGACTGATTACATACTGCATAGCAATACCGGAAAGAGTATCCCAGGAACATTTATGTGCCGCAGCACGACCGGCAAGATCTCCAAGGACTGATTACATGCTATTTGCACAACCTGTCACATATCATCTCTGACCTCCAAGTATCAACCTGATACTCATGATCCAACGGATCATCATCGCACAAAGAATCATCCCGATGCTCATGATCACACTGATCATCATCACTGTACCATCCTGATACATATCATCTGGAGAAACATCCTGAAGCTCATCATCATGATCATCCTGATCATACAATGCATCCACCTGATGCATACCAAGTATCTACCTGATACATATCATCATACATGATCCACCTAATCATACAGTGTATCCACCTGATACAAATACAAATACATGATCCACCTGATCATACAATGTATCCACCTGATACAAATACAAATACATGATCCACCCGATCATACCTGATACATATCAACATACATGATCTACCCGATCATACAATGTATCCACCTCATACATATAAAGATACATGGTCCAAGCATCCAACATGATGCATATACAAAATACATACAAATGATCCAACTGATCATATCCAGCATCAAACATGATGCGTACATATACATATACATATAAATGATCCAACTGATCATATCCAGCATCCAACATGATGCGTACATATACATATAGAGCAGTAACTGGAGCATCGTCCTGGTGCTCATCATCCATGATCCTTCTGATCATCATAGCATCGTCTTCTTCAGATCATCTCATCGTCCACGAAGCACAGCCCAGATGCACATCATCCAGTAATTACACCACCAACATGGGAGAACACATCTACCACCATTCGGGGAAGGCTCCAGCCCTTACTTTTTCACCATGGGAGAACACATCTACCACCATGTGAGAATGGCTCCATCCCTTACATCTACACCATGGGAGAACACATCTACCACCATGTGAGAATGGCTCAGCAATTACATCACGACCATGGGAGAACACATCAACCATGTCAGAAAAGCTCATGTGCATCTGCATCTTCCGGACTCATCACTTCCCTTTGGAATGAACCTCGATCTGAAGTGCACCAAGCCTATCTTTGAAGTACTCAAACTGCACTCTGGCCAACGGCTTGGTCAATACATCTGCAACCTGCTCATCTGTCGCAACATACTCTGCTTTGGCTGTACTCAGTGCTACGCAGGACTGCTTCCTGCTAAACCAAGAGATCACACCTGATCCCATACTGAGGCAGCACCCAGAAGTGCTCTTCCTATCTGCAGCACTGCTTACCCAGTCTGAATCAACATAACCCTGCAGGTTAAACTTTTGATTTGCATCATATTTGAGCCCATAATCAGCTGTACCCTTTAGGTACCTCAGAATATGCTTTACAGCAACCAGGTGAACACTCATCGGATCTGTCAGGAACTGGCTCAATGTGTTCACCGCAAAGCAAATATCTGGTCTCATGTTCGTCAGGCACATCAAGGACCCAATCATTTGACGATACATAATGACATCAACCGGTTCAGATGAAGCATCACACAGAAGCTTCAGGTTCGATGCCATAGCCTTGCAGTCCATCATCCCGAACCTCTTCAGGATCTCTACTGCATACTTCCCTTGTCCAAGGAAGATTCCATCTGCACTCTGCCACACCTCCATACAAAGAAAGTAGTGCATCATACCTAAGTTCTTCATCTCTAACTCGGCAGCAAGCTTCCGCTATGTGTCGGCAATCAATCTGTCATCTCCTATTACAAACAGGTCATCCACATACAATAGTAGTATCACTGGATTGCCTTCCTCAACCTTGTAGTAAAGGTTGGAATCCGCTTTACTCTTGGTAAAGCCCAAACTGGATAGAAGGTTGTCTATCCTACCATACCAAGTTCTGCACGTATATGAGTCCCTGTCATGTGTCTCAGAACCAAGTAGCTGCACCACATACACTTCTTCTTCAACTACACCATTCAAGAAAGTGTATCTTCCTCTTCATCACTACAGCCAGAGCAAGTACTGATTTAATGGAAGTGTATCTTGCTACAGGAGCAAAAGTCTCTATGCTACCACCTAAAGCATGCTTGTTCTTGTAGATCCTCTTGGAAGTCACTACAGACTCCCCTTCAAGTCTTGGGACTGCATCCCAAACATCTTCATGATCGACTAGTACTCCTCGATCATGGCATTCTTCCCAGATCCTGGGAACTTCAATATCTTCAATATTTTCAATAGATAACTTTGTTGCTGAACAAATGTTGTAGTCCTTCTTTTGTAGGTGATGGTATACGATCTTTTCTACACAACAAGTTAAATTGCATGATTAGAAAACATCTCATAGTTTTCAGAACAAATTCTTACACATAAAGAAATATGTCATACAGTCATGCAATTATCTTAGCCAATGCTTCAATACAACATTTATCCATATTCCGTAACTTTCTAGATGCCTTCCAATCTCTACCAGAACATTGTTAAGAGTGTGCACAACTCCTAACATATCAGCAAAGAGGTTTCATTCTAGATAAGTAGCAATGGAATGTTGTATAGTGCCATAGGCCACTTACCCATCAAATGCATATTAGTAGTATACTGTTCATTCATGCAATCATTCTAATATGCACAATACATATCATAATTCTAGGAACATAAGCCTATACATCATTGAACAATTTTATTTAAACAAACAAATATGTAAGGAATGGTAATTAAAATACTTATCTTTGTTTGTTTGTTGGGTGGACTCCCTCTGAGTCTTTGCTTCCTTGCAGGAGCTGCTGAAGTAGCTTCTTCTACACCTTTCTATTGTGGAATGCAGAAGGATGGTCAACTCCCTCTGGATATCTGCATCCTTGCAGAAACTACTAGAGTGAGCTCCCTCTTGATCTTTGCTTCCTGGATTACCTATCCTTGAACTTATATTCATCCTTAATCATTATGCATGCTTATTAGTATCATCATTGTGTTATCATTGAGGTCTCATACATAATCATACATTCATTAGTATATTCTTAATACTATCAAAACACAATAATCTTAAGCATGTATAGTCATGATCATTTCAAACAGAAATAATAAGCATTTCAAGGTTTATATAGGACTCTTATGGTTAGTCATATCATAAATTAAAGTAAGAAACATAATATGCATACAACCATGACTATTCAAACCTATGACTTCATGAATAATCATTATCAACAACACAATAGTATAAGATCCTAACACAAGGTAGGATTCTAGCTTGATATAGGAAAAACATACCTGGATTAGCATGCTAGCTAGTTATGTATAACATACCCGCATAATGTCTTCTGGTTCTCTTCAGTGACTTGTACTAGTAACCTGCATGTCTCATAGGTTAACCATTGTAGGACCAAGTTATACATACCTCGTAAGTAGATCTTCTATGTGATCCATGACAATGGATGAATCTTTGTCTTCATGTCACCATGATCATATGCTCTTGACGTAGAACATGATTTGTCTTTCTTGGTGTACTTTTTATGTTAGCGAACAACATAAACCTCATACAACATCACAATGCATTAGTACATTCATAAGTGTCAAAACCTTAATCAATGAATATCTTCTATTAAGGTGATACGACAAGTCTAGTAATTTATCAAGATTGTACTGTAATGATATGAAGACAAACATATGATAAAATTAACCATGAAACATACCTGTAAGCCATACCTGTCAAGATTGCTTGTAATCTTCTTATGGAAGGCCTTAGCCTCATCTCCCTCTGAGACAGGAACTTCTTCACTTATGCAGGTGACCAATCCATCTTCTTCTAGGATTAACCCAATCCACTTGATTTGCAAGAACTGGACCTGGAGCTAGATTAGGGTTTGTCAAAGAAACCCCAAAAATTCAAAGTTTGAATTTCAAACTTCTGAAAGGATAGAAATATGCGCCTCGATGAGCTGATCAAGTTGGTATATTCAGAATTTGAAAACTGCAAAGTTTCACCCCTCGAAATTGCCTTTTAGATTTTCGGATTCACTAAGGAGGACCCTGAATTAGGGTTTGAGTTTCCCGGAGCTTCACCCAACCAAAAGATTTGATTCAAAACTCTAAGCTTCGATTTTTCTGAGGAGCTTCCAGCCATGGTCACAGATTTCCAAAATTCCAATTTTTGCAGAAGCCCTAATTTTCCATCTTTCCAATCAAAGTCCCGAACTGGGGTTTGATCAAGCCCGGCCTTCTGCCCAACCAAAAAATCTGATCTTGGTCTCTAAATTTCGATTTTGATGAGTAGCATCCAGCCGTGGTCTCCGATTATAAAAATTCCAACTTTCTCCGAAGCCCTAAATTCCGGAAGCCATGAATGAAGGTGCTCAAAAATAATTATGTTTTGACAGAAATATGTACCTGATTGTTTTTGGTGTAACTCCAAACTTTTCGATCCACGGGGTCTAAATTTTTTTCTTGAGATACCCTGACCTGTTATATTTCCAGCCCGACAGGTCTGACCTCAATTGGATTCTCTGATAGAGAGTTATGCCAAGTGTCGCAACGTGACCTGTTTATGGGATAATACATGAGAGCAAACTTGTACAGCGTGCCATGTGTCATTGGTTCAACTTATGCCTCTGAAAAAAATTTATGAGATAGTACAGTCTGTGTACTGCCTGTCACTTTTTACGAACTTTCATTTGGAGCTTCCTAGCCCAAGTTATGACCTTTTTCCCAAGGTCACCTGATTTTGACTCAGATCTAGAAGAGGCAGAAACCCTATATTGTACAAATCATAAATCACAAATTGCAACGAATTAGAGGTTGTCCTTTGGACACAAGGTACATGGGGATCTGATCTTCGACCTGTAAAGGTTTCAGATCCGAAAACTTCACCAAAACGAATTTATAGCGAAAGTGCTACGATGACTGGTTTTTGATATATCAAGCCCTAGCATCGTAAGTGCAACAAGTGTCATACATGCCATATCATGCCTTCTTTCAGGCTGGCTCTGATACCATGTTAAATTTTCTAAATTTACTTCAATCTGATCTAGGATCTTAACTGAGAGAACAACATGTACAGCAAATCTACAGCATATCAATCATGGACACAATAATGCAAGCACACAAGAGACACGGAGTTTACTTGGGGAAAACCATAAAGGTGAAAAACCCCAATAACTTCCTCAGAAATAGATAGAACAATGATACAACCAGAATACAAGAGATAGTCTTCTTCTAACAGCAGAGCCTCCTCCTCCACAAGTGCGCCACTCTTCCAAGTGTGAGTGAGAGAATAGAATGTGTAAAATGAGAGAGAGACACTCTCTATTTATACACTAAGTTGACTTGACCTTTACTCAACTAAGTCGGCCTCAACTTAACCACTTAACATAATGCTGACTAGGCCGACCCCCACTAGGGTGGTTTAATAACCCTTTGACCCACATGGACGACCCCCAATAGGGTGGTCTAATAACCCTTTGACCCACATGACTTATACAGGGCCGAGACCAACAAGGTGGTCTAATAACCCATCAAGTATAAGTTACAACACTTACAATATAAATGACGACACTTCTGTATAGAGGAATAATAACATCTCTATAGGAATACAATATACATATATGTGAAATACATTCCGAAGTTACATATACATCAACAATTTTATCCATCTAAAAATACCCACCACAACGGATCAATACCCATTTAAGGAGCCAATGACATCTTGATCTTTGTAAGTCAAGTCAATCTTACCACGACAAATCGTTTTATCTAGTAAGATCATGATCAACCCTTGTAGCTAGAGACACCCTAATTTGTAAGTTGTAAGTTCCCCTCATAATCTTAGCTTGTAATTTTGTGATCAGTGGCCTTACCCAATAAGACCTCGATCAACCCTTCCCGTAAGTAGTCCTAACCCATTATTTTATGGCCTGTAATGTGTGTGGAATTTGGATAAGAAATCCCAAATGAAATTATAAGAAAACCACTTCCTATTCAACATAAGTGGAGGAAAGAAGAAATTCACATGGTCCTCACTGTAATTTGTAAGAGGCTGATACCATACAAAGTCCAAAAGAATCCCAATTTTCCCTCTTGCGTGGCACACAGTTGGAGAAATTTTTTTCAACATTAGTAGACAATTTATGTTGTTAACATTTAAATGCAAATTTTCTAGCTTTTAGTAAGTCTGACCTGAAACTTTTTTCTATAAATCTTTACAGTTTTACCATGTGAAAGCAGCAAATTGTGTGCAACAATGTAGGGCTCTGTAATTTCCTGTTGTATAGTTCGCAAACGGGGAAGAGCACCTTCCAAGAGAAAGAATGCCATTGTCATGACTCATAACAAGGCTCATTGAATGTAATCCAATATTTCACGTGGTTACAAAAAGCTTTGAATCAAAACTATGCTAATTTTTCATAGCCCTCCCTATGCAACATAAAATGATATGTATGGCATTACCACTACCATGGAAAGTATTGGAATTGGAGATTATGAGATGGAATTTGAATTATATGCTCTATAGCATACCTGATGAAATCTAGATAAGTGGCAATTGGTAACTTACACAACTTTGGAGTTTAGACACCCTTCATAGGTTGTTTCAAGCCATTCTGGTAAATAATAATGATAAGATTTGCATAGGGAATAATATACCTAAAACTAAAATGAAATTGAGCAACATCAGCTAGTGAAGGACAAAGTGTAACAATGAGAGCATTTTTATATTAAAACCACAAAACAATAAGGCCATAGTGACATAAAACATTTTGAATTGGAGAAATTGGAACAATAAGAAACATAAGAAATGTTTCATATTATATAGCTTAAAGGGATAGAGGCCATATTAACCACATAGGAATGCACCACTCTACACCATAGAATCTGGGGTTTTAGTAGTGAATGCGAACAGGCCATACCGATCAATAGCCACCCAACAGGCCACAACCATAAAAAATTGTAAATCATAATGATAAAGAATTGCATAGGGCATGGTATATAAAACCATGCAAAATGGAGGAGAAATGGCAGAGTGTACTAAAAAGCAGTCAATCTGCTACTCTGGAGGACTTGTTACTATTACAAGGCCAAGGAAAGTTGGTATCCCTTCTGGTATGCAAAGGTATGTAACTCCAACAATTGAATTAATTGATTAGAAGTGTTTCATAGGTCTAACTCAACATGTATTCATTCATTTCAGCCAGAGCAAAGATGGCAGAAAGTGAAGACTCGAAGGCTAAAAGTAAGCATTTCCACTGCATTGGAAGAGGTTCTTGGATGAAGGCTGAGCAGCAAGAAACTGACGACTGACTACCATCTTGTTTAGCAAAAACTTGACCAAGCTCTTCAGTAAATTGGACCATTTATTGATTCAGGCATCAGATGGCAGATAGAACGTACTTGGGCATAGCTAAAAGTGTAACCAAAACAGAGGCTATGCTAAGTAAACGGGACCATGATTGAGTGGTCAGGTGGACGAAATATGAAGCTGTCCATAGGGTCCCTATCCAAATGGCATGCTTAAGAAGGGAGGAGGCTGGATGCACATTCTAGGTGATTTTTATGAAATAGCTGCCCCTCGGACATGAAAACTAACCCAAAGGAAGTCTGAGTTATTCTGTGCATCCTCCAACTTCGAGGCATAAGCATACTACTAGAGGCAACTTTCCAAAATAAAAATAAAAATTAAAAGATGATCATCATATACTAAGATTGCAGATATTAAGCAATAGCAGACCCTCTGCTAGCCAGGAAAGTCTCTTCGAACAGAGAATTAACAGTAGCCAAAACATGTAATATAGTTCATCTCTCTATAAGTTTTACTATGGAGATACCTACAGAGGTTGTTCCTCCTGCATCATTTGCTTGTCGGAAACAAGATCCCATTGACTAGGAGCAACTAAACCAGCGTCCGATTCTTTAATACTTGTCAATACAACAACCTTCAAAATTACTCTAGTTTATCGTATTATTAAAGCTCTGCATGCCTTTCATTCGACCCATCTCATCGCTTTAATGAACAGAACCCTGCAAAATTTATTCTCCTGAACACCGAATAGGGATGTAAAAAGGATTGAAATTTTAGCACGTTAACCAATGGTGTGTAAAGGTCTGCAAGCAGCACTCACCGCATAGATCGTTAACCTTCTTTGCCATTTCTTTGATCTCCTTCTCTGCTCTCTTGATAGCAGTCGAATACGGACCCAATCCTTGCACAAAATTTAAACCCAAAAATATTCATCTCTGGGCCAAAATAACGAAGTATGAGAAAGGTCTGAGCAACATAGAAGAAAGCATACATACATAGGTCTTGAGCAGAGCAATGTTGTCCTCGTCGAGAGGCCTGGAATTCTTCTCCGTCAAGTCTTCTTATGGATTAAATGCCATGTCTTCAAGAAAATCTCCAAATCAAACTATGTGCTCCTGCGATCTTCCAGGGTTGTGCAATGTTTAATCTCCACAAAGTATGTATCTATCAAGGGTTTGTAATATTTACTCTTTGTGCCCTGCAATCCTCGCTTTGATTTAACTGCAATTAAATGAATAATAAACAGTTCCACCAATGCCATAACCATCATCGTGGTGCATTGAAAGGCCCTAACAGGAGACAGGAGTGTTGCTTGTGAAGCAAGTCGCGCCTGGGAATATGGAGACACGAGTGTTGCTTGTGAAGCAAGTCGCGCTTGGGAATATGGAGACAGGAGTGTTGCTTGTGAAGCAAGTCGCGCCTGGGAAGATGGATCCAGAGGAAGCATGAAGAAAAACCATTTACGGGAAGTGACTGACCTGGGATTCCGAGCTCGTCTGTCAAAGAAACATCATATCCACTTGGCCAACTTCGCTGTAGACAATCCATGCTCCTGTAGTAGAATTCCTCGCTTATGCAGCCAATGGAATGTTGCCACGTATACACATGTTTCCCATTAATTATGCCGAAGGCGTTCTTTCTACGAAAGACAATCCATGCTCCTGTAGCAGGATTCCTCGCTTATGCAGCCAATGGAATGCTGCCACGTATACACATGTTTCCCATTAATTATGCCGAAGGCGTTCTTTCTGCGAAAGACAATCCTGATACAGGAGCATGGATTGTCTTTCGCAGAAAGAACGCCTTCGGCGTAATTAATGGGAAACATGTGTATAGAAATCCCATGTCAAAGGAATTGATGGCCTAACATCATTGTGGTTCCAACTTTTCTCATTTTGTAGATTGAACTTGCGAAGAGAATCTTAATAATTGAAAGACATGAGGGTCACTATATAGATATAATAATTTAACTAGATATTGTTTAGGGATGTTGTGTGATGTTAATTTCTAAGTTAAGAACGTACTCATCATTGTGTGAGGGAAGGGATGCATGGCAGTTGAGATTGTTATGTTGTGATGAATTTTAAACATCTTTTAGAAATTTTGTCTAGAACATTGAAGTGACAAGTCCTTATCCAAAACTTTGCATATTTGCAATGTTTTGGGTAAAGAACCTGTCACTTCAATGTTTTGAACAATAATTCTGAAGAAAATTTAATAAATTAATTTTGCATAAACAACTGAGTTGCTGCCATACTAACATTTTTTTCAATCATATAAGGAGTAAGTTGTGGAATAAGTTGTGGAAGAGAAGTGATACACTTAATAATAGATGTAACATGCGATATACACTGCGTTTGGAAGGTGTGTTGTGCTTTAGTGCAATGCATGCTATTGTTTAGTTTTGTTTCTCATAAGATAAATTAAACTGGAAGAGTTACTTACATTTAAGTAATAACTCAAAATTAAATTGTATAAATGTAACCCAAAATTAAATTGTAAAATTCAATTATAGATAGGTGGCCCGATGATTTGTTTTGAATTGAAAATTGGTATTCAGTTGAGCATTGGTTTTGTTTCTCATAAGATAAATTAATCTGGAAGAGTTACTTACATTTAAGCTACCCAAAATTAAATTGTAAAATTCAAATATAGATAGGTGACCCGATGATTTGTTTTGAATTGAAAATTGGTATTCAATTGAGCATTGGCAGGAAGTGTTTCCTCTTTGATCGAGATAGGCATTACTAAAATTCTCTAAAAGTATAAAAAAATATTTAAAATAGAATAATACATAAGAAGATAAAAAATATAAAAAAATATTTAAAATAGAATAATAAATAAGAAGACCAAATAAGGAATCTTTCACTAACAAGTTCCAAACACCACACCTAGATCTGAAGAGGGTTTTGTTGTAATGATCCAATATCTATGAGGAAACCAAATGAAGAGTTTCAAGTATTGTTCAATGTGAGGTTAATAAACAATTGCCATGTGAGAATAATAAAGATGGGAGAATAGAGGATCCAATATCTATTAGGAAACGAAAAGAAGAATTTCAAGAGGACTCGCATTGTTCAATGCGAGGTTAATTAACAATTGTCATGTGAGAATAATCGAGAATGCGAGGTTAATTAACAATTGTCATGTGAAAATAATAGAGATGTGAGAATCACACAGGGATAATGTCATAATTAATGACGACCTCTTAAACATCTACTTAAGAATAAGATAAATATTGTATTTTGTATAATCCATTTCACAATTCCATTTTTATTATCATATTTCCAAAAAGTTCATACAGTCAATAATTGTAACACCCCTCCTTCAACAACCTAATGTAAATAAATTGTGTAATTGTATCTATGTAAATAGCCCTGGTGAGGAGCTAGAGTATTGACGACAAATGTCATCCTGGTGCCGTGGATACTTATTGCAAAGTAACGGTTATTCTCATCTTCTATGTCCTAAATATTTCCTTAAGTACGTTAAAACCAAAAAGAAATACTATTCGCCATAACTGTGTAAGCAACATAATAAGGCCTAATTGTTTAATTAAGTATTATTATCCACATAGGATTAAGCCACTTTTGTAAGATTTTAGTGGATGACCCTAGGAAATCACTCACTAGGGTATTACATTCTAGCCCCGACATTGATACAAAGAAACTAAAAATCTTCTTAAGATGATTATACCTTTACAAAAATTTTGTTACATAGATCTATAGATTCATGTATACATATTTGCAACATATGTGAAGTATTAGATATGAATCCAATTATACATATATGCATTATATGTAAAGTATTATCTATAGATTCAATTATACTTATGTGCAATATACGTAGAGTATTAGTCATAAATAAATTAATAAAAGATGGTACTTTTATGACTTCCAGTTTCACAATCATCCCTATATTCCAGGATGGAGGGTTCCGAATACAAGTGGTATCAAACCGAAGAAAATTGTGAAGATGTTTTGAGGGTTCTATTTTATACTTATGACCATCCAAGGGATGAAGGGAATCTAATATATGGGAATTATATTAGTTATTTCAATTAGGAATAAAGTGGATCTAATGTATAGAAATTATAGTAGTTAAAATTAAGAGGGATGTTACCCTTTGATCGATACCAAATTGGTGAGAGTAGAGCAAATTATTTGTGGAAAGTAAACTCCATGGATTAAGTAAATTGACACATAGCTTTTATCTTGGATTTCTTCCTTTTGGGTATATAGTAATATGATAGGAATACTTATAATGGGTATATGTTGTTAAGTTAAAAGGGATGAAGTGAATAAATAAGATAATTATTCAAGTCGATATAGTATGGATGAGGATATTCATCCATATTGGTTGAAAAGAATCAAAAGCTTTTAAAAATGTTATATGTGAGTAGAAATGTCAGTTTATATAGGTATTTAAGTTACTCTTAGATGTGTATTGATGTGATGGTTTTTGGTTGTGCAACTAAGTGTATCTTTAATTAGTTTCCCTTAAAGCATGCAGAAGTTATTCAGTTTTGTTATGAGCAATTCAGATTTGATCTGATCTATTATGTGTTGTTGAGTGATCTTGTTCACAAGTGGGTGATTTATATTGTGTATGAGGGAATGAAGTTTTATATATATATATATATATATATGACATAGCAAAGTCGTAGATCTATGCCTATGTAATTTCTATTGTCTTATGTTGTAGTGAAGTTGCTATATGTGCATATCTACTATATACTAGAGAGAAGTCATCGGTCTCTGCCATGATAATTATTGTTATATGTCGGAGAAAAGTTGGAAAATCTCTGCCTATATTAATAAAGTAAAATAGCAGATCTCTGTTTGTATTATTCTTATATTATATAGAGTGAAATCTCTAGCTCCTGTAATTTATATTGGTGGAAACGCAACTGTTTAAGAGAGATTAAATATGCTTAAATATATGTAGATTATAATACTTGTTAGGAATAATAGTGAAAAGGGGAATGTTCAAAGTGCATTAGCAATTTTTATGCAATTATCACTAATGTAGAAAGTAAGTATAATTTCGGAATGGACCCTATCAGCTAAACGGATTTACGTAGTCATAGGGATATATATATAGGATAGTGAATATTATGGAAAGCTTTAGAAGATATGTGTTTTCCTAGTCCGTATCTAAATATAGAGTTTGTATCTTGTATATTGTCGAGTATCTTTATGTATGGTGATGTCCAATGATGGCAGCCACGCAATGATGGCAGCCACGAATGTAAGAGCTCCAGGTCTTGGAGTCTCTGTGACATTGTTGTAATTTCTCCTTTTGGAAAATAATTTAAGACGCGACCTTTGTGGACGTAGCCCAAGAGTGGGTGAACCACCTGAAAATAGTCTCTATTTGTGGGTTGTTTAAATGGTATGTTGTTTATGTATTTTTGTCAAATGTATTTATAGTCCATCCGGTATGTGTTATGATTCTCGTAGTGTATGCAATGTTAAATGGTGGAAGATTATGCATTGATCCTGAAAATGATTTTATTTGGTTTCATTTCTAATAAACAACTAACCAGTATGTAATTCTTATGGTGTAAATTTTATATTATGCTTTGTATCGATGTGTCTCTTGACATAATGGATCTCTTATGAGTCCCTTTTATATGTACTTCAGTGCTTATCTCTTGAGGAAATTAAATAGTACACACATTGATCAATTGTATCTTTTAATAATGCAAGCACAACAATTCTTATCACCCCTAAATTACCGATGAGGATATATTTAATGTTTTAATCAAAGTTCGAAAAATTTACCCAATCTACTAACTCTGAGATATGAGGTATATTACAATAATGGTATTTTGGTGTTTTTGGAGTTGTATAACACTAATCATCCAAGGAAGGATGATTAACAATATATCATTCAAGGAAATGTTTAATGGTATATATTCGGATTAGTTTATCTAACAATATATCATTCAAGGCAATGTTTAATGGTATATATGTTGGGATATAAACTAATGGATGTTGCATTAACAATATATCATTCAAGGCAATGTTTAATGGTATATATGTTGGGATATAAACTAATGGATGTTGCATCACTAAGGTATATATGTTGGGATATAAACTAATGGATGTTGCATTAACAATATATCATTCAAGGCAATGTTTAATGGTATATATGTTGGGATATAAACTAATGGATGTTGCATCACTAAGGTATATATGTTGGGATATAAACTAATGAATGTTGCATCACTAATAGTATATATCCTGACCTTTACACCATTAAAAGTTGTAGTATATATCTTGACCTTTACACCATTAAAAGTTGTAGTGCTGGGATATAAACTAATGGATGTTGCATCACTAAGGTATATATGTTGGGATATAAACTAATGAATGTTGCATCACTAATAGTATATATCCTTTACACCATTAAAAGTTGTAGTGCTGGGATATAAACTAATGGATGTTGCATCACTAAGGTATATATGTTGGGATATAAACTAATGAATGTTGCATCACTAATAGTATATATCCTGACCTTTACACCATTAAAAGTTGTAGTGCTTGGTGAATTCCAAGAATGATTTTATAAAAGTACTAGCCACTACATGAGCAAGCTAGGGAATTGTGCTCTCTTTAGGGTTACATAAAATTGAACTACCAATGTGCCTATTCTTTCCACCTATTTTGTGTGTAGGATAAGAAAAATGAGTTCCTCAATATCAAAGAAATATCTCTTAGAGTTGCTAGGTGTGGAAGAGAGCTCTCTTCCATACTATTGTGCTCGATATCAAAGAAATATCTCTTAGAGTTGCTAGGTGTGGAAGAGAGCTTTCTTCCATACTATTATGGGAGAGAACTCTCTTATATCAACTCGGTGTGTGAGAAATCACTCTCACAACTCGTTGAGTGAGAGATTTCTCTTACAATAATCCACTAACTTGTTTTTCTTACCCTATGCACATGTAGAAAGAATAAAGACATGAATAATCCAGTTTTACATGACTCATAAAGCTCATCACCCCTAGCGTGGTAAGCAAGTAAAATTAGCATAAAGAATAAAGACATGAATAATCCAGTTTTACATGACTCATAAAGCTCATCACCCCTAGCGTGGTATTTTTCCTCTATCCAAAAGCAAGTAAAATTAGCATAAAGAATAAAGACATGAATAATCCAGTTTTACCTGACTCATAAAGCTCATCACCCCTAGCGTGGTATTTTTCCTCTATCCAAAAGCAAGTAAAATTAGCATAGTACATTAGATGGGTGGTGAAGGTGGAATGAAAAAGGTAGTAAATGAATATATTTCATTAGATGGGTGGTGAAAGTGGAATGAAAAAGTTACTCAAATCAAACTTACCAATTGTCACCAAGTACTACTTTACTATATTTGAAACAATATCCATTTATGAGCTTATCTGATTATCTTGAACTACTTTACTATAATTGAAACAATATCCATTTATGAACTTATATGATTATCTTGAACGCATAGGCTATCTATGGGGAGCAATTTGTGGTTTTAAAATGTATTCAAGAAATGCACAACAATTTTAAATACACAATGCATGTTTAGATAATGATAATTTTACTATGGGGAGCAATTTGTGGTTTTAAAATGTATTCAAGAAATGCACAACAATTTTAAATACACAATGCATGTTTAGATAATGATAATTTTAATAATGTTCGACTAATGACCACAAAAGTAGGTCAAAGGGACGGTTGAGTACAATGATGTCAACACAATGCAGGAGTACCAAAAGGTATCCTATAAAAGGCGAGATGCAAAAATTAAAGGGCAATAATGGAGTAGTTGAAAATTAAATATGCCTCGAGGCATGAAGAACCCTTAGCCTCAAGGTCGGATTCCTATGATAATGATGGGGTGTATAGTAGGAAAAGAAGATCCAAGGATAAGAGGAACCAAAAAAGAGGGAGTAGATCTATCAAGGAATGGATCCATATCTTACCATCCAAGGCCGAATGAAGAAAGCTGGGTACAGTCGGTTGTCCCAAGGGAGACCTAGTTAGATCATTCGTTGCATTATTGACTAGAAGAGATAGTGCCCCAACGAAATCTACGGGATCTTGTCCATCTCCTAGAATTGGACCTAGTATGGCCATGTCATTGAAATCTCGTAGGACTAGGGAAGGCCCCACGGGTTCGCATTGATCTAGAGTCCGAGGCTGCACTAATGTATTTATGTCTCTTAGTGCCCCTTCCTGAGGGTAGCACCGGGAAGGAGTTGATCCATCGAATAGGGTTTGGTCTTGTAGGAGGCTGAAGAGTATGGGCTCAGAGGTTGAGGGCCTCCTATATGTATACGGCTAGACACTGCTCATTCAGATTTCTAAAGAAGCACATGAGGATCTGATTCCCCCTGAATAAGCAATGAAATCAACCCCTTATCTCATAATAAATGGGGCACCAGAAGATGAAGTGCTCCTCAACATCAACCTCCTGTAGCTAACATAACTGACAAATCTTGTCTGGTCGATCGATTTGGCAGTTTGTCTCCACCCAAAGTCTATGAGAGCCATTATGAACTGACCTAGACGAATGCGAAAACCATGTACCCTGTGCCAAAATGTATATTGTGCTCGAACAATCAGCCCATCCCTAAGATCCAAGAAATGCTCAACATAAAAGGCCATCTTTGCGCGTAACCCACCAGGAGGGTTAACCTAAGTGATCTAGATAAACTGCCTATAAATGTCATCTATGATGATCTTGTTTAGCACCTATCCGGGCAATAGGAGATGGTCGGATGCATCCAAGGAATACTGAAATGGAGGGAGGCAATCAAAATCAATTCCCATGCTCCCTAAAAGATCTGAAACCCTTGCATACCAACCACGCGATCAACCCGATGGGCCAGAGAGGGGAAATGGTCTCAGAAGAGCAATAAGCCAAGCACGAGTATTAGTCTTTCCCCTTCACTGAGTCGGATAAGTCCTGGATACAATGTAGAAAAGAGACCAGTTTGAACACTATCTCAAGTCAGAAGCCTCGAGCCCCAAATTTTGCTAGGATGATGTGATGAGGAGCTGTCTGCTTGTATGTAATGATGCATCAATGATCTAGGAGGATCCTCACCGATAAAAAAAGTGGTCAAAATTTTAGAGTCTCGAATGCTGAAGCAGATGACATCGTTGTGTAAAGCTCACCAAGAGATTTTTGGCGACATTCGTTTCTCCTCAATTGGAGCTCATATGGCCAAGATATCGCGATCTGAAGTTGAGGGCAAACATGCAAATGTGGCAAAAGGGGGCCACGTGGCACTCCCATAGAGTGACACATGGCATGGCCATACAACCAGTGGAAAACTGACATGGAAGGTACAAACCAACCACAAGTTCACATGTGGTTAATATAAATTCAACAAGTGGCAAGAGAAATCTCATGGCATGTTGCATTATTAAATGGTTGGCAAGAGAAATCTCATGGCATGTTGCATGATTTAATGGATTTTGCAAGATTTGTTTCTTTGGGAGGTGGAAGCGAACCGAGTTAAGTGAGGGTAGGAATTGAGGGCTACATCCGAAATGGTGGATGAGAGGTAATTAAGCACATGTTTAAAGCACAGTAAAAAAAATATTTTAATTGTTTAGAATATACACCACAACCAATATAGATAAGAATTTAGAGTTATATCAGTAAATTTAGAAGAAAATGAGACATCACATTATCAACTCTCAAGTATGTATATATCTCACCTTTAACAAGTATATAATCATTTAAAATCGATGCCCAGTGGCCCCTCGCCATGAACAATGAAGACATAGCATCCATAGTGATACAAGATCCAATGAATACATAACTTTGAGTACTACTTAAAAGGAATTGGTTTATGAAATATGGGATTAATCTTAACAACGATTTTAAGAAAAGTTTTCCATCTCTCGATTTTTTAACTCCCTGAGATCAAAGTGAGTGATGTGAAACAACCACCCTACATCTTTGTTTACTATCCACAAAGATACGAGCCTATGCTTGTCCCGGTTTTGTGTGCTACTCAAACATGCATCTTTTAGTGTTATTTTAAATAACATGTAGCTTTGAGTATTATTTTTAATTACAATGATTAACTATGATACTAATAATTAAATGATAATATTGGATTGATATTATTTATGTTAAATAAATGTAGTAAATCTAATCAATCTCTCTTACAATTAATTGTTTAAAATTAATTAATAAAAAGTACGGAGTGAACCATGTATTGACAGCACATTTGTGTTTCCTATGGAATACCCGATGAGTGCCTAATTGGCCTCCCATGTACGTTACTTCCACCATCAAAACAAACCTTCTCCTTCATTTTATTTTTGAAGAACTCTTCTTGCTTCCTAGCATTGAAACGTAGATTTATGACAATTCAATCTCTCTTGGATGCAGTGAAAATTTCTTCTTGCATTGTGGTTAGGTAGCAAGCTCAATGTTAATGTGAATCTTGGATAAGTTATGGTGTCTCAAAGAAACCTTGTGATGATAATATTTGGTTAAAGAAGTCAAAAGATCTTTTATTTTTCTAGATGTGTCATCTTGCAAGGATTGTTCAAGGACATGACTCAAACAACTTCAAGAGAAAAATCACAACACTTCATGAAAAGAAAAAAATGATTGGGACATACCACAATGTGGGGCCAAGAGAGAATCTTACAAGAACCTAATTGAGAACCTGGATAGGACCAATGCTTTGCGAATTATGACTAGAGTGGCTCAAGAAATGGGTAGTGTGAATAGTTGACTCTAAAGGACTCGAGCAAAATTCAAAGGAGGTCGCCCTTAACAAGATTGTACATTCAAGTGATCGAAGGGGCCATGTGCAAAATCAACCATTGACTTTGTACCTAACCCATTCAAGGGGCTAGGTGAAAAATCAACCATTGACTTTGTAACTAACCCATCCAATAATCACTTGGAATTGGGAATACAATCGAGTTACGTTTGAGAGTCGAAGGAAAGGATTGCTCAAAAAGAGAGAGGGTCGAAGAAAAGGATTGCTTGAAAAGGGAAAGGTGATAAATTTCCATAGAAATTAAAGAAATAACCTAAAAAAATATGTCCAAACTAAAAAGATAAGAGATTGGCCTCCTCTAGTTTTTTGACATGACCCCTGGATGACATCAACTGGTGGATGGTGGACGAATGGAATGAGAAAGATAATGTGTCTCATGGGGCAAGGGATAAGCACTAGGCAAAGGTTGTTGCAAAGGTTGTTCCTATCTTAATGTTGGTCGTATATACACAATTATATACGATTGTATCTTTAGGCATGTACAATGTCCCATGGTGTTTATCTACACATATGTTGACATTAGGATAAACACAATCTCTACTCGATGCTTATCCCTTGCCTCCACATGTAAATAAAAATGTGTTGAACTCGAGATAATAGTACATGCACACAAATAGACTTGGTTGCAGTTATAGTCCAAGGATTCTGAGTGCTTAGTATTTTTCTATAAGAAGTTATGCTTAATATTTTTCTATAATAAATTTATGCTTAATACTTTTCTATATGTACAAAATCCCAAGAGTAAGAGTACTATAGAGGGGAGATTTTAAGGACTAAACTATAGAGGGGAGATTTTAAGGACTAAACTATACCCATGGTTGATTTTCCATTTTTTTCCAAAAAATGGTTTGCCATTTTCCATTTTTTTATGAAATTATTCACCCAAAGTTTCTACAAAAATATATAAAGTCCTTAGAATTTAAATATTTTTTCAAAAATATTTAATAGTTGACATTTTAAGAATTAGCAAGATTCAACAAAGTTTCTCTACATTTTAAGATAAGTATGAATCCTTAAAATTTTCTCTAATTGATAAAGCCAATATGGTTTCCCATAGCCTCACTACCTATATTTGGCTTCTAACTCTTCATTGTCTCTTAGTGAATGGAAAGGAATGGATAACCCACAGTCCAAAACATATTAACTATCGAACAAACCAAATATGGGGGTGGGGGAATATTAGAAACATATTATATGTAATATATGTTTTCTCTAAAATCTCTCCCCACCCCCACTCTCATTACCCCTACCTATGTTTATGTATTATTTGCCTCTTTCATTTCTAGTGTTGCTTACTATGGAGCATACAATTAGAGTTGTACACAGGAAACCCTAAGATAACAGTGCACACAAAGATTAACACAATAGTATATCGGTGGCACCACAATGGCCCCTTATATATATATAAAGTTGAACACACACACAGGTGAACATTGATTACAACAAAGGGAGGTTGTCACAACCTGATAAGCTCTCCAAGAGTGCTCCCAACTGACAACTAACCCTTTACAAAATTACCCCAAGTATACTTCGGCACTCATGTTCCCTGTCGCAACTACAAGTTCACCTCTTGTGGAACCTATCCAACCATCTCAAACTCGTCTCTGAATTGCACCCTTCTTGGCACTTCGCATCTCAATTCGAGCTTCCAAGTCAAGATAAGACAATGTGCTTGTTCATTGGGTCTTTTTTATTGTTGTTTTCCTTGCTAGCTTTCCAATATATATACATTGTGGAGGAGGGAGGGACATGCCCTTGGCAGGCATTCCCTCTTCTAGTTGATTCGTCTCCCATTTCAAGTGCACCCAAGGTATGGGTCTTGGTTCTGCTCCTTGCATGCTCCTCCTTCGATTGACTCATATCTTGGTCGGGTCTGTCCGAAGGTGGTCCCATGGGCTTCCAACCCAATGCACTCTCCTCTTTAAATGATTTCCTTTCCTAGTGTGGGTATCAGGTTAGGCGTTCCTTTTGGGCGCCTTGCCTAAAATTTCTTCCCACTTGGTCAAGTGTCATGTCAATGGTTGCTCCGATGATTATGTATGATGGTCGCATGTCTCCTTCGAACAAACCGATGTTTGTGCCCAATCTCCCACTTCCGTTGAGTGTGCTCGACAATGTCGATTCATCTGTCACATCACATGTGGGTCACAAGTCACCTCATCGGTTTGGGGCTTAGTAAATCGTCCATGCTCCATCCTTGGTCACACTTATTCGAAGTTCCCTTGTGGGTGGAAAAGGTGCTAGAGGCCTCTTCTAGCAAGGGGTATGATAGTTGGCCTCTTCTTGTTTTTTGATATCACTAGTGAATGACAACAACTAATCAATGAATCGGCATGACATATAACCTACCCACATGAGTAATAAAAGTGCATTGCACTCGGGATAATATTAATGTAAGCACACAAATAAACTTTATTTTAGATAGCCCAAGGAGGACTCAATAGTAATATGTACGTTTGATCCTTGATTCAAGATATATTGTTAGCTCCCTCACTCATCGATGAATAATTACTATCATTGTTAAGAGAGCATATGCTATCCACTCCACTATCTATTTGAGAGAAATAACCACTAGGAAAGATAACATTTAATAATGTAAATTTTGCACTACTCAATGGATATTGGTCACCATACCCATTTTGTTGTAATGGATATTGGTCACCATACCCATTTTGTTGTACCTTGTTCATTGTATCTCCCATGTGGAAACTAGGATATTGAGAGGACTCTCATGTCACATAAAAGTGGACTACTAATGCACCCATTCTTTCTTCATGTGCATGCACCCATTCTTTCTTCATGTGCATATGCTAAGAGAAGCAAGTTGATTTTTAACTCAATAAAGGAGCAATCTCTTTTAGAGTCACAAGGTGTGGGAAACCACTCCATGTGTGAGAGATCTCTCTTATAACTACGTGTCAAAGAGATATTAGTTTCCTCTTCCAATAATTAAATATTCTTGGAAAGTAATCATAGAGAAAAAATGGCAGGATTGGGTTTGATAGGGTGATGCAATTCAATGCAAGAGGTGTCATCTCTACTATAAATTAGAAGAAGAGCAATAACAAGGTGTTGGTGTTCACTAGAAAATAGATAATTATCATGAATGTCAACTACATAGTTTGAAAAAAAAGCAAATGAAAACGAAAAACTAATATGTTGAGTGAAAATGGAGGAGAAGACTACATAACTAATGAATTGAGGAAGATTCTTCAAAATGATTATCAACAAGCAGTAAAACGCTAACAGTTCAACCTTGGTGAATAGAGGGATGCTTCAACAGTTCAACCTTGGTGAATAGAGGGATGCTTCAGTGTTTGCAATAGACAAAGCGCTCTCTATGTCTCACCTTCTTGATAGCGCTCTCTATGTCTCACCTTCTTGATAGAGAAAAAAAATAGTTGAGATAGAGATGGAAGCCCCCAGTTCTGATGAATTGTGCATGAAACACACATATGATCAACATGAAATATGTCTATCAAATACCCCATAGATGCAAAAGATGAGGGAATTGGAACCTTATAGTATGAGCTTCAATCTTTCTTGTAGAAGATGCAATTAGGTAGTGTTCAAATTCAACATCAACATGATCACAATAATATTAATAATGAGATTAATAATGGGAGGAGAATGGTACCATGGAAAAATGATGATAATTTTGTTGGGTAGTGTTCAAATTCAACATCAACATTATCACAATAAACATAACAATAGTAATAATAGAGGGAAGGGAATGCTAGCATGGAAAAATGATGAGGATATTAATTTTTCATGTGGCTCAACATTTTATGGGAGGCTCATCATCAATGGAGGCTCAATAATTGGAAGAGGAGAAAATATATGTGGTGTAGAGAATAGAATCTCTATATATTTTGCATTATTAAATGAAAGTATTTGGGTTGCTATTTTAGAAAAAAAAAAAACTAAAGTAATGTATATTTGTAGTCCATTGCTTTAGATTTTTCAATAATAATGCTACAGTTTCATTGTTATTAATGTATAAAAAAAAGTTAAGACAAAGAGTAGCAGACTCTTGGAATATGCTCAAGCATACAATCTATTAAACCATTGCGGTGATTAAAGGAAAAAATAAAAATAAAAATAAAAAACTTTTTCAAATTAGAAGGGGAGAAAGGTTGGCCTCTTTTCTTGGGGTCGCGCTTAGACATTATCAATGGACACGAACATGACAAATAACTTACCCAAAGGGAAGGTAATCAATACGCATCAACATAGAGAGTATTAATGGCAGTATATGTCCCAATATACATTCTTAGAGCAATGTATGCATCGAGTTACATTATTGTAGCATATCCTACCATTAATACTATGCCTCATTGTACCTATTGGACTCTCAAATGGATAAGAAAATTTTGTTACCCTCAAAGATGATAGGACAAGTAGACAAATAGACTTGGTTGCACTAATAATCCAAAGAGTGCACCTTTAATCCAAGGGGCCAAACATTATCAACCCCCAGAAAGGTCATCATTGGCTTGTATGGACTACTTGAAACCCATTGAATTGTGAAACAGTTTGTAGGTCTACATGGGATCATGATGGGCACGCATTCTGTACAATACACTTCATGGTTCTACCCCTACCCAGAGAAGATGGGAAGTTTGTAAAAGCCAATGATGCTGGTTTTGGAGGTGGATAATGCTCTTCGTCTAAGGCCAGCTAACAATTAGTACTTGTAATCATTGATTCTTAGTAATAGTTTTGACATGAGTTTAACATGCTTTATAAATTAAAATTATTGTGACACAAATTGTTGCACATAGATAGTTATGGCATCAAGCATAATAGTACAAGAACATATCTCATCAGAGTTATTGTAAAATGTAACATGGGATTATCATAAACCTGCAATGCAAAGTTGAGATATTCGTCTAGCTGCAAGGAGTAGTCCAAAGATTAACACCAATGAGTCTTCTATGAAGAGAGCGTTGGAGTCTTCTCTACAAACAAGGAAACGAGGGATCACGTAGAGGCAGGATTCTTTGAACTCTAGTGTTGCATCAACCTCCCACATTAATGAGGACGTTCTCCAGCTGCAAAGTCTACAATCAAAAGCATCTAGGATGGCTAGGGATAGGATCACAGTAAAATGAGGAACTGAAACAAGGGACGGAGCTGAGTAGACAAAACACGAGAGTTGCCGAAGAAAGGCATTTAGATGGTGGCTAGAATGGCCAAATTTTCTAATCCTTATACTACTCCCAATTTGAAGGCTAATGAAAACCTACACAGAAGAATATTGGCAAAGAACACTGTAGGCAAGGGGTGATGGTAAGAGTTAAACATAGGTCTTATAAGGGGAATGGCCTTCCCATGTCAATATGATGATATTGCACGGCCCAATTTCCATGCCAATGTGTTTTTCTGCATGGATTGCGTTCACAGCAGCATAGATAGTTCGCAGCATACATATGGATAGCAGTGGCGTCTACCTGACACACTACTAATGATCGATTGGTAGTGTCCAAGGTGGATATGGTTTTTCTTGGACTATGACATCTATGTGCAACAATTTAGTATTCTAAGCCTTGCCTAAAAAAATATTACTTTTGATATAAAAACTAAATAACCCCATGCCACATAAACCCGAATTTACAGTTAAAATCATAAAATTTAGAAGAAAAATGAAGGCTCGAGGTTTTATGATCTAATCTTAATAAGTATGGAATCCTTTGGAGTCTATACATCGACTTCAAACCCTTCAAGTGCCCCCATTTTTTGTGAATTTTCAGCTAAATCTCCTCAATAAAATGCAAATGGTACTGGTTCCTGCAATCTATAGCAAATCACTCCCTGTTATAAACCGTGGTCATTGTCATACAAAAATCATTTTACTACCACTACGAGTGGTGTGAGTGTGCTTATCCATGGACAAATGTGTAAGACCAGAATAGGATTCCCAGAATTTGGATTTCAAAACCAGATTCTAACAATTGAACGGAATGTAAACGGTTCGTAAACGGTTCTTGGTCAAAATTGATATGACCGTAGTTTAGCTCAAAACGATTTGCTATACAGAATGAAATGCAGTCGTTGATTTCTAATCAATTTCAGAGCTATTCATTTAATACAAGATTTTTTTCACCGTGCGGGTATGTTCTAGCTCTTTCTGTATTAAATGAAAAAAATGAAGTCACCAGGAAAAAGAATACGATAACATACCCTCATTCGCAAGTCCAAAAGTGGAAAGCAACAGAACGGCTAAGTCCGCCACCCCTTAACCTCCAGGCTCCAGCCTAATGATCTCACCCTTATATAAGAGAGCACGATTTCTGCCATCTTATTATGCTGTGCACTAACAGACAGTCGCTGTAATCCTGCAGCCTCGCGTTTTTCTGTGATTAACACCCTTTCTTGCACAAGGGCAATGCCAAGTCCAACAGAGAACGCGTGTACGGTAGAGCGTACACATGGCCTGTGGTTCATGCAGGCTTCATCCATCAGGCGGCGGAAGGAAGAGACAGCTGTATGTTTCTTAATGCTATGGATCACATCGCAATTGTGTTAGATTCACCACATGTCATAATGCTATGGATCGTTACTAATAGAATTTGTCACGTGTCATAATGTTATGGACTTAGTCATTCCCGATTCATCACATGTTATAATGTGATGGATTGTCACATGTCATAAGGCATGGATCAAATCATTAATCATCACAAATCTTAATAGTATCCTCAACTTTTGATGTTTAGATAGTAGAATTTGCTATATCACAATGCACAATGCTAAGTGATATAGTATATCTTTTATGAGTACTAATCATATGTGATTGGAGATATTAAACCCAAAATGGTGATACCATATGGGTTGTACGTGATGTCTATTAACTAACTTTGTTTTAAAATTATTATGCAACTTATGAGATTATTCAAAGTTACTCATAGAACATGTCATCAAAATTATTGAAAATATAAATAATGCAAGTACATAAATTAATGTTAAAAATTAATTTATAAGAAATATTTGAGATTTAATTTATAAGGAATATTTACAATTTGTCAAGTTTTAGAAGTGAAATTGGTTTCTAAGGGTTTTCTTTATGAAGGGGTTCAAGGTTCGAAATTCCATGGTAGTGGGAGGAGACACATAAAAATCCATTCATGCTAAAGGTTGGTGTGGCCTAGGCTGATTGCAATCCCTGGATGATTTTAACAGTTTAGATGCCCCTAGACTACGATTTCTTAAACTATAGGCTAGTATTGCAAGCCACAAACATACTAGCAAACAAAAAACATATTTACAATCACATTCATAAAAAAATTACATTCTTATCTCCCCGTTAATAACCAAATATTGATTTTATGTAACAAATAAAAACATTATCATCATCACATTAACTAAAAATATTAATATTTTTTTCTTTATTATCTCATTCCTTATCATTTAATATATTTATATCATAAACATTATAAAAATGTTTAATACTAATAAATAAATTTCATGTTAGACTTCTAAACAAAATTACTTTTATATTAAAAATAAGACATGGCATGTATGTGACTTAACTTTCTTAAATATTGTAAAAAAATATGTTTAATTTTTATTATATAAAAAATTAAAATTTATTATAATACCAACAAACTATTTAAACATATTAATCCAGTATTATTTTTATAAAAATACGTATATTATCCTATTAGTCCTTGCTAAGATATGGATATATTTTTCGTTTCAAAATCAAAGTCTCTTGATTTTTTATTAATTCTTAATTTTTTATACTGTTTATTGTAAAGTGTTTTAATGTTTGCAAAAAATAACTATTAAATTGAATTTTTGAAGAGAGATTCTTATACTTAGCCAAACTTGATGAGACTCATCGTAATGCTGCTCTAGCCAATGAAGCGCATAAGAAACGAATCAAAGCCCAGTATGATAAATCTGTACAACCCCATATATTTAACGAGGGTGATTTGGTTCTGACATATGACCAAAAACACGATAAACTGGGGGCAGGTAAATTTGAGTCCATGTGGCATGGTCAATACATTGCAAAACATGTTTTGGAAAAAAGAGCTTATGAGTTGGTTGATTACGACGGAATACCTTTAGGGGAGCCTCGAAATGGGATCTATCTAAAACGATACTATGTTTAGGTCACCTTGCATCAGTGCTCTGTATATATTGTATATAACGTGTGTTTGATTTGGTGTGATACTTTTCAGTTAGTGTGTTAGGGTCTTATTCTGATTATTGCTTATACCATGTTCTGCCTGGATGTGCAGATGGAAACCTTTTACAGATTGACGAATGGCGCTAGCTGGCATACCTGGAACCTCACTTCGATAGCTTGGGTACTCTATTCCCCTGATGGTCAACTGATAAACTCAGGAGGAACTTGCCTAGGTCCTGCAACCAATAACATCGTCGAGTATCACGCGGTGATTGGATTATTAATCAACACATCTTCCCTTGGTGTGGACCACATTGTCATCTATCTAGATTCCCAACTCGTGGTCTCCCATCTAAACCGATTATATGCCATCCGTCACCCTACACTACTTCACTTGTTTTGGCAAGTAAGTCTCTTGGAAAGGTCTTTTGAGTTCATTCAATACCAACATATTCTGAGGTATATGAACACAGTGGCGGATTCATTGGCTAACTTCATATTAGATTGGAACATTGCACATTTTTAAACATTTTATCAAAGATATATAATTGGCACAACATGTAAATTATTCATTAGCATATAAGCAAACATACATAATACCCGTATTCATCATAAGGACACATTGTAAGAATGCTAGATAATATTTTATATTAAGTCTGGTAAAATGTTTTACAAAAAGGTACTAGTACAAAAATCTGAAGCCAGTGGCTTTTAGTATACCATATCTAAAAAAATATGAAGCTCGTAGATTTTAGTACATCATCGCATACACATTCTATCACTAGTGGTTCCCATGGTAACATATGATGGCCCTTGCAACTCGGCGGAGTAGCCGACCTAAACGAACGGAAACCCCAGTTGTCTGGCGTTGATAATGTTGTGGCAAGTCATCAATGGATATGTAGGGAATATCCGCGGTCAGTCATTGGAGGTTCTCCTCGGTCTTGTCCAGCTCCTCCACAGCCTCACGGTTGGCCAGTACCATCTCCCTAACTACTCCTCGCCTTTCGAAAGGCGATGATCCAGCAGGTCTCGAAGCCCCAACATTTGTGTAGCAAAGTATGAAGTATCAGCCCTACAAAAAAATAAGAAATCATAAAACACATTAAAAATGAAAAACAAGAGAGTCTTCTTCTTACCTAGGTCACCCCACTAATCCCCCTCGGGAAGCACTAGGTCTGTATCTCCACAGAAATCCACTCCAGTATAAGTATAGTCTTCTACCATCAATAGCTGGCTATGCAACCAACATAAAAAGGTAGGTCCATAGGTGATCATGGGCCCACCACCACCATGAAGGTCCATCACCTCATTCCATCTCTACATACGTGGGCCTCGTGTGTCGAAATCATTGATCTCCACCAGTGGACGAAGTAGGGGGACCCTCTCCAAGAAGAGAGAGACTACGATTGAACCATATCAAAAACAATTGAGCTCTCCCCTCCTGCATTTGGTCAACTGTTCCTTGAGGTTCGCGAGGAGCCTCTCACACTAGTTGAAAACCATGGGTGCCATGCACCCAATGGCATAAAGAATATGGGCCACGGTAGATTGATGCGGGGACCTACTTCCCGCTACCTTCTCAATAGTGAACAATACGGTCCTGAAAGGATGATCTTACACGTTTTTTATGGGAATCTCCCCACCTAACATTTGGGTTCCAGGAGTACAAAACTATGCGATCAAGTCCTTGGTGGTCCTATCTCCTCCCCTAGGAACGAATAATGATACTGAGGGCCCTCGCCTTGACAATCCCATCAATAAATAGATATCCTCAATATCCAGTGTGAGAACATGTGTCCCAACTTGGAAATGTTGTTTGTTCAGGTCCCATGTTCAGATCAAGTAATTCAATAATTGTAGTTGGGCCATCATCCATGGCACCTGGAAGAACTTCAACAACCCACATTCTCTCAAAGCGTTGACCGAATGAGAGTCATTGGCAGCTTGAACGTCTTCTAATTCGTGCTCTCGTTCCTTCCATTGAACCATCTTGATGGATAAACCCTACATAAAAATCAATTTAAGAGCCATTAGGCCCATCTCATGGAAACAAAAAATAATCTTTTGCTTGCATTTTTTTATTTTTTGGGTCACTTCGCCACCAATGCACCCCGCCTTTGATGACAGGGCGTTAGTGACACACTTACCCTTTACGGGAGGTGCGTCACCACCGAGTGATGCACTTCCCGAAAAGAGAGAAGTGCACCACCCAAGGCACACACTTTCCCCCATGAAATGACCCTCAGACCCACTAAAACTACATGAAAACAAGAATTTTAACCATGAAATTGAAGGGAAAAAGGATTAGAATTACCTAGTCCTGATGAAATTCCGAATGGTTGAGTGACGCTCTTGCAATCTTCACCACAATTTTGAGCTAAAAATGACTTTTTTCACCCACAACTTGGTAAAAACACAAATGGTAAATAATTTTTACTTTTTACCCCTTTTATGCATTTGAAATTGAATATTTTAATGTTTTATCCTAAGTTATTTTTACCGAGTTGATGATATTTTTATGTTTTGAGTCCTATAATCATTCTAACACTTGTCGTAGAGTTTACAGGTTTAAATTAATCACTTTTGGCTATGACGGAGATCATTTTTTACTTTTTCATGCTCCTTGTTAACTATGAAAAAGATTCTGAGCACTTTTCACACCATGATCGTACTCGTTAAAGACCTAGTAAAACAATGTTGAGCTTAGTCTTTGTTCCTTCTCGTGCTTGTAAATAAATGAGAATAAGTCACATAGTTTTCTTTTATCTCTTTTTCGAGATTGTAAAACTATTACGAAAAATGAACCCCCTCACAGTTTTCTTTAATCCCTTTTAAGACTCCCAAAATATGAAAAGATCGCCAAGCGAACTTGTCTCTTTTGTGCTTGTAAAAGGATGTGAAAGGTCATCTACATGGTGATAATTTACCCATTTTTCGGACCATATGGACTATTTACGAAAAAGGTATACTCTAGTTACTTTTGATTAGAAGGTTCTCTCAGGTATAGTTTTATCCTTTTTCGGGCCTCTGAGACTAAAACTACGAAAAAAGTACGTTATGGAGTCTTCTTTAGTCTTTTCAGACTCTTTAAACATGAAATTGCACTACGTTTTCCTTCCATGGACTTGTTAAAATTCAACATTGAAGGACCCTTATAGGGACGAACCCCTCCTATCTCAGGTTCGTAAAACATGTGAGAATGGACTCATCCTAAGGACGAGCTACATCGAGCATTTGTTATCCTCCTCAAGCTCATTAACAAACAAAGAGGTACTCACCAATAATAACGGGGGATTAGGAAAGAATGTGTATTTACGCGTGTAAGTGGCAGCTTATAGTCACTCTTCAACATGGCATTGTTTGCATCTCATTCAAACAGCTTGGATAATTTGCTTGTCTCCGAGTCACACCACTTCCATGAGTCATTTGAAGAATTCGTCAATCATTTTTTGTATTAGGTCTTGGTGTCTATCTCGTCGTGTCAATGCTTCCAAGTCATGCCATTCCACGTTCAAGAGAAGTTTGTTTGCAAGTCAAACTTCTGCAGTCATTATACCTTCCTTTATGTCGGTCATCTCTGAGTCAGTCTCAAAAGTTACTCTATAGTCCGATCTGCTCCAAAACATATTTGATCTTGTTTCATGTCGATGATGGGGGAAACATCATGGCCCTCCTCCGACGGGTTTATCCTTGTCGACTTCAACACATCATCCAAGGATTAAACCTAGAAACCAGTCAAGTACCTTGGGCCTGCATGCCTTAATCGCAGGTTACCTCGCTTTCAACAATAAGTTTACATCATTAACTTCTGATTGAAAGATTCCACCAAATGTTCGACCTCAACTCATTGATTCACATTTGTTGGTATGTACTATGATACCTTGGGGATCATTGGAACCAATGATGATTTCCCTCGCGCTTGTTAACGGTTTCCATTATTGACCGGTAATCAAGTGGTTTCTACCATGTTCGACTTCAACACATGGTTAGATTCGTATCATTACAGGTTCGAGGTGAAGACCTTGGGGTACTTTTGCTATGCATCTCACCCAGGTTGCGTTGGATATTTTTGAGTGGGTTCCACATTGGCATCATGATGGAACCATTATTCGGTCGCATAGATCCACATTGTATTGGTCTGTGGCTATGTTCAGTTTGTCTCGTAGATCCACTGTGTATTCTATTGTGGCTACGATCTGGTATTGTCATGGATGTATGGATCCACGTTTGTATTCTCAGTGGCCATAATTTTATTCAGTATTTCATGGATCTGCAGTGTATTGGTCAACATCCATACTATGAGTCGTTTGAGACACACATATCTTAGAGTTAATAGCTCTGCAGAAGTCGTTTTTCATCATTTCAACCGATGATTTTTGCCTTAAACTTCCATACATCAAAGCACTTCACCTATCCTATTCCAATATATTCATGCTTTGGGGGGCATTCTGTTACACCAAAATATCGCCATCATGAGTTATGACTTGTCCTAATTCCTAAAGCATTGATCCCAAATTGATTGAAGGAAGGGAGTTGACATGGTTTTTTCCCTTATGTTGTCATACTAACACACCTTTAACATTGACAGAGTGCGTAAGGTCCTTGATGACGCGTTCTGCACATTGACCGAGTGCGGAACTAACACTACTTGCCTTTGGACAAAGTGCGTCACCCTCCAATGGCGCATGTTGCATGTTGACAAACTGTGTCACTATTTGTTAGAGGGGAAAAAGAGAAGCTTCGAGCGCCTTCTAGAACAAATATCTTCGTGGAGGCTTATCCCAAGAAATCAACTAAGGTAGAATTCGATCCCCTACCTTCTTGGGATGATCCCTTAGTCTTCTCCATCAAATCCCCCTTCTATCCCTTTTGGCCTATATATTCAAACCTCCTCTTCATGGTTAGAGGAGGAAGGATTAGAGCACCAAAACACTGGAGAAATTCCACTATAGTTGGAACCCTTTCATCCATTGGAGGCTAGATTGGATTTTTGAGGCAAAGATCATTTGGAATAAATTACGACGTCAAGGCGATGGTTGCAATATCCTCTCCTGTATTTTCACTAATGCGATAATATACATGTTCTTTCCATAAAGATTTGTCCATTTTACATCTTTGGAATTCGCTTCCTTGACTACTTGTTTGGATTTATTTATATCACATATTGCTTTCACGTTGGTTTCCTTTTGTTTGTTTTGTGTTGTTTGTAGCCGAGAGACATAGATCTACATCAAACAAAGAGGAAAAACCACGGATGTAAGGTACGAAATCATGTTCATCCTTTGTGATTGAATTAATCTAAGAAATCCATTTGTATTTTGTCTTGATTTGTTCTAGATCTAAACCATTTAGACTAGGGAGATCGGTTGGTGTCCACACTGATGGATTCGTCCGATAACAGTAATCACTGGTTAGAAGGTCCTAGCATCTTTCAGAGGGAGATAATGAAGTGGTTCGATGTTTGATCAAGCCCGGAGATATAGCCAGGGGGTCTGGCAAACTCCGTTATCAATGCATCTCTCAAATGTGTAATGTTGTCTTTCTTTTTCCTTGTGCATGTTGTTTTTCTGCCCTTATTCTCATGATGATTAGTATGTGATGATGAATGAAGTAAAGGGCATGTTATAAATTTTAAGATGCACATGTGGGTTTAATCCTTTTGAATGCAATCAAGTTGAATAAACGATCCTTCAATATTGATCCATTTTGTTTAAGTGATTTTTGAATTGTTTTCAAGCTCACCCACAGGATCAGATCAACAAGGGCAAAGTTAAGGATCCATCAAAGTTCAGACAACCCGCCCTTGAAGCTAGTAGACCCACCTGTGATTTGTCTCCTGAAATCACAAAATTTTGCAGACAATATCCCCTTGGTAATAACATGAGAAAAAACCCTCATTGGTATCCATTCCAATTGTAGAACACATCATGCTAGCAACAATGTTCATCCAAAGGGGAAGACTAAAATTGCACAGATGGGTGTTATTGCAAGAACGCAAGGAAGTTATGGAAGGGTGACGGCCTAGAAATCCCTCACAGGTTGTTTTCCTTTAACTTCAATGCAACAAAATGATGATATGTCCCTTGCAGACTTATTGAAGGTAGAGAAAAGAGTTGGAGCTTCTGTTGTTGATGCCTCTATGCAAGAAAAATTGGACGCTAATGCAATTTATGGCATATCGGATGGGATATTGTCTTGGTGATACAAATCCTCTTTTCTTGGATGGTCCAAGGCTCCCATAGGCTAGTTATAAGTTTCTTACAGAACCGTACAAAGAAAGAAGAGAGAATATTTTCAAGTATATAAATTGTAGTGCGCTTCCTTCCTACGTAGAAATATCATTCTCGTGTTAAATGTAATGTTATGCAATATTTCGATGTTCTGTTTAAAAAACATATGTCTACTTCATAATTTATGGGGTTGGATATCTAAAAATAGAAATCTCGTTGTAATGTGTAAATGCTTCCATTGAAAATCTTAAATCGAGACTGTCTAAATTGAACCATGTGTAAGTTTTACTGTAATGCCATTATTTATGTACTGAAAGAGATCATGTTTTAATCCATTATGGGATTGGCATCGTCGTAATTAGAAAAGGACAATGGAAATAGATTAGGACATGTGATCTGCGCAAAATTCATTGGAGTTACTCATTGTGTATTCATAAAAAAAACTGGGTTAAAATTGTCAATATGTCGTTTTGAGAGATGAAATCCCCCCATATGGTCCATGGCCCTAAGATTTTCTTTGAACATTTGAAAATCTAGATTTGGCTATCTTGAATTGTGCTTCACATGATTAACAACATATTAGGTTTTATTCAAGTTTACTCTATTTTCTTCAAGTTTCTTAATTTCTATCAAGTTTTCATTTCTAAGGGGTGAGTTTCATATTGGAGTTTATATGACACCAAATTATTAGCCAAAACCTGAAATAAAAGTACAGGATACATCATTGCCAGCAAAAGAGGGGATTATACATCATCATGTAAGCTCTAGTACATTTGGTTGGCAAATGTCTTGAGCTTTACTGGCCACAAGCAAGTATGTGTAAAGAAGTTATCTGCACCCAACGCCCAGAGTATATGACTGTGGTTCATTTCAAATCTGGCCACAATCCAGCAACAAGCATCTTAATGACGAGCAATGTATGTTATGTATGGTTTCTATTAATACTCTTCCCAAGCCTAGTGACAGTGAGGAAAATTTACAGGAGTTCAGACACAAATATGCTGGTTACCCTCGGGCCAGGTATCATTTTTGACAAAGGAACCTTAAAACAAATGCTCGTTGGTGTCCCAAAAGTTCCTTTTCGAGCCCCTGGAGATGAAGATGCAAATTGGTTGGAATTATACAACCAAATTTATCAAAAGAGATTACTTTTTTTGGCTTCTATGTTATATGCTGGATACTCCAAGTCATTATTGCAAGTATACCAAAGGAAGTATATTTTTTTCCTAATATTAACCTTCTAAACTGCTCAGAAATCATGTATCCTGAATACTGAAATACTGACATCTGGTATCCTGAATGTCCACCTGCAGACCCTCGCAAAAGATGCGCTCAGGTAGGAGCTCAATTCCGTATTGCTAATAATTTGATGGAGAACGACTAACAATTTGAAGAGATGAATGTTGCAGGGCGCAGGGAACAATCAAGCTCCATAGTCGAGATGGAGAGCTTAGATTTCGATTTCAACAACTACGTTCTACTTGCCACCTTGCATTAATGTCGACGTTGGGAGCAACGAGCTCAACGACGATGACAAAACATGGAAGGGGTCGGTTGGAGTGGGAAAACGTGGCCAGAGTGGACCGAACGATTTCACTAAACAGGTGAAATCATCAAATTGTTAGACAACTCCATAGTGATGCCCTCACAAAGTGGCACTTAATGTTGATTAATGTGAAGTGAATTTTCTTCATAATAAGTGTACTAAATCGAGTTAATATGAAGTGAATGTTCATTCTCAGAAACATGAAATCAATCACATTAAAAGAGATTTAAACATAGTATCTAAGTTATAATTGATTCTAAGTTAAATTTCAATACATATTGAAAATGCCAAATTATATAATAAAATAAATAATTTTAAAAGAGAGAATTAAACCAACTTCATAAGAATATGAATATGGTAGAGATAATAAAAAAAACTACCTAAATATTTGATATAGAGATCTTGAAAAATAGCCAATGTGGAAGATATTTAGTTGCCTCTCATATGGTATCGATTTTTCAAATATATTTAGTTGGTTGGAAGGAAATGAAATACGCAAAGTTATGGATTTTTTTTTAAATACTTGTTAAAACGGTAGAGAAAGATGGCTTTCGAATTTTCTTGAATTAAATGTTGAAAATATGGATGGAGTATATTACTAGCAATTGCTCCATAAGATGCAAAGGGACGTCGAAAGGAAAAATAAAATTATCATATTTGTAAGTCATGATTATCAACAAATCATTTTAAATTGAATTTTAATCAAGGTTGTCAATCAACATCAAATTTGAATATAATTTAGTTACTGTCTGAATTACTTGGGATGCCTTAACAGTTATTCAGAATAAGCAAATTTCAAACTGTAAGATGGCACATAAAAATATATTAATAAAAATTGTAATATGTTAAAAAAAATTGTGATCCAATTTGGACATTGTTAACCAACTATTTTAAATTACAACAATTTGTAAGTTATACAATTTGACAACATAGCTATGGTGCATATTGAAATATGTTAATAAAAATTGTGATTGAATTTTGACATTGTTAGCCAAGTTTTTTTAATTATAACAACTTGTTAAAATGGTTAGAAAGTTAGCACATACATTCTATAATATAATATTGTTTATGTTGTAAGCATAAAACTTGCTCTTCTAAATAAGGGTAAACCATATATAGATTTGCAAAACTCCTTTGATATTGGCATTCTCATAAACATTGAGGTAATTAGATTTCTCCAAATCTATAAACTCTATAACTATGTAAGCACTAACATCTAACCTACTAATTACTAATTTTTAATTCCAAATATTTAATTTATTACATATAATCCATCAAGAGACAATCCACCAAGACATAAAACTCAAAACCTTTTAACTTATCATGGCAATCAAAATTAATGTTATCACACTTCTATATACATAATGAATTCCATTATAACTTATAAATCAAAAAATCATATAAACATTGAATGCTGCAACAAAAAATGACATCGTCGTTGTCATTTATTTTGTCAAAAGTTGATAAATTGATTTTTTTCTAAGAGGTTTGCTATTCAAGGAGAGGTTTGCACCTCGGGCTCTAAAATCACTCTCTAATATTATTAATTTATAATATTTATTATTATAAAAAATGTAAAAATTGACCTTTTATTTAATCAATAATAATAAAATAAAACAAAATTCCAATTGAGTTATTTTTTTAATATTTTATTTAATTAAGATTTGGAAAGGAAAAAAAATGGCATGTCTATAGTGTCATGTCTAGAAAACTTTGAACACATTTATAATGTCATGTCTAGAAATTGAGAGAAATTCTATAGTTAGATCATTGATTTTGTATACTTTTATGTTAACGAAAATGCACACTTATCACCTACTTCTTGGAGACAACTATTCAAAGCTTAAACCAAAAGAGTTGATATCTTTACAGTGGAAAAACTATATAAATGGCCCACTTGAGTGCTCATATTCATAAATAAAAAAACTATCCAAAACGCCGAGTTTGGTGTTCACATAGGGTGATTATTTTGAGATTGTTGTGTCTAATGAGAAGGGGCAGATCCCTAATATGGATATTACAGCTAAATACAAGTTGATGCATGAAACAAAGGTATGCATGATATATTAGCATGAAACAAAGGTATGCATGGATATTCATCCATACCTATATGCATTCATCTATATGCTTATGTTGCTTTCAGCTATGAACATTGAGCAAATGTGCAAAATTTCCTTTCAATTAAGATGCCTTCTAAGCTTCTATGCATTGCCCGCTAAGAACCGATGAGACCAGTTTTTAAAAGTTTGAACACAAAAGTAAAAATCACAAGGGAGTAGATGATGAAAACTCTAATATTGCATGGGTTACTGTGGAAGATCGTCTAGGAGAAGATGTTATAAAAATGTTGAGAGGTGAAGCAGGTTCAGAGGATATTGATGCACAAGTGAATCCTGAAGCTCATGTGATAGAAACTACAAACGATAATAAAAGCAATACAATGAAAAGGAGCAAGGAGACGAGAGATGATTTGCAATTATTGCCAAGCCAAAATGCAGAAGATGGAACTGAAGTCGATGAATCAACAACTTTCACTGATACCAATAAGACCAGGCTAACTATATAAACAAAGCGCCAAGAAATATTGTAACACCATGATCATAATTGGTTAAGGATTTGATTCATTTGGTTCCCAAATTTATGCAAGTATTACCACTAAGCAATGTCCTCATTGTTCTCCAGCTACAAAAACATGTGTACCACAATACAAGCAGGAAAAACATGCAGGATGAACGAGAAAATGTTGATTTCATATATAGAATGGCGGTCACATATGCTTCTAATAGTTAACTTTGAAGTTTAGGTAACCCATCAAAACAAACTCACATAAAACAAAAGATGGAGAGCAAAACATTGATTTCCAGGAAAATATATCAGAACAAATAAAATTTAAAGGTACCTTTCAAAAATCCTCTTGAGCTTTGATTTGACCATCACAGGTTTATTTGGTGCATCATTCATCCTAGCCAAAGATTTGGTGTTCAATAGATTAATCTTCATAAGAGATGGCATTATTCAACAACATTCATGGCATGATTCTAACATCCTTGTAGCATCCTTAACATCCTTGTAGCATCGTTATAGAATCGCAATAGCTTCCACATGCTTAATATTAAGTGTAATCAATATATCCATTAAGCATCATTCTAGTGTCATATAAGAGTCCTAGTTGCACCATTAAGCATAATTGAGCATTAAGCATAAGAGTCCTAGTTGCACCAAACTTTCCATTTTATAATTTGTTCCATTGTTTAATTATGTTCCAACATGTTAATTATGTTCCAACATTTTTAATTTTGTTCCATTGTTTTCTAACTTTGTTTTTGCCGAGACTAATTTTGATGTCGTAGCCAAATCTTGCTTTTCACCATATTTGTTGACTTTATCAAACACACTCTCTGCCAACTCTTTTACACCCACGATCACCCATATGACCGTCATGCCAATACTTAAAAGAAATAATCAACGGTCGAGATCATCTTCTCAGCAGATCAATGGTTCCAATACTTAAAAGAAATAATCAACGGTTGGGATCATCTTCTCGTAGATCAACGGTTGTTGTCACTTTTACCAAAAGGTAGAGGGCCTGACAAGTCGTCCCGGGCTCCGGGTTGGTGACTTCTCATGGAGTCAAAGCACCTAGAGCCCCCACCGGACCTTTGCTCTCCACGTCAATTAAGCATAGTGAGAACGATCCTTATAAACACATTTAAACTCTTTTGCACTGTCAATGTGGGATAAAACCCAAAGACAAATCAATCACCGCCGTCGACTTTTTGATCCAATGATCCCTGAGTCTTCTTGCCTGATCGAGACGATGTTCATTCTGAGCTACAACAATCTCTCTGCGTGACTCCTCTGTCTCATGCAGGTCCCTTTGAGCCGACCAATCACGTCACCACCAGGTCCCTTTGAGCTGAAGGCTCTGGCTGCATTTCCCCATCTCTGGAGCAACAGTGAACTGAAGTTTGAAGACTTGATACTCTGTGTGGCCAGATAGGTAGATTGAATAATATTTGAAGTAACAACCTTCGAATAAGATTTTCTAGCGAGTCTGGACACGAATAGCGAACCCAAAGCCATGGCCTTCTTCCTCCTTCTAAATTGACTAAGAGCGCTATTAAAAATCTATATCTTTCAAATCATGCAGCCAGGAATTGGCGTAGCCAAGTTTTTTATGGTCCAATTAAGGTAATATTTCCTACAGCATATGCAAATCAGCTTGATTGTGTGGTCGAGCTTGATGATTTTGATGATTTGAGTAATTTTTGTTGGCTTTACATTGACCAGACCCATTGATTCATATGAAAGAAGATACCGGATCTCAACGCATCTTTTATTGTTTTATAATTCCCTTGTATAAAATTCATGAAGGCAATCGATATGATCCTTACATAATTGATCAAATTTTACAGATGGAAAAATGGATGGCTCGAACAACATCACGCTTATTTGGTGAATTAATTTCAAGAGTTTTAGGCAGTCATTCAACAAGTTGAAAAGCAGTTGGAGAATTGGGGCAGGATTCTAGCATCGAGCTTCAAAGAGATCATCATTCAAAATCTAGATTTCACCAAAATATGATGACTTATATTAAGTTTGATACAGGGAATATATCTTATATTAAGTCTGACACTTAATATTTTGGACTTGCAAGTTGTTTCTATCCAAACAATGCATATGGATAATGAGGTTCTGCATACAGTAATGGCGGGTGTAGTTGCTTGGAGGGCAACATTCATTATTATTAGAATGTTAATGTGGAAAAAATCATTTGATTTATGCAACCGCCTTGTATCACTAATGCATGTGACAGCTGCACTCTGGATGTAATCCTTTTCTGTTAAAGATTGGAGGCACCCTCTGCAACCTCTGGCTTCTCCTTCTTCACCTTTACAGGCATGCCTCAATTTTAGTTTGGCTTTTCCATTCCATTGTTTATTGTCTGCACCCTTCTCTGAGGGGAAACTTTTGCAAGTCTAGATTTTGTATTCTTGTTATATATTCTTTAAACTTTATGTAACATCGTATACATAAGTAATTTTCTAAATTTAGACAGATTTTGACCATAGCCTAAACATAATATGACACTGCAGGAAATTTGTCTGAATAGTATCACAGAAAACACCATAGCCTGAAATAGTATCACAGAAATTTTCTAGCCACTGAAATCTTTGCCCGAAACACCATATTAATTGAATTTTCATATCTGACAGTGGCTTCTGAAAGCTATGGAAGTTTTGCTTTTATTGTAATAATGCATAGTCTGAATTTTGAAGTTATCCATTACTCCAACTCTCAATTCTAAATAGTGTTAATGTCTTCACAAAGTGTTGTTGATGAATAACTTTTACTGAAAGCTATGGAAGTTTTGCTTTTGTTGAATAATGCATAGTCTGAATTTTGAAATTATCCATTACTCCGACTCTCATATCTAAATAGTGTTAATGTCCTCACAAAGTGTTGTTGATGAATAAATTTTAGTCACAGTTACTGGCACGAAAAACTGTACCAATTTGGAAGTTCGAGTTTCCTATGTCTTTGACTTAATGTATAGCACCCTCCCTTGGTCTAATTTTACTGATTCTAACATCCCATGCCTACTGAGGTCTTTGTTGTGATTGTTATAGGTGATATAATTACAACTATTGATATAACAACATATCCTTCTGATGGCTTATGCAATATGAATGCCAATTTTGCTAAACATTGGTTTGACTCCTTTCATTCCTGATTCAACAAATGATCTTTGTGTTATTGTTATGGTTGGAATATGACTCAGTATTTCCCAAGAAATGAATTGATATATAACCTATAGGCAATAACCTGGAAGGGTCCTGTCCTTGTATGCACTAAATGCAGTGGCAATTATCTGATAGGTCAAGAAATCTTTATAAAAGCATCTAACTAGATGTCAATTCTTTAAGGCTTTGGAGACTCTTAGTTCTACACTTGTAAGCATTATTTTTTTATTTGCTTTAAGTTTTCAATGGGTACATTCTGATAAATGCTTTATATTGTCTGCAGATTCGATCATTGGCAGCGAGCCTATCTTATTTCAGCTATGATTTATTTTGTTGCTTGTTGGACTCACCTATCAACATTTCAATCTGTATCCATCACATTGTCAGCATATTAGGTCTTATTGGAAGCATTTTTTATGGTGTAGTATGTTCCCTGATCAGATTTACCCACCCAGAGTTTGATATGTCACTAAAATATATAAGGGAGGACATGAATATAGGTCAATGTAGATTTATTTATACTTTTCACACTATTAACAACAATCAAATACAAATTCAAAAGTTGAAGAGAGGTAAACCTAAATCTGCGGTATATAGTCAGGGACCATTATTGTCTTTGGGAATTCTGATTCTTTCTTCTTGAAAATATGTAGTGTAGAATTTTGAGAGGAGGACATCATTGCCTTTACACAAATTTGTTGGATAAGGGTTATTTTAGTTATAAGTTTCTAACATGTATTGAGGTCACTGCAAAAATAAAAACTAGGCCTTCGGTAACAGTTACATCCATGCTTTTTATTTTCATTTTGAGATGGTAAAGCTCATAACTAATAAGTCAAATTGTAATAATGGCTAGGAGGTCCGCACCAAGGGCACAAATCTCTATTATTAGAAAATCTCCATGGAATCATGAGGTGATAGTTTCCATGTGAAATATGTTGCACTGACATGAACAATGTGTAAATATTAAATGATATCCAACATGCTTAAATGAGGTGTTAGTTTTCATCTGCAAGAATGTAGCAATGACTTGAAACAATTTGTAATTATTAAATGATATCTTGCATGTTGTAGTGAACAAAACAATAGTTCAAGAAGTATGCTAATAATTTTTATATCAAGTTCAATGAGTCTATATTCATTGAAAAAATCTCTCCAAATATACTATTCAAATGAATCTTATCCCTTGGTTTGTTTCAGTGTGGGACAGAGTTGGTGGGAAGTTTATGGTTGACAGAAATTTCAAGCCCTTTTCTGCATATGAGGGAGCTCCTAAAAGAGATAGGTTACAAGAACACCATTTTGAATCTCATAAATGATGTAAGCCCTAGCTAGGTAGATGATTGTAAAATCAATGAAACAACTGCAAAGGAAAAACAACAAAAAATTAATTTTTACTCAGCATGAACTCAGCTCATAACTTAATTTTCCAATTTTCCAAGGTTGTGTGCTCATAAGGTTTTGAACCTGGGTCTTTAGCATGTGTTGTCTCAACCACTCAACCATATCCCATTTGACCTTATAGATATTGTAGAACGCTAACAGTAATAAAATCAAGCAGGGATTATTCCATGTAGAAAAAAGTAGGCATAGTGCTAGACAGAAAAGTGATGGAGTTGACCCATATAACACCATAATGTTATATTGGGTTTAATTCCCAGAAGAGCATTGGAATGTAGAGTTTGTACTGAGAAAAATGACTTTAGTTTAAAATTGATTTAATTAGGCACACAACAAAGTTTCATTAAAGTTCTTGATTTTGCACTTGGTCATAAGTTTTCTCCCCTCTGGTTCTATTTGCATATTCGATACCTCAAAATCATTGAAAAGAGTGGATAACAAGAGTTTCCATGGGTTAGATACATCAGAATGGCAGGAGAATATGAAGTAAGGATGATTTAGATTCAAACATTTGTTGGTATAGTCTTTTCAAGACTTTATTGGTTTTCTACATTCTCAATTTCTACAGGTGGGAGACTTTAAGTATAACCAAGTGAGGGATAAAAGAGAAATTGACAGTTATCAGGCTATTATTTCAAGAGGTGTTTTAAAATTTCTAATTGTTGAGAATTAAACAATCTTTGGGGAGTCTTCACACAAAACTTGAAGTTTTGCTTAGTTCTTTCTTTAATTGGTTTTCCCCTGAATCTTATTTTGTAGAGATCATCTATTGAGTGAGCAAAACATCATGGTTTCATGTAACTTTACATCCACTATAAAAATAACAGTCCTATAATAATATTTGGTGGATATGACTGGGCATATTTTGGTGACGTTTTATTAGCAAGAAACAATAGAAAAGGGTTATTCTAGGCCAAATCTAGGCTAGTCTCTGCATAATTCAGATCTCCTAATACAGTAAAAAAGGGTCAGTGTTCTCCATTCTGGCGTGTTTTGGGCATAGTACAACATGTCAACTTCATCATCATGGTTGTAGCTAATGCAGAAAACAACATAAAATTGGTGAATTTATCCTTCTGAATAGCCTTGTGGCTGTCAATTCCTGTAGCATCCGTGGTCTATTCGATTCAATTTGGAGCTGACACCATTCCATCTATTGTTTCCCTATTATTATCTTGATCCAAGCATGGAGGGACTGTCTTGAAAACCTTGACATGGAGCTGGGCCAACACTTCTGGGCACATTTCCTGTTACTCTTGAATCGTGGTAAAAGAAAGTTTCTACAGCTGAGGTGACAACCGCAGATCTAAACCCATGACTTGTTAACGTTTTAAATCTTAGTCCCTGACATCTAATGATTCATGGCCAGAAACCAAGAAACTGACAAGTCATTAGATGTCAGGGACATGAACTAATAAACTAACAAGTCATTAGATGTCAGGGACATGAACTAATGGATGCTTGGTGGACGTTATCAATTACAAGTTGGTACATTTGGGAATTGTTTAGGTGTAATTTAAATATTTTACATTTTAAATTTTTTCTTAGCATATTTTTGGCATATTACTGCATTCACAACAAATGATTTGAAAGAAATTCAAATTACGTGTGTAAAATCAATGAAGTTGGGAACTTTGGATGCTAAACATTCATAAATTCTTAAGGCAATTGTAATTAATTAAAACCAGTGGGTAATATTGGATTCTTAAGTGGCATACCTAGCTAATAATGGCTGAAAGTCTCGAAATGGACACTAATAATACTTGAAATTAGTTGGCTCCAAATAACTTGAAATTTGCAACGGCCAAAAATTATTAAATAATACTAAAAACTAATTGCATATAAATAGAACTTGGTATTAATAGTAAGAAAATATAAATTGTTCACCATGTGAATATAAATAACTCTAAGAAGCTGCCATTGTTGGAAATCAGGGGTGAAACAACTTTGAGAATCCTCCATTGCTGGAAATCGGGTAAGCACATCTATCAGTCCTGATCATCCTTTGCAATGGATTATGCCCCTTCCTTTGTGGTTTCTAGATTTCTCAACATTCCCAAAACCTTTTCTGATACATCCATATCTTCAATCATATTTATCTAAAACTCAACCACACCTGTATCCACGATTAGTTGGACATTTGTATGACGTACTGATAAGTTGTAGAGAGGCCTGAGTGAATCCTTACTTCCCTGTGTACTTCTGTGTTGCATGATATTTACCAAGAAGGGAATTGTGCAAGATGACCCAATTACAGACTCATTCACATCAAGGGCTGACAAGAATAGGAAATCTGCAAGTATAGCTTCACTAACAGACACATTCGAGGCCCACCAAAGCATTACAATTTTGGGAATTGTCCCAGCTTTTACTATTGCTGCTTTCTTTGTGCAAAATCCAAGTTCCATTCACTCAGACTTTATGTTCTATAATTCCTTTTCAAATACAACTGAAGTAAAAACTGCAAGCCTAGAGTTTTACACATGCAATTCAATGGGTATCCATTAAAAACAGAGAAAAATGAGTGTTTCTTCATGGACATTACCACTACAACAAAACTTTAGCTTCTGAAAACATTAACAACACTAAAATTTTACAACCAAAGATGAATCAACCCATGGATTTGAAAATTATCTTATATTAATATTACTATATTAATATTACACATGCAATTCAATGGGTATCCATTAAAAACAGAGAAAAATGAGTGTTTCTTCATGGACATTACCACTACAACAAAACTTTAGCTTCTAAAAACATTAACAACACTAAAATTTTACAACCAAAGATGAATCAACCCATGGATTTGAAAACTATCCTATATTAATAGATGCAATTATTTAGAAGCCAAAAAAAACATTACAAAATGAATCTTTATGTTGGAGCCAAGGCCGCAGCTATGGTAAAAGCTGCGAATTTTGAGGAAAAAGCACGAGTATGGAAGGAAAATGCTAATGTTGAACAAGCATTAAGTTTTGGATAGAAGGAGACGGTGCGCGGTACGGTGCCAGATGGAGGAGCTCAGCGCAGATCACGGACCGGAAATCGCGGAGCTCGCGCGCACGTCATAGAAGGATGAATATGGTTGAATAGAAAGCTCAGCTACCATAATAAATAAAGCGACGGAGTAGAGGGCTCAGCTACCCTCATTTAAGGCTAAGTACAGAAGTTATGGTTGCTCGGATCAAAAAGGAGCAACGGACCAAAGCATTGAAGGCGAAGGACAAGGCGCCCATACCCGTAAGCTGCGCCGGAAATCATGGAGCTTGCAAGAAGCGGCGACATGACTGCAAGCGGCGCCTACAGTACACCTAGCCATGTCTGGTTAGGGTTTTTGGGGATTACTGCTGGGAAAAGCCCACAGTTTTGTAAAGGTGCGACCGCCATGGCCACCTATATATATGAATAATTGTAATGGGTAGATGTTAGTTAGCTAGTTAGTGAGTTGGTTAATTAGTGAGTCAGTTAGCTAAGCCTGAGAGTGAGCTAGCTAAGATAGTAGAGGCTAGATGTAAGAAGGATTGATCGTGTTGATCATCCTCTGTTACGATCTTGTTGATTGTTTTCTACCGTGTTGCTAGAAAACAGGAGTTAGAGCTGGTTAGCAGTGAAGTTAATCCTTGAGTTGCAGACAGTCGGAGCCGACGTCTGAACTATTGTAATCTCTGAAGAGGAAGAGACTAGGTTGAGAGAAGGACTCCCAGCTGTGTGCGTGGAGTTTCCTGGAAAGATCTAAGGCTGCAGCTGTGTGCGCAGCATAGTGTATAAATCTATCATTCTCTGGTTAATATAAGATACTCCCGTGGGCATGGTTTTCCCCGTGGAGGTGGACTTCATATTTCTCGCTATTGTGATGTTGTGATTGAAGTGATTACCTGTTTAGTTTACTAACAGCGTACGCAGAAATATTGCATTATCTTTATAAATGTGTTGAGTAAATTCTTAGAGCTTCCTTGGGGACTATAATCGTAAAGGGTCGAAGGAATCGGTAAGACAACGTCGCTGCATCGATAGGAGAACGTGATGCTGCGACGGGCGCGCTAGCGAAACGGCGCATAGAATATCAGCGCAGAGGATAATTGGTCCTAGCGCAGGAGTGGAAGTACCGCGCAGCTAAGCTGCTGAGCAGGAGCTTGAGAGCTGTTGCGCTCATGAGTCTGAAGAGGGATCAGACATTCACCTTAGAGGAATCGTCAAGGAGGAAAGAGCAATCTCCGCGTCGCCTAGGTTAAGGAAATCTGATTCCTTAGCCCCCCCATAGCCACTTCGGGTGAGACCTCGAGCTGCTGCGCAGCTCGTTGCCGAGAGGGCCAGTGCACCAAGGGGTTTTGTTGCTGCGCTTCATTAAAACCCGGGTCTGTCCAAAAAGCAGCCAACAAATGGTTCCGTTGCCACGTGACTAAGACTTGTTATTTCAGCGACACGCGAGATTGAGGCGAAACCCAGAGAAAGAAGGAGCCAACAAATGGTTCCGTTGCTTTGAACCCTGTTGTTGAGCCAACAAATGGTTCTGTTGCCTTGAGACTTGCTCACCTAACAAATGTGTTACTGGAATCCTACAGCTACAGAAATTCAGGAGTGGTTCGATTTCAAGGCTAAAGAGTTCGCTGAACAAGAAAATAGAAGCTCTAGGCTCCAGCCAGAAGAATGGTTGCAGAAATATATCTATACTGACCTTCACGAAATTTTCTTTGTCACATTTTCACTTGAGTTACATGCTTGGATAGCCAAGTTAGCAGATACTAGACCCACTGTGCATATTGATCGACCAATCGCTCGAACCCTTGAGCTAGTCAGTATTTTGAAACGGGTAGACAATTCTGTGTCCCGCGCAGTAGACTTTTGGTTGAACAGTCTGCTGGAAGGGTTCATCACTGAGTTTGTAGTGGATACAAGAAAGAGTTTCAGTGAAGCTGAGAGGAGTTTCTTTCAAGCACATAGAGGTAAGTTCCTAAATTCTTTGAACTTATCGATTAAAATGCTTCTATATGAAAAAGCAAAACTATGTATAGCTTCAGACGAATAGCATAGACAAGTAATGTCCGTAGACTCTGATAGTGACCCTGAAGTTATTGGTTGCACTCGTAGTGGAAAACGGTATAAAGTAGGCCTTGACCAACATTCTTTTGAGTCGAGCCCAGAAGACAGTCAAGTTCCTAGAGCAAGCCACATACAAAGACAAGGGAGCGCTCATATCCCTTACCACCCTTTTACACCGCAAAAGCCAGACGAAGCTCAGTATAATCCCGCAGTAACACCTTCTAGTATCCCACACGGTACTTCTAGTACCTCTGTGCCACCTTTGTTCAAACAGCCCAGAAGAACTGCTACAGCACCTTCACCTCAACCTAGCGCAAGAAAGATGGGTGATGACATGAAACTACCAACTTTTAGAGGAACAGGGATAGAAGACCCTGAGCAACACTGGTTCCTATGTGAATCCATTTGGACAATTAAGCAAATTAATGATGATGCTGTTAAACTGGTTCAGTTAGCAACCACACTAAGAGAAAGAGCCTTAACTTGGTTCATGAAATACTCAGCAGCACAGAATAGAACGCTTGCTGATGTAAGAAATGCAATGATTAGAGAATTCAAGAAACCTAAATCAGAATCACAGTGTATAACAGAGCTCAAAGACATAAAACAGTTACCTGCAGAGTCAGTATGGGACTTTGACCAAAAGTTCAAAGCCTTGATAGATCAAGTAAGCTTTGAGTTTGCACCACAACAGCATAAGGAATGGTTCATTGCTGCGCTGCTCCCACACATTAGACTTCCTCTTATGCAACAGAATCTCACTACTCAGGAACAAGCTCTAGAGATGGCTATGAAACTAGAAGCTTCACCAATTGCTGGAACAAGCAACGATGTTGCGCAGTTGCAGAACCAATTAGCAAATTTAACCTTGCAAGTGCATGATATTAAGAAAGGCAAGGATGCTAAGGAGGAGATATGGTGTACAAAATGTGAAGCACAAGGTCATTCAAAGGACCATTGTCCCGTTTTCATAGAGTATATTGCAACTGGAGCACCTAACCCTTTACCACAAACACAGGGGCCTTGGTGTGAAATCTGTAGAACTAGAGGTCATAGACCACAAGAATGTCACTTACTTCAGAAATATGTACAAACTCCAAAGAATCTATATTGTAATTTCTGTAAATCAGTAGGCCATGATGAAAACAATTGCAGAGCATATGACCTTATGATGGAAAGGAAACACGATGTTTATAGAGTACAGTCAGAAGCACAAGGACCCGTAGCAGGTCCACAGTATGACCAAACTCCAACGGCCGAACAGGAAATTACAGAGGCCGCGGACGCGCAACAAATTTTGGCCGCGGAAGAGGCCAGATCACTTGTTATAATTGTGGAGCGCAAGGTCATTTTGCAAGGGATTGCCAAAACCCTACAACCCTTTGCAGATATTGCAAATCTTATGATCATATCATTGAAGAATGCCCTCAGTTGACGGCTAAGATGCAAGCAAAGACGCCACAGGTCAACCAGAATATTCAATTGATTGGAGCAGAAAAAATGGAACCAGACCGTACAGTTAATATCGTGACGCGCAGTGGAGCAACCACTGGTGCGCCAGAGTCAGGAACTGGAAAGCAAGCGACGCAATGGGTGCGCCGCGCTAATATTAAACCAGCCCCACTTAATTTGCAGAAGCAAAAAGAAGCATTCAAGCAAGCCCAAGAGTATTTCTCAGATCCCAGAGCTTCAAGTTCTGTCGCAACTCCGCATAATGATATTAGATCGCAAGTGCTAAGACAAGACAACCTGGTACAAGAACAGGCCACTACATCCGGAAGGCCTGATGAAGAAGATGCACTAGGCACTGTCCATACTTTTCTAAGGAACTGCTTAAAGCTGTTGCGCAATGAAAAAGCAACTATGGAACTTCAACACCTATTGGATAAATGTCAACAATCTGCTTCGACGAACACGCCGCAGCGTGCTGTTCACCAGATTGGGAGTCACATTAGAACTGGAAAAGAGATGAGGCTCACAGCGCAGATTGGAGCATTTGAGATGGACGAAGTCATTTTAGATTTGGGCTCAGAAGTTAATGTTCTCACCATGCAGACATGGGAACAGATGGGAAGCCCTCAACTTACAAGATCCCCCATCCAGCTAAGACTCGCGAACCAGCAACGAGTCTCTCCATTGGGCAGATTACCCAATGTACCTATTGATATCGAGGGAGTAAGAAGTTCTGCAGACTTTGAAGTAATCAAAATTCTGGATGATAGTAAACCTTACCCAGCACTTTTAGGTATAGACTGGGCATTTGATAATTTGGCTGTCATTAATTTAAAGAAAAGACAGATGACCTTCGAGGACGACCAGATTAGGGTCATTGCACCGCTTGATCCTATTCAAGGACCAAGGTATATAGAACCCATTCGGGTAGAAGAAGAAGCGCGCCACATGGAAAGTTTGTATCAGATGACTGCTAGTCAGAGTGACTATGTCAATCCCACAGCAGATGGCCATATCAGCTGGCGATGCGATAGTTCGTGCACATCAGACTCAGATGCAGGATTGGAAAACTGGCAGAATCACTTACATGAGGTTTCTACAAGACGTTGCGCCATGATGAATAAATCCATTCGATGGATTGGCACAGAATTGACTGACAATCCAATTTTTGATGGTTTAACTAACGTAAGTGAATTCATACAGGCATATGAACAACAGCTTCCAGAACAGCAGCGCATACAGGCATTAGATGTATCACTGCGCGCTACACCCGCAAGATGGTGGGGTGCGCATAAAGAGAATATTCACACATGGCAAGACTATCGCAGATTGATACTGCGCAGATTCCAGGACACTACAGCAGAAGTGTCGCGCAAATATGAGGGACAGAGTGACCCCAGGTCACACATTGAAGCATGCATTCAGCAATGGTCGGATATTCCGGACGATGAGTGGGTTCACCTATTCATCCACACATTGGACACAGTTCCAAGGAACTGGTACACTGAAACAGAATTGCGCAGAGGCACTCTTACTTGGCCTCTTATGATAGAAAGTTTTCAACTTACCTTCAGCTTTGAGTCAGAGCATCCAAGTATTGATCAGGATCTGAAGTGTATTAAAAAGAAGGTATTTGAACCATGTCTATTACCAGAATATTCCCAACCGGATTGGGCTGTTCAGATAGAACATGCCCTGGAATGCTATACTTTCACCGCTGGAGAAGAGGAGGATGATCCTCGCAACATCAATATCCCAGAATCAGAAGGGACGCGCAATGTTGAAGGTCCTCAGCTTGATATCCCTGCCATTACAGAACACATCAAGCTCAAAAAGGTTAACATTGGTACAGAAGCCGAACCCAAGTTTGCTTCTATAGGAGACTATTGGGATGATGAAACTGTTGGGCATATTTCAGATTTATTACGTGACTACCAGGATATCTTTCCTACCAAGTTCACAGAAATGAAAGGCATCCTAGGAGACTTAGGAGTGATGCGCATACCTCTGAAAGCAGATGCCAAGCCAGTAAAGCAGCGCCCATACAGGTTGAACCCGCGCTATAAAAAAAAAGTCAAAGAAGAAATTGACAAGATGCTCGCAGCAGGTATTATTGAGCCAGTAGAAGAAAGAGATTGGATTAGCCCTATGGTTGTACAAGAAAAGAAGACAAAAGGTGAAATAAGAATTTGCGTGGACTTGCGCAAACTCAATGACGCATCAGCACATGATCCATTTCCTACTCCCTTTACAGATGAAGTGCTTGATAATGTTGGAGGACAAGAGGCTTACTCCTTCACTGATGGATTTTCGGGATACCATCAGATCAGAATCCATCCAGACGACCGCCATAAGACTACTTTTGCGACTGAATGGGGATCATTCCAGTATACGGTAATGCCCTTTGGTCTTAAAAACGCTCCTGCTATCTTCTCTAGAGTCGTAGTTGCTGTTTTCAAAGAATTCATCCATAAGTTTTTAGAAGTCTATTTTGATGATTGGACTGTGTTTGGCTTACTAAAGAACCATATGGGGAACCTGCGAATGATGTTAGAAAAATGTAGACAGCACCAGATTTCCCTTAACTTGAAAAAATGTATCTTCTGTGCTCCTTTTGGTATTTTGTTGGGTCACATTGTATGCAGACAAGGACTCATGATGGATCCTGCGAAGGTTGCCATCATTGCTAATTTACCTGTGCCCAACTCAGTCAAGCAATTGCGCACTACATTGGGACATACAGGATACTACAGAAAATTTATCAAAGGTTATGCAAAGATCACAGCACCTATGGAAAGACTGCTGAAAAAGGACTCGAAATTCCAATGGATAGAAGAATGCCAACAGAGCTTGGACACACTTAAAGACAAGATGATCACTGCGCCAATTCTAGTTTTCCCAGACTGGAATAAACCCTTTCATGTACATGTCGATGCTTCTTCCATAGCATTGGGGATCGTACTTACACAACCAGGAGAAGGAGGTATCGATCACCCCATTGCTTACTCTAGCCGGAAGCTGTCCACAGCCGAGAAGAACTACACTACTACAGAGAGAGAAGGACTAGCTATGGTGTACGCCCTACAGAAGTTCAGACACTACTTACTGGGCGCACATTTTAAAATGTATACTGACCATTCTGCTTTGAAATACTTGGTCAATAAGCCAGTGTTAGGGGGAAGAATTTGCAGATGGCTACTGCTCTTTCAAGAATATGATTTTGAGGTTATTGTAAAGCCAGGTAGATTGAATGCAGGACCTGACCACTTATCTAGGATCGAGTCAGGAGAAGAACCTACAAATCTGGAGGACAATCTGCCTGATGCACAGCTATTTTTTGTTCAAGCAGCAGATGAATATTATTCTGATATCCTTAAGTTTCTCACCACCGGACAAGCGCCAGTTGAGTTTACAATCCAGCAGAAGAAACAACTTGTCTTCAAAGCCGCAGACTTCACTTTGATAGCAGGCCAGCTCTATAAGTTGGGCCCCGATGAAGTCTTGCACAGATGTATTTTACCACATGAAAAGAACTCTATCATCGCAGAAGCGCACTCAGGCACCGCAGGAGGCCATTTCGCAGGAAAGCCGACTGCTCAGAAGATCTTAGCCGCAGGTCTTTGGTGGCCGACATTGCATAAGGATACTAAGGAATTCTGCAAATGTTGCGATGTGTGCCAGCGAATAGGAAAACCTTCAAGAAGAGATGAAATGCCGCTAAGACCTCAGATAACACTGCGTGCTTTTGATAAATGGGCCATTGATTTTGTAGGTCCTATCAACCCACCAGGAAAAAGAACCGGCGCGAGATACATCATCACAGCTACTGAATACCTCACCAGATAGGCTGAGGCTAAGCCAGTGAAGAACTACGACGCTGCCACGGCCGCGCAGTTCATTTTTGAGAATATTATCACTAGATTTGGATGTCCACTGATTCTAATGAGTGATCAGGGTACACATTTCCTCAATGAGACTATAAAAGCCCTTACCGAGGAATTCCAAATTAGTCACCATAAGAGTACACCCTACCACCCTCAAGCTAATGGCACGGTGGAGGCATTCAATAAAATTCTTGAGAATGCCCTAACGAAGATCTGTAATCAACAAAGAGATGATTGGGACCTTAGAGTTACAGCTGTATTATGGGCTTACAGAACCACATGCAAGAAACTAACAGGCCACACACCTTTCAGTTTGGTGTATGGACAAGAAGCAGTTATGCCTATGGAATACATTATTCCCAGTCTCAGAATTGCGCAAATTACAGAAATGACAGATCCTGATACTATGAGCGCAAGACTTTCACAACTGCTTGCCTTAGAAGAAGACCGACTTTTAGCCGGATTTCATCAACAGGTACAGAAGGCAAGACAGAAAACTTGGCATGACAGGCACATTAAGAATAAACACTTTGCAGAAGGAGACTTGGTACTCCTCTATGATAGTAAATTCATCAAGTTTCCAGGCAAGTTTCGTGTACACTGGTTAGGCCCTTTTCAGGTGATAAAAATAACAGAAGGAGGAGCAGTTCAGCTTGCGAAGCTGAATGGAGAAGTACTGCCTACAAAGATCAACAGGAGTCGGATCAAGCTTTACCGCGACAGCCACTCCGCCCTGTCAACTTAAATAGCTGCTCAAAGAAATGCAGATGTCCAGTGTAGTTGAAAGAGGCATCGCATTATCAGTCTACACGGAAGTCGCGAGACCCTCAGTCTCTGGCTTCCCGCGCAGTTCCTTGAACCATCCGCGCATATCAGTAAAAGTTTGTAAGAAGCGACCTTATTTTGCGCTCTGACGAAGTTTTTCCCCGGGATGATGAACTGTCGCTCTTGCGGAGTTCCCTGTGATAATTTGCCGCTTCAAGTTCTTGTTGTGGACCCCTATAGGCATAGCTTCCTAAGCTGAAATGACCCGCCGAAAAATTTGAATTACAGCAGTTATGTAGCCGCGTCTGAGAATAAATGAAGGATAAGCCCGCCATTTAAGTGTAGCCGCTCTGACAGATTCGGCTTGATCTCCGTAGGATTTGCATTTAACTCATGCACCGAAATCTTTAGCTTCTCCCGGAAGCCTGTCAGAGCCCGTCCATCACAATAAATGCACCGCAAACGCGAAGGGGATAGAACGGTTGTCAACTCATGCATAGCCGCCTATAGCTAGTAAACCAACTTGCCCGCATTTACTATCACCTTTGGCTATAAATACCCCACACTTGTATATTTTCGGGTTACTTTCCTCGAGCTGCATAGTCTTGTTTGAGAATCTAAGCCATTGTTTTCAGAGCCGAGTTGTGCAGAGTGCTTCCTTTGTTGTCAGTACTCATATCCCACGTTGTTCCGCTGTTTCTGTCCAAGTTCTTGTTACCTATACCCGTTCACGACGGAGAACCTGTCGACTGAAGAAGTTGTTCATCAAGTCCTGCGCCGAGGCCTAGATTTCGGCATGACTACCCCCGTGACTGCTTCGACTTATGTACACCCTGGTTATCAGGATCCCAGACAATCTCCGGCCACAAGAGCGTCTCAGCCACAGCCAGAAGAGCCCGTTCCAGAGCCGTTGGCCACTATGGTGAATTATATTCCGCCGCGTCCAGACGATGCACCAGAGGTGCATATTCCGAAGAATGCAAAGTATCCGCTTCCGTTACCTCCACTACCGGCTGGCGTGCGAATAGAAGGGTCCTTGCTCGGACACCTTCCACTGGTCAAGTTCTCTGATTTCAACCTGGGAGACTATAAAACATATCCTCAGTTCGCGCTAGATCGATATCTGACGGTAGTGCATAATCCCACCAGAAAGGTTGACGAATTCATCCCGAAGGGATTTGCAGCAAATCTTGAGCGCCCTGGACTCCTGAATCTGTTAAAGCTACCGCATTTTGGGCGTAGCAATGAAGTGAACGCAGTTGTTAAAACACTGCTATCTTGCGTTCATGGAGGTTACCTTTGGCTCGGGAGGCCAATCGATTTAAATGTCGATTTGATTCATCGCATTACTGGCCTGTCTAAGGTTGGTAAGGATCCCAATATCCATTTTATGGGAAAGGAGAAGGATAGAAAACTGGCTGCAAAGCTGGTGCAGAAATACAATTTAACAAGAGGAGGTCGGGCTTATGACCTCACTATAGTAGAAGACGAAGCACTTAGATTCACAGGAAGTCTGCTTGCAGGCAGACTTCTCACAAAGTGCAGACCGAAGGAAGTTACTAGAGCTGTCGTGGAGCTCGCCATCGCAGCTGCGGAGGGAGAGCAGTACAACTGGTGCCTCTTCCTCCTCAATTCTTTTTTGGAAGACTGCCGGAACGTCCAAGATAACCCCGGTCAGTCGTTCCAATTTTCTTGGCTTTTAATTTTATGTGCTCTCGTCGGGTGGAAGGAGCCCCCGAACACTCAGTTCCTTCCGCGCCGCGCAGGAGAACCTGCCGGAATCCGCTATGTTAACCTTTGGGAGTCTCCTAATCCCGCAAAGCGCAAGATGAACCGCGCTGTATTTTGTGAATACTACTATCTCCTCAGAGATACCATTCAGGAAATGCCAAGGCTGAGTGAGGAGACAGCGAAAATATATGACGGAAAGTTGGCCTTTACTGCCGACTTACATCAACTTTACCTCCGTCCCTGTGGCATTCAAGAGGAATGGGCCGTAGGCCTTTACAGGATGACCACCGAAGATGTCGAAGAAACTATCAAATCTTGGTCGGATGAATGGAGGGAAGCCGCCGACATCGCATCCGCGATGCCACCCACCGCTGCGCAAGAAAAGGATAAGGGCAAGGAAGCCCCCGAGCAAAGAAGTGATGAAGGCTCGACAAAGCCAGCAACCAAGAAACAAAAGGTGTCGCATCCCTCTGAGGCCATTCCCTCGAGGATCGACCAGTATTTGAAAGAGCAATTTCACGAGCTGCGGACCACGCACGCTCACATCAGAAGTGCTCTAGATATGCAGTTTGTGGAATTAAAGGGTCTCGCAGGAAGGATTGCGCAGACCCATGCATGCGCCAGCATCTACTTCGCAGGCGCCACAAGTAACCACAAATACTGAGCGAGTTGAAGAACTCGCAGAAAGGCATACTGTCGTGCACATTCCGCCTACAAGCATGACACTTCCGGATCCGCTAGCTGCACTACAGGTAAGCGCAGTTGGGCCCGTTGAAATAAATTTGTCTCTAATTCCTATAGAAACTCTACAGCTAGTACATGAGAAAGTTTATGTTGAGTTGAGAGCTCGAGAGCTCTCTACATTCCAGGAAAATCAACGACTGCAATCACAGGAGATAGAGTTGAAGGCAAGCCATAAGAATATCTCTGAGAAGCTCGCACTTTATGAGGCGCAAGACATTGGCATAAGAAACGTAGTGGATGAGATTGCCCAGGAATTGCCGGCTTGCGAGATTCAACCAGACCTCCCTCTGGTTGAGAAAGTTCAAATTATTGGAGGAAGGGTGAAAACCCTGGAGCACGAAATAGTTGCTATGGCTGAGGGCCATAGAACCCAGATCGCCGAACTGGAAGCTCGTGTTGCTGCGCAGTTTACAGATGATGCGCAGGAACAATTTGAAGTGCTGAGCAGAGCTTCCACACAAATGAAAGACAAAATACAGGAAGCCGAGAACCTGATGAGCCAAGCTATGGAAGCTTGGACGGAGCTTGAGAAGCTCCCTTTTAAAGTTGGTCTTTTGGAACAGGTGCAAGCCACAGAACAGTCCCTAACTGTTCTGACTGAAGAAGCTAAGGCCTTAGCAGGCTTAGCAAAAATGAAGAAAATGAGTGAAGTGCACTAAGTGCAACAGCAACTGCACAAGCTCAGAACTGAAGATGAGAAGCTCACCAACAGCATTCAGCCATTTATGGATGAGTATGCTGACATCGTTGGCCAAGTCGAGGCAAAAATCAAAGAAATTGTTGAATCTCAACAGGTGATTGATGCCATAACTAAAGAAGAAGCCACTACAGAAACGGTGCAGACAGCTGTGGAGTGTGTCGATGAATTGGACTCCGCTATTGCGCAGTGGAAGAAAACATTCGCGGAGACCCAAGCAAAAGCCGATGCGCAAGTCAAGCGACCACGCGCTAGTGCGAGTGGCTCGAGGGCGAGCCACAAGTAAGTGTTAGGGGCCTGTTGGAGCCAAGGCCGCAGCTATGGTAAAAGCTGCGAATTTTGAGGAAAAAGCACGAGTATGGAAGGAAAGTGCTAATGTTGAACAAGCATTAAGTTTTGGATAGAAGGAGACGGTGCGCAGTACGGTGCCAGATGGAGGAGCTCAGCGCAGATCACGGACCGGAAATCGTGGAGCTCGCGCGCACGTCATAGAAGGATGAATATGGCTGAATAGAAAGCTCAGCTACCATAATAAATAAAGCGACGGAGTAGAGGGCTCAGCTACCCTCATTTAAGGCTAAGTACAGAAGTTATGGTTGCTCGGATCAAGAAGGAGCAACGGACCAAAGCATTGAAGGCGAAGGACAAGGCGCCCATACCCGTAAGCTGCGCCGAAAATCATGGAGCCTGCAGGAAGCGGCGACATGACTGCAAGCGGCGCCTACAGTACACCTAGCCATGTCTGGTTAGGGTTTTTGGGGATTACTGCTGGGAAAGGCCCACAGTTTTGTAAAGGTGCGACCGCCATGGCCACCTATATATATGAATAATTGTAATGGGTAGATGTTAGTTAGCTAGTTAGTGAGTTGGTTAATTAGTGAGTCAGTTAGCTAAGCCTGAGAGTGAGCTAGCTAAGATAGTAGAGGCTAGATGTAAGAAGGATTGATCGTGTTGATCATCCTCTGTTACGATCTTGTTGATTGTTTTCTACCGTGTTGCTAGAAAACAGGAGTTAGAGCTGGTTAGCAGTGAAGTTAATCCTTGAGTTGCAGACAGTCGGAGCCGACGTCTGAACTATTGTAATCTCTGAAGAGGAAGAGACTAGGTTGAGAGAAGGACTCCCAGCTGTGTGCGTGGAGTTTCCTGGAAAGATCTAAGGCTGTAGCTGTGTGTGCAGCATAGTGTATAAATCTATCATTCTCTGGTTAATATAAGATACTCCCGTGGGCATGGTTTTCCCCGTGGAGGTGGACTTCATATTTCTCGCTATTGTGATGTTGTGATTGAAGTGATTACCTATTTAGTTTACTAACAGCATACGCAGAAATATTGCATTATCTTTATGAATGTGTTGAGTAAATTCTTGGAGCTTCCTTGGGGACTATAATCGTAAAGAGTCGAAGGAATCGGTAAGACAACGTCGCTGCAGCGATAGGAGAACGTGATGCTGCGACGGGCGCGCTAGCGAAACGACGCATAGAATATCAGCGCAGAGGATAATTGGTCCTAGCGCAGGAGTGGAAGTACCGCGCAGCTAAGCTGCTGAGCAAGAGCTTGAGAGCTGTTGCGCTCATGAGTCTGAAGAGGGATCAGACATTCACCTTAGAGGAATCGTCAAGGAGGAAAGAGCAATCTCCGCGTCGCCTAAGTTAAGGAAATCTGATTCCTTAGCTCCCCCATAGCCACTTCGGGTGAGACCTCGAGCTGCTGCGCAGCTCGTTGCCGAGAGGGCCAGTGCGCCAAGGGGTTTTGTTGCTGCGCTTCATTAAAACCCGGGTTTGTCCAAAAAGCAACCAACACTTTATAATGGGTGTGAAAACTGAGATATTCAATAAAAGATCTAATAAATGTAAGATGCCAGACATATAGCTTCAAGGTGCTTCAAGAGTTGATTGTGCAATTAGTTCCACTCTGTATACAAGATTCATTTTCAAAAGAAGTTAGATTCACTAGGGGTGCTCTACTCAAGTTTGCATTATTGTTGAACAACAATTGACATTGATGTGAAATGAATAAAGTCTTCATTTAGATAAAGAAAACCATCAGAAAAAACACATAACTAAGCATTCACATAATATTTCTTAATATACTTGCTTTAAAGCTAAAAAGTTATGTTAAATAAAACACTGCAAATAGAATACATATGCGGAAACCGATGTGAAATGAATAAAGTCTTCATTTAGATAAAGAAAACCATCAGAAAAAACACATAACTAAGCATTCACATAATATTTCTTAATATACTTGCTTTAAAGCTAAAAACTTATGTTAAATAAAACACTGCAAATAGAATACATATGCGGAAACCATTGTATCTTTATATTGTGCAAGGCTCACTCAATAATATGTAATTGTATTGAAATACATATGCGGAAACCATTGTATCTTTATATTGTGCAGGGCTCACTCAATAATATGTAATTGTATGCTCAATATGTACAACACATTTTACAGCCAATGTATCACTTGAAGCTCTGTTAAATGCTTGCACCTCTGATGGTGCACACATACAATTGACAGGATTGTAACACAGATTCTACAAAGTCACTGTCTCCATATACAACAAGTGAATATAGATTTACTTTAATATCACCACACCACCTTATAAATGTATAAATTATAATGATCAACCTCATACAATTGACAGGATTGTAACACAGATTCTACAAGGTCACTGTCTCCATATACAACAAGTGAATATAGATTTACTCTAATATCACCACACCACCGTATAAATGTATAAATTATAATGATCAACCTCATACTTGCTTTATGCCTTCAAATGCATATACATTTATATTGATCAATGATAAAATTTGACTTGGCCTTCACGTCGCTTGATGATTGCACTCCCATAACATGTGTTGAGGTCAACTACTGCTAACCACTTATGGTTGATGTGCCTCAATCCGTGATCAAGTTTGGCTATGTTGATCCACCTGTGACACATTAGAATTGGATTTTAGATGTATCAACCTTTAAGTGTTACTCTAATATCACCACACCACCGTATAAATGTATAAATTATAATGATCAACCTCATACTTGCTTTATGCCTTCAAATGCATATACATTTATATTGATCAATGATAAAATTTGACTTGGCCTTCACGTCGCTTGATGATTGCACTCCCAAAACATGTGTTGAGGTCAACTACTGCTAACCACTTATGGTTGATGTGCCTCAATCCATGATCAAGTTTGGCTATGTTGATCCACCTGTGACACATTAGAATTGGATTTTAGATGTATCAACCTTTAAGTGTTTTAGAATTAGCATCTTGAATTCTTCTTGGAACCTAAAAAAAAACTAACTAATTTTACTAAATTCTTACAAATGAGCATATTTTTAAAAGAGCATATTTTTAAGTGTTCTAGAATTAGCATCTTGAATTCTTCCTAGCATCTTGAATTCTTCTTGGAACCTTGAAAAAAAAACTAACTAATTTTACTAAATTCTTACAAATGAGCATTTTTTTAAAGAGCATATTTATAAATCAAGCATGGGTATGTTCAATTCAAATGAGCATATTTTTACTAAAGTCTTAGGATTTTACAAATTGCTTTATACACACGAAAAGTCTAACGATGATATGGTAACTGGTTGTATCTATCCTAAACTTGAGTTGCAATGTCCAGGAATTGGACAAAAATTCAATGTGCATATGGCCTAAACATAGAAGCAAAACCCTACCTTTGCAAGTCATGACTTTACCAGCAAATTTCAGAGCAAGTTCAACCATTTCATCAGCTGAAACATCTGTGTGTGGCATTAGAGACAAGTTGCTCCTTTGAGAGCCTGGAAAACAGAACATGCATTTTATTAGTTTGCATGCTTAATTAATCTTTGATATTTTTGATACACATGAGATCAAATGCTAGATTTATAGAACATGCATTTTATTAGTTTGCATGCTTAATTAATCTTTGATATTTTTGATACACATGAGATCAAATGCTAGATTTATAAATATGCTCACTTGAATGAGAATTAGTTTTTATATTTTTACTAAATTCTTACAAACTTGAATGAGAATTGAATGAAAATTAGTTTTTATATTTTTAAAAATTCTTACAAACTTGTAGCATGCTCATTTGAATCTTGAAGAAGCCGGTTGCCTCCATTTTCTGCATTGCTTTCATTGAATCGTGTTTCATATCTTGTTGTTTCTTCATGAGACGGTGGCTCATATGAGTTAAACTCTTATTCATATGAGTCACAGCCTTTCTTAGTTTCCAAAAAGATAAGTAAGCGGCTACCATCCATGATCTCCTCTAAGAGATGTATTAACCTGGAAAATTAATGTCTTAATTCATGGGTGCATTGCACAACCAGAAAGCTATAAACAACACAGCACGTAGAAAAGGCATAAATTGAAACCTTGTATACTTCTCATGTTCAGAAACAATCTCCACAATTTGCTTAGTTGCATGGTTTGCCTTAAGCTCTGGTGATTCAATTGTTACCTAGGAACACATGCGTTTTAGATAGTGTAATAGAAAACTTCCAATAGAGCCCAATAACAATAAAGTTGCAAACATAACATAGACCGTCACTTGCCACCCCAGAAAAGCAGATCCTAGTTTTCTCACATGTAGACTAGATGAAAAGAAATCACTTGTAAGGAGTATGCAGAGATTGCCTAGCAAGAAGTTCGATTTCCTTTGGCCTGGTTGCACTCCAGTATAACGTCTGGCGATCTGTTCGAATCTGAATATCAAAGAAGATAAAGAATTGGTTACAATAGACAATGAATAACTCTGATGTCACAAGGGGAGAAATGGTGCAGGGAGGATCATAAGAGAAGACCTACAGTAAAGGATAGGCTCCTTAAAACATTCCATACAGTTAATTAAAATTTTTTCCAACAGGCAAAGATTGATTACAGAAGATGTTCCAAAGTTGGTCCATACCCAAGGGCAAAGCTCATAATATTTAACTACAAATTCATTACCTTCACCAACAAGGTCCGCAAAGCTAATAATATGTAACTACTAATTCATTACCTTCACCAACAAGGTCGTTTTCATTAATACAATGATATAAAGTTCTTAATATATTGTCATGCATTTCTCTAAAATCTATTTCTCTAAAATCTTAACAATGCTCAGGTAACAACTGTCTTCAAACAATGGACATGAACTTTTGGAGACAATGATTATATGAATAAATTCTATTTGAAATTATCAAAATCAAAATCTGGGACACTACTGCTCTCAGAAAACAATTAAAAAACCACAGTTCCAGTTTCAATCCCAATCTATTTCCTTAACCAGAAAAGGACAAAATTGACAAAAAAATCCACTACTGATGAAAACAGCTTTACTATCTGAACCAACAAGCGATGGAAACCAAAATTAAGGCCACAAAAATATGTCAAGTTGCAAATTTTTTGAATATGCAATTTGTCCTATATAATTAAGCCTATACTAAAGTAAATGGCAAAGATACATACTTGAGAAACAATTTTCTTTATTTGTGGTTCAAAACCCATGTCGAGCATACGATCACCTTCGTATAACACAAGATATGTCACTCTTTGCAAGTAAACTGTTCAATATTAGCAGGCACCGATCCTCTCTGATTCCTTCTTGACAAATTTCGGGCAATAGTAACATTGTGAGATCGCTCAAGTATTATCAGTAATGATCTTTAAACACAAATGAAAGGATTGAAACTTACATTTTGGAAACTCTTATGCCTGAAGATCTGTTATTTATCACAACCAATTCCATCCCACGGAACATAGGAAGGATTGGAAATCCAATATTTCATGTCAAACCCGTTTTTGATAACTTCCAGAGCGTCCACTTCAGTTTAAGTACGGCTTAGTTAGACATTGAATTATAATATCAGCAAAATTTAAAATGTGACATTTAGTGAGCATACTAACAAAGTTCAACCTGATAAGATCTTTAATTATTGTCATTAAACCCTTCTAACGAGAATTATTTAAAACACAAGCAAGTTGGAAGCCTGTACAAGCCGCTATGCTCTTTCCAAAGCTAGAAGCCCAATCACTTGCTGTAATGTAAATTTCTTTAAGGTGCTTATCAACCTTTATAACAAAAATTAATTATCATCAAACAAAATGATAAACTCTTTTACCTCAGACCTGGGTAGGTAAGATATTTTTTAGGCAAGTTCTTTTACCCAGCTAGTAGGGATAAGTCCCAAGGGTGAATAGAATTTCCTAGTAAAGTTTTAAATTTTAATCAACCCCTTTTAGCCTATCTAAAGATCCATGCACATGGGATAACCATTTAAAGAGTTAGTGACATCCTGATCTATATAAAGTCCTGTAAGGGAAAATCATTGCATGTAATAAGGTCCAAAAGGATCCTTCTAGAGGCCACAATATCTCATAAAAATCTCACTACATCTCATCGGTAACCACTTAGAGAACCAAATCCTCACCAACCATTTTATCCATCTAAAAATACCCACCACAACTGATCAATACCCATTTAAGGAGCCAGTGACATCTTGATCTCTGTAAGTCAATCTTATCAAGACAAATCGTTTTATCCAGTAAGATCATGATCAACCCTTGTAGCAGTTGAAAGAGCTAGCAACATAGCCATCTAAAGAGCTAGAGACACCCTAATTTGTAAGTTGTAAGTTCCACTCGTAATCTTAGCTTGTAATTTTGTGATCAGTGGCCTTACCCAATAAGACCCCGATCAACCCTTCCCCTAAGTAGTCCTAACCCATTATTTTATGGCCTGTAATGTGTGTGGAATTTGGATAAAAAATCCCAAATAAAATTATAAGAAAACCACTTCCTATTCAACATAAGTGGAGGAAAGAAGAAATTCACATGGTCACTGTAATTTGTAAGAGGCTGATACCATACAAAGTCCAAAAGAATCCCAATTTTCCCTTTTGCGTGGCACACAGTTGGAGAAATTTTTTTCAACATTAGTAGACAATTTATGTTGTTAACATTTAAATGCAAATTTGCTAGCTTTTAGTAGGTCTGACCTGAAACTTTTCTCTATAAATCTTTACAGTTGTACCATGTGAAAGCAGCTAATTGTGTGCAACAATGTAGGGCTCTGTAATTTCCTGTTGTATAGTTCCCAAACGGAGAAGAGCACCTTCCAAGAGAAAGAATGCCATTGTCATGACTCATAACAAGGCTCATTGAATGTAATCCAATATTTCACCTGGCTACAAAAAGCTTTGAATCAAAACTATGCTAATTTTTCATAGTCCTCCCTATGCAACATAAAATGATATGTATGACATTACTACTACCATGGAAAGTATTGGAATTGGAAATTATGAGATGGAATTTGAATTATATGCTCTATAGCATACCTGATGAAATCTAGATAAGTGGCAACTGGTAACTTACACAACTTTGGAGTTTAGCCACCCTTCATAGGTTGTTTCAAGCCATTCTGGTAAATAATAATGATAAGATTTGCATAGGGCATAATATACCTAAAACTGAAATGAAATTGAGCAACATCAGCTAGTGAAGGACAAAGTGTAACAACGAGAGCATTTTTATATTAAAGCCATAGAACAATAAGGCCATAGTGACAGAAAACATTTTGAATTGGAGAAATTGGAACAATAAGAAACATAAGCAATGTTTCATATTATATAGCTTAAAGGGATAGAGGCCATATTAACCACATAGGAATGCACCACTCTACACAACAAAATCTGGGGTTTTAGTAGTGAATGCGAACAGGCCATACCGATCAATAGCCACCCAACAGGCCACAACCATAAAAAAATTGTAAATCATAATGATAAAGAACTGCATAGGGCAGGTATATAAAAATGACGTGTTTTTTTTAGGAATAGCAGCTATTGAAGGCCAAAGGGTGAGCCCATGCAAAATGGAGGAGATATGGCAGAGTGTACTGAAAAGCAGTCAATCCGCTACTCTGGAGGACTTGTTACTGTTACAAGGCCAAGGAAAGTTGGTATCCCTTCTGGTATGCAAAGGTATGTAACTCCAGTAATTGAATTAATTGATCAGAAGTGTTTCATAGGTCTAACTCAACGAGTATTCATTCATTTCAGCCAGAGCAAAGATGGCAGAAAGTGAAGACTGAAAGGCTAAAAGTAAGCATTTCCACTGCATTGGAAGAGGCTCTTGGATGAAGGCTGAGCAGCGAGAAACTGACGACTGACTACCATCTTGTTTAGCAAAAACTTGACCAAGCTCTTCAGTAAATTGGACCATTTATTGATTCAGGCATCAGATGGCAGACGGACTACCATCTTGTTTAGCAAAAACTTCACCAAGCTCTTCAGTAAATTGGACCATTTATTGATTCAGGCATCAGATGGCAGATAGAACGTACTTGGGCATAGCTAAAAGTGTAACCAAAACAGAGGCTATGCTAAGTAAACGGGACCATGATTGAGTGGTCAGGTGGACGAAATATGAAGCTGTCCACAGGGTCCCTATCCAAATGGCATGTTTAAGAAGGGATGAGGCTGGGTGCACATTCTAGGCGATTTTTATGAAATAGCTGCCCTTGGACATGAAAACTAACCCAAAGGAAGTCTGAGTTATGCTGTGCATCCTCCAACTTCGGGGCATAAGCTTGCTACTAGAGGCAACTTTCCAAAATAAAAATATAAATTAGAAGATGATCATCATATGCTAAGATTGCAGATATTAAGCAATAGCAGACCTCTGCTAGCCAGGAAAGTCTCTTCGAACAGAGAATTAACAGTAGCCAAAACATGTAATATAGTTCATCGCTCTATAGGTTTTACTATGGAGATACCTGCAGAGGCTGTTCCTCCTGCGTCATTTGCTTATCGGAAACAAGATCCCATTGACTAGGAGCAGCTAAACCGACGTCCGATTCTTTAATACCTGTCAATACAACAACCTTCAAAATTACTCTAGTTTATCGTATTATTAAAGCTCTGCGTGCCTTTCATTCGACCCAGCTCATCTATTTAATGAACAGAACCCTGCAAAATTTATTCTCCTGAACACCGAATAGGGATGTAAAAAGGCTTGAAGTTTCCGCACGTTTAACCAATGGTGTGTAAAGGTCTGCAAGCAACACCGCATAGATCATTAACCTTCTTTGCCATTTCTTTGATCTCCTTCTCTGCTCTCTTGGTAGCAGTCGAATACGGACCCAATCCCTGCACAAAAGTTAAACCCAAAAATATTCATCTCTGGGCCGAAATAACGAAGTAGGAGAAAGGTCTGAGCAACATAGAAGAAAGCATACATACATAGGTCTTGAGCAGAGCAATATTGTCCTCGTCGAGAGGCCTGGAATTCTTCTCCATCAAGTCTTCTTATGGATCAGGTGCCCTGTCTTCAAGAAAATCTCCAAATCAAACTATGTGCTCCTGCGATCTTCCAGGGTTATGCAATGTTTAAACTTCACAAAGTCTGTATCTATCAAGGGTTTGTAATATTTACTATTTGTGCCCTGCGATCCGCCTTTGATTTAACTGCAATTAAATGAATAATAAACAGTTCCATCACGGCCATAACCATCACCGTGGTGCATTGAAAGGGCCTAACAGGAGACAGGAGTGTTGCTTGTGAAGCAAGTCGCGCCTGGGAAGATGGAGACAGGAGTGTTGCTTGTGAAGCAAGTCGCACCTGGGAAGATGGATCCAGAGGAAGTGTGAAGAAAAACCATTTACGGGAAGTGACTGACCTGGGATTCCGAGCTCATCTGTCAAAGAAATATCATATCCACTTGGCCAACTTCGCTGTAGACAATCCATGATCCTGTAGCAGGATTCCTCGCTTATGCAGCCAATGGAATGCTGCCACGTGGCAGCATTCTATTGGCTGCATAAACGAGGCATCCTGCTACAGGAGCATGGATTGTCTTTCGCAGAAAGAATGCCTTCATGACAGCATTCCATTGGCTGCATAAGCGAGGAATCCTGCTACAGGAGCATGGATTGTCTTTCGCAGAAAGAATGCCTTCGGCGTAATTAATGGGAAACATGTGTATAGAAATCCCATGTCAAAGGAACTAATGGCCTAACATCATTGTGGTTCCAACTTTTCTCGTTTTGTAGATTGAACTTGCGAAGAGAATCTTAATAATTGAAAGACATGAGGCTCACTATATAGATATAATAATTTAACTAGATAAAGTTTAGGGATGTTGTGTGATGTTAATTTCTAAGTTAAGAACGTACTCATCATTGTGTGAGGGAAGGGATGCATGGCAGTTGAGATTGTTATGTTGTAATGAGTTTTAAACATCTTTTAGAAATTTTGTCTAGAACATTGAAGTGACAAGTTCTTATCCAAAACTTTGCATATTTGCAATGTTTTGGGCAAAGAACCTGTCACTTCAATGTTTTGGACAATATTTCAGAAGAAAATTTAATAAATTTAATTTTGCATAAACAACTGAGTAAGGAGTAAGTTGTAAATTTAAATAACATTTTTTTCAACCATATAAGGAGTAAGTTGTGGAAGAGAGGTGATACACTTAATAATAAATGTAACATGCGATATACACTGCGTTTGGAAGGTGTGTTGTGCTTTAGTGCAATGCATGCTATTGTTTAGTTTTGTTTCTCATAAGATAAATTAAACTGGAAGAGTTACTTACATTTAAGTAACTCAAAATTAAATTGTATAAATGTAACCCAAAATTAAATTATAGATAGGTGGCCCGATGATTTGTTTTGAATTGAAAATTGGTATTCAGTTGAGCATTGGTTTTGTTTCTCATAAGATAAATTAAACTAGAAGAGTTACTTACATTTAAGCTACCCAAAATTAAATTGTAAAATTCAAATATAGATAGGTGACCCGATGATTTATTTTGAATTGAAAATTGGTATTCAATTGAGCATTGGCAGGAAGTGTTTCCTCTTTGCTTGAGATAGGCATTACTAAAATTCTCTAAAAAGTATAAAAAAATATTTAAAATAGAATAATAAATAAGAAGATAAAAAAGTATAAAAAATATTTAAAATAGAATAATAAATAAGAAGACCAAATAAGGGGTCTTTCACGAACCAGTTCCAAACACACACCTAGATCTGAAGAGGGTTTTGTTGCAATGATCCCATATCTATGAGGAAACCAAATGAAGAGTTTCAAGAGCACTAGTATTATTCAATGTGAGGTTAATAAACAATTGCCATGTGAGAATAATAAAGATGGGAGAATAGAGGATCCAATATCTATTAGGAAACGAAAAGAAGAATTTCAAGAGGACTCGCATTGTTCAATGCGAGGTTAATTAACAATTGTCATGTGAGAATAATAGAGAATGCGAGGTTAATTAACAATTGTCATGTGAGAATAATAGAGATGTGAGAATCACACAGGGATAATGTCATAATTAATGACGACCTCTTAAACATCTACTTAAGAATAAGATAAATATTGTATTTTGTATAATCCATTTCACAGTTCCATTTTTATTATCATATTTCCAAAAAGTTCATACAAGTCAATAATGGTATTTTGGTGTTTTTGTAGTTGTATAACACTAATCATCCAACGAAGGCTAACTAACAATATATCATTCAAGGAAATGTTTAATGGTATATATGTTCGGATTAGTTTATCTAACAATATATCATTCAAGGCAATGTTTAATGGTATATATGTTGGGATATAGTTTAATGGTATATATGTTGGGATATAAACTAATGGATGTTGCATCACTAAGGTATATATGTTGGGATATAAACTAATGGATGTTGCATCACTAATAGTATATATCCTGACCTTTACACCAATGGATGTTGCATCACTAATAGTATATATCCTAATAGTATATATCCTGACCTTTACACCAATGGATGTTGCATCACTAATAGTATATATCCTGACCTTTACACCATTAAAAGTTGTAGTGCTTGGTGAATATTGTTCTCCCTGAATGATTTTATAAAAGAACTAGCCACTACATGAGCAAGCTAGGGAGTTGTGCTCTCTCTAGGGTTACATAAAATTGAACTACCAATGTGTGTAGGATACGAAAAATGAGTTCCTCTATAGCTCGATATCAGAGAAATATCTCTTCGAGTTACTAGGTGTGGAAGAGATCTCTCTTCCATTATAAAAGAACTAGCCACTACATGAGCAAGCTAGGGAGTTGTGCTCTCTCTAGGGTTACATAAAATTGAACTACCAATGTGTGTAGGATAAGAAAAATGAGTTTCTCTATAGCTCGATATCAGAGAAATATCTCTTAGAGTTACTAGGTGTGGAAGAGATCTCTCTTCCATACTATTGTGGGAGAGAACTCTCTTATATCAACTCGGTGTGTGAGAAATCACTCTCACAACTCGTTGAGTGGGAGATCTCTCTTATATCAACTCGGTGTGTGAGAAATCACTCTCACAACTCATTGAGTGGGAGATCTCTCTTATATCAACTCGGTGTGTGAGAAATCACTCTCACAACTCGTTGAGTGAGAGATCTCTCTTATATCAACTCGGTGTGTGAGAAATCACTCTCACAACTCGTTGAGTGAGAGATCTCTCTTACAATAGTCCACTAACTTGTTTTTCTTACCCTATGCACATGTAGAAAGAATAAAGACGTGAATAATCCAGTTTTACATGACTCATAAAGCTCATCAACCCTAGCGTGGTATTTTTCCTCTATCCAAAAGCAAGTAAAATTAGCATAGTACATTAGATGGCTGGTGAAGGTGGAATGAAAAAGGTAGTAAATGTTTTTCTTACCCTATGCACATGTAGAAAGAATAAAGACGTGAATAATCCAGTTTTACATGACTCATAAAGCTCATCACCCCTAGCGTGGTATTTTTCCTCTATCCAAAAGCAAGTAAAATTAGCATAGTACGTTAGATGGCTGGTGAAGGTGGAATGAAAAAGATAGTAAATGAATATATTTCATTCGATGGGTGGTGAAAGTGGAATGAAAAAGGTACTCAAATCAAACTTACCAATTGTCAACAAGTACTACTTTACTATATTTGAAACAATATCCATTTATGAGCTTATATGAGTATCTTGAACACATAAGCTATCTATGGGGAGCAATTTGTGGTTTTAAAATGTATTCAAGAAATGCACAACAATTTTAAATACACAATGCATGTTTAGATAAGGATAATTTTAATAATGTTCGACTAATGACCACAAAAGTAGGTCAAAGGGAACAATTTTAAATACACAATGCATGTTTAGATAAGGATAATTTTAATAATGTTCGACTAATGACCACAAAAGTAGGTCAAAGGGACTGTTGAGTACAATGATGTCAATACAATGCAGGAGTACCAAAAGGTATCCTATAAAATGCGAGATGCAGAAAGTAAAGTGCAATAATGGAGTAGTTGAAAGTGAAATATGCCTCAAGGCATGAAGAACCCTTGGCCTCAAGCTCAGATTCCTATGATAATGATGGGGTGTATAGTAGGAGAAGAAGATCCAAGGATAAGAGGAACCAAAAAAAAGGGAGTAGATCTATCAAGGAATGGATCCATATCTTACCATCCAAGGCCGAATGAAGAAAGCTGGGTACAGTTGGTTGTCCTGAGGGAGACCTAGTGGGGTACCTGGATTGTTCGTTGCATTCTTGACTGGAAGAGATAGTGCCCCAACGATATCTACGGGATCTTGTCCATGTCGTGGAATTGGACCTAGTATGGCCATGTCATTGAAATCTCGTAGGACTAGGGAAGGCTCCACGGGTTCGCATTGATCTAGAGTCCGAGGCCGCACTAATGTATTTATGTCTCTTAGTGCCCCTTCCTGAGTGTTGATGTATGTGTAACTTCGGAATATATTTCATCTATGTATTTTATATATATTTATTGTACCCTTATTATAGATGTGTTATTCCTCTATAAGGAAGTGTCGTCATGTGGATTGACAAGTGTCGCAAGTGTGTGTACTTGCCGATGGGTTATTAGACCACCATGTGGGATCGGCCCTGAATTATATATATTATAATGTGGATGTACCTAGCTAGACAAGTCGGCCCCATAAGGTCACTGGGAAAAAGGTTAGTATAAATAGAGATCAAAGATCTCTATTTTACTCACTCGGAAAAGTAACTCACTCTCACTCAGAAAGTGGCGCACTAGTGAGGAGGAGGATCATCTGCTACTAGGAGACTATCTCAGTGTATTTTGGTTGTACTTTGATTGAGCCATTTCTCTCTCTATCTCTGAGGAAGTTGTGGGGTTTTTCACTTTAGGGTTTTCTCCACGGAAACTCTGTGTCTCTTGTCTCTTATGCTTTTGATTCTTGTGATGCTTGTCATATTGTGATTGTCATGCATTGATATACTGTATATGTTATTCTCTTAGCAAAGATCCTAGAGTATTGTGAATTAATGCTCAAAATTTAACATGGTATCAGAGCTAACCTGAGAAGAAGACATTTTGCAGTGACGGAAACTTGAGTTTCTTGTTTATTGGGTTTCTCTCCACAGATTTTTGAAAATCAGTATAGTAGATTGACTCTACTCATCAAGGCGCATCTATCGATCCAATCAGAATTCAATTCCGAGCATTTTCAGATTTGGCCCTAAAAATTAGGGTTTCCACAAAAATAGGAATTTCTGGAATCCGAAGACACAGCTGGAATCTCCTTGCAAAAAATCGAAGTTTAGAGCTTTGGATCGAGATTTTTGGCTGGATAGATCTTCGGGAAACTCAAACCCTAATTCAGGGCTCTCCCCAGCTGTGATTTAAAAATCGGTGAAATTGGTTTGTAAATCGGCCGATTCACCGATTTATCCCCTGCCCGGTTCAAATCGGCCTCCAAACCGGTTTGTTGGACCAATTTAACTGATTTAACCAATAAATCGGACCGATTCATCTGAAAAAACCGGTTTGACCGATTCAAGTAAAAAATCGGACCGATTTTTTGTGTGTGGGTTTTTAATACATATATTGTTCACAACAATGAAATGACATAAACAATAACACAGCAGTATGCTAAAGAGTTTAATCAATCAAGATGGAAAACTGATATTTATATCATAGGAACCTAAAAACATGCTTGGGAGTGATCCTTAGCAATTTTGAGAATTGAAAACTTCCCAACAACTGACTTTGCTGCAGCAGCTGTCGAACTCAAGAATATTGATGCCCATGACAGTTATGTTCACCCTGATTTACATAAAGATGCCCAGGACTGAATTTATGAAATATATTGACTGATTGCAAGAAAGTTCAGATCTGGAACATGGTGCTTATGATCCCTTTTCTAGCCTGATTTTCATGGTGGAAATACAACTGATTGTGGAAGATAATACTCAGCTGAAAGACAGTGATATTTTGCCACCAAGGATGTCAAAAGTCACTCTTCCTCCTGCCACTATTTCTTCCCAAACTCAGATCTGAATATTAATTCAAACACAAAGCACATGCCTGGAAAAATGATGGAAATATCCCATGTATTGATTGACCTTCAATAGGCAAGAAGAATGGCTCTCCAACAAGATACTGCTCTCAATGGAAGGTCACAACCTCTTCAATCACTTTTCTTCAAAGCCCCACAGCTGTCAACAATCATGCTCTGATACCACTGTAAAATCCCCAGTCAAATGGATGCAATTTTTTCCTCACATCTGCTCAGCCAATGACTATGGAATTTCGACAAACACTGGGTTTCAGACTGCTGTAATTCACTGTAGAGAAAATCTGATCTAATGTGAACTGAAGGATAATGTTTGGTTGTGGTATTTTGATGAACATTTAGTGGTCTTACTGCTGTAACTTCAATTCTGAACTTAATTAACAGGTCCGATTGTTCATTGTGGTTTAGTTCTTGGCATTTTGTTCCAGATAGCTCACAATATATAATATTCAAATATTTAACTTCAAATAGACCATATAATAGCAACCAAATATCAAGAATAATACTGTGTATATAATCCTATTTCCAACAGTAGTGCATTCAACAAGGCAAATCTGATATTAATTTAAATAAACTGATTTCTTCATGCCTGGAATAAGATGGGATAGATCTGGATTGACAAGTCTTGCCTCAAATAAATGTCTTCCCTTAAGTGCTGTAGCAGATTCCACAAATTCTGGAAGTGATGGACATTATTTGTTGAAGATATCACTCGCTCATTACTTCCCAGCATAGTTAAAGGAACCGCACCCGAATCGGATTCTCGGATTCTTCCACCTCGTTTTGACTAATCTAAAGCTGTTTACACTTTTTATTATTTTAACACTTTTTATTATTTTTTTAATTTTTATAAGTTAAATTTTAAACCTAAACTACCTCTAACCTACCCAACCCGACCCCTATTGCACCTATTGCACTTGGAAGAAGAATCGGCCGGCGTGAAAGGGAAAGATTCCTTGTACCTCTTCAATGAGAAGGTCATCTATATATATTTTAGGCTTAATTAAGGGTTTTACAAGAGCTTTGTTTACATATGGGTAGCTAAGACTAAGATAGTTAAGCTTAATGCCGCCAGCATATCCCCCCACCTCATGGCATGTGATAGCCCTACGGCATAAGAAAGATGTAGTAGATAATTTCCTAGGAAGGCATAAGAAAGATGTAGCAGATAATTTCCTAGAAAGGGTTATTATTTTACAATTCACGTCTTGGTGGAGATCTATATTCATTGTTTACACACCAATGCAAATGTAGCAGATAATTTCCTAGAAAGGGTTATTCTATTATAATTCACATCTCGATGGAGATCTGTGTTCATTGTTTACACACCAAAGCAACAGTTTATGAATAGATGCAATTGATTATATAGGTTCCAATCCTTTCTTCCAGTTTGATATGTCTAGGGGAATATTTTGTTTCTAATGCTATGGAATCATGAATTAGAATCTTGAAAATATTGTTTTTCTTAAAAAAATTAAATATTTTATGTATTTTTGAGCAAACCGATTCATTAAATTCAAATCGACCGATTTATTACCGATTCATTACCGATTCCGAGTTGACCCTCGACCGATTCCGAGTCCGATTCTGATTTTTAAAACCTTGCTCCCCAGTGAACCTGGGAGGACAAAAGATCAAATCTGAAGGGTAAAACTTTGCTGATCTCAAATTCTAAATGCACCAGGCTGATCAGCTCATCAAAGCGCATCTTTCTATCCTTTCAGAAATTTGAAATTCACATTTTGAATTTTTAGGGTTTTTCCGACAAACCCTAATCTGGGACCAGATCCAGTTTTCAGCATTTCAAGTGGTTAGATCTAAATCTTTTTTATTTCCATTTGAAGTACTCTTTAAGATGTCTCACCACACCAAGCTTGAGGATAAGCTTGAAGGAGCTAATAACTTCCGAGCTTGGAAGTATAGGATTGGGTTAATCCTGGAAGAGAATGAGTTGGACTCATATGTGAAAGAAGACATCCCTATCCTAGAGGATGAAGAGGCCAAGGTATTGCATAAGAAGAACTTGGTCAAGGCAAAGAGAATCATCACTGATTCTATCAAAGACCATCTCATACCCCATGTGTCTTCTCTTAAGACACCCAAGGAGATGTTTGACTCTTTGACCAAGCTATTTGAAGGGAAGAACATAAATCGGAAGATGACCCTGCGGAACCAATTGAAAGGAATAAAGTTTCAGAATGGAGAAACCATTCAATCTTATTTTTCAAGGGTCTCCCAGATCAAGGAACAACTAGAAGCAGTGGATGAAATTGTGGAGAATGGTGAAGTGGTGATGACCACTCTAAATGGCCTACCCAGGTCATGGAATTCCTTCATTCAAAGAATTTGTGCAAGGAAGAAGTTGATCTCCTTCATGCGGGAAGAATGCTCTCAAGAAGAAGCTAGACTTATAGCTCGTGAGGAAAAGATGGGAGGTGAAGATCAAGCTCTTGCAGTTCACACCAAAAGAAGCAAGCCCAAGAAGGAGCACTCTCGCCTCAAGAGATCCTTTCAAAAGAATAAGAAGGATCTAAGATGCTTCACATGCAATGAGAAGGGTCACTTTGCTTCAGATTGTCCCAAGAACAAAAGGGATAATAACAACAACTTCAGCAAGAAGAAGAAGGGTAACAAAAGAAGATATCATGCTCATGCTGCCGAAGATGATGAACCCCCAAAGAAGAAGTCTAGGGCAGAAAGTGATAGTGATGTTGACTCATCAAGTGAAGAAGAGTATGTTCTAATCTCTGCTCTCACAGGTACTATCTCCCATGGTTGTAATGATTGGTTGATTGACAGTGGGGCTTCCAAACACATGACTGGGTTTAAGGAATCTTTTGTGAATCTATCTGAACATGAATCATCCCATAAGGTGAAACTTGGGGATGATTATCAATACCCAATCAAAGGAAGTGGTGAAGCCTCCTACAACCTAGATTCAGGAAAATCTTTGAAGATGAAAGAAATCCTTTATGTACCTGGGCTCAAGAAGAACTTACTCTCCATCTCTGCATTGGATGCAAAAGGTATGAGGGTTGCATTTGTGGATGGCCAAGTCCTAATGTGGCCAAAGGGTAAAACAATCGATGATGCAGTAGTGATTGGAGAGCAAGAGGGAGGTTTGTATAAATTGAAGGGACAACCTGAACATGCCATGCTACATGAATCCCCGGAGCCAAGTGAACTTTGGCATAGAAGACTTGCTCATATGCACTATAGGGCACTTCCAATTACAAGCAAGGCTGTAGAGGGTCTTCCTGAAATCAAGACCAAACATGAAGGTGTTTGCAAAGGATGTGCAAAAGGTAAGAACATTAAGAAGGATTTCCCAAGCAGTGAAAGCAATGCAAAAGATATCCTGAAAATCATCCACTCAGATGTATGTGGTCCTATGTCATCCAGTTCTCTTAGTGGGTATGTTTACTATGTCTCATTTATTGATGACTTCTCCAGGAATACTTGGGTATATTTCTTGAAGAACAAAGATGAGGTATTTGATAAGTTCAAGGAATTCAAAACCTTGATGGAGAATCAAACTGACAAGAAGATCAAAACATTCAGATCCGACAATGGTGGAGAATTCACCTCAGGTGACTTCAAGAAGCTTTGCAGTCATTCAGGGATTAAGAGGGAGTTGAATGCTCCTTATAATCCTCAACAGAATGGAGTTGCAGAAAGGAAGAACAGAACTATCATGGAAGCAGCAAGGGCAATGCTGCATAACCATGATCTACCTATGCATCTATGGGCAGAAGCAGCTAGAACAGCTGTATATGTGCAAAACAGAACACCCCACAAGATATTGGACAACAAGACACCAGAAGAGGTTTTTTCTGGTAAGAAACCTGAAGTTAGCCATCTCAGAATATTTGGTTGTCCAGTATACACTCATGTTCCAAAGGAAAAGAGGACTAAACTAGATCCTTCAAGAAAGAAGGGTATCTTTGTGGGTTACAGTGAAAGCTCGAAGGCCTACAGAATATACTTTCCAGGGTTCAAGAAGATTGATGTCAGCAGGGATGTAACATTTGATGAAAACTCAGCATTCATCAAATCAAGGAAGGCACCTATCGAAGTTTATGAAGAACCTAAGGAAACTAGATTTCAAGACACTAGCATGACTGAAGTAGTTCCAAAAGTTGTTCCTGAGTTTGAAGATCCGCAAGAACCTGTAGATCCACCCCGTGAGGATAACTCTCACAAGAGGAAACCTGCATGGACTAGAGAGCTCATTCAAGATGCAGAAAGATTTGGCATTCCAGAAGAAGAACACAGAGCAAAGAAGAGAACCAGATCACATACCAGCTATGTTGCTTTACTCTGTGACATTATGAACAAAGAGCCTTCCAGTTATGAAGAAGCAGCGGAAAAGAAAGAATGGAAGGATGCCATGGTTGAGGAATACCAATCAATAATGAAGAATGATGTTTGGGATGTTGTCCCAAGACCTAAAGAGAAGTCTGTTGTGACTTCTAAATGGATCTTCAAAATCAAGCATGCTGCAGATGGCAGTGTAGAGAAATACAAGTCAAGATTCGTAGCTCGTGGCTTCTCTCAGAAAAAGGGAATAGATTATGAAGAAACTTTTGCACCTGTAGCCAGGTATACTTCCATCAAAACAGTACTTGCCCTGGCTGCAGCAATGAAATGGAAAATACACCAGATGGATGTCAAGACTGCTTTCTTGAATGGTGTAGTTGAAGAGGAAGTATATGTGGAGCAGCCACTCGGTTTTGAAATACATGACAGGGAGTCATATGTATACAGATTGAAGAAAGCCTCGTATGGCTTGAAACAAGCTCCCAGAACTTGGTATGGTAGGATGGACAGTTTCCTATCTAGTTTGGGCTTTACCAAGAGTAAAGCGGATTCCAACCTTTACTACAAGGTTGAGGAAGGGAATCCTGTGATTCTACTCCTGTATGTGGATGACTTATTTGTAACAGGAGATGACAGACTGATTACAGATACTAAGAGGAAGCTTACTGCTGAATTCGATATGAAAGATTTGGGAATGATGCACTATTTCCTAGGTATGGAGGTGTGGCAGAGTACAGGTGGGATCTTCCTTGGTCAAGGGAAGTACACAGTAGATATCCTGAAGAGATTCGGGATGATGGATTGCAAGGCCATGGCCACACCTATGGCATCGAATCTAAAGCTTCTATGTGATGCTTCATCTGAGCCGGTTGATGTCTCTATGTATCGTCAGATGATTGGGTCCTTGATGTACCTGACGAACACGAGACCAGACATTTGCTTTGCTGTGAACACATTAAGTCAGTTCCTGACAGATCCGAGGAGTGTTCACCTGATTGCTGTAAAACATGTTCTGAGGTACCTGAAGGGTACAGTGGATTATGGGCTCAAGTATGAAGCGAATCAAAAGTTTAACCTGCAGGGTTATGTTGATTCAGATTGGGCTGGCAGTGCTGCAAATAGGAAGAGCACATCTGGGTGTTGCTTCAGTATGGGATCAGGTGTGATCTCTTGGTTTAGCAGGAAGCAGTCCTGCGTAGCACTGAGTACAACTGAGGTAGAGTATGTTGCAGCCTGTTCAACTAGTTGTGAGGCAGTATGGCTACGGAAGCTACTGTCTGAGTTATTTGATCTCCCGTTGGAGGCTACTGGTATCTTCTGTGATAACCAGAGTTGTGTAAAGCTGTTCGAGGACCCAGTGTTTCATGACAGGTCGAAACACATAGAGATCAAATATCACTATATCAGGGATATGGTGCAGAGAGGAGCTGTGAAGCTCCTGTATGTTGCGACGGACGAGCAGATTGCAGATGTGCTGACGAAGCCACTAGCCAGGGTGAAGTTCGAGTACTTCAGAGAGAGGCTTGGTGTTCTTCAGATCGAGGACACTTCGAGGAAGAAGTGATGGACACATTTGCTGAAGCCATTCCAAGCATGTTGGAAGGAGGATCCTTCACATGGCTATGGATGTAAACGCTGGATGATGAACATCAGGATGATGTTCTGGTTTCTGCTGGATATGATCAGTTGGATCATTTTTATGTATGTATGTATGCATCATGTTGGATGTTGGATATGATCAGTTGAATCATTTATATGTATGTACGCATCATGTTGGATGCTGGATATGATCAGTTGGATCATTTATATGTACGCATCATGTTGGATGCTAGATATGATCGGTTGGATCATGTGTATGTATTTTTGTATATGCATCATGTTGGATGCTTGGACCATGTATCTGTATATTTATCAGGTGGATACATTGTATGTATCAGGTGGATACATTGTATGATCAGGTGGATCATGTATGGTGATATGTATCATGTATTTGTATTTGTATCAGGTGGATACATTGTATGATCAGGTGGATCATGTATGATGATATGTATCAGGTAGATACTTGGTTTGCATCAGGTAGATGCATTATATGATCAGGATGATCGTGGATGACGAGCTTCAGGATGTTGCTCCAGATGACATGCAGCAGGATGTTGCAGTGATGATGATCAGGATGATCATGTGTACATCAGGATGATGTATGGTGTGTATCAGGTTGATACTCTATGGCCATGGATCAGGTTGTGCAGAGGAGCATATAATTTGGCCCTAGGAGATTTGCAGATAGTCTTTCGAGGTTTTGCCTATGGCATGTAATTCATTGCCCTGGGATATCTGGCAAATGCTCTTTCGAGGTTTTGCCTATGGCATGTAATTCGTTGCCCTGGGATATCTGGCAAATGCTCTTTCGAGGTTTTGCTCTGGGAGGACATATAATTTGGCCCTGGGAGATCTGCAGATAGTCTTTCGAGGTTTTGCCTATGGCATGTAATTCAATGCCCTGGGATATCTGGCAAATGCTCTTTCGAGGTTTTGTCCTATGGCATATAATTTGTCCCTGGGAGATCCGATAGGTTGGGCTGTGTGCCCGTAATCAGTCCTGGGATGCTCTTGCGAGGTTTTGCCATGACCACATGTAATTCATGCCCTGGGAGATCCTACAGGTAGAGCTGTGTGCTCGTAATAGCCTGGGATGCTCTTGCGAGGTTTTGTGGTGACCACATGTAATTCGTGCCTTGGGAGATCCCATAGGTAGAGCTGCGTGCTCGTAACAGCCTGGGATGCTCTTGCGAGGTTTTGTGGTGAGGTCACATATAATATGGCCCTGGGAGATCCTATAGGTAGAGCTGTGTGCTCTTAACAACCTGGGATGCTCTTTCGAGGTTTTGTGACGCACGTAATAAGTCCTAAGGATTCCACAGTATGGCCAGTGATGACGAAGACCTCCAGGTGGTGGGCCTACATCCAATATGAAAAAGGACTGGCTCTGTAGAACTTCCTATAACGAGTAGAGTCAGAGATTGGTTGAGATAGCAGCAGCATTGACGATGACGATGACAATGCATCGATGATGATGATCCCGAGAAGAAGACTTGTCTAGCAGATCTGTGTCGAGAAATACCTTCCTAGTTAAGAGGGAGTGTTGATGTATGTGTAACTTCGGAATATATTTCATCTATGTATTTTATATATATTTATTGTACCCTTATTAGAGATGTGTTATTCCTCTATAAGGAAGTGTCGTCATGTGGATTGACAAGTGTCGCAAGTGTGTGTACTTGCCGATGGGTTATTAGACCACCATGTGGGGTCGGCCCTGAATTATATATATTATAATGTGGATGTACCTAGCTAGACAAGTCGGCCCCATAAGGTCACTGGGCAAAAAGGTTAGTATAAATAGAGATCAGAGATCTCTATTTTACTCACTCGGAAAAGTAACTCACTCTCACTCAGAAAGTGGCGCACTAGTGAGGAGGAGGATCATCTGCTACTAGGAGACTATCTCAGTGTATTTTAGTTGTACTTTGGTTGAGCCATTGCTCTCTCTATCTCTGAGGAAGTTGTGGGGTTTTTCACCTTAGGGTTTTCCCCACGGAAACTCTGTGTCTCTTGTCTCTTATGCTTTTGATTCTTGTGATGCTTGTCATATTGTGATTGTCATGCATTGATATACTGTATATGTTATTCTCTCAGCAAAGATCCTAGAGTATTGTGAATTAATGCTCAAAATTTAACACTGAGGGTAGCACCGGGAAGGAGTTGATCCATCGAATAGGGTTTGGTCTCGTAGGAGGCTGAAGAGTATGGGCTCAAAGGTTGAGGGCCTCCTATATGTATATGGCTAGACACTGCTGATTCATATTTCTAAAGAAGCACATGAGGATCTGAGTCCCCCTGAATAAGCAATGAAACCAACTCCTTATCTCATAATAAATGGGGCACCAGAAGATGAAGTGCTCCTCAATATCGACCTCCTGTAGCTAGCATAACTCACAGATCTTATTCGGTCGATCGATTTGGCGGTTCCGGTCGATCGATTTGGTGGTTCCGGTCAATCGATTTGGCGGTTTGTCTCTACCCGAAGTCTATGAGAGCCCCTATGAACTGACCTAGAGGAATGCAAAAACCATGTACCCTGTGCCAAAATGTATACTGTGGTCGAACAATGAGCCCATCCCTAAGCTCCAAGAAATGCTCAACATAAAAGGCCATCTTTGGGCGTAACCCACTAGGAGGGTTAACCTAAGTGATCTATATAAACTGCCTATAAATGTCATCTATGATGATCTTGTTTAGCACTTGTCCGAGCAGTAGGAGATGGTCGGATGCATCCAAGGAATACTGCAATGGAGGGAGGTAATCAAAATGAATTCCCATGCTCCCTAAAAGATCTAAAACCCTTGCATACCAACCACGCGCTCAGCCCGATGGGCTAGAGAGGGGAAATGGTCTCAGAAGAGCAATAAGCCAAGCACGAGTATGTCTTTCCCCTTCACTGAGTCAGATAAGTCCTGGATACAATGTAGAAAAGAGACCAGTTTGAACACTGTCTCAAGTAGGAAGCCCCGAGCCCCAAACTTTGCTAGGATGATGTGATGAGGAGCTGTCTGCTTGTATGTAATGATGCATCAATGATCTAGGAGGATCCTCACCGATAAAAAAGTGGTCAAAATTTTAGAGTCTCGAATGCTGAAGAAGATGGCATCGTTGTGTATAGCTCACCAAGAGATTTTCGGCGATGTTCATTTCTCCTCAATTGGAGCTCATATGGCCAAGATATCACAATCTGAAGTTGAAGGCAAACATACAAAATGTAGCAAAAGGGGGCCACGTGGCACTCCCATAGAGTGACACGTGGCATGGCCATACAACCAATGGGAAACTGACATGGAAGGTACAAACCAACCACAAGTTCACATGTGGTCAATAGAAATTCAACAAGTGGCAAGAGAAATCTCATGGCATGTTGCATTACTAAATGGTTGGCAAGAGAAATCTCATGGCATGTTGCATTACTAAATGGTTGGCAAGAGAAATCTCATGGCATGTTGCATGATTTAATGGATTTTGCAAGATTTGATTCTTTGGGAGGTGGAAGCGAACCGAGTTAAGTGAGGGTAGGAATTGAGGGCTACATCCCAAATGGTGGATGAGAGGTAATTAAACACATGTTTAAAGCACCGTAAAAAAAATATTTTAATTGTTTAGAATATACACCACAACCAATATAGATAAGAATTTAGAGTTATATCAGAAAATTTAGAAGAAAAATGAGACATCACATTATCTACTCTCAAGTATGTATATATCTCACCTTTAACAAGTATATAATCATTTGAAATCTAAGCCCAGTGGCCCCTCGCCATGAACAATGAAGACATAGCATCCATAGTGATACAAGATCCAATGAATACATAACTTTGAGTACTACTTAAAAGGAATTGGTTTATGAAATATGGGATTAGTCTTAAGTTTTAAGAGCGATTTTAAGAATAGTTTTCCATCTCTCGATTTTTTAACTCCCTGAGATCAAAGTGAGTGATGTGAAACAACCACCCTACATCTTTGTTTACTATCCACAAAGATACGAGCCTATGCTTGTCTCGGTTTTGTGTGCTACTCTTTTAGTGTTATTTTAAATAACATGTAGCTTTGAGTATTATTTTTAATTACAATAATTAACTATGATACTAATAATTAAATGATAATATTGGATTGATATTATTTATATTAAATAAATGTAGTAAATCTAATCAATCTCTCTTACAATTAATCGTTTAATTAATAAAAAGTACGGAGTGAACCATTTATTGACACCACATTTGTGTTTCCTATGGAATACCCGATGAGTTACTTCCACCATAAAAACAAAACTTCTCCTTCATTTTATTTTTGAAGAACTCTTCTTGCTTCCTAGCATTGAAATGTAGATTTATGACAATTCAATCTCTCTTGGATGCAGTGAAAATTTCTTCTTGCATTGTGGTTAGGTAGCAAGCTCAATGTTAATGTGAATCTTGGATAAGTTATGGTGTCTCAAAGAAACCTTGTGATGACAATATTTGGTTAAAGAAGTCAAAAGATCTTTTATTTTTCTAGATGTGTCATCTTGCAAGAATTGTTCAAGGACTTGACTCAAACAACTTCAAGAGAAAAATCACAACACTTCATGAAAAGAAAAAAATGATTGGGACATACCACAATGTGGGGCCAAGAGAGAATCTTACAAGAACCCAATTGAGAACCTGGATAGGACCAATGCTTTGCGAATTATGACTAGAGTGGCTCAAGAAATGGGTAGTGTGAATAGTTGACTCTAAAGGACTCGAGCAAAATTCAAAGGAGGTCGCCCTTAACAAGATTGTACATTCAAGTGATCGAAGGGGCCATGTGCAAAATCAACCATTGACTTTGTACCTAACCCATTCAAGGGGCTAGGTGAAAAATCAACCATTGACTTTATAACTGACCCATCCAATAATCACTTGGAATTGGGAATACAATCGAGTTACGTTTGAGAGTCAAAGGAAAGGATTGCTCAAAAAGAGAGAGGGTTGAAGAAAAGGATTGCTTGAAAAGGGAAAGGTGATAAGTTTCCATAGAAATTAAAGAAATAACCTAAAAAAATATGTCCAAACTAAAAAGATAAGAGATTGGCCTCCTCTAGTTTTTTGACATGACCCCTGGATGACATCAATTGGTGGATGGTGGATGAATGGAATGAGAAAGATAATGTGTCTCATGGGGCAAGGGATAAGCACTAGGCAAAGGTTGTTCCTATCTTAATGTTGGTCATATATACACAATTATATACGATTGTATATTTAGGCATGTACAATGTCCCATGGTGTTTATGTCATCCATGGGTGGATGGTGGATGAATGGAATAAGAAAGATAATGTGTCTCATGGGGCAAGGGATAAGCACTAGGCAAAGGTTGTTCCTATCTTAATGTTGGTCGTATATACACAATTATATACGATTGTATATTTAGGCATGTACAATGCCCCATGGTGTTTATCTACACGTATGTTGACATTAGGATAAACACAATCTCTACTCGATGCTTATCCCTTGCCTCCACATGTAAATAAAAATGTGTTCCCTTGCCTCCACATGTAAATAAAAATGTGTTGAACTCGAGATAATAGTACATGCACACAAATAGACTTGGTTGCAGTTATAGTCCAAGGATTCTGAGTGCTTAGTATTTTTCTATAAGAAGTTATGCTTAATATTTTTCTATAATAAATTTATGCTTAATACTTTTCTATATGTACAAAATCCAAGGATTCTGAGTGCTTAGTATTTTTCTATAAGAAGTTATGCTTAATATTTTTCTATAATAAATTTATGCTTAATACTTTTCTATATGTACAAAATCCCAAGAGTAAGACTACTATAGAGGGGAGATTTTAAGGACTAAATTATACCCATGGTTGATTTTCCATTTTTTTCCAAAAAATGGTTTGCCATTTTCCATTTTTTAATGAAATTATTCACCCAAAGTTTCTACAAAGTATATAAAGTCCTTAGAATTTAAATATTTTTTCAAAAATATTTAATAGTTGACATTTTAAGAATTAGCAAGATTCAACAAAGTTTCTACATTTTAAGATAAGTATGAATCCTTAAAATTTTCTCTAATTGATAAAGCCAATATGGTTTCCCATAGCCTCACTACCTATATTTGGCTTCTAACTCTTCATTGTCTCTTAATGCATGGAAAGGAATGGATAACCCACAGTCCAAAACATATTAACTATCGAACAAACCAGATATGGGGGTGGGGGGAATATTAGAAACATATAATACGTAATATATGTTTTCTCTAAAATCTCTCTCCACCCCCACTCTCATTACCCCTACCTATGTTTATGTATTATTTGCCTCTTTCATTTCTAGTGTTGCTTACTATGGAGCATACAATTAGAGTTGTACATAGGAAACCCTAAGATAATAGTGCACACAAAGATTAACACAATAGTATATCGGTGGCACCACAATGGCCCCCCAACTTTATATATATATATATATAAAGTTGAACACACACAGGTGAACATTGATTACAACAAAGGGAGGCTGCCACAACCTGGTAGGCTCTCCAAGAGTGCTCCCAACTGACAACTAACCCTTTACAAAATTACCCCAAGTATACTTCAGCACTCATGTTCCCTGTCGCATCTACAAGTTCACCTCTTGTGGAACCTATCCAACCATCACCTAGGCACGCATCTCAAACTCGTCTCTGAACTGCACCCTTCTTGGCACTTCGCATCTCAATTCGAGCTTCCAAGTCAAGATAAGACAATGTGCTTGTTCATTGGGTCTTTTTTGTTGTTGTTTTCCTTGCTAGCTTTCCAATATATATACATTGTGGAGGAGGGAGGGACATGCCCCTTGGAAAGCATTCCCTCTTCTAGCTGATTCGTCTCCCGTTTCAAGTGCACCCAAGGTATGGGTCTTGGTTCTGCTCCTTGCATGCTCCTCCTTCGATTGACTCATATCTTGGTCGGGTCTGTCCGAAGGTGGTCCCATGGGCTTCCAACCCAATGCACTCTCCTCTTTAAACGATTTCCTTTCCTAGTGTGGGTATCAGGTTAGGCGTTCCTTTTGGGCGCCTTGCCTAAAATTTCTTCCCACTTGGTCAAGTGTCATGTCAATGGTTGCTCCGATGATTATGTATGATGGTCGCATGTCTCCTTCGAACAAACTGATGTTTGTGCCCAATCTCCCACTTCCGTTGAGTGTGCTCGGCAATGTCGATTCATCTGTCACATCACATGTGGGTCACGCATATACGCATTGCCGAAGTGCGTGCGGATATTGCTAACCGAATCCATACGTGCTTCTATTTACCTTATTTTTTAGCAAGGAAGACAAAGAGGCGGATTTTATTGAAAACCTCAGGACATTACTTTACAACAGCTGAACTTTACCTTCCATTTACACAGCAGAAGCCTACCTAGCTTTACACTTTTAACCACAGAATAAAATGTGCATACCTTTACACTAAATTACCCAGCTCAACCAAGCACAGATAAGCCTGGAAAGAATTCATTTACTGTTATGAATCGATGGGATGAAATTTCATTTTTTTCCCTTGCCTCATGAATCTTTATTACTAATTAACCTTTTATTAAAAGCCCCGGTGCAAGGATTATACCAATAGAAGCAGTGCAACGATTAGCCCAATACACAGCTTAACCTTCACAGAGATAAGACAGCCATGAATTACACAGCCAGATAGAAGAGATGACAGCAGAAGCTTGCCAGAGATCAGCTTGGCTTATGCTATTACTAGAGATCTGCTTTCTTATGCATTGATTTAGTTATTAATTAATCAAAGGGATTAGCTTAGTGAAAGTCACCTCATCGGTTTGGGGCTTAGTAAATCGTCCATGCTCCATCCTTGGTCACACTTATTCGAAGTTTCCTTGTAGGTGGAAAAGGTGCTAGAGGCCTCTTCCAGCAAGGGTATGATAGTTGGCCTCTTCTTGTTTTTTGATATCACTAGTGAATGACAACAACTAATCAATGAATCGGCATGACATATAACCTACCCACATGAGTAATAAAAGTGCATTGCACTCAGGATAATATTAATGTAAGCACACAAATAAACTTTATTTTAGATAGCCCAAGGAGGACTCAATAGTAATATGTACGTTTGATCCTTGATTCAAGATATATTGTTAGTTCCCTCACTCATCGATGAATAATTACTATCATTGTTAAGAGAGCATATGCTATCCACTCCACTATCTATTTGAGAGAAATAACTACTAGGAAAGATAACATTTAATAGTGTACATGTTGAGATGCACATTAATGGATATTGCATTGTTGTACATCCAACAATGTGTGTCCCAACCTATACATCCTTAAATTTTGCACTACTCAATGGATATTGGTCACCATACCCATTTTGTTGTACCTTGTTCATTGTATCTCCCATGTGGAAACTAGGATATTGAGAGCACTCTCATGTCACATAAAAGTGGACTACTAATGCACCCATTCTTTCTTCATGTGCATGCACCCATTCTTTCCTCATGTGCATATGCTAAGAGAAGCAAGTTGATTTTTAACTCAATACAGGAGCAATCTCTTTTAGAGTCACAAGGTGTGGGAAACCACTCCATGTGTGAGAGATCTCTCTTATAACTACGTGTCAAAGAGATATTAGTTTCCTCTTCCAATAATTAAATATTCTTGGAAAGTAATCATAGAGAAAAAATGGCAGGATTGGGTTTGATAGGGTGATGCAATTCAATGCAAGAGGTGTCATCTCTACTATAAATTAGAAGAAGAGCAATAGCAAGGTGTTGGTGTTCACTAGAAAATAGATGATTATCATGAATGTCAACTACATAGTTTGAAACAAAAAGCAAATGAAAACGAAAAACTAATATGTTGAGTGAAAATGGAGGAGAAGACTACATAACTAATGAATTGAGGAAGATTCTTCAAAATGATTATCAACAAGCAGTAAAACGCTAACAGTTCAACCTTGGTGAATAGAGGGATGCTTCAACAGTTCAACCTTGGTGAATAGAGGGATGCTTCAACAGTTCAACCTTGGTGAATAGAGGGATGCTTCAACAGTTCAACCTTGGTGAATAGAGGGATGCTTCAGTGTTTGCAATAGACAAAGCGCTCTCTATGTCTCACCTTCTTGATAGAGAAAAAAAATAGTTGAAATAGAGATGGAAGCCCCCAGTTCTGATGAATTGTGAATGAAACACACATATGATCAACATGAAATATGTCTATCAAATACCCCATAGATGCAAAAGATGAGGGAATTGGAACCTTAATAGTATGAGCTTCAATCTTTCTTGTAGAAGATGCAATTAGGTAGTGTTCAAATTCAACATCAACATGATCACAATAATATTAATAATGGGAGGAGAATGGTACCATGGAAAAATGATGATAATTTTGTTGGGTAGTGTTCAAATTCAACATCAACATTATCACAATAAAGATAACAATAGTAATAATAGAGGGAAGGGAATGCTAGCATGGAAAAATGATGAGGATATTAATTTTTCATGTGACTTATCATAAGAGGAGGCTCAACATTTTATGGGAGGCTCAACATTTTATGGGAGGCTCATCATCAATGGAGGCTCAATAATTGGAAGAGGAGAAAATATATGTGGTGTAGAGAATAGAATCTCTATATATTTTGCATTATTAAATGAAAGTATTTGGGTTGCTATTTTAGAAAAAAAAAAACTAAAGTAATGTATATTTGTAGTCCATTGCTTTAGATTTTTCAATAATAATGCTACAGTTTCATTGTTATTAATGTATAAAAAAAAGCTAAGACAAAGAGTAGCAGACTCTTGGAATATGCTCAAGCATACAATCTATTAAACCATTAGAAAAAAAAAAACTAAAGTAATGTATATTTGTAGTCCATTGCTTTAGATTTTTCAATAATAATGCTACAGTTTCATTGTTATTAATGTATAAAAAAAAGCTAAGACAAAGAGTAGCAGACTCTTGGAATATGCTCAAGCATACAAATCCATTAAACCATTGCGGTGATTAAAGGAAAGAATAAATAATAAACATAAAAAACTTTTTCAAATTAGAAGGGGAGAAAGGTTGGCCTCTTTTCTTCGGGTCGCCCTTAGACATTATCAATGGACACGAACATGACAACTAACTTACCCAAATGGAAGGTAATCAATACGCATCAACATAGAGAGTATTAATGGCAGTATATGTCCCAATATACATTCTTAGAGCAATGTATGCATCGATTTACATTATTGTAGCATATCCTACCATTAATACTATGCCTCTTTGTACCTATTGGACTCTCAAATGGATAAGAAAATTTTGTTACCCTCAAAGATGATAGGACAAGTAGACAAATAGACTTGGTTGCACTAATAATCCAAAGAGTGCACCTTTAATCCAAGGTGCCAAACATTATCAACCCCCAGAAAGGTCATCATTGGCCTGTATGGACTACTTGAAACCCATTGAATTGTGAAACAGTTTGTAGGTCTACATGGGATCATGATGGGCACGCATTCTGTACAATACACTTCATGGTTCTACCCCTACCCAGAGAAGATGGGAAGTTTGTAAAAGCCAATGATGCTGGTTTTGGAGGTGGATAATGCTCTTCGTCTAAGGCCAGCTAACAATTAGTACTTGTAATCATTGATTCTTAGTAATAGTTTTGACATGAGTTTAACATGCTTTATAAATTAAAATTATTGTGACACAAATTGTTGCACATAGATAGCTATGGCATCAAGCATAATAGTACAAGAACATATCTCATCGGAGTTATTGTAAAATGTAACATGGGATTATCATAAACCTGCAATGCAAAGTTGAGATATTCGTCTAGCTGCAAGGAGTAGTCCAAAGATTAACACCAATGAGTCTTCTCTGAAGAGAGCGTTGGAGTCTTCTCTACAAACAAGGAAACGAGGGATCACGTAGAGGCAGGATTCTTTGAACTCTTTGAAGAGAGTAGTCCAATTGCGAATAGTGAGTGTTGCATCAACCTCCCACATTAATGAGGACGTTCTCCAGCTGCAAAGTCTACAATCAAAAGCATCTAGGATGGCTAGGGATAGGATCACAGTAAAATGAGGAACTGAAACAAGGGACGGAGCTGAGTAGACAAAACACGAGAGTTGCCGAAGAAAGGCATTTAGATGGTGGCTAGAATGGCCAAATTTTCTAATCCTTATACTACTCCCAATTTGAAGGCTAATGAAAACCTACACAGAAGAATATTGGCAAAGAACACTGTAGGCAAGGGGTGATGGTAAGAGTTAAAAATAGGTCTCATAAGGGGAATGGCCTTCCCATGTCAATATGATGATATTGCACGGCCCGATTTCCATGCCAATGTGTTTGATTTCTATATCCGCCAATAGGGTGTTTTTCTGCATGGATTGCGTTCACAGCAGCATAGATAGTTCGCAGCATACATATGGATAGCGGGGGCGTCTACCTGACACACTACTAATGATTGATTGGTAGTGTCCAAGGTGGATATGGTTTTTCTTGGACTATGACATCTATGTGCAACAATTTAGTATTCTAAGCCTTGCCTAAAAAAATATTACTTTTGATATAAAAACTAAATAACCCCATGCCACATAAACCCGAATTTACAGTTAAAATCATAAAATTTAGAAGAAAAATGAAGGCTCGAGGTTTTATGATCTAATCTTAATAAGTATGGAATCCTTTGGAGTCTATACATCGACTTCAAACCCTTCAAGTGCCCCCATTTTTTGAGAAATTTCAGCTAAATCTCCTCAATAAAATGCAAATGCTACTGGTTCCTGCAATCTATAGCAAATCACTCCCTGTTATAAACCGTGGTCATTGTCATACAAAAATCATTTTACTACCACTACGAGTGGTGTGAGTGTGCTTATCCATGGACAAATGTGTAAGACCAGAATAGGATTCCCAGAATTTGGATTTCAAAACCAGATTCTAACAATTGAACGGAATGTAAACGGTTCTTGGTCAAAATTGATATGACCGTAGTTTAGCTCAAAACGATTTGCTATACAGAATGAAATGCAGTCGTTGAGTTCTAATCAATTTCAGAGCTATTCATTTAATACAAGATCTTTTTCACCGTGCTGGTATTTTCTAGCTCTTTCTGTATTAAATGAAAAAAATGGAAGTCACCAGGAAAAAGAATACGATAACATACCCTCATTCGCAAGTCCAAAAGTGGAAAGCAACAGAACGGCTAAGTCCGCCACCCCTTAACCTCCAGGCTCCAGCCTACTGATCTCACCCTTATATAAGAGAGCACGATTTCTGCCATCTTATTATGCTGTGCACTAACAGACAGTCGCTGTAATCCTGCAGCCTCGCGTGTTTCTCTGGTTAACACCCTTTCTTGCACAAGGGCAATGCCGAGTCCAACAGACAACGCGTGTACGGTAGAGCGTACACATGGCCTGTGGTTCATGCACGCTTCATCCATCAGGCGGCGGAAGGAAGAGACAGCTGTATGTTTCTTAATGCTATGGATCACATCGCAATTGTATTCGATTCACCACATGTCATAATGCTATCGATCGTTACTAATAGAATTTGTCACGTGTCATAATGTTATGGACTTAGTCATATTGGATTCATCATATGTTATAATGTGATGGATTGTCACATGTCATAAGGCATGAATCAAAACATTATCATCACAAATCTTAATAGTATCCTCAACTTTTGATGATGTTTAGATAGTAGAATTTGTTATATCACAATGCTAATTCATAGAGTATATCTTTTATGAGTACTAATCATATAAGATTGGAGATATTAAACCCAAAAATGGTGATACGATATGTGATACATGTGATGGAGGTTATTCAAAGTGACTCATAAAACATGTCATTAAAATTATCGAAAATATAAATAATGCACTTACTAAAATTAATGTTAAAATTAATATGGGAAAGTTAATTTCTGAGGAATACTTTTTTTTAATAGGATATTTTTTATATTTATAATAAAAATATATTTACAATTTGTTAAGTTTTATTAGTGAGATTGGTTTCTAAGGGTTTCATTTCTTAGGTGGTCTAGGGTTCAAAACTTCACAATAGTGGGAGGAGACATTTAAAAATCCATCCATGCCAATATGTGAAAGTTAACTTATAAGGAATACTTTTTTTAATAGAATATTTCTTATATTTATAATAAAAATATATTTACAATTTGTTAAGTTTTATTAGTGAGATTGGTTTCTAAGGGTTTTATTTCTTAGGCGGTCTAGGGTTCGAAACATCACAATAGTGGGAGGAGACACTTAAAAATCCATCCATGCTAAGGGTTGGCGTGGCTTAGGCTGAGTGCGATCTCTAGGTAATTTTAACGGCTTAGATAACCCCGCGGTTTCTTAGACCACATGCTAGTGCCACAAGCCACAGACATACTAGAAAACATAGCAAAAACATATTTACAACCACATTCGTAAAAGATTTTGCATAATAATATCCACATTAATAACCAAATATTGATTTTATGTAACAAATAAAAACATCATCATCACCACATTAACTAGAAATATTAGTATTTTTTTCTTTATTATCTCTTTCCTTAACATTTTAATATGTTTATATATAAACATGATAAAAATGTTTAATATTAATAAATAAATTTTATGTTAAACTTCTAAACAAAATTACTTATAAACTACATTTATATTAAAAACAAGAAACAGTTGTGTTGCAGCGAATTCCCTGCCATAGGGATAGCCAGGTCCATGGGAAAACATTAACAACAAAAAGTTATATGCGGGAGATGGCGCTTGATGGTGTTGGAGATAAGTGTCAGAGCACAAATCCATAGCGCGGTGGGAGGGCAATGCTTAGCAGAGGCAGTGTCATACATAAGGATCAGAACACAAAGGGATAGGGCTCACTGGTGTTGGAGATAAGCACAAAATGGTTGTGCTCCGCAGTGTTGACATGTGGCAGAGGAGCAAGAAATGTTTACTAATGTTGCATCTGCTGCAAGGGACAGAAGTTCGGCTTGGATGCCGAAAACAACTTTTCAAAGTCCCAACGACAAAAAAAAACTTGCCCCAAATATGGCAATCAGTTGGAAACTAGAATTCCTACGAAGGAGATAAGTCTCCAGTTCAAACCCATCAGCATCCATGATGCTAATTCTCATAATATGATGAGTCATAGTTAATGAGGACTTTTACAAGTAAAAGAGATTTTGCAATATATAGCAGCAATCCTACATTTCAAAAGAAAGAATCCCTTCTTTGAGAAGAAACCCTGGAGACCCTTCTCTTCTCCCTCCCCATCCATCTCTCTTTCCCCCTTGCCTCCAATGGCTTCGGAGGTCGAAAACCCTCCCCCCGATCTTGCTAATTTCCTGAAGCTTTTAGTCGCACAAGGTAAGAAGCCCCTTTCCTCCTCCCAACAAAAGTTTGTGATGAAGCTCAATTAGATTCCTACTGTCGCCTTACCGGTTGACATACCCTGCAAGACAGCCCTCAACCTGTCAGAACGAGGTTTGATCGGCCAGTTCACAGGCCTATGGACCTCCCCAAAATTCATCGAACATTGGGTGCAGAAAAACTGGAGACCCTTGATTACGTGCTTGATTACTAAAGACGTCAAGTCCTTTTTTATGGGAAAAGGCTTCTTTGCCTTCGTTTTCGAATGTAAACAGGATCACGAACTCATCTTCAGGAACATACCTTATTTTATGGGCCCTCAAGGACTCTATATGAACAAGTGGACTCCGAGCTTCGATCCAACCCACGACATCCCCTTTGCCGTCCCTGTTTGGGTGAGACTCCCTCACTTACCCCTTCATTGCTGGAATAATGAGTCTTTAGAAGCCATCGGGAATGCATTGGGCAAATACATTGACAAAGCAGATCGGAAAGACCAATATTCTTGTGCGAGAATTTGTGTCGAATTAGATCTAGAACATGGACTCCTGGAAGCAATAAACCTAATCGTAGCTGATTGGACACACATACAAGAGCTCTACTACGAACAAATCCCATTCAAATGCAAGTTCTGCCATGAATACGGCCATTTCGCATGATCATGCAAAAAGAAGCCAACAATTCTGGAATCGGATGGAAAAAAAGAGCAATGGACGGCCATTAAAAAAAATGGCAAATCAGGTACAAAACCCCACTCAAAAAGCTCAAATACACAGAAAGTTGATCAACAACATCAAGAGCCGACGGCCTCGAACAACAGGAACAGACTCAAAGTCCTAGAAACTATCGAAATCCATGAAATCCCTGAGGCTGAAGAAGAAGAAGAATTGCGTGAAGAACAAAACTCTCAAACAACCCCTCTCGTCCATGAAGCCCCGAAGATCCCCCTGTCTCTGACTTCCCCCAGTCCCACCAGATCTATTTTGATCAAAGATGCACCATCCTATGCTGAAGTCACTAAAGCAAGAACTCCCCCTCCTCCTCAGAAGAACCCATTGACAAATCATCCAAAAAACGTGGTCGAAAATCCATCAAAGAATTGAGGGAAGAAGAAGCTGAGCGTGAGAAAGTCCAAGGATCCCAAGCCACAATAGACATGGTTTTCAGCAGAAATACCAGGGCCAGAGGTGTAGGAAAGAAATATGGAGATCTAGTAGGAGGAACCCCCTCCTCCATCAATAATCCCAAATGATGAAGCTCGTCTCTTGGAACTGCAGAGGTCTAGGCAATCCCTGCAAAATTGATGCAGTAAAAGACCTCCAAAAAATTGATATGCCCGATCTTCTTTTACTCCAAGAGACCAAACTCGATGACAGTACAGTCTTAGCAATCGGTAATGAAAAATGGGTAAAAATAAGGGGCACGTAGTCAGTGCCAGAGGAGCCTCTGGAGGACTAGCAACCTTATGGACTACCGAAAAATTCCATCTCCACAATTCCTTTGCTACGCAGCATTGGATTTACACTAAACTCACCCACATTCAGAGAAACAAGCAAATTTCTCACTTTAACATGTATGTACCCAACCTCCATTCTGAAAAGAAAGATTTTGGAATCTACTAGAAGATTTTTTGGAAGTTTACAGCCCCCGGGACATCATTCTAGCTGGTGATATGAACATCACCCTCACCAAAGCAGAGAAAAAAGGCGGTCTCATTGGAAAATATTTCTTCAAAATCTAGGTTGAAGCTCTCATTCAAGCAAGAGATCTAATCGACATCAAACCCAAAAAAGGGAAATACACCTGGTCGAATAAATGAATTGGCAAGGGAAATATCATGGCCAGACTGGACAGATTTCTAGTCCATAGCAGCCTCCTGTCTAATTCCCAAACTATATCCTCCAGCATTCTAGCTAACCTCGCCTCTGATCATAAACCCATTCAGCTTCTCTTTCAAAATATTGAAAACATTGTCCCAATCCCCTTCAGGTTTAGCCCCCAATGGCTTAACCTTGCCAGCTTCTGGAGCACTCTTGAAAAAGCCTGGAGCATCCCTATCTTCGTCTCCCCTTGCTACGTTTGGTAGGAGAAACTCAAAAATACCAAATTCGCACTCAAAAAGTGGGCCAAATCCAATTGCCCTACACCCGCCAACTCCAGGAATTTTGCAGTAAATATACTTGAAGACATCCAATTTGACATGGAAAATCGATCCGTTGAAGCTTCCACACTCCAGGATGAAGTCGCACAGCAAACCAAAGTGTATCAAGCTTTTCGAGTTGAAGAGGAGTATTGGCGTTTGAAGGCATGTAGCATATGGCTTAAAAATGGTGATAAGAACACCATCTATTTTCATAAACAATTCATGGTTAGACAATCCACCAACCATATCGCAGAGATCAAAACAGAGGACGGATCGATTGTGACTGGTAATACGAATATAAAAAACGTTGCATACATGCACTTCTCCAACCTTTACATAGATGATGCTAACACTGATAGAGAAGACGAGGCCGCTTTCTTGGAGCACATCCCAAAGAGAAACACCCCGAAGGAGAATCTCAACATTCATAAACCTTTCACGGAACAGGAAGTTCTCAATGCAATTCACTCCTTCGATTCTGACAAAGCACCGGGTCCCGATGGATTTTCAATACATTTCTACAAAGCATGTTGGACATACATCAAAAAAGATTTCATGAGAATGATCAGGAATTTCCACTCGAAAGCAAAGATCGGTGGCTGCACCAACACCACGTTTCTGGCCCTCATCCCAAAAGACACGAATCCCAGCTCCTTCAGTAGATTCAGACCGATTTCACTTTGCAACTCCTCCTACAAAATCATCTCCAAGATGCTTGCAACCAAATTGAAGCCTCTACTCAACAAAATCATTTCTAAAAATCAAGGTGGCTTCCTGGAAGGGAGGGAAATACTCAACAACGTCATACTTATACAAGAAGCAATCCATTCTAGCAGATCACGAAAGGAAAAAGGTATGATAATCAAGCTCGACATGGCCAATGCATTTGACCACATCAAGCATTCCTTTTTATTTAAAATTATGAATTGCTTCGGATTCGATGACACTTTTATCAATTGGATCTCAGCCTGTATAAGCAAACTCTGGATCACCCCCTTAATTAATGGTCGACCCACAGACTTCTTCCAAGCATCCCGTGGTATCAGGCAAGGCTGTCCTCTTTCTTCTTTCCTGTACATTATCATTGTAGACTCACTTAGTCGAAAGTTGAATTATGAATTGATCTCTGGTTCCCTACCTGGCCTCCACCTCACACTTGATTCTCATCCCCTCAATCACACCATTTTCGCCAATGACTCTCTATTATTGGGTGGAGCCTCCTCCATCATAGCCCGAAAGTTCAAGCGAAACCTAAATCTGTATTGCAACGCTTCAGGTGGCAAAATTAACTTGCACAAAAGTTCTATCTATTGTTGGAATTTAAACAACAACGTGGCAGCCAGAATTAGCAGAATTCTCAGCATCAAAGTTTACAATCAATGGGACAGTTTTAAATATCTGGGTCTTCCAATCACTTTCGGCAATTCAAACATTGGAAATTGGGAAGACACGATTAACAAAATAAAAAACTGAATCAGAAGATGGGGAGGACAATGGCTCAACAAAGCTGGAAAATTAATCCTAGTTAACTTTGTACTCTCTGTGCTACCCATTTATCAATCCTCCATTCTCCTAGCCCCAAAAGGAGCCTCTAATTAAATAAGCAAGTTGTTGAGAGACTTCCTTTGGTCCGACGGAAAAAACAACAGAAACAAAATCCATCTTGTGAATTGGGAGACCATAAAGCAGCAAAAATCCTCGGGAGGTCTGCAAATTCGAGATCCTTTCCACGCTAACTTGGCACTGGGTGGTAAACTTCTCTGGCAGATTATACACAACAAACGTCATTTTGTTAGTCAAGTACTCAGGAAAAAATATTTATATGAAACCAATTTAAGATGCCTCGATCAAAATCCAACCACCAAAGGCTCTAGCATATGGAAAGTCTGTAAAGCAGCTTGGGAATTTTTTTCAGAAGGTCTCTACTGGGTACCCGGCAATGGCAGGAAAATTGATATGTTTACAGACAAGATCATGGACAACGAAGCACTTCAGAACAATCATGAGTTACACGACATTGCAGCATGGCTCAGGCAACATGGAATCTCCACCCTAAAAGAATTCAGCTCTTGGGATCACTATGGCAATTGGAAAAGTTGGAAAATCACAGCTATCCCTCCCCATCTTGAGGCTGCTAAAAACATTCTCACTGAAAATTTGAAAGGATGTGCTTCCCTTCATCTTATGGTCAAAGATGAGCGAGGATGGGACCCCACAGGTGCATACACCTATATTCTTGGTTACAAAGCACTCCAATCCCATGATGATGCAAGAAAAAATGTTTGGAAAATAGCATGGAATCCATTCGGGCTTCCCAAAATCAACTTCTCCACGTGGACTTTAATCCACTCCAAATTTCTCATCGATGACAATCTCAACAATAGAGGATTTCATGGGTCCTTCTGGTTCCCTCTTTGTCATAGCAACCTCAAAACACTTAACCACCTTTTCCTGGAATGTCAGTTTACTAAACTTGTTTGGAATTTAATTCTCCTTGACCTCATTACCACTCAGCCTTCCTTCTCCTCTGTCACCCAGCTTTTCCAAGATTGGAGTTCTTTTTATCCCACCCCCATACCCAACAAGAATCTTTGGCATCAGATTTGGACTTCCATCCCCAAATTTACATGCTAGAAAATTTGGACCACTAGAAACAATGCCATTTTCAACGAAAGGTATTACACTCCCTTGCAAACTGCAGGTCAAGCAAAAAGTTTACCGATCGACTATCTTAAAAATTCCAACCACAAAACTGATGCAACTCTCAGCACGAAAGAAATGAATTGGATAGGAGGCAATCTTCCTAATTCAAGTAAAGATCTTCGATCTCAACATCAACCAACATGGTATATCAGACTCACCATTCCTGACTTTCATGAATGGAGAACTAAGCAAGCCATAGATAGCTTACATTTTGATGGTGCCTCAAAGAACAACCCTGGAAAAGCTGGTGCAGGAGAGTCCTGTGGACAAGTGATGGAACAATTAGAGTGAAATATAGTTGGGGTTTGGGCATCTGCTCAAACAATATAGCTGAAGCATTAGCCCTGTTAAAAGGCTGCCAAATCGCTAAAGAACATATGATCAACAATTTACATGTATTCGGCGATTCACTGCTCATTATCAGAGCCCCAAATGCAAACACAAATCTCAGCAATCTAGCTCTAAATCGAATAATGCAACGCATAAGGAAAATCTCGAGCACATTCACCCAGTTTAAGGCATTTCATATTTTAAGGAATTTAAATGAGGAAGCTGACATTGAAGCAAACATTGGAGCTAGTCTCAATTGTGGAATTCTGAATATAACCGACAGTGTCAGTGAATTGCATCAAATCCCTTGAATAGGGCCTCAGACATCTATCACACAAGTTCCCCTTACTTCAGAATCTAAATGAAGGTCAAATTCGCTTCAGCAACTGATACTTCAGAAATCTTGAATGCATACGACCATCATCCGGTTTAATGAATAATATTTATCCTGAATTCGATGGTTTATTGATTTCACAAGTCATGAACTCGATGGTTTACTGATTTCACAAGTCATGAACTCGATGATTACTGACAACACAATTCAAGAATCCAGTATTCGCGTGGGCATGAATGATTGAACTAAGCATGTCGACCACGAGTTGGAAGAATTGGATCAAGAATGCTGATTACTCAATATAAAATACAGAATGGGATTGAGAAGGTCGATTACTCAATACAAAATACATGTTGATTATTACATCTAGATTCTGATTATTACATGTTGATTCTGACTTCTACAAGTTATTTGAATTTTAGTTATCGATTAGCCTCATCGAACTCTGCATTTTTTCACAAGTATTTGCCCACTCAACAGTCTTTTCAATGCTGATTGAGGGTTTTAGAATTATTTAGTTTTTGTTCTACATCATACAGCAGGCTTCTTCACTTCTCGAAGCTATCTGGCCATCATTATGCAAAAATGCTGATATTGGAGTTAGCTCATTGTAACCTGTCAATATGGTACACAACCACGACTATTTTTTTTAATATACAATATTTGTTTTAGTTAAAAAAAAACAATAAGCCGCTGTAAGAAAGATAAAATGTAAGTATCCATTCTTGTGGAGAATTTGGCTTGTTACCAATTACAATAATCAAGGAATAAAATACAATGCTATTGTCAATCGAGAGCAAAACTAAGTTACAATGAAACAAACAAATTGGTTTGTTACATAGCAATGGCGGAGTTAAGCCAAGAACTTGCCTCATGAATTTAATGCACTGACATAAATTTTTGAAATGTTTGAAATGAGATTTTTCCAAAATTGTAATTTTGTGAACACGAATAGTTCTAAGAAAAACAATTCTAAGAAAATGATCATCTTAAAAAGAGCAATCCTTAAATGGTTGTTATAGATTTTGGCTATAAATTTCCAAATGTTATAAATTACACATACTGTCCATATTTGAAATTGAAATCCATTCCTAAATTCACTCAAATATATCCTTTAATCTTGGTTTTGACCATTTTCTATTATCAAGAAAGACCTGTAAAATTTCAAAAAAATTCTATAAACCATATTTGAATTAACCTTTGAAGAATGGTTGAATATTATGATGACCATCATGGCTCTTTATAGATTTTCTAATGAGATTACTTCCTTATCATTCAGTCGGTTGTTGTCTCAACATTTTCTTTCCAAGATCAGGCTTTTTGGTTTGCAGCGTGTTCTACTTCTTATTTTTGTGACTACTAGACATGGACAACGTTTTTCAACCGATTATCATTGTCATGTCTTTTTTTTCTTTTTCTGGTGAGTTAGTTGGGAGGCGACACTAAAAAATCTAAGGGTCAGTGCAAGCTAATGAGGGTCACTTTTGGCACGTTAGATGCAATAGAAAACTGAAAAAGCAGGCATCCCTCAACTTACTTGGATTTTTTGATTTACTTACGGAAAATATCTTGCATTGAGTAAAAAAGATGAAATGTAGGAAATTGAATCACGTTTCTGAATATATAACTTTTATGTATTGAAAATTTGCATAGCTATGTCAAGTTTCAGTTTTCCTAACAGACACTTTTTATTTTCCAGGCAAATGATAAGGTATATGTTTTTGTGGGTAGAGCCTTTGAGGGCCTAAATGATGGAATCAAGCTACAAAAATCGGCATGCATGTAGAGAACACATAGCACTTGTGCGCCATTATTTTTCGAAAATTAAATTAGTAATTTTATAATTTTTTTATAATTGTCTAAGTGATCAAACCTCAAAAATAGTACATCTTTTGTGGGTAGAGCCTTTGAAGGTCTTAATGCAAAATTCTTGAAATGGGTTTTTCATAAAACGTGGAGGTTAGTGTCCTCTTGTGCACCATACAATTTTTTTTTGAAATGATTGAGAATTGAAAAAGTTATGGAAGAAACACTAACAATGTGTTTCACGAGTTAAGGAGGTAGGACAGAAAAGAAATTGAAAGAAAATAGGAAAAATTAATATTTCAAAATAAAAGTTACATATTTGGAATCTGCAGAAAAAATGCTATTTGTGTCTAAGATTTCGTCAAAAATAACTCTGTGTAGCATATTGTAACGAGTGGCTAAGCACAGGCTTCTCCAGAAACTGGAAGAAATACCCAATTAGCTTTGGTTTTTCATTAACATAGCACAGGTTTGGAATTACCGAAGCAAACTCCAAAGCATACACATAGGATTATTGTTGACATGTGAGCATGTGACTCGGCCTGTTTAAATTCAAAAATATTGCCGCGCTTTTAGATTTAAATAACGCGTACGCGTTATATAACTAAATAACGCGTGCGCGTTATATCAATAATTAACGCGTACGCGTTATATAACTAAATAACACGTACGCGTTATATAGTTACAAAACGCGCTCGCGTTATTCAAATCATAAAATACATGTTTAATACTTGAGAAAGAGGGGGTGTAGAAGTCAAGGGAAATTTTGTTTAATATTTGAGAAGGGGTGGGGAAGGGTCAAGGGAATCTATGGTTAATATTTAATAGGGGTGGGAAAGGGTCAAGGGCTTAGAAGGATGTTGGAAGCTTGAGTGGGGAGAGATGAAGGGAATGAGAACATGATGGGCTACAGGGGGTGAAGGGAAGTGGAGCTTGAGAGCACTATTAGGAGTAGAATAGGTTCTGAAGAGGTATAGGGTTAGAAGTTGAAAGTGAGACTTGAGTGACAAGGGGGATGTGAGAGAGAAATAAAGAATACAAGGGGGGGAGAGACATAGAGCGAGGGAGGGAGAGGGACAATGGGGAGGAATGGATTTGGAGGGAGTGAGAGATAGATGGGGATAGAACGAAATAAGAGATAGGAAGGGAGGGACAGAAAGTGTTGGTGGGAGACATGCAGAGAGTGGTGGCGATGGAGAGAGAGGGAGTGATGGAGAGATTGGGATAGGTTGAGGGAAAGATGAGGGAGGGATAGAAGGTGAGAGACAGGCGATGAGAGAGGGAGGGAGAGAAGGTAGGGTGAGGGATGGAGGGAGAAAGTTGGAGATAGATATGGATGGAGGGGGTATGGGTTTGAGAATGGAAAGTGACATAATGTGTGTGTATGTGTGTGTGTTTGAGAGAGAGAGAGAGACAGAGAGAGAGAGAGAGAGAGAGATTGATGGTTGGGGAGAGAGAGACTAGAGGGAGTTGTGAGCATCATATTCTCCATCAGCATCATATTCTTCATCATCATCATCTTCATGACCATCATCGTCATCATCAACATCTTCATCATCATCACCATCATCATCATCATCATCATATTCCTCATCAAATCAAAATCTCCATCATCATTATCATCATCATGATCATCATCTAAACATCACCATCACCATCATCATCAACATCTTCATCATCATCACCATCACCATCATCATCAAAATCTTCATCGTCATCACCATCACCATCACCATCACCATATTCATCATCATTGTCATCTCTAGGTTCCCCATCAACATCAACATCTCCATCATCATCATCTTCTTCATCATCATCATCTTCATCACCATCATCATCATCATCAACATCTTCATCATCATCACCATCATCATCATCATCATTATCTTCCTTGAATCAGATCAACATATCCATCATGTCACCATCATCTTCTGAACATCATCATCTAAACATCACCATCACCATCACCATCATCATCATCATCTTCATCATCATTACCATCACCATCATCATCAACATCTTCATTGTCATCACCATCATCATCATCATCATCATTGGCATTTGTAGGTTCCTCATCAACATCTCCATCATTATCATCTTCTCCATCATCATCATCTTCATCACCATCATCATCAGCATCAACATCTTCATCATCATCACCATAATCATCATCTTCATCGTCATCAGGTCAACATCTCCATCATCATCATCTTCTTCATCATCTTCACCATCATCATCATCATCATCATCTTCATCGCCATCTCCATCATCTCCATCATCTCCATCATCATCACCATCACCATCATCATCATCTTCATGACCATAAACATCTTCATCATCATTGTCATCTCCCCCTTCCTCATCAACATCTCCATCATCATCATCATCATCATCATCATCACCATCTGAACATCACCATCACCATCATCGTCAACATCTTCATCATCATCATCATCATCATCAGCATCATCATCAGCATCAGCATCATCATCAAAATCTTCATCGTCATCACCATCACCATCTTCATCATCATTGTCATCTCTAGGTTCCCCATCAACACATCTCCATCATCGTCATCTTCTTCATCATCATCATCTTCATCACCATCATCATCGTCATCTTCTTCATCATCATCATCTTCATCACCATCATCATCGTCATCAACATCTTCATCATCATCACCACCATCATCATCATCATCTTCCTCATCAGATCAACATCTCCATCATGTCACCATCATCTTCATCTTCATCATCATCATCATCATCATCATCATCATTACCAACACCATCATCATCAACATCTTCATCGTCATCACCATCATCATTGGCATCTGTAGGTTCCTCATCAACATCTCCATCATCGTCATCATTGGCATCTGCAGGTTCCTCATCAACATATCCATCATCGTCATTTTCTCCATCATCATCACCATCATCACCATCATGATCTTCTGAACATCATCATGATCATCATCTAAACATCACCATCACCATCATCGTCAACATCTTCATCATCATCGCCATCAACATCATCATCAAAATCTTCATCGTCATCACCGTCACCATCTTCATCATCATTGTCATCTCTAGGTTCCCCATCAACACATCTCCATCATCATCATCTTCTTCATCATCATCATCTTCATCACCATCATCATCGTCATCAACATCTTCATCATCATCACCATCATCATCATCATCATCTTCCTCATCAGATCAACATCTCCATCATGTCACCATCATCTTCGTCATCATCATCATCATCATCATTACCAGCACCATCATCATCAACATCTTCATCGTCATCACCATCATCATTGGCATCTGTAGGTTCCTCATCAACATCTCCATCATCATCATCATTGGCATCTGCAGGTTCCTCATCAACATATCCATCATTGTCATTTTCTCCATCATCATCACCATCATCACCATCATGATCTTCTGAACATCATCATGATCATCATCTCAACATCACCATCACCATCATCGTCAACATCTTCATCATCATCGCCATCAGCATCATCATCAAAATCTTCATCGTCATCACCATCACCATCACCATCACCATCACCATCTTCATCATCATTGTCATCTCTAGGTTCCCCATCAACACAACATCTCCATCATCATCATCTTCTTCATCATCATCATCTTCATCTCCATCATCGTCCTCATCAACATGATCTTCATCATCATCACCATCATCACCATCATCATCATCATCTTCCTCATCAGATCAACATCTCCATCATGTCACCATCATCTTCATCACCATCATCATCACCATCATCATCAACATCAACATCTTCATCATCATCACCATCATCTTCATCAACATTATCATCTTTATCATCTTCATCTGCATCATGATCATCTTCATTGTCATCACCCTCCTCCTCCTCATCATCTTTATCATCTTCATCTACATCATGATCATCTTCATTGTCATCACCCTCCTCCTCCTCATCATCTTGTGCACTTATGCACTTAGGGATTAATATTTAGAAGAGGGTCTAAAGGCCTTTATGGGGGAGGGGCTCTAGGAACAAGGTAAGACAGAGAGGGCAGGGGGGAGGGATAAAGGCGTAGAGGGTTAGTGATTAAGGGAGAAGAAGGGAGAGAGTGCTATAGGGAGGGATAATGACGAAGATAAAGAGAAGGTGGAGAGATGGAGAGTGGGGTGGTAGAGACATGGCTGAAGGGAGAGAAAGAAACATGAAAGAAACATGTAGGGAGAATGAGGGACACATATTTAGAAAGAGATAGGGGGTATCTAGGGATTATTGGGAGAGAGCTAGGGGGTATTAAACCATACAAAACATTTGTTTTGTATGCAATCATATAAATTATTAGTTTTCTTTGATTTTGTTCGTTGCCCTAGCCGTGCACCTAACCTATTTATTGTGCTTGACTATATCGCGTTCGCGTTTTTTAACTACATATCGTGCACGCGTTTTATATTTATATAACGCGTACGCGTTTTGGAACTCCAGAAATAATGGACTGTTGCTGTCCGAGAGCAACTTCACTCTGTCCGAACGAAAGCAACAATCCCACGATTTTTCAAACAGCACGAGCCCGCGTCTGAAAATTTTCACATTCTACACCAACTCCATCATTTTTTTTTATGCAGGTGCAGCATTGAGGACATCTTTCATGGTTGCTCACTGTGGTGTTGGGTTATATGGCCATATTTGAAGAAAATAATTAGCAAGCTTGAAGAATCTCCAATTGAAGAACACCAAAGATAAGGCCTTTGAAAGATTCATTTTGCCTATATTTGAGGAGCACACAAGGTAAGATATCAAGCTTCAAGACCAACAAGGAAGAACTTCCATTTGCTTATTATTGAAGAGCTTGTAATTGAGGAGCAACAAAAACAAACTATATTGAATTGATCATTGTGGTGATGGGGAATGCACGTAACCGAGTAAACAAATCCACAAGGAAGAAGAGACCTCAAGAAGTCATTGAAGAAGAGAAAGAAAAGAAAAGAATATACATGATGAATCGGAGGCTTTCTTTGGAAACTAATCCAAATCCAATTGTAGAGGATACCATGGTTCATCCTATTAATCCACGACAAGAGGGACCTTCAATTTCCACAATAGTTGTTGAACAAGCACCCCATGGAAGTAATCAAGAAGCAAAACGTAGGTGCTCATTAGGGGATGTTTCAATTCCCACTTCAAGTCAAAGTGATAAGTTACCATCTCAAGATGAAGCTCACGAAGAAACACACAATTTGCTATCCGGATGTGGTTATACAAGCGATGAAGTCAGAGAGGCGTTGGACATTTTGCCTACTGTTGAAGAAGAGAATGTTATCCACACCATCGATGAGGATGTTGGACTTCCACAAGGGGATGTTGGACTTCCACAGACCATGGATGAGGATGTTGGACTTCCACCATCCAACTACCAGGAAGAGAATGAAGGACACCAAGCTACTACTGAAACGCCAGAGCGTCTTGGTGATGCGCTACATGGTACAATTCCAACCCCCTTACCTCCATTAGCAAGCACACGTCGAAGAACTCCGAAGCGTATACAAGTTGATGAAAGACTTATGAATTCCATTGAAGGTACGCTATCTAAACGTAGTATTGCTTATCAAACTCAACAGATACTTGATAAATATTTTGTTTCTAAATGTGATGGAGATAAATGTAGATTATTTTTATCATTGTTAAAATCTAGGAGCATGAATGTTGTTAGGAAAAAGTTAGGGATAAAGATGATAAAGAATTCTGAACCAAGTTCTCATATAGTTAAAAGCCTAGTAGATGCATTTGGTAAAATTGGTAAGAACACACGTTCAAAGGACCGCAATGCTGCTCGTCGTGTGTTGTCACAATCAATTGCAGATAAGAACACCAGGGCCCTTCGTATTCTCAGGCCTACATCGAAACTAGTTAATTTGAATGTAAAAACCCTCCGTAGGTATTCTATTAGAAGAGAACATCTTGACACAACCGATCAGACAGATTTTTGGGCCTTTGTTGGTCGGTTGCCACGTCGTGACATGAAGCTAGTTGATGCAGTAAAGGGACTAGTGCATAGTTTTTGGCATGATCACACAAGGCCTTCTTCAAACCGAAAGGATGTACTAAAACTAAGAAGGGGTTCAAAGGATCGTGAGCCACATACTAAGCATCTTCTTGATATAACACAGACAGATCTTTACGAAAAATTTAAGATTGAGCATAGACAATTGAACTTGGGGCAAAGATCTTTTGAGAAATGTAAGCCATGGTATGTTAGAATAAATACTCTTCGTAACACTTGTTGTTGTAGATACCATGTAGAATATGAATATTACTATGAAACATTTTTGTACATTCGTCGTGTGTTGCATACTAACATTGTGCAGGATTGCTCCATGACAATACCACCGACTTCATCAAGAGAATTCATTCATAGCATCATGTGCAATAGGCCCGAGGGGCAAACATACTATGCAAAATCTTGTTTGGATGGAACATGCTCCAACTGTGCTGGAATGGCATTATTGAGCCAATGTATGCACGAGAATGGAGACAGTGAATTTGGGAAAATGGTTACAGACATGAAAAGTTTCAAATATATCAACTATGAAATAGTCCCAGGGAAAGAAAGCAAAAAAATACAATTGGTGACATCTCAGGTATGCATTTATATCTATAAAATTATGTTGTAACGGTTACATTTCAATCCTTACTTACAACAAAAAACTGACATTGAGATCATTTTGTGTCACCAGGTACAAGTTAGTGACTTCATCAAGGAATTTATTGAAAAGACACATCAATATGTTCAGCATGTCCACGTGGCACGATGGCAGGATGAGAAGTTTAGAATATGCAGAGATACATTTCCCCTTGGTACTATACTTTCAGTTGTTGATTTTGCCGAGAACTACACATTTCCATTTTGCTATGTTTCCATGTAAAATATATTTGAGAAAAAACATATATTTGGATTATATGGAAATCCTTCTTACCTTTGACATTGTTTGGGATCTGCAGGATGGGAATGAAGTATTTTTTAGGGATTAAGAGGAGTATTCAATTACGCAAACTTATGAATGCCTATTTTGACAAGCAATCCATTGATTTCAACTCCATCAAATTTCTGTTTGATGGATGATGTTTGCAAGGTGAGCAAGTTTAACCCACCAATGCGAGATTGCATGCAATTACACTGAGCAAAACCCTAGTTTACGAAATGAATGCACAATGAAGCCACTGGGCCATGGGGAGACGAGGGAGAGGGCCCCCTAGAGGTAATCGCACGCCAGGAGACCAACGGAGTCGACGGTTCGTCGGTCCGACGTCCGGTTTCCGAGTTATGTCGAGTTGCAAGTCGCATGAAAATGCCGTTCAGGGACACTTGGTGAATTTCCGTCCGGGAGCCAAAAAGAAAACGGAGCAGGAAGATTGCGTGCCGTTGGCTCCCGCAAGTGTGTGTGGGCAATGCCGACGTGGGAACACTGCCAACACTGGCTCGGGGGAGGTTTTTGCAGAGTTTACCTACCAATGCGAGATTGCATGCAATTACACTGAGCAAAACCCTAGTTTATGAAATGAATGCACAATGAAGCCACTGGGCCATGGGGAGACGAGGGAGAGGGCCCCCTAGAGGTAATCGCACGCCAGGAGACCAACGGAGTCGACGGTTCGTCGGTCCGACGTCCGGTTTCCGAGTTATGTCGAGTTGCAAGTCGCATGAAAATGTCGTTCAGGGACACTTGGTGAATTTCCGTCCGGGAGCCAAAAAGCAAATGGAGCAAGAAGATTGCGTGTCGTTGGCTCCCGCAAGTGTGTGTGGGCAATGCCGACGTGGGAACACTGCCAACACTGGCTCGGGGGAGGTTTTTGCAGAGTTGACCCACCAATGCGAGATTGCATGCAATTACACTGAGCAAAACCCTAGTTTACGAAATGAATGCACAATGAAGCCACTGGGCCATGGGGAGACGAGGGAGAGGGCCCCCTAGAGGTAATCGCATGCCAGGAGACCAACGGAGTCGACGGTTCGTCGGTCCGACGTCCAGTTTCCGAGTTATGTCGAGTTGCAAGTCGCATGAAAATGCCGTTCAGGGACACTTGGTGAATTTCCGCCCATTTTATAATTTAAGCCACTTTTAAATATTTGAACTTCCATATTATTTTTGAAAGAGTATAATATTTCAAAACTCCTAAAGAGACAAAAACACATGATCAAAACTCCTAAGGCTGTAATTTAGAGTAGTAATAATGGGGGGTGATGGAGTTGAATTTGATCCTATGGAAGATAATGATACTAATATTATTGAGAATAAAGGGATAATAGGTTGATCCATGACACCTTTGTTTGCATGGATGAGGATGCACCTATGTATGAGACCTATGATAATATTCATGATGTACATCTTATTGATAAGGCACACAAAGGCCTATACAAGAGATCAAAGATGGGTCACTTTGTCTACTAATTTGATGTTGATAAAATTGAAGGTATTGAATGACATTTCAAACAATGGTATGACAAAGATCCTAATGTATACACAAGGTTAATATATAAGGTGCCCCATAAGGTTCTTTGTCATATCCCTATAATTCTAGGTTTTTGATGATTGTTTAGGTTAAAAAACATAGCACATTATATGGATTATCATGTACAAAGATAAGTGAAGATGGTATTATATGAGTGGCTACAAATGGTTCTCAATTTACGATCATCAAGGAAATATTACCCATTTTTTAAGAAGAACCTCATAATGTTAGACTTTCATTGGTAGTTGATGGCAATGGGTGTGCATGAGTGAGTTCGTTGAAACCTTGAAAACATTGTATTGCATTTAGTTTGATTAAATTACACGAGCAAGAACTTTGACATAACTTGTAATGATCATCCAAAATCACAAATTTTAATTAGATACCAATTAGTGCATGCATGTAGTGAATTCGTTGAAACCTTTGAATATAATAGTTTGTTCTTTTGACATAGTGCATTCATGAGTAAAAGATAATCCACACAAATCAACACATTAGAATGACACAAGTACATGTATCCAAAAGTACATATATATCCAAAAGTGCATGTCTCCAAAAGTACATGTATATCCAAAAGTCTCCAAAAGTGCATGTCTCCAAAAGTACATGTATATCCAAAAGTATCGAAAAGTACATGTATCCAATGAAGTCAATGTACATGTCTCCAAAAGTACATGCACAATAAAGTCAATGTACATGTCTCCAAAACTGAATGTATCGAAAAGTACATATATATACAAAAGTATCCAAAAGCACATGTGTCCAAAACTATCCAAAAGTATCAAAACTCAAGCTTTCTCTTGTTCTTTCCCGACGTTGATCCTCTAGGCACATCCCTAGGATCAATGTGCATCCCTGGATCCTGCAAATTAAATATCAATTGTTAAATTCAACTAACTATGTACACTAATACATTATCTCAACAATTATCAACTGGTGCATGGAAAGTGCATGAAACACTTGGTCACTGAAGGACATCTCACCTCAACTGACAAAGGAGATTGTGTTGCTTGTGTAGCAGATGGAGCCGTCGGTTGAACATCCAGGATGGTTGAACCAGGGGGGCCAGGCACTGCTCCTGCTGGTGGTGGCTACAATGAAAAAATGTTGAAATAGTTAGAAATGCATGAATAAACAATAGGTCCAACAATAATAAACTATGTAAAGATAATGTTGAAATAGTTACATACCTGTGTGTGATCAGTCGCCACTGCAGATGCGGCACTAACTGCTGCATCAACCATCGATGCAAGGTTCTCAGCAGACAACTCGGGTTCCTGTTGCAGTAAACATGCAATTCAAACATTAACAAAAACGATTTATGCACTGGATTTCAAGTTAAACAACAAATATCATCGAAGGATATACATTACCGTGGTGTGAGTAAGCCCATGGTCGTGGGCAGCTGGAGTCTTTCTCGGAGTAGAACGCCTCACATACACACGACCCTTGTTCACGAATGGCCTGGAGGGAGATGCAAATACAGGCAATGGGCCAGATGTGTCGGATGGTGCCTACAGTCAGCAAGTGTTCATGTAGTTAGACATGCATGATTCAACAAACAAACATGTATTTAAAAAATGTCATTTTTAATTGTTTACCTGGAGCCCAGACGTTTCAGGGGACGGTATGACCATGGGCACTACCTCCACATTACCTTGCCCCTGTGAAGGATCTGCCATCTGCAAGTTTAATAATTGTAAATATTAGACCGTATATAGCATTAATGAACTAAAATGTAAAGTATGTGGAAATTAACAAATTAACAAGTATTAAAAAACTGAAATTTTAAAATGTTTACCTCGGTGTGAGATACGGCAATAGGTGGTATATAAGATGGGCCTGCCGAATGGGTAGCATCATGCCCCCCTGTCGAGTCTGGAACATCCGGCTCTGGGGCGTCACTGCCGGTAATCATCATCAACTGCAAGTTCACAAAATTAATATATTAGCTCAAACTATATATATGTGTACAAAGACGAAAATAAATGAAGAATTTATTACAATTAACCATCAAGATACCTCTCTCAAAAAGCCATTGAAGGCAACATCTGATGCAATACCATAGCAGGGACGACCACATGACGTGCACTCGTGAGGATCAGTACTAGGATGGGGAATAGCTGATGGTCCTCCACTAGTGGATGGTCCTGATGGTCCTGCAGAAGTGGATGGTCCTGATGGTCCTGCAGTAGCTGATGGTCCTGCATGGTGACGAGCTGGTGTATGTACCACACCAGGGACAGATGTCCCTTCCTCACCCATATGTTGAACCATCCTGCCATGGCGAACAACCGTCCGTGCCAAACTCAAAAATGCATCCCGTGTCTGCGGAATAATGCGATGTGCTGGTGGGACATCTGGCCCAGGCAACTGCCTGCGAGGTGCAGGGATAGGGCGATCCTGGTCTCGAAGCCTGGCATTGGGTCGGTTTTGGGGCATCCCCCCACCGATCCCCTGGAACTGTAAGATGTCAAAATAGTTAACGTGTTTATGCAACACGAACTCTGCATACATCTTTCGAAGGAAATATAAGGGAATTTCCCTGTTGTTGTGTGGTGGCATATCAAAAACCATGTACCATCTGTCCATCCAGTTATCAACAAATGGTTGAAACGTGCACCACTCAATGGAGATATGCGGCTTGCTTGCATTAGGGATTTCCCCCGTCCGAGGGTCCCTAAACAATGCAAATACAACCTCTTTGGATATTTTTAGCTTTTTTACTGCATTGTAATCTAGTCCATCAGCATATTGTTGTCTTTTTCTTTCTCTGTAAGATGCAATATCATACAGGACATTCGTAGATTGTGTAATTGTGTCCACAATTGCATCCAAGGTTGATGCAAGTGAACGGCGAATCCTGTCGCCACCACTAAAAGCTTCACTTATGCCCCTCAATTGGGCAAGCTCAATCAATATTTCGGCATTGGCATCCATAGCCGCAACTGCAATAAAGACATTAATACGAAAATCATTAGAAACATATACATGGTATATAATGACGTCTCTTCAAAATTGAACATGTATTAAATCAAACTCACATAAGCAATTTAATGGCATTTACTTACATACATTTAAAACTTAAAATTAAACATTTGACAATTAAAAAGTAAGTTAGTCAGATTGGCAGAGACGAGGAGGAGGAGGATCAAGGCAGTGATGAGTTTGTTGATTCAGGCATGGAGGAGGAGGATCAAGGCAGTGATGAGTTTGCATCTATGTGTCTCAATGTCTCATTGTGTTTTGTGATTGTGAATGACAAATGTGTTGTGATTTGTGAATGATCTAATTTCTATTGAATATTTCATATTTGTAATTGTAAATGTAATTTCTATTGAATATTTGTAATTGTAAATGTTAAATTTTATTGGATGATCTATATGTCTATATTTTTAAATTTTAATATATTTTAAAAATATATTAATTCCGGGGGTCACCGTGTCCTACGTGTCATAATTCCGGGGGTCACCGTGTCTAGTGGGGACCAGGGATCAAATTTGAAGGGTGGGGTCCCATTTCACTATGAAGGGCTATGCGATATTGAACACTATTGAAGGGCTATGAGAAATTTATTAATATTTATTCTATGTGTATATATGGATGTGTTCATGTTGTATGGATTGGATTCTAGGTTAACCGAGGCCTTTTTAGAGCAAAGAATGGGGTAATTACTATTTGGGAACAAGTTTTTTATCAAATGTAAATTGCGGTGATGGAAGATATTGAGGGTGCCACATGTTGTGGAGAAAGTAGTATTGATTCCTATGACGTAATAGGGAGTTCAAAAAGTCTGGTTTCAAGTATTGTCATGCGTAGCTCGATTGATTTTTCTCGCGCTAGGGTTGTAGCAACTGTTATGGCCATTACTGTTAAAAGGATTGATGGGGTGGAATCCCGTGAAACGATGAGTTCTTTTGTTAAGACGTAGATTCAGTGAAATTTGGTGGGAGTCTTATGTTCATTTTATGCACAAAATTCGATTACTTGATTTTGTTGCATTGTTAACTCTCCTCCTAGTCATAGCTACAATCTCTTATATAATTGTGAAGGTTATCAATCCACTCAATATATTAAAGTTGTAGTAGGCCAAAATCATCCACATATTTATTGTACTCACAAATGTTGACATTCCAATTTCTATGTAGAGCGCCCATTAACATTAGATTTTAATAATTTTGTTGATGCCATTAAATGTGTTAAACACGTAAGCGCTCGCTACAAACACGAGAACTTCGAAGCGTTCAAGCCATGGGCTACTCAGTGTAAGCCCGTCCACGTAAGTTGCTCAATGATATTATTAGAGGCCCAATGGTCCATGATCCATGGATGATCGAACACGTGGATATTGGAGAGTAAGCGAGTCCCACTCCCAAGTCACCTAGCTAGTAGCCGCATTCCCAATTTCCCACTAAAAATTGTTGATGGGTGAAATTTGAAGCTACCCTTCTGTTGCAATTTTAAACAGTAGTGGTTAATTTAATTATTGAAGGGCTTACCATGAAATTAAATTTTTTTTGCATGGTAAAATTTGAAGTGGCCTTCTATGACGTGTGGGTAAAATTTGAAGTGGCCTGAAGGCTTCAAATTTGAAGCCTGGTGGGGACACTCGTGTCCCATATCCTCGTGTCGGGTGACTTAGAAAGGGGGGAGTTTTAATTTTTTCAATTTTTGGTTTGATTATGAAGTTTTGAGTTTTGTGAAAAGGGTTTCATTTTGAGGTGTGAATTTAATTACAAATTGGGTTATTCCCAATTTGATCAATATTACAAAACTAGGTTAAACAATAAAAAAAATAGTAATTTGGATTAAAAAATCACAAAAAAATGATTTGGGTGAATAAATTACCTGACTAGATGAGAATGCACCGGTGAATTTGTCTCCTCTCCAGCTGAATCGAGCAACACGGATAGTTGAGTGGGCCACAAAGCGTCCTCGTCTAGGGTCAATTTCGCCTCTATTCGCGTTTCTGATGCGTGAGTGTCGCGGGTGGTCGGCAATCGGCCGACTGTGTTTTTAAATTCATTTTTAGTTTTACATATCGCGTACGCGATTTGTAAATACATAACGCGTACGCGTTTTTTAACTACATAACGCGTACGCGATATTGTTACCTAGCCTACATGTCCAATGACATGTTAGGCTCGGGTCTTACCATGGCAGGGGGTAAATATCATAAACGCGTTATGTTTTAGGTATCAGGAACGAGATTTGAAAAAAGTAGCATTGCATCTAAAGTGACCCTCATCTTCTTGCACACACCCCTAACCTCTTTTTTTTTTTGTCTGGTGATTTAGTTGGGGGGTGACACTAAAAAATCTAACTCGGTTGAAGGTCACCAATGGTGGAAATGCATCGGCCCTGAGTGACGGGCATTTCTTACAAACAAACAAAAAAACTATGTGAATGGGCCACATAAATTCTAAATTCTTGGTGAATTCAATTTTCTTTTCTTTTGTGGTATTTTTGTGTACCTCTTTTGTTTTAGTTTCAAGCTTTCTTCTCTTAGCACTAGTGAAATACACATGGTATTGAGTATTTTTGGTATCATTTTAGAGGATATGAGAGGTGAATGTATGTTGGAAGCATAAGGAACCAACTTTGTGGAAGCGATAAGTAATTGTATCTTTGTGTTTATCTTGTTCATACGCCCCTAGTTCTTAACTACTTTTACTTGTTCCAACTTAGTGGATAAGGTTGGTTTGTTTTTGGTAGGGAAGGAATGCACTCAACTTGCAAGGTGTTGGAGTTTGAAAGAATGTAATGTTCACTAGGAATTTGGGTAGGATGGCTTCCCGCAACAATCCCAATATATGTGTGCAATATTGTGACTATGAAGACATGCAAAGGGCAATTCAATATTATGAAAGACACACCAATGGATGCCAAGAAGATGAGGAATGGTTATAAGGATGGAAAGCTTGGAGGAGAGACTAGGAGTTAAATAATTTCAAAGAGAAACTCAAGGAGAAGATAATTAATCTGGGTGAGCTTGGAAAGCATAAGATTAAATTGTTAATGTTAGAAGTAGGAGAGGAATGTAAAAAGGAAAAGCTTGAGTAGGAATTTGAAAAGATGAAGGAACTACAAGACAAAGGCCAAGTTTTGAAAAACTAAAAAAATCAATCTCTTGTGAAGCATCAGTTAATTCACCTCAAGTGGTTGTTATGGAGGAAGTTGATACAATGGAACATAATTATGAGATTTGCAAGGACACGAGGACCCATCCTACTTGGCTTCAATAACAAGTCAATAGAAGCTTGGAATAGATGGGTTGTGTTAATTTTCTTAGTTAAGGTTATATGTTTTGTAAATTTGTCTTGTTATTAGGACAACATGTAACACTGTATGATAATATTAGCATGAATCCAAGGAAGATAGTACTTAAAGTAGGAAATTTTGGTACCAATACTTTGGACATAACCCCTTTCTTGGGGAAATTTTAGACATCTCTATGTTTTAAGTTTGCAACTCTAGGTTGTAGTTGTATAATAAAGCTACAACCCTTCTTTTTATCAATATTTCTATTTAACAAAATACATATTCATTCTTACAAATTTTTATTTAATTTTTGTTAATAAAATTGAAAAATGAATACATTGAATCCTCTCATTTCTATTTATAAGAGTTGTAGATTGATAAAATATATATAAAAAAAAAACATGTACATACTATAATAATGTAATTTTTTAGAAAAAACAAAAGCCTCTCATATCTATTTATAAGGGTTGTAGTTTGATTGAAAAAAAGAACTTTGTACTCTAATAAAGTAATTTAAAAAAGAAAAAACATGTACCCAAATTAACAAAAAATGCAGACCGCATATGCTTATTAAAAATATTAATCACTGGAAGATATCAACCACGCTAATAGATTACTTCATGATAGGTTTAACTTTAAAGAGACTAATTACACTATTATATAATTTAAAATATAAATGAAAACTTTTAAAATGTATGGTAATTGGCAATCTAAAATAAAAATATTATGATCATATTTCAAAATATACTAATATTTTTGGCAATAAGAGCGTCCAACAACGGACTTATTTGAAACAAAATGGAACAAATAAATGCAAAAAACTTACCAGAAGGGAAGATAAATGTTTGAGACATACAGACGCTTCCCATTTATAGTCAATTCTTGATTTTCGCCATTGAAGTTGTCCAAATAATATCATCAATGATGAAAATGCCGAGCCAAAGACTCAAACTTTTGGTGCCAAAGACTCTCAAACTTTCGGTGCTTCACATATCTCAGTGCCGTGCCTTCTTGTGAAAGACTGGCTTCATCTTCTGATGGTATACCTAAAATATGCCATGGATTTGATCCCTCTGCTCCTAAGCTTCCATCAATTGAATACCTCTCTCGTTGATTTTTGCCTCGCTTCTCTACGACATCTTGAAAAAGCACAAATACAAGGCGGTGGTCATAATGAGAGACACAGGGTTCTCAAAATCGTGTATTGCATTGATTTGGCTCAGCGCTTCCCTGCTGAAATCTTAAATGTCGGCTCCATGCATGTAGGTAATAAGTAGTTGTTTGTCAGTCACATCTTCCATAGATATTCTTTAACGACGAACTGATTTCTATAAAAAGATAAATTACAGGTCTACAAAGGTTTGGATAAGGGATTTGAGTTGAGTTGATCGCTTACTTTCTCCAGTTTGCTCGTTTTCCTATTTCAGTTTTAAGTTCAATGTCTCAAAACATTGGAAAAATTTTTGAAAAGAAAAAAATTAATGCAAATTTATCGAGAACGATTAGTACATTCCTGCCTTGGCAAGGAATAATAATAGTACACTACTTTTATATTAAAAATAATACTACATCACATGTATGTGACTTAACTTTTCTTAAATATTATAAAAAAATTATGTTTAATTTTTTTATATAACAAATTAAAATTTATTATAATACCAACAAATTATTTAAACATACTAATCTAATTTTTTTTTAATAAAAATACATATTTATCTTATTATATTAAATGTGATACATCTTAACTATATCAAATCATACAAAATATATATTATTATTTCCTTTAATGTGATAAACTTCATCCCTAATAGTACTTGTTAGAGCAAAACTTGTCTTAACCTTCGGACTCTTTCCTCCAAACAAGCTACCCATGATTAAATAAAAAAGTGACCACAACTAATTTGCCCTTTAAAAATAGATAGAGTCTACGTGGGTGCAAACCTAAACTAACATGACACGTGTTACGTAGTAGTTAGTCCTTGCTGTTTTGTATAGGGATAGTTAAATTATGAGCATTAAATTGGCTTTAAATGAGAATGTAATTAGCAAGCATTGCATAGTTGTCCATAAAATATGATATATTGTGAAATAGATACTTATACATTGCATAGTTGTCCATAAAATGTGATATATTTTGAAATAGGTATTGATGCATTGCATAATTGTTTAGAAAATATAATATATGGTGAAATAAACAAATTAAAGTATATATATTCCAAAATATGTGAATAAATATGTTAATTTCCTTTAAAGTGAATAGGATTAATATGTCATATATGTTATCCCATATGTTTTTGTTTCAAGATTGATATGTTTAATATTTGGTTAATATGCTATTTTTTTTTGTAAATAAGTCATTATATTACAACGTTCAAAAATTACATAGCTTCAAAACAAGTGGCATTGCCAGTGTATAGACACGACGATTGCCAGATATTCCCTTCCAAACCCTTCAAACTATTCCATAACTAGAAGAAAACACAAGAATTGTAACCCTCCTACACTGCTATAACAAAGATCCATCTCGTCCATAAAAAAGGAGTTGTAAGACCTAATCATCCCTCCTACCATTGACCACCTACACACTGCTATAACAAAATGTACAGACAAAAAAAATTGTAGAACTTATACATCTGCTCTGAAATCCACCTCCCACACATGACTATAATAGATAAAAACATAGACAAAAAAGCTACCCGTTCAAGACACAGAACTAGAGAGCCCCATCATATTTCCTTGTTCAACGAAGACCTAGAAGAATGGATTGGGCAGTACGCACGATCTGCACTGGGGCCAGCACCATTAGCAGTGAGCACCAGAGCACCCGAAATGCCCACACTCGGAGCCGAGGCAGGGAGCAGATAGAATTGAATGCCCATTTTACCAGCAATAAGATCAATTTTGTGGTGCATGAGCCTACAGTACTGATTATGCGCTTTCCAAGAATGGACAGGCTCCTCATCACCAACTACCTTATTTTCTCTTTCCATGAGAACGAATGAGATGCATCCCTTCATAACCCAGAAGGTGACCATGATCTTATCGTAAGCCAAGAGACGGTCTGCAGTCGTACCAGGGTCAAGGACCCACTCAGAAACCTCTTCCTTCAAATATCCCGAGGACATAGCTTTGACATGCTCCCACAGGTCCTTCTCCACCTTCTCAATTTCCCCCTTGATAGCTAGAGGGATTTGATCCTTGAAGAAATGGGTAGCCTCATAGGCTTTCTTCTGCTCCCTCTTAACTATCGGAGCTTTGCCTTTCTTCTTGGCTCACAGCACCCTCTGCGATTTTTTCCCCCGAGGAGCCATCCTGACCTTCCACAAAAAATGATTAAAAACCTTACTACCCTTACACCTAACAATACTCCGCCCAAGCTTAGATGCAAGAATAAAACCAGGGATAATGCAGAAAAGCACAAACCTTTCCCCTGTTCTTATAGCACTTTCCTCCATTCCTTCCATAAATGTCGTCATAATAACTTCATCATTATCATTCTTTCTCCATATAGCCTCCTCCACCATAACTGAATTTTTCCATAGATTTTTATATGTCACCCTATGAACAAGGATACAGTTGTATGCCTTGCTCATCATCATTTACAGCGGACCTTAATGGTTCATCAATGCTAGGATTAAATCGGCCCATACCCACACCGTCTGTCCGTAGTGGGCTGTCCTTGTTATGAGTGGAAGTTGAAATCGCCGCGTGTGACCTGTTGTGGGCCTCGTCAAAGTTCCTCGTGGCAATACCTCCTCTTGGACTCGATTGAGTATCGTCCGACGCCAATGTGACGTCCCCTTCCATTCAATCCGATGCCAGGAAGGAAACGTGAACCAAACTTACTGGGCTCATTGGCAATCTCAGCCCCGTTCATCACTAAGAAATTCATAAGAAATAAAAACTTATGTGTGCAAATACATAATCAATATAAACACAGCGGAAATAAACACAATTGCACACACACAAACAGTAATGCATCAACTTATTTGACCCAGGAAGATGATGAATCAACATACAGAGAATTCAGTCTCGTCTTCATGCTATGCACAGACTTCATGTTGATTTCATTAAGACAATCATTTCATTTCATTAACATGGGCAATTATCATTCAGAATTAACACACTGCAAAACACATAATGCATATAATGTAAATCAAAGAAAACACTTATCTTGAAGATGAAGCTGTCCAAACAACTAGCTATGTGAGAGCAACGTTCCACCCAACTATAGATCTCTGTCCAACCTATATTCTTTCAGCTGAGAGATCATCCCCGAGCTGGGATGTGTATCCACTAGGGAGGAACTAGACAGGCTCACTCACAACCATGGATTCACTCAAACGGTCATGCTAAGCCAACACACAGTTGGGTTTATCAAGCATACAAAAGGAAAAGGAGGAGGATGCTAAGCCAGTGAGCTCAACCACAGAGCTACCAACATCTAAAGCTAAATTCAAGCAATCCAATCCTCTGTTCAACATTCACTCTTGGATTTCTCCCAATTCGGTCATCAAATAACTCAATCCCATCACTGGACTTTCGGGCTATCGAAACTGGGTTTTCCAATGGATTTCGGGGTATCTAATACTCTCAAATTCGCCCCAAAGTTCATATCTATGGATCCCCCATTGGATTTTACTATCAAATACCAAATCTGGGCATTTTTGGCTCTTCAAAATGTGGGTTCTTGCAAAGTTGCGATTTCTGGTTTTGCTCACTGCTGGAAATTCGTTTTTGGATCAAAATTGATGCTGGGTTCTTCCACCCTAGAATGAGAAAGAGGAAGAAGAAACTCCCATGAGGTAGAGTGACTTGTAGTACAAGAAAACAGAGCCCATACTCTGCCATACGAATTTCTGGGATGCCCATGCTCCATTGAAGCCATGGACTGAAATCTTCAACTACTTCCTTACAACAGAAATAAATGTCATCAAGGAAAGTCAAATGGGTTCTCACAATGACATTTGGCAGCATATGGTTTATCCCCACAGCCCCCTCACCACTCCCTAGTAGATACACATGGCCCCTTCTCATTCGTTGCCTCCATAGCCATTTTTGGTATTTTATTGCATGATGTTTATTTACATCATTTTTACAATGTTCCATGGCTAAATAGCACATGGGTAACATAATGTCTAATACTTGCCTTTTAAATAAAATTCGAGCTTCCACTAGCGGGGCTTTGGCCTTGAGCTCCAAGCTAGAAAAACATACATCACATGTATACAATATTTACATTAAAAGCTAATATATCCTAAGGGTCAAAATGGGGTATTACAATCCCCTCCTCCTTAGAATAACACCGTGGACGGTGTTCCAAGACTTAGGAATACATATACAATTTACACATCCAAAAAATTTCAATTTTTTTGCAGATCTGCCCTGCATTCTATCCTTTACTTTGAACTTTCAGGACCAAGTCCCTTGGATTCCACAAACTGCTCCTGCTGGTTCTGACCCTTTAGCTCATCCACAAATCTGAAAACTTTATGGCTTCTACCCTCTTGATGTCCCCTTGTTGGGCAGTTGCGGAGACAATGATGTCCTCCACATTTCCAACATTTCATTGGCTACTTCATCTTTACTTGCTCAATTTCCTTTGAGTCTTCATGCCTGGAATGTTTCTTAATGGACCGATTGGATGAATGCCTCATCATTGATCCACTTTCATTTCCCTTACAGATTGCTCTCATAATGCTTTTTACCTCCCTTTGCAGACAAATAGAGTCCTGCAAAACCTTGTGGTTCATCTCATTCTGATGCTTTTGTAGCTCTTGGGTCTTGGCAACTGTTTGAATGAGATTTCTGTTGAATATTGTAACTTCTAAGAATATTATATTTGTACATTATTTATTCCGGATATGTTCCATCCCTCCGAGGTGATTCTATTATGTATCCGGAGATGTTTATTCCTCCGAGGAGTTGTGGCAACTAGGGTTATTAGACCCACCATGTGGGGTTCGGCCCAGTCAGTTATAATAGGGTATTTAACTTAATGGTTAAATACGAGCCTACATGTACTTGTGTAAAATATATGTCAGAGTAGTGTATAAATAGAGGAGGTGTGTTCCTCATTTGACACACTCACACACTTGAAAAAAGGAGCACTTGTCTGGGAGATTTGCTAAGGAGGATTAGAAGGAGGGAGCACATCTTGTATTTTGGTTTATCATCTTATTGAGGAAAGCTTTGCTGGGTTTTCTGCCCCATGAGGGTTTCCCAGGATAAATCTGTGTCTCTTGTGTTTATGCTATGCTTGTTGTTTCTTCAGTGATCCTGTATATGCTATTATTGTGAAATGGAATGTAATGCTGCTATTTTCTGTCTTAGCATATTGAATTTTAACATGGTATCAGAGCTAACCTGAAGGAAGACAAGGTATGGCACTTACGACACTTGCTTTACTTACGACAATTTGAAGGTTAGGGTTTTACATAGCAAAAACCAGTCATCGTGGAACTTTCGCTATAAATCCATTTCTGCGAAGGTTCAGGGTCTAAAAAGTTGACAGGTCAAAGATAACATCCCCAGGTACCTTGTGTCCAAAGGGAACCCTCAGATTCGTTGTACTTTATGAGTTATGATCAGTACAAGTTAGGGTTTCGGCCTCTTCCAGATCTCAGTCAAAATCAGGTGACCTTGGAAAAAAGGTCATAACTTGGGCTAGGAAGCTCCAAATGAAATTTCGTAAACAGTGACAGGTAGTACACAGACTATACTATCTAAGAAAACTTTTTCAGAGGCCGAAGGTGAACCAGTGATACGTGGAACTCCGTACAAGTTCGCTCTCCTGTTTTATCCCATAAACAAGTCACGTTGCGACACTTGGCATAATTCTCTCTCAGAGAGTCCAATTGAGGTCAGACCTGTCAATATGGAAAGATAACAGAGCGAGCTATCTGAGAAAAAAAATTTAGAGGCCGAAGTTCAAACAGTGACACGTGGCATGCCGTACAAGTTCGCTCTCCTGTTTTATCCCATAAACAGGTCACGTTGCGACACTTGGCATAACTCTCTCTCAGAAAATCCAATTGAGGTCAGACCTGTCAAAATGGAAAGATGACATGCCAAGCTACCGCAGAAAAAGTTTTCAGACCCTGTGGAGCAAAAATTTCAGAGTTATAGCAGAAGCAATCAGGTGCATATTTATGTCAAAACAGAATTATTTTTAGCACCTTTATTCATGGCTTCCGGAATTTAGGGTTTCGGAGAAAGTTGGAATTTTTTGAAGTCTGTAACCACGGCTGGAAGCTCCTCAGAAAAATAAGAGTTTAGAGCCTTGGATCAAACCTTTTGATTGGACAGAAGGGTGGGCTTCATCAAACCCTAGTTCGGGTTCCTGTCTAGAAGATCCAAAAGTTTCGAAGGCAATTTTGAGGGGTCAAATTTTGGAGATTTCAAAATTGAAGAATGCTAGGTTGATCAGCTCAGCAAGACACATTCTTCCATCCATTCAGAAGTATGAAAGTCAAAGATTGAATTTTTAGGGTTTCTCTAGCAAACCCTAATCAAGCTCCAGATCAAGTTTCAGGGGGAGTTGAGGCTAAGGCCTTACATAAGAAGACTGCAAAAAGTCTTGACAGGTATGACTTAAGGAGGTTCAGGTATGCCTTGAAATCTGATTCTTGATTAAGTTCATAATGTGTTTGTCTTCATGTTATTTATTAGTACAATCTTGATTAATGTTATTAATTGTCTTATCACCCTAGTAACAATATGAATGCATGTGAATGATCGAAGACATTCATTGATTAGGGCTATATGATTGTACTTATGCATTATGGTGTTGTGTGAGGTTGATGTTGTCTGCTAACAAGACACAGGTACATTACAAAAGACAAATCAAGTTCCATGACCATGACAACATGAAGACAAAGCCTCATGAGGTATGTATGACTTCGTTATATTATGTTTAACCTACGAGACATGCAGGTTCTAGCTCAGGATCTATAAATCATTGAAGAGATTGTTTAGGTATGTTGTACATAACTAAGCAGGTATACTAATCCAGGTATGTTTTCCTATGTCATGTTAGAATCTTACCTTGTGTAAGTATACTTGGTATGATTGGTTAGTAATCAAGGGTTTATGCATATTATGTCTCTTATCTTGGTTGATGATTTAACTAACTAGATCAAACAAGAATATGCATGAGTAAAAGAAGACTTCCTTGAAACCCTGAATACTAATGATCATGACTGTACATATTCAAGATTATTTAGAATTAGAATGTTTTGATAATATTGAGAATACACTAATGAATAAATGTTTGTGTATGAGATCATGAGGATGACACTAGTGTACACTTGAGCATGCACAGTGGTACAGAATGAATAGAAGTTCAGAAGACATACAGAAGATCAAGCGGGAGGCAACCACACAAACATAAAAGATAAGTATTTGAGTTGTTATTAGAAATAGTAAATGATATTGCTTGTATGCATATTTGTATTCCTAGAATATATCATGCTGAGTGTAAACATTCATAAAGCATTGAACAGTATACTACTAATATGCATATGATTGGTAAGTTGGACAAACATTCCATTGTTGCTTGTCTAGAATGAAACCTCTTTGCTGACATGCTGAGAGCTGTGCACACTCTCGATAGTATGTTATGGTAGAGATGGAAGGCATCTAGATAGCCACTGTATGCATACAGGATATGGGAAAGTGTTGTGCCAAAGTATTGGTCAAAATAGTTGCATAACTATGTAAATGATATCTGTATGCATAATAGGTTATCATGTCAAATATGATTTGATGATTATGAAGTATTACTAATCATGTACTTAATTTTGATTTGTAGGAAAGATCATGATGAATGATGAACTCTGAACAAGCGATGGATGTTCAACAAAAGATTTACAAATCAAACACACTATAGAAAGCTTGTGGTTAAGAGATTCTCTTAGAAAGAGGAAGAGAATCATGATGAGATGTTTTGCTCCAAGGGACTAGATAAGACCATTCTCTTAATAATGTAATCAGGTTCTGTATGGGTTCCCAGGATCGGTAGTCACTTGATGAGCTTAATGATCATCATGGGTGATGTGGATCTCAACCTTTGCTACAAGGTTGAATATGGGTTCTATACACATATGACATGGATGCAAGAAGGAACTCACCACAGAGTTCGAATGATTTTGAGGCTCATATTAGTAGACCCATCTGACGTGAGATGGCACAGATAGATATGCAGAAGATCACTCAATGCTGAGTGTGAATAATGGACAATTGACAGCTTCATGACAAAGCTTGGGCTTTACCAGAAGTAAAGCTGTTCCTAACCTTAAGGTTGTGGATGATGAACCTATCATACCATTATTGTATGATGATGATCTCTTTCTGACAAGGAATGAGAAACAGGTCATGAAAATGGCTGCAGAAATGAAAATGAAAGATCTCGGATTAATGCACTACTTCTTAGGTCTAGAAGTATGGCAAGATCCAAAAGGAATCTTTTAATTCAAGGTAAGTATGCTGTGAAGTTTCTAAAAAGATTTGATATGTTGGAGTATAAAGCCATGGCCACTCCCATGGACTCCAACTTGAAATTGTTAGTTAATGACTCATCGTATTTAGTGGACCTAACCCTATATAGACAAATCATTGGGTCATTGATGTATTTAACAAATACTAGGCCAGATATATGCTTTGCTGCAAATACCCTAAGTCAGTATCTAGTAAAACCTAGAAAGGTTCACTTAATAACTACAAAGCATGTAGTGAGGTACCTAAAAGGTACATTAGATTTTGGTCTATATTATCTTGGAGGTCATGAACTCCGTTTACATGGTTACTCAGATTCTGATTGGGCAGGAAGTGCCTCAGACAGAAAGAGTACATCAAGTGGATGTTATAGTCTTGAATCTGCCATGATCTCATGGTTCAGCAAGGAACAATCTAGTGTGGCTCTCAGTACTGCTGAAGCAGAATATATATATAGCTGTCTGCTCTGCCAACTGTGAAGCAGTGTGGCTTCAGAAGCTATTATATGGAGTGTTTGACTTAGAAATGAATTCCACTATGATTATGTGTGACATTCAAAACTGCATCAAGATAGAAAATCTTGTATTCCACGATAAGTCAAAAACACATAGAGATCCGATACTTCTATATACGAGATATGGTGCAGAGAGGAACTATCAAGCTCGAGTATATAAGCACTGAGGATCAGATTGCTAATATCTTGACTAAACCTCTGTCTCGAGTAAAGTTTGAATACTTCCGAGACAAGCTTGGTATAGTCCAGAAGGACCCTCCTCGAAAGGGGGAGTAGCACAGTATCTGATAACAAGTCTGTCTCATCAATGATGAGGTTACCTATTTACTGCACCTAGTTACTTAGAATTATTTAGATTTAGGAATCTTATATTTTTTCTTTTGATGATAGATGTATACATGCTTTTGATGATAGATGTTATGCATGTTTTGATGATGAGGATACATGTTTTGTTATACATGTTTTGATGATGAGGATACATGTTTTGTTATACATGTTTTGATGATGAGGATACATGATTGGCACATGTTTTGATGAAGTTCTTGGTAAACATGTGAGGGGATTGGATCATCCCTGGACTTCAGTCCTAAAGAGAGCCGTAGACGTATGTCTTCGAGAATGAAGTCCTTGGTGGACTTGAGGGGATTGGATCATCCCTGGACTTCAGTCCTAAAGAGAGCCGTAGACGTATGTCTTCGAGAATGAAGTCTTTGGTGGACTTGAGGGGATTGGATCATCCCTGGACTTCAGTCTAAAAGAAGAGCCGTATACGTATGTGTTCGAGAATGAAGTTCTTGGTGAACATGTGATGGGATTGGATCATCCCTGGACTTCAGTCCGAAAGAAGAGCCGTATACGTATGTCTTCGAGAATGAATTTCTTGGTGAACATGTGAGGGGATTGGATCATCCCTGGACTTCAGTCCGAAAGAAGAGCCGTAGACATATGTCTTCGAGAATGAAGTCCTTGGTGGACTTGAGGGGATTGGATCATCCCTGGACTTCAGTCCTAAAGAGAGCCGTAGACGTATGTCTTCGAGAATGAAGTCCTTGGTGGACTTGAGGGGATTGGATCATCCCTTGACTTCAGTCCTAAAGAGAGCCGTAGACATGATGTCTCCGAGAACAAAATCCTGAATGAACAGGTAAGGGGATTGGATCGTCCTCGGACTTTGGTCCTATGAATTGAACTGTAGACATGAGGTCTCTGAGAATTGAATAGGACTGGATCGTCCCTGAGCTTCGGTTCAAAAGGTACATGATAGGACTGGATCATCCCTGAGCTTCGGTTCAAAAGGTACATGATAGGACTGGATCGTCCCTGGACCTCGGTTCAAAATGTACATGACAAATCCTAGAATTGTTCTAGGTTACATCCAGCATGAAATAGGGCTGGCTCTGTAGATATGATACATCCAGCATGAAACAGGGCTGTCTCTGTAGATGTGATACATCCAGCATGAAACAGGGCTGGCTCTGTAGATGTGATACATCCAGCATGAAACAGGGCTGGCTCTGTAGATGTGATACATCCAGCATGAAACAGGGCTGGCTCTGTAGATATGATACATCCAGCATGAAACGGGGCTGGCTCTGTAGATGTGATACATCCAGCATGAAACAGGGTTGGCTCTGTAGATGTGATACATCCAGCATGAAACAGGGCTGGCTCTGTAGATGTGATACATCCAGCATGAAACAGGGCTGGCTCTGTAGATGTGATACATCCAGCATGAAACAGGGCTGGCTCTGTAGATGTGATACATCCAGCATGAAACAGGGCTGGCTCTGTAAATGTGACACATCCAGTATGAAAAAGGACTGGCTCTGTGGCGGTAAATCCTAGATCTGATCTAGGTCACATCCAGTATGAAAAAGGACTGGCACTGTGGTTGGGATTGGATCGTCCCTAGACATGAGAATTGTCTTAAAGAGATAAGGATTGATCATCCTGGAACTTGATCTGGATTGCATCATCCATGGACCTATGTCCTAAAGAGAGCAGGATTGATCATCATGTAATATGATCGTGTGATGACGATGCTGATGATCGTGTGATGACGATGCTGCTGATCGTGTGATGATGATGCTGATAATCGTGTGATGACGATGCTGATGATCGTGTGATGACGATGATGATGATCGAGTAATATCAACTCTGATGATGTTGATGTTCCAGTAACTAGTTGACTTACTGATGATGATGAATTGAAGAAAGCTTCCGATGATATATAGATGATGTAGTCAATGACTCCTTGCTCCTGCAGATGTTGTTATAATATCCTTCTCGTTAAGGGGGAGTGTTGAATATTGTAACTTCTAAGAATATTATATTTGTACATTATTTATTCCGGAGATGTTCCATCCCTCCGAGGTGATTCTATTATGTATCCGGAGATGTTTATTCCTCTGAGGAGTTGTGGCAACTAGGGTTATTAGACCCACCATGTGGGGGTCGGCCCAGTCAGTTATAATAGGGTATTTAACCTAATGGTTAAATACGAGCCTACATGTACTTGTGTAAAATATATGTCAGAGTAGTGTATAAATAGAGGAGGTGTGTTCCTCATTTGACACACTCACACACTTGAAAAAAGGAGCACTTGTCTGGGAGATTTGCTAAGGAGGATTAGAAGGAGGGAGCACATCTTGTATTTTGGTTTATCATCTTATTGAGGAAAGCTTTGCTGGGTTTTCTACCCCATGAGGGTTTCCCAGGATAAATCTGTGTCTCTTGTGTTTATGCTATGCTTGTTGTTTCTTCAGTAATCCTGTATATGCTATTATTGTGAAATGGAATGTAATGCTGCTATTTTCTGTCTTAGCATATTGAATTTTAACAATTTCCAGCCAAGTCCAATAGCCTTTGGTTTGCTGCCATGGTCAAGGTGCACAACTGGCTTTCACTTTGCTCACAAGCAGCACTTGCTTTGCAACAATTGTAATAAATTAGCTTCACTTTCTCACCTGTGAGATACATCATGGCAATTTCTGTTAGGCCAACAATTTCTGTTTGACACTCTCCACTCTCATGATTCCTGAAGGTAATTTGATAATTTCGTAGCATTGCAGGCACAAATTGTAGCTCAAATTTTCACAACTCAAAGAATTTTCAACACACTCCACTGTCATGATACCTAAATATAATTTCATAGCATTGATGGCAAAGAAAGACATACATGTCTATCCGAGCATTTTTTTGTCTATTTGCAAAAATTTGAGGTTTGGGTTTTGCACATGGAAAACCATGGGGTTCACATGTTTCTATGGACAAGGTGGCTTTGAAGCATACCATGCAGTTTTGAAGGATCTATGCTTATAAATATGGTTAGAAACTGCAAATTTGTCAACGACTTGCACATATCTCAAGCCATGGGAAATTTGGCACAATTTAGAATATCAAAGTATTCATAATTTTTACTGCGAAGTTCCTAACGGTGAATTTACATTTTCAGGACAATTTCATCATTTTACAAACAATATGGAGCAATGGGAATCAAATGGCTCTGCTGACAGCCATAATATGATCATTCAAGTGAACTGGGTGATTTTCCATGTTGTAGCTCAACTTAGTGAAATTACTATTTATGGACAAGAAGACAACTGAAACATGTTTATATTCTAAACTTCTTCTGGTAATCATATAGTTTTCCTTAATGCTTGGAGGCTCACAAATGAAGACGGATGGTCTTTTGAGGAAACTACAAGATCCAATAGTTCAAGAGATTCCTAAAAGAACATCTTTCCTAATCATGAAAAGTAGGTAAGCAAACTATGATTCTTAACATATACTATGAATTTGAAGGTTCGTTTTTTTACCTATGTTGTGTGGTTGTCTTATCCAAGTTATTCCACCGGCTGAAAAAAATGTAGATGCTTAGAAAACCAATAACTTTTACCATAGAATCTAACACTCAGACAACCAAGATATTGGAAATGAATTTGACCAGACAATCTATAGGATCACTAACAGATGAAGGAGACTAAGATACTCTCCGACCGCCTGTCTTAGATAAGAAGTTAGGTAGGAATGTGCAGACATCATTGAAGTTTTTGGTAGACTGTGAATAGAGAATTCAATGCAGTAGGGTAATCAGAAGAAAGGGAAGAACCACATGGATAATGGCGAAAGGCCATGCATGTTTTCATTGAAAGGGTGCAATTGATTACATGCAAGCAAAAATCAAGGCATTGAAAGAGGGCATTGAAGGCACATAGAGAAGTAAATGGAAACTGGGTGCACAATTTGCCAATTTTCTCTAGATGATTGTCTAACTAGATAACACAGTTGAGAATACAAAACAAGCAAAAAGAACTCTTCATAGATAAAATGCCTTATGGCATAATTATTTTGATGTCAATGTGAGGTAATTGAACAACAATCATTTGAGAATAATGAAAGGAATGCTTCTGCAATTTCAAAAAGAGAGGTTCTCACAATGTTTCACTGTCTCAACCTTCTCCTATAACAAAAAAAATGAGGTAGAGATGGAAGGCCCCGATTGCATTGTATAGAGCACAAATGGACTTGGCTACAACTATAGTCCAAGGAGTGCAACTCTAGGCCAAGGAGGGGAGTATTATCTACCCCAGAAATGCAATTGATGGTGTGTAGGGATTGTGTGAAAATGATAGGAAAGTATTCCATATAATCTATTTTACTGTTCCACCCTTAACATAATGGTTCTAAGAAGTTCATACAAGACAATGATGGTGCTTATGGATTTGCATACCGTTCAAGAAAAACTAACTAACAATATATCTATCGGCACAACATTTAATGGTGCATATGTTGGGATATACACTAATATATGTTGCATTGTTAGTATATATATCATAACCAATACACCATTAAATGTTGTAGCACTTGCTAGATATTGTTTATTAGCTCACATAATTGGTTGTACCTTGTTCTCTCTATCATTTTACCATCTTCTCTCTATGTAATTTTGGATAAGAATGAGCCACTACATGAACAAGTTAGGAAATTCCATGCTCTCTAGGGCCACATAAAAGTAAACTATTGATGTGCGTATTCTTTCCTTGTGTGAGTGAGATAAGAGAAATGAGTCCCTCTATAGCTCAAATAAGCGAAATCTCTCTTAGAGTTGCAAGGTGTGAGAGATATATTGCATACAACGTGGAGAGATAACTCTTAGGACTCATTATGTGAGATATCACTCTTACAACTCATTATGTGAAAGATCTATCTTATAATCGTTGCATGACTTGCTTCTCTTAACCTACATACCAAAATATAACAACCGTGTAGCTTTCACATAAAAAGTATCTTTCCTCTACCCATGTAGAGTATATTTCGATGGGTATTGGATTGAAAAATATGCTCATATCAAACTTACTTATTGTTAGCAATCCCTCCTTAGACTATATATGTAGTAACATCAATATTTTTCCATAGTGGATAAGAAAATCCCATTGCATTGCATAGAGCACAAATGGACTTGGCTACAACTATAGTCTAAGGAGTGCAACTCCAGGCCAAGGAGGGGAGTATTATTTATCTTAGAAATGCAATTGATGGTGTGTAGCACGTGTGTAGGCATTGTGTGAAACAATGATAGCAAAGTATTCCATATAATCCATTTTACAGTTCCATCTTTAACATAATGGTTCTAAGAAGTTCATACAAGACAATGATGGTGCTTATGGATTTGCATACAGTTCATTATCCAAGAAGAACTAACTAACAATATATCCATTAGCACAACATTTAGTGGTGCATATGTTGGGATATACACTAATGTATGTTGCATTGTTGGTATATATATCATAACCAATACGCCATTAGATGTTGTAGCACTTGCTAGATATCGTTTGTTAGCTCACACAATTGGTTGTACCTTGTTCTCTTTATCATTGTACCATGTTCTCTCTACATAATTTTGGATAAGAATGAGCCACTACATGAACAAGTTATGAATTTTTGTGAATTTTCATGCTCTCTCGGGCCACATAAAAGTAAACTATTGATGTGCCTATTCTTTCACACACATTATATAGCACTCCAACAAAGTTTACAAGCCACGCACTAATACTAGCAAATTGAGACCAAGAATTACCTGGATACTTCGCACGCAGTCGAGCTTGGTGGATGGATTAACTTCAAAAAACCTGGTACTGTGGGTTATGAATGCTATATATAATAAAGAAACGAGAGTGAGCCACAAGCCTATGAAGCCGCTGCCAACCATCCACTCGGCCAAACCCGTTCAACCGCTTCCCCCACACAACATACATTAGTGACGACAACAACCATAGGGCCGTAACTACATAATCAATCACCTCCACCACGTGTCATATACTCGGACTGAGAAGGGAACAACGACCATACAAATCAGTTATGAAGTGGATGTGTATGCTTACCTCCCTTAACGAATCTTCAGCTCAACTAATTAGTTAACCATTTAACCATAACGAGTATGACAACCATAGAAGTAATCTCCCCCGCGCACTTGTAACCTGCTGCTAAATCTTGATAATGTACTCGATCAATTCCAGTCCCAAAATATTAGATATAAATGCCTATCAGCTTAAAAAATTGATTTCAAATGAGTTTTCTTTTTTTTAATATACAATAATGATTGGTTTTACCGTTTAGATCGACAAACACAGATCTCCCACCATTCCATGTTCCTTGAGTAAATCTCTTACATATGGAATACATGTCTCTACCACCACACAAAACTATGTTTTATATATATATATATATATATATATATATATATATATAATGTACTAGTGTCATATATGCAATGTATATGTTCACTCTCATGAATGGCTAGAATCCAATACAATTCCAACCATTTTGGGATTAGTTGTGGAACCACGGTTCTCATACCTTCTTTATTCAATATTTTGACTAAGTTTCATTTTCATAAGTGATGTAGGTTAAACATTACTCGCTTTATGTAATATTTAATATTTTGATTGGTTTTAATTTTTATAAGTGGTAGATTTCTCTGTCCCAGTATTGAACGTTGTTATGTGGCCAAACTATGAATAGCCCAAGCTTAATCTATCATCTAAGATGGTTACTGGTGTTGAGGTTTTCAAACACTTTTAGTCTAAGAAACTTAACAATCATAAACTTACATGGATATATTCATTGGTAACCTGTGATATCGTTTCCAAGTTTGACTTCAAGATAATAGAAATTACGGCAACAACTTACCAGGTGGTTACGCAGAAACATTGAATCACTAATTGAGTTGTTTGATTGATTACTTGGAAACAAATCCTGTGACATCCTTGGGATTTATTAACAAACACTTTAGTAAAAGCAGAAAAATTGTATGTGTTTTCATTCATTCTTTTCATTTTTTTTTCAATTTTCAACTTAAAAAAAAACTATGCTTCTAAATTATCATACTTATAACATTGTACTCTAGATAACATTCAATAGTTTTGATGATAAATCTATGAGTGTTTAACGCTAAACCACATTTATTACAATGAAAGTTGTTATTTTTATTTTTTTAATATCCAATTTTACATATCCATGCTAATAAGGGTGTAGATAATGTTGATAAGAAAATGTTTGGAAATAAAGAAAATTGTGTCCCTATAAAGGAGCGCAATGCACAATGATTATTAATATGTTACAAGGGTTTTGGGGCGATCAATATTCAACTTGCTGCACGTCATTTTTTTTTCATAGAAAAATTCAACTTACTATTAATATACGAAATAGTAAATAAAACCAGCTGTCAGTAACATACAATAAACCTCACAGCCCGTCATGTATATGAACAGGGGAAAGGCCATCAAAGAGATAATATGTTGTCCACAACATATGAAAAGTCCAATAAATATGTCCACAAGATCAAACAGGACTCCATCCCGAAATAAACAGTTCCAATAGTCTCCAACACAAAGTATCCAAATAAAAAAAACATATACAGTCATCCCAAAAAATCAAAACCATCATATGTATGATCCATCAAAGCTATATACCGAACAGTCTCCATAGGAGTCTGTCAATAGTGCCGCAAAGATAAGTATACAAAAACTCCAACAAGTAGTTGGAACCTTTATCAATCAAGGATCTGCACATAGAACTAACAGGTATATAAGTATATCGGTCAGCATAAATCATGAAAGCATCATCAAAAAGTGAAATATATAAAAGAAAAGTATCAAGTCCAGTGTAACTGATATGTTCCATGGGATAATAGTGTATCCTCCCGCCATTCCTGCCAAATGATGACCCCAACTCGAGAGGTAAAATCCCTCTTAGATAACATATCTGCCGTCATATTATCCTCCCTGAATACATGTTCAAAATGTATATGTTCAAAATTCCTGATAAGCTTCATCACCGCATCCATCCAATGTGAGAGAAGCAGTACATTGAGTGCTGTCCTGCCTCTAGCCCAAGAGATAATGGTTGATGAATCACCATAAACAACAAGCGAGGATATCTTCCTTAACTGAGCCCAGAACAATAAAAGCCAAAGGGCACAAAGCTCGCTCCTAGTGTTGGATCCATTGCCCAGATTTAACCATAAATGTATAGTAACATCAGTGGAGATGTGCAGTGTCACTCCCGCACCACCCCCCCCAGCCCGACCCGCAGCAGCCCCGTCACAAAAGCCACATGGAAAAGTCAACATAGGAGGGGCATGCCAATTTTTCCAATTTGACATATCTCTACTACCAACAGTTCCATGAATGGAGATAAATTCATTGTACGCTGCAAGAGTTCTGAAACAAATCCCATCCCGAAAAGGAGTAATGTTTTCAAAGATATATAGGTTTCGAGCCTTCCATACCTCCCATATCAAATAATATGGAAGCTTAGTACACCCAGAAGATACACGAGACCAAGAGTCAAGGCAATCATTCAGTGAACTGTGGATCCAACAAAATTGCACACCAGCTTTGCATGCAATTTGAGCCCAGAGTGCCCGTATGAACTGGCAGGTAGAGAAAAGTTGGTCCACAGTTTCTTCCAGTTTCCAAATAGCTTTTTCCCACCAACGAATCACAGTCCGTGTCCCAGCAAACAATGCTTCGTATGCCAGTTTAGCAGATACAACCCCACCTGCCACATCTCATGACCAGACTAATTTTTCCGCACCATCAGCCAGCATGATATTTGATTGGTATATCGGCCTGATATAGTCATCCCATTCCACCGCCAAGGAGCCCGATAATCCCAGTTGAGAGGCCGAAATCCATTGAGGCCTCCCATCAGCAATCCTACCAGCCCCATGAGCTAGAGAATAAAAACCTTTAGCATGGAGATGGGTCCTCAATTCCAATGATAAAGCATGTTCCATAGGTCCACCCACGAACGGATCCAAACCCAGTTTTATGTCACGCCCATTTCCCGGCAGCCAAGCAATCCAAAGTGCAATCACCCTGAAAGATCCTAACAAGCCATTCCAAATATTCGACACCCCCAATGAAGCAGGTTGTTTCAGCCGCAGCCAGTCATTCACAGGAATACCCTTAAGATATTTGCCTCTGATAATCCTACCCCAACACGATTTATCAAAGAGAGCACGCCAGAGGCTTTTTGCGTGTAGAGCCGTAACAAATGATTCAAGGTCCTTAATATTCCAGCCTCCCAATTTCCATGGTCGAGCCAAGAATTTCCATTTTATGAGATGAAATCTCTCCTGAGCACTCCCACCCGACCACAGGAAACTGAAGCACTTCCGTCTGATTAAGCATAGGATGGATCGAGGAATTTTGCAAAGAGAAAACCAATAGACACCAACATTTTGTAATACGGCTTTCACCAAAGTAAGTCTTCCCCCCAAGGATAAATGCCGGAAGCTCCAGTGACTAATCCTCTTTTCAAACCATGTAACAAGCCAAGTCCAATCATTTATTAGGTATTTCGTTGGCTTAATGAAAAAACCAAGATATTTCGTTCCAGTATCAAGCTCCTTGAAGGTAAATGGTAAAATATTGCTTATCGCCAGTTCCTCCTCAGCCACCAGCGAATGTTTCAAAAATAATGATTTTATATAACTGATGATCATACCTGTAACCAAGCAAAATAGGTCGAGGATGTTCTTGTATTGTGTCCATTCAGCTATAATGCCCTTACCAAACAGCATAACATCATCCACAAACAGTGAATGTGTAACAGCAATCTCCCGCGTAATTTTAATGCCAATAATCCGCCCCTCCCGACGAGCCTTATTTATCGATAGACTCAAGCCTTCAATGACCAACAGAAACAAAAGTGGAGATAGAGGACAACCCTGTCTAAGGCCTCGGGATGCCTTAAAAAATGCCCTAGGATGTCCATTAATCAGCACAGCATAATTTACCGAGGATATGCAAGCCATAACCCATTTCATCGCCTTCCACGGCAGGCCGATTTGGATGAGAATAAGTCTCAGGAAATTCCAGTCCACCTTATCATATGCTTTCACCAGATCCAGTTGTAGGATGAGAGCTTCCATTCTCTTCTGTTTTATTGTATGGAAGATTTCCTGAGCCACTCCCACAGCATCATGTATCTGTCGGCCACGAAGGAACCCATACTGTTCCAAAGATAAGTGTCTAGATAGCATAGGTTTGATCCTATCAGCAATGATCTTAGAAATTATCTTGTAGACCAGATTGCATAAAGCAATCGGTCTAAATTCATCATAATTGTTCGGATGGGATGTTTTCGGGATGAGAGCCAGGTATGTAGAGTTTAGAGCTCTAGAGACCGTACCAAGTTTACGAGATTCATCCACAGCCAACCGGAGGTCTTCCCCCATAATATCGAAGAAATGGATAAATAGTTCCATCGTCCACCCATCAGGACCAGGGGATTTATCTTTAGCAAGTCCTCGTAAGGTGTTCTCCACTTCCCCCAGTGAGACCTCCAGGAAAATATCATCACCCTCCTTCTCATTAAAAATCCTTGGGTATTCCTTAATAAGTTTAAACTGTTCAGCCAGAGTTGTATTTTTTGGGTCACAATAATATTCCTGGAAATGATGGACCGCTTCATTCATTAAATCCTCCTCCCCCCAGATCCTCCGGCCCGAGTGATCATTTAGGTCCCAAATAGAATTCTGCATCCTGCAGGAGTCAGCAAATTTATGGAAAAATTTTGTATTCAAATCCCCCGCCTTGAGCCAAATAGCTCTACTCTTCAATCTCCAAGTTTCCTCCTGCATCAGAAGTATTTTCATCTTTCGACACTCCAATGACGAGAGCCTCGCCACTTCCATAGAATTGAGTCCAGTACCGATCTCACGTAGCATCAGTGATTCCAGTTCTTTTTCAATCTCAGCAAGTTCTTCATTCATCAAAGCTTTTTTGTTTTTTTCCCACAATATGGTAAAGTCCTTTATCTCCTTAAGTTTTACCGCCAATTTATCCATAGCAGATCTCTCGCCAGAAACATCCTTCTGTAGCCATCTGGTACTCACCCCCGTGGTGTATTCATCATCAGAAAGCCACGTGGAATTGAATTTGAAGGGGAAGGCTTTGTGACAAGGCTCCTCCTCAAACTGTAGAATAATAGGAAGGTGATCACTGATTTTGATTTGATGTATCCAGGATCTGTAATTTTGAAAACAGGTCAGAAGCGATTCCGATATTAGGAACCTATCGATGCGCTTCTGAATCAGAAATTCCCCTTTCCTGGCATTTGACCAAGTGGGTGCCACCGGCCGCGGGGCCACATCGATTAAGGAGTAATTCATGAATAAATTAGAGAAATAGGGGCCCAGGGGGTCTCGCCTGGCCAATCCCCCCCAATACTCCTCATCCCCCCATGTGAAGTTGAGGTCCCCAGCAATAATTAAGTTCTCCAATTCCAGCAGATGTTCAGATACAGCCAAGTCCCAGAAAGTCTCACGGTTAACATAAGGCCCATAACAATTGATAATATTAAAGTTCTTCTCCGAACCCCTAATGCTTCCAGACAATAAGATACCCAGTGAGATGTAATATGGGTTTAGTCTCAAAACCTGCGGATTCCATGCCGCCAGGAGTCCACCAGAGAGACCAGCCGCATCCACGGAACAGCACATCCATCCCGGCTTCACCTTATTAAAAAAGATACGGGATTTTTCTCCACATACCATTGTTTCCTGTAGAAGAACCAAATCCGGATTGACAATTTGTAGCACACGTTTGAGGGCCAATTGTTTGGGTAGGGCCCCCACCCCCCTGATATTTAGAGAGAAAAATATCATTTTCAAACCCTCGCAAGGGATTTCATTCCTCTAAGAGCCCGGGTTTCAGACGATATGGGGGAGCCCACCATATTCAGGTCACTTTCTGTCCCCCCCAGAGTGACCTTCTTGTTTTTCCTGGCGCTTCTAGTTTTCAAAGGAGAGAAGTCCTGAGCCAGACCACCCCTATGAGCCCCCTTTTGAACACGAATGTCCCCCGATGATTCAGGGATGTGTGTTGAGGCAGCCTTGTTACTCGTCTCATTCGCACATGTGCTCAGCTGGCCTATAGGGCCCTCCAAATCTCCACCATAAGCCACCTCTAAGTCCACCACCTTGTTTTTGTAGAAAGTGGGAATGGGTTTCTTCTTCACCATATCTGAATATGATGGAATGTGAATGATATTCCCTTCCGGATCAGGAATTGTTTTGGGTCCTTCAATGTGACAACCAATCATCGGTTTATTTACAGGATTCAATTCACAAGATTCAACCCCCCCAACCCCCATGTCGAAATTATTTATGCCAGAATCCATCTCGGCATCATCAAGCCCCTTCACGGCCCCCGAGGCAAGGAAGGGTAGCTCAGAATCGGATGGTATATGGATCGTCGGCTCCCCAGAAGTAGTAGGATCAGGAGAAGTAGAGATAGCAGGTGTGATATCCACAGGGCAGAGGTTTTTCATCCTCTCAAACATCTCCGTCTAAGATGTAGGATCATCATTATCAGAAGTTTCATTTGATTTTTGTTCAGTCCCAGAGGAGTTTGATGCCAAATTGTGTCGGCAGCTCATATAATTACCATTATTCCCATTGTTTAAGTCTAATGCATTTATAAAAGAAATATCCATTTCATTTAATGAGTGAAAAAACTTAGGATCCTGTAATTCCAACTTACGGTACAAAGCCGATTCAGGAGCAAGCCGGTTGGAGAAGCCATAAAGTGCGCCCGTCGCATCCATCTCAAGGTCGCTTCCATCATCCGATGACCAGAACGGGCCACCATCTCTAAGACGCCCCGAAGAAGAGGGAGCCTTGCATTGTCGCCAGAGGTGGCCCACCGCTTTGCAGTTTGAGCAGCGGAATGGAATTCCCCAGTAATCAATGACCTGAGCCAATTGACGCCCACGCCAGTTAATATGCAGAATGTCGATAAGCCCCAAGGAGATATCCACCTCAACCAACATCCGCCCCATACGACGATCAAAGCCTTTTAGGTGTTCCTCTTCAACATGCAGAAAACGGCCAAGCCGATTTCCAATGGCTTCAAAAGCCCCACGATTCCATAACGCCAGTGGAAGACCAGGTAGAAGCACCCACAGATGCCTAAGACGAACCGAGGACGACTCAGGATCAAAATTTGTGTGCCATTTCTGGAGCATTAAGCTCCCTGTGCCGTATAGCCATAGACCTTCCAGGATGCGAGTAGCATGCTCCTCCTGCTCAAATTTGAACCCGTACCATCCACAAGCCATCGCAAATACCGTCGGGGAGTATTTCAAAATGGGCTTCCACATCTCTTCCACCCATTTAACAATATTTCTCCTATTCATAGCATGATAGGAGAATTTTCCAACCAGAGCAGTCATATTATATTCCACTGTTTCCTCAAGTCCAATATCGTGGCCTACAGTCATCCAAGCCTCACCCGGTCTGCTGAAATATTTGCCATACAGTCGCCTAGTCGCACGCGAGGTCGACCCATCACGGACACCATCATCGCGGCCCAAAGGAATTCTTCCACTGCCCACTGACGGGTCCGAGCCCGATGCTTCCCCAGGTGCCTTACCAAAGGCCAGATGTCCTTTGAGAGTTTTTGCATGTGGCGCCACGTGTCGACGAGAAGGGTTTATAGCCCTCTTCCCGGATAGCTGGTTTTTGAAATAGGAATCCGGCTTGAATAAGCCAGCTTCTTCAATCATATAATCTAGGTTATTGTCAGCCGGTAAAACTGGTTCTGTCCTGTTACCCTCCATTCCGGCAACCCTAAACCCATCGGACCACGAACCACGGTTCAAACCCTGTCCAAAATGTTTTATCAAAGCCCGAAAAACTTAGATAACCGGCCAGGCGGGGCAATATTCCGATGGCTCACGGCAACAAAAAACCCACAGAAAAATCAATATTCCGATGCCGAAAACCTTTGATGTATGAGTGCCGGGGATCACGGCAACAAAACCCACCACAGAGTTTATACCCGCTCATCAACCGGCGAATAGACCCTGGCAGCCGGTCCAGAAGAAGTGATATACTGCTGTATCGGTGGTCCACACCCCCGGAAACCGCCTCTATGTTTGTAACGGCAACGGCAAGTATCGCCCCAAAGCGTTTCACCCAGGACGGAAATAGGCACTTAACCACAGTATCAAGAAACCCAATGCGACAAAACATAAATAATTATTCTGCAACAGTTACAGAGATCTTTACCCGTGGACGCCGATGAGTCAAACCGTCATTATCATATATGCAACCCCGGGCCAAGTGTATTATATCAACGGTTACCAGCTTCTCAGATTCGATCTCACGGCGTCGGCTAGTATCGGTCGTCAACCCCAAAACCGGCAGGCCATCGCGCATTCGGCATTCCAAACCCTGAGAACAGCCATCATAAACCCTAGACTGTAACCCTCTCCCTCAGAACCCTCCCTTCAATGATCTACCATCTTGCTGCACGTCATTTATGTAGCGGTAATCCTCTTTCGCAAGCAATATGATCTGGCTTTCCCTGCTTTAATCAATAAAATATGAGTTCCATAATCAATGAAAAAAACGAGACTGGAAATCCATAGGAATTAAGACTATGGTCCAGATCCATGGTGAAGGTGTTTTTAACATTGACCTCCAATGGGATGATTCGCAGGCGTATTTGTCACTTATTCACTCATAAGTAGAAACCGTAGGTTGGATGAACTGAGAATAATGCTGTCGTTTCATATATCGATATAGTCATTTATAGATATTATATCTGCAATTTTGCTTGAAAGATCAACCGACATTATCCTCAACCCATAGATATCTGCAAAATAATTATGCCGGGACTAGACTTGATCGAGTAGATTATCAAGATTCAGCAGAAGGTTACTGTATACCAGGTGTTTTGAAATTTAATCCAGCGATCAACCCTGATTGTGTGCCTGATTGCGTGCGAAGCCCGACTTCCTGGAATGGATATGTGTGATGAACTCGTGGTCTGCGCAGATCGCTTTCTAGTTAACTTATTTGTGGTCTGCGCAGATCGCTTTCTGGTTATTTCATTCAAATATACAACGTTAAAGTTTGAATCAATTACATATTTTACATTGAAATAAGATTCCATATGTTTTTTATAATGTTAAAGGTAAGATATAAGTGTTACTACTTCATCAATGTTACTTGTCCAATATTTTTAGCTTTATATACAATTTACAATTCAAAATGAAGAAGTGTCATTTGTTAAAATTATTATTATTTTTTTTTTTTTTTTTTTTTTTTTTTTTTTTTTCTTTTCTCAGTGAATAATAAAAGTTGTACTATTAATATTTATTAAAAACGAATCAAATAGTACAATAATTCATAAATCTATAAACAAACTTATGTACAAACTTAAGCCAGAATTAATTACATTACCAATGTTCTCAATATACAATCTACAATTCAATTCAAGATACATGCAATATAAGTAAGTTATATATATATATATATTACTTTAAACATTATTATAATTATATAAAAGAAAATATAATATAATTACATATTAAATATTCTAAAAAGTTTTGATTTTTCTTTTAAAATTATAATATATCAACTATATTGATTAACACGTCTAAAAGTAAATATATAATATTTTTAAATTTTATAACAAGTAAATAATAATTATAATGATATAATATTTTTAGTTTTATATATAATCTACAATTCAAGATGGAAACTTGAAATTATAATATATCAACTATATTGATTAACATTTCTAAAAGTAAATATATAATATTTTTAAGTTTTATAATAAATAAATAATAATTATAATAATATAATATAATAATATAATATTTTTAGTTTTATATATAATCTACAATTCAAGATGGAAACCTGAAATTTTGATACAAGCATATAAGTAAGTTATTTATATATAAAAGAAAATATAACATAATTACATATTAAATATTCTAAAAAGTTTGATTTTTCTTTTAAAATTATAATATATCAACTATATTGATTAACATGTTTAAAAAATTATATATAAATTTTTTAATTTTTATAAAAAATAAATAATCACTATAATGAAAGATAATTTTAATATACTACATAATGGTTTAAACAATGTTATATGATATAAAGTTCCAAAACTCTCCTCAAAAGTATTTTGACATTAAATTTCCAAAACCTAAACCACAACCTTTTTTAATTTTAAAATCTCAAATACTATCACATATTAAATTTCCAAAACCTAAACCACAACCCTTTTTTATTTTATTTTAAAATCTCAAATGCTATGAGTTTTTTGATATTTTAAAATCTTAAATCTTAATGAATAAAAAAAATAAAATAAAACAACTTACAAAATCCATAATGAAATGTGAATCTCAAATGCTATCACATATTAAATTTCCAAAACCTAAACCACAACCCTTTTTTATTTTATTTTAAAATCTCAAATGCTATGAGTTATGAGTTTTTTGGTATTTTAAAATCTTAAATCTTAATGAATAAAAAAAATAAAAAATAAAAAATAAAATAAAACAACTTACAAAATCCATAATGAAATGTCAAAAATGTCAGAGAAAATATTGAAAACATAATCTTGTAGCTTGGCTATCCAAAAAAGTTGGAAAAAATGACAACCTGAAATACTCCGAAAATATGAAAATTATAGAATAAATCGAAGATATTTGCAACACTTCAACTTTAATTTCAAACAAACTAGTAACTGCATTTTGAGTATGTGGACTTCACTTAAAGTGTGGTGTTTCACACCATTGAATCCCTTGAGTAGCCTTACTGCAATGACTACTGAAGATGCCATTAGGAAATGCCCCAGAGAGGTCGCGTGAGCATTTGAAGCTCCTTTGAAGCTATCTCCATGCATTCAAACCATAAGTTGATCAATCATAACATATACCAACTTGATTGGAGATTACTTTATGGGCAATTGAAGCTGTCAAGAGTTCGTGTCTGCTTTATTTTCGATTTTTCTCCCTATATAAAATGCTTAGTCCTCTGTAAATAGAGAGGATTCGTAAACCAAATCCAAAGTCTTCCATTAGTGGATCAAGTACAATAATTTTTCTAAACTGCCATGGAGATTTACGTTTCAACAAAGTCTACATGTCTTGCACCCATATACCATAGTTGTGCTCATTGAGTATGATGGAGTCTTACTTTGAACTGATATTACTTTTGCAAACTTTGATTAAAAAACCTGTAGGTCCAAAAATGATCCATTGTTTGTGTGGTGCGACAACATCCAAAACCCCTTTGCAACAATAGAACTATGATGGGGTATTCTAACCCTAAGGCTATGATACTATCTTAAAAATCATAGGGGCATTGGAGAAGTAAACAAACAAATCCAAGGTAGGAATTGGTGGTGTCTTTAGAAACCATTCTAGAGTTGAAGCACAAAACATATGATACAATATTCATCACATTGCTCACTATATGAGCTTATTTATTTATACATGAGTATGTAGCCAATCTCACACAAATTGGTGTTGATTTGGTCAAACTTGATCACTCAAAGCGCAAATCTTGGATTTTGCGCCAATTTGACCTAGTGGGTTAGTTAAAATCTGCTCTCATAGTCCCAATCAACTTGGTTCGGAACTCAAATGGTTAGAAAATCAATACACTTCAAGTTTCATTTAAACATCCCAACACCAAACAAGCCCCTTAAAAGAAATGAAAAAGATTGAGGATGAAGAAAAAGGAATACAAATGCTTTGGAACAGTAAGGAATCATTCATGGAGAGGCAAATAAAAGTAATATTGGGAGTATTGTTCACAAAAGAAACTCTTAAACAAGAAGGATGGATCCAATAGTGCTTGATCAACTCCTTTCCATTACCTACTTGTAGAATGCTTAAGACGATCAAGGAAAAGCTTGCAAATTTACTAGGGTAGGGAAGCCACCAACTCTTTAATATGTGAGGATCATTGAGGAGAAATTTGAATATTCTTAGAGGGATAGAGATTTGAGGAAACCATTTTGACACCCTTAAGGGATTTGAAATATCCCCATTTGTTGAATCTTTGTACAGAAATCAATGGGTGACTAAAATTGGATATTCTTGACTAGTTACAAACATCACGTTCAAAAAAAGAAAATTCTTTGTTATTGGCGTGTATGATCCATGTAGTAACACATCATAAATCCCTTGCATTATTTTGATCCACATAAACATCAATAAAGTATGATACATGTGCTTATAACTCAACTACAACACATTAGGCAGTAACTGAGAGTGCCCATGCAAAGGGTAACTGGGGTCTTCGAATGGACTCTACCAACCTAGATCTATATCATTGGTATCATAACAAAATGCTTCAACTAGTTGCATCATTTGCATTGTAGTGGATCGACCTAAAATCAACATACCCACACGAGTGAATTCTAGTATATGGTTTGGACCAAGTCTATATAGTCGAAGAATGGGATTGATCTAACTCCCCATGTCAACCTTTTGACATGTGCTCAAGACAACTTGAGATGTTGGGTAAGTCGACTTGTTCTTCCAACTTTGATGTAAGCATTTCCTAATCAATGATTGTTGAGGCATTACAAAAGCAACACAATGAAAGTTAAGGAGTTGTCTAGAGCATCTACAATTTCTCCCGGACGGTAGGCAAAATCCGGTTGACGGCGACAACCTCCGGCACCCCTCTCAAACCATCCCCTTCCGTCGTTGACACCGCCGCCACCCCAGTGGGCCTACTGAGTTTATCGTGGAGTTTGTACCCTATCGGATCCCAATTCTGGATGTGATCTGGAGTGGGCCTCTCCTCCCTCCTTCGTCGATGTCCGATTCTGGAGTAAATGCTCAGACCGGGTTGGTGAAATTGAATGCCCTCTCCCCGCTTGATTCCCCTGCAACCTCCCCTGCACAAAACCATACCCCCACCCCACAGCGAGTATACTCTGTAAGTGACTCGGCCCCGCCCCCTACGTAGAAGCTTTAGAGGAAAGCCCTCACACAGAGCTCCAGAACCAGGTGTGGCAGCAATTGGTAAGTGGCTTTGGTGTTCCGCTCCAAAGGAGGAATGGTTTACACAGCTAGTGGGCTATTGAATGGTCTTTTCACATTGTTCTACATCTACTGCTGTCATAGATATTGCATTTACAAATTGTATGGAATTTCATATGAGTAGCGGTTGATCAAGTATCATACTGGGTTGTAGAGCGCCTCTCGGCGCAATCAATCCCAAAGTTGCTAGGTGTAGGGGAGAACTCTCTTATAATGGTTTCCTAGTGTGGGACACATCTCTCTTAAAACAACTCAGTTTGTTTGAGATCTCTCTCATGGGTATGTGTGGGAGAGATCTTAGTTTTCCAACTTCTCTTATCTTTTCACATGAAAGAAGAGTAAGCATCTCAATAATATTTCCTAAACATGCACAAGAACGGATCATTTTCCATCACACAAGGGCATGAAATGTGAATAATGTACAACCTAATGGATTAATGGAACCAACAACATACTCTTTTCCATCACCCAAGAGCATGAAATGTGAATAATGTACAACCTAATGGATTAATGTGGAACCAACAACATACTCTCATGAATTTATGAGAAATTCAGCACATGACTACCTATTTGCACTAACCCTCCTTGCAGTATCGTTGTATTGAGTTCAATTTGTGTGTTTGAACTATTATCCTTGAGAACATGGCTACATATGTTCAACAATTAGTGTTTCTCTATGTCTAAATGCATCAATGGAATGTAAAACAATTTTCATATATAAAACATGTTTAGCCATGAAAAAATATTATCACTTTGCTATGTTTAATAAATAGCCTTATGCGACATAAATCTTTATTCAAAATTGGATTCAAAAAAAAAGTTTAGAAGATTAATGAAGCTTAGAAGTCAATACATCAACTTTCATGTATTTTATTTTAATATCCTCAAAACCCATGCCATATATTAAAAGGGACTCGAGCATACTATATATTAAACCGATGCAAGCAATTAAAGAAAATACCAAAATATAAACCCCCGGACAAAAGGTTGGTTTCGTTTACATCACCCTCTAGACGTCATCCATGAATGGATGTACGGACATGACAAATAATCTGTCCAAATTAATGGTAATCAATAAGCATCGAGATCCAATATACGTTATTTAGATGCATATATGCATCTATATCCAACAATATTATGTCCCTTGGTGCATATTTGTTTTTAACGTGGATAAGAAAATTGTGTTGCCCTACAAATATAGTAATACAAGCACACAAACAGACTTGGTTATAGACTTGGTTATAGCAACAATCAAAGATTACAATTGCAATACGAGGCAAACATTTTCCACCCCTCAAAACACCATTATTGGTTTGTATGGACTAATCAAAATGATGGAATTGTGAAACAATTTGTACAATCCGCATGGAACCATCATGCATAAGCATTTTGTACAATCTATTTCATGATTCCACTCCTACTCATCTCATTTAGAGAATATCTTCCAACCCACTAATGGTGTTTTTGAAGGTCGATAATGTTACTCCTCAAGGGAAAGTTAGCTAACCATTCATACTTCATTGTTGCTTCCTAATCTACCAACCTACATGCATGTGCAATAACAACCTATAAGAGAGAATTTGTTCACTCCACCACCCATCGGGGAAGCAATAATCCTTGAGAAGGACATCATTTATTGGTGTATGTGTTAGGATATATACAATTGGATGTAGTGGTATTGTGCATCAAATATATACATCTTGACCTATAAACCAATAAATGTTGCTGCTATGGGTGGATACTATTTAACATATCCATCAAGTTATACCTTCCTCACTCTATTACTTAAGGGAATATATATTGTCACATTATCTTTGCATGAGTGTGGATGAAGGAAAGAGCCATTGCATCACATAAAAGTGTACTACCAATGCATCATTGTTTCCTCATGTGCACAGGCTTAGAGAAGTAAGTTTCTCTACATCTAGGCGTGGAAGAAATCTCTCTTAGATTTGCTAGGTGTGGGTGAGATCTCTCTTATAGTGTAGAGATCTCTTATTTCCTCATGTGCACAGGCTCAAACAAGTAAGTTTCTCTACATCCTAGGTGTGAAAGAAATCTCTCTTAGCTTTGCTTGGTGTTTGTGAGATCTCTCTTAGATTTGGTAAGGGTAATAGAGATCTCTCTTACAATGTGATATATATCTTTTGTATATCTCGGAGTGTGAGAGATCGCTCTTACATGATGTGTGATGTGTGAGATCCCAACTCACTTCTCATAGCTTGGTCACATGAAGAAAGAATGGACACCCTAGTAATCCACTTTACTCGATTCCAAAGAGTAGAGAGAACAAGGTACAACCTAATGTGTTGTGGAGCAAAGTGTGGTGAACCATGAAGCCAACAACATACTCTAATCAATACAAATTGTCAAGTATTTTGAAGTACGCCCCTCCTTGTCATAAACCATGGTTATTATCATACAAATTTCGTTATACTACGACTAGGGTAAGTGTGGTACAAATGTGTAGGACCAGAATAGGATTCCCAGAATTTCAAAACTAGATTGTACTGTAATTGAAAGGAATGTAAAGAAAACTGGGTCAATTTTTTAGTTTAAATGAACGTAGTTTAGGATACAGGGATTTGTTATACAGAATGAAATACAAGGTTGATTTCTAATAAATTTTAGACGTATTCAAGATAGTTATCATGCTTTTGTATTTTGACTCATTTTCCTTCTTGACTCATTGATTAAAGACTTATGATTTAATGCTGGCCTCAGGAAAAGGAAAACAATATGCACCCCACAACAGAGTCATTAAGACTAATACAGGGCCTTTAAGACTAATGAACTGTTAGAAAACCATGAGCATGCTTCCAGCAATTTCACTCATCACTATTGAACTTGTCACCACCCATGTCATTAAGACTCCTGGGGTGCCATGGATGCTCTGGCATGCCCTCCATGACCACCCTTATGGCCACCAGCATACTCATCATTCTTTGGCAGTTAGTAAGTCAGTCTTACAGGCTACCCACAATGATCTTAATAACTCTGCTGCGGGGTGCATATTGTTTGCCCAACTTAATTTACAGGAAGAAATATGTTTTCCAAACATGAAAATATTTTCAAACATCCGATGGAAGTTATACCGAAGTTATAACGTTTCTAAACATTTTAAACTTCATCACATTAACCGTATCAGCCTACACATATATTTACTTTAAAAAAAAAAAAACTTGCAAACTAATTTAAAAGAAAAGGTTCAGAAATCTCTCTTATCATACTAAGTATTTTGAAGTAAGCCGCTCCTTGTCATAAACCATGGTTATTATCATACAAATTTTGTTATACTACGACTAGGGTAAGTGTGGTACAAATGTGTAGGACCAGAATAGGATTCCCAGAATTTCAAAACTAGATTGTACAATTGAATGGAATGTAAACAAAACTGGGTCAATTTTTTAGTTTAAATGAACGTAGTTTAACATACAGGGATTTGTTATATAGAATGAAATACAAGGTTGATTTCAAATAAATTTCAGAGGTATTCAAGATAGTTATCATGCTTTTGTATTTTGACTCATTTTCCTTGTTTTGACTCATTGATTAAAGACTTAAAGACTTATGCTTTAATGCTGGCCGAGCAGGAAAACAATATGCACCCCATAGCAGAGTCATTAAGACTGCTTCATGGCCTTTAAGACTAATGAATCGTCAGAGAAAACCATAAGCATGCCTCCAGCAATTTCACTCATCACTATTCAGCATGCCACCATTCAACATGGCACCACCCATGTCATTAAGAATCCTGTCATTTCAAACCCAAGCCAACCATGAGATGAAATGTGACATATAAAAAGAATATTGAAATCATATATATATTGTAATCTAGACCAAAAATATGCAGGCAATGTGGAGAGAATTGGTTGCTTACCTTGCATATGCATCGTTTATTAGATACAAAGCTTTTTCCTCCCTATAAGAAATAGTTTTCGAGCTTTTCAAATCCAGTAGGAAGTAACAACAATTTAGTATGTGTTTTTTTATGGTATATTAGAGTCCTTTTTAGTATTTCTAGGGTTGATATATGGTGGTTATATGATTGTATTCTAATTTGAATTATGAGGAGAAACATGATATGATGTGTGGTACTAGGTTAGAATTTAATAATGCAGTCTAATTCAATCTTATTTTTCATCGAAACAAAATTAGGATCATTAAAAGAATAAACCATGCATATAAACAAAGAGACACCTTATGAGAGAATTAGTTCAAGATACAAGTATAACCATATATAAGAGTAAAATAATCCTAAAGATATCAAACCCATAAATTATCCTTTTTCCTTGATGTAAATTGCTTGGTTGAATTAATGACAAGTTCATGAATTTCACTTTATAGTGAATGAAGTGAAAGGATGCATCTCTTTATTACTTGCCGAAACTTTTTGCTTGGCCAACTTGGGAGGATACCTCCTGACGCTACCAACACCAACACTCCCTCTTAGCTAGGGAGGTATCATCATGTTAGAACATATCTAGATCACAATTTGCCTTGAACATCTTGTCATCATAAGGAAGGTCTTCAACACAATTCAGTCGATTGAGATGTGTCAATCTCCCTCTCTCTCCCTCTCAAGAGAGATTCAAATCAATGTCTCATCAATGCTACAATCATCAACACTCCCTCTCAATGAGGGAGGCATTCTCATGAATACATCCTGAAGCATCAACGTATTTTTATTTCACCGGAGAGGTAGTTCATAAGCTTGCATAAGTGATGAGTGATGAGTGAGCATCTAGGGACTAATCTCCCCACCCTATCACAGGATGTCCGAGAGAAGGAACTGCCCCGCTCTGAGCATTTAGGGACTAATATATCCACCCCACTTGGTGTTCGAGAGAAGGAACTGCCCCATTCTGAGTCATCTTAGGGACTAATCTCTCCACCCCACTTGGTGTTCGAGAGAAGGAACTGTCCCACTTGACCCACCCCTAGCCAAGTCACATGGATAATATGGGGGAAATGCTCATTGCATCAACCTCTAGGAGGATAGTGTGTGCAATTGAGGGATAATCTTCCCACCCCATCACAGAATGTATGGAAGAGGGCACTACCCCACTCTGAGCCATTCACCCCTAGCCATGGTGATGGTCCATTCTCCTTCCAATCATCTCTGGTTATTAGAGAACTTCTAATCTTAACTACATTAGATTCATCCTATTAGACATATGCATCTCGAGTCTTATTTAGCTCCTTTATGGGCCCCATCCACCAAGATCTCCCTCAAGGAATATTTCCTTATGTTAGCACTTTAAGTCTCCTCTTGAGACTCTACTTGGATCTTCTCCTTAGTCAAAATACCACCCAAAGAATCGGCTCTATGCTGACATACCCAATGTTAGCACTTCAAGTCTCTTCTCGAGACTCTACTTGGAGCTTCTCCTTAGTCAAAAGACCAACTGAAGAATTGGCTCTATGCTGGAATACACAGTGTTAGCACTTCAAGTCTCTACTTGGAGCTTCTCCTTAGTTAAAAGACCAACTCGAGAATCGACTATATGCTGACATACACAATGTTAGTACTTCAAGTCTCTTCTCGAGACTGTACTTGGAGCTTCTCCTTAGTCATCATAAAAGATGAATAAAACTTTATCAAATAATTTGGGCTCCTATACCAGGGAAAATGGCCCAATTACAATAATAATGGACCCTTTTCACAACCGTCGAAGGATTTACAATTTATATCAGAAAACATAATGGGGATCAGATCCTTGAAAGAAACCAATCTGATTAAAAGAAAATGAACAAACATCAATCTGGACCTATCAGATCCCTCTTGATCTCTTCTCTTTGCAAAAATCAACTTGGTTGGAGAAAACATCAATGGGATCAAAATCAAAAGAAGAATTCTTCACCAAGATTAGATTCTTTTGATTTCTTTTGAGGTGGATCTTCATCAACTTTGGTTCCCAATGCATGTTGCTTCCATTTTCTTTTCTTCTTAGGATAGTTACAAGCATAATGACCAAAATGATCACATTGGAAGCATTTAATCTTTTAGAGATATTTATTCTTTCGTTTTGAACTTCCATCTGTATTCTTCTTCTCAAAGGTCAATTTCCCTTCGCCTTTTCTTGCATGAGGTGCAAGAGCTAGAGTATTTCCATCTTGAGGTTCTTGTCGGTTATTTCTTGACAACCTTCTGGTTTCTTCTCGAACATAGTCAAACCAAAGGAGATCAAAGTTGGGCAGTGTCTCTTGACCACATATTCTTTGAATAAATGAATCTTGTCAAGAGGGCAATCCATCAGGAGCCATTGTGACAATTTCTTCATCATCAATGAGGTCCCCAATAGCATGTAGTTGATCTTTCAATTGTGAAATTTTCATAAGATAATCAACTACAAAATCCGACTTGGTCATCTTGGTGCTACAAAGGTGATCCTTCAGGGCCAATTTCCTGCTAGTGTCCTTTCTCTCGAATATATGAACTAGTGCATCAAACATGGCCTTAACAGTATTTAATTATGAGATATGAGGTATCAAGTGATCTTTCACCGAATCTATCAAGATTCTCTTGGCCATTGCTTCATTCTTCTTATATTTAGGTTTCTCTGCATCATCTGTTGGTTCAAAGATGTCTTCTTTTACATAATTCTTAATCTCATTTTCATCTAGGACAAGGAGTACCCTGGTCTTCCATGATCTGAAGTTAGAGGCTCCATCTAATCTATCCTCTACTCTGATACTAGTCACCATATTGACTCTTTTTCTTCCGGGTATGTGGACAAAACAATCAAAATATGGAAGCCTTAGTTTTTGACAATGGTTTCTTTCAACACTACTCTGAAACCATGTTAGAATTTAATAAAGAAATCTAATTCAATCTTATTTGTTGTCAAAAAAAAATTAGGATCACTGAAAGAATAAACCATGCACAGAAACAAAGAGGCACAACTTATGAGAGAATTAGTTCAAGATACAAGTATAACCATATATAAGAGTAAAATAATCCTAAAGATATCAAGCCCATAAATGATCCTTCTTCCTTTATGTAAATTGCTTGGTTGAATTAATGGCAAGTTCATGACTTTCACTTTATAGTGAATGAAGTGAAAAGACACCTCTCTTTATTGCTTTCTGAAATGTCATTTCATAATAAATATTATTATTAAATATTAATAATAATATTATTAATGTATTTAGATATATTTAAATATTATTTCTTTGGCTGGGCCAACTTGAGAGGATACCTCCCAACGCTACCAACACCAACACTAGTTTTTTGTATGGTATATTAGAGTCCTTTTTAGTATTTCTAGGGTTGATATATGGCGGTTATATAATTGTATCGTTTAACTAATTCTAATTTGAATTATGAGGAGAAACTTGATATGATGTCTGGTACTTTGTTGTCTCTTATTTAGTTCCTATCAAAACACTTTCTTTACTTGATAATGTTTATTGTTATTTAATATTAATACTTATATATTTTATTCAATAGAAAACAAACTATAGTAAATATATTTTAGAATATCGTTTTTAAATTTAAAAATTGTAGAAATGAGAATACCAAAATGGAGAGGGTTTGATCTTGAAGAGAAAAAAAGTCTATTGATCTTAGATAATTATTACATGAGAAAGAGACTCAATTTATAGCATTGAGGAAGCCTATCCATTTGCCGAAAATAGCAAGGTGATGAGGATGCTTACATGACCTTCAACTCAAATAGGTTGTTGCATTGGAAAATACCAATGCCAAAACCCCCCCATAAGCGAAACGTAGGGAGGAAACAAAGAAAACAAAGATCAGTCTCGACAAATAGGCTTGATAAGGTACCCATGTACAAACTTCTCTCATAAACAGAGAAAGGAGAAAACCTCATGGGAAAAACTCCTCCCCAAAAAAGAGAAAAATCACACATGTTGAAAAAGGCATGAACTAAAGAAGATCCATCAATGATGCAATGAATGGAAAGAACTCGAGATCTCGCAAAATTATGAAGAAGTCTCCATCCAAATTGTTGAGGAAACAAGAGCTAAATGCACATCCTTCAAAATATACTCATCTTATAGAACGAATATCGATAATCAATAAGACATCATATGTTGAGTGTCCCTATGGACACAAATCCATCTCACCAAACTGCATGGGTAACTAGCCGTTGCAACCGCCGAGTAAATATAGGAATCAATGCTATCTACAAGGCTCACTCAAAAGATGGTTGATCTCGATCGAGGCATAGTGAATAAAAAAAATTCCTGAGGAAGCATTGAATACCACCCCCCCACAATGTTGAACTAAGGGGAAAGGATGACGGGAATACATGTCACAACTGATGGTGAAAGTATGGAGTACAAGCTCAAGGCAGAAATGATGCAAAAGAACCTAAGAAAGAAACACTCCAAAGTGGCAAGCGCCTAGACACTACTAAACAAAGAAATATAGGGAGATAAATGCCTAGTTACCCTCCTAATACTATCTACACGAGTGGACCATAATCCACTATGCAAAGGTTCAGAATGAGAGGTACCATAAGTAGCCATCATGGAAAACAATCCTCGATATGGGTTCCGGAAACCAAGGTGGTGCAGCGGGTATGAGCCAGAGCTAGTTCAACCCGTTCTAACCTACACTTCCAGGATCTGGTCAATCCTACACTTGGAAGGATCACCAAATTTAGCCTAACTGGCTAAATTCTTCTCAGAATTCTCTTTCCACAGCAATATCTCCGCAGTCACGGTTCTTCTGCAACTACCTCCTGCTTCTGCAATTTCCCTTCCGCAAGATCCTTTCCGCAATAGAGCTTCCGAAACTCTGTCCCCGCAATGGGTTTCCGCGACTCTGTGTCCGCAATGGGTTTCCGTAACTTTGTGTTCACAATGGGTTTCTGCAACTTTGTGTCCGCAATGGGTTTCCACAACAGAGTTTCTGCAACTCTGTTCCCGCAATGGGATTTCACAGAATTCCTTTCCGTGATTGCGTATTGCGGGTGTGCCATTCAAATTTTCGAAACTTAGCTTCCGCAATTTCCTTCCGCAAATCTTCTTCCGCAGATTCCTCTCCGCAATTCTTCACGACCATCAGATTCTCGCGGATTCCATTTGGACCGTTGATCTGAATCTGATGCGGATCTCACCAGATCTTTTCTGATCTATTATCCCTCTTGCATCTTTCCTTTGTGGATCTCCTTTGGGTCGTCATAACTCTTGCGGCTTTGATCTCAACCGTCAATCTACTTTCATCGTCGGAAATTCACAAAAAATTGCGGATTCTTAACTTCCGCAAATATCCACTTTGCGGAACTCTTCCACGTCGTCGATCTGTCTCCTCTGCTTCAATCTCGATCGTTCATTCTTTGCATAAATGAGCCAAATGCAAAAAATCTGCAATCTGCGTTGATTGATTAGAGGATCAATCAATCAAGACTTCAAATTTCAAGAGTTCTAAACCTAGAACATATATTCATGCATCTATTGATCATATCAGAAGATAAGCAAACATTCACTCGCAGCTCATATATTCAAAGTAAATCACAGTGACTCAGAGACATGCCGAAGTTGGATTCTCTTCCAAACAGACAGTTAAGCTAATATAAACACAACTGATATCGAATCAAATGCAGAATGATCAACACAAGCACACAGACAATATTAATCTCATTATTCAAAGCAATAAGCAAACACATAGACTGTTTTCTTCGTCTCTCAGTCTCCAAAAATATTTACAAAGGAGAACCCAAAACCTAGAATCAGAACTTTGGAACTGGGAACGACGTCTGCGAATCCTTGAACCTCTCCATCGAACCCCCTACTGAGTTCCTATCTTACCCTATTTCATCCATTTGAAAATATCCACCAAAAACTGAATGGCTGAATCATAACACCAAACTCCTAACAGACTCTCCTCCATCACTGTAGGAGTCATTACCATTTTACAACAAACTAGCTAACTGGATTGATCTCCATGTAGGGAGCATCAACTCGCCACTATGTTCTACCTTCTCAAAAATTGACACATACTATTTGGTTAAATATTTGCAATTATTCAAAATACTTAATAAACAGACTTTCTCCCACTTCAGGATAGCTTGTCCTCTTTCTAGCCACAACATGTGAACATACAATCACATTGTTGGCTTAGCATCGATGCTCCAGGCTCCTGCATCAGACTCCCAAGGTAGAAAATATTATGACCTCCAGGTCATATGCATTCAGTATTCATTCCACTTGGATCCCAAACTTTGTGTTGTAATTTTGCATTGCCTTTGCTATCCTCACAATTAATTGTTGGTCTTATCTTACCAAGCTTCCACACTTTATTTTGCAATTTGCCATTAATTTTTCCTACAACATCCTTTTCAATCGATAAACTTAAACAATTAGCCTCTTCCTTCTGTCTACTGGACATTCTCTGGGAATTCTTATGCATAAGTCTCCACAAATCCTCTATCTCTCTATCTAGTTGATTTACCAATTGATAAGCATCATCCTTTTGTGACTGGATCTGCACTTGAGTAAAAACATTATAACTTTCCACCCAATCTTCCTTCTCATGCTTCTTCTCATGAACATATGAGATATATAAATATCTTTCCCATTGATATCCTTCAGAAATTCTGGTTTTTGCTTCCACTCCAATTTCATCCTCTATCTCAACAATATTATGTTGCTGGATATCTCTTGTCTTTTCCACTTCATACACCATTTCAGGCTTTAAATTACACCTCACAACTTCACTTTCCTTCCTTATTGTTCTTCAAATCAATTCTCTGTTCAACACCTTCCTGCTGTAAACGAAATACAACTTCACTTCCATGAGATATATGTATCTCATTACTTTTCATTTTTGCTTCCACTATACCTGCAAATTTATAATTAGTTTGAAAACTTGAAAACTTTTCTGCTTGGTCAAGTGCTTGAAACATCTCTTCTCTCAATGACCTTTTCAGTAGCTTGATATGTTTGTCTCCTTCTTTTCGTTCTCTTACCTTGTTACTTGCTTCAATATTGTCTCCTGAGACAATCTTCTCCTCTTTGTTCCTTGTCCATAAATGAGAATAAATCTCATTCTTATGAAGCAATCTAGCTCCACTATTTACCTCTTCTTCCCCTATATCTACACATGGATTCTCATTAAAATTTCTCAATTCACCAAATATAAATGCTTTACTCGGTCCACCATGTATTGCAACATCCTTTCCACCATTGCCATTCATGACAACTTCTTCAATTTCTTCTAGCTCCAGCTTTGCATCCTGAATTTGCACGTTCTGTTTACTCAATTTTATTTCCAGAAGTTTAATCTCATTACATAAACTTACTAATTCACTTGGAATTGTTTCTGGGAACTCTACACAATCCTCACTGGTTTCATTCTCTAACAACCAGTCATCTAGAGATTGTATCTCTTCTACTTGAAGTCCCTTGTCCGCAATTCTTATGCAACCTTCTTCACTTTCTGTAACAACTTTCAATGGTTATCCTTTACCCTGGTTTTCTTTATTGTCAACAATCCCTAATGACTGTCCATTGCCTATAAAATATTTCAAAACAATATTCAATAACTGCTCTTTCTCTTTAATCACACAACTTTGAGAGTGTCCTCCTTCCATCTTTTTAAAATCCAAACTTTTGCTTTTCTTATTTTCTGTGACATCATTGGATTGTTGCCACTCTTCCGTGCATCCCGCATTCACACACAAATAGTTAGTTTTGAAACTATAAGTCTCTAAGGGCTCATTTGATGCCTTCATCACCAATTCTTCTTGTTGACTCCCACTGTCAAAAAACTCCATAAGACTTTCAGCTAGTCTTTTACCAACTTCACTATTCTCTATAAGAAAAACTTCTCCTTCATGCTCATAAAAATGAACTTCATCCTTCACCATCAATCTTTGCTTAAGCTTAGCTTTCTTGAGCCTCTCATTCTTCTTCCAAAACAAAGACTATTGTCTTTTCTTCTTCTATAATGCAGACCATTGCACTCTCTTCTTTTTCATCATCCATCCAATATATTGGTCTTCACTGCTGTCTTGAATAAGCCTCTCTATCTTACTAAGTCCTTCCTGAATCTCAGTAAATTCTTTGTCAAAATCCTTTTGACTTGTACTCTGGATGCCATTCAATTTAAGATCTTCCTTCCCTTGACTGTAATTCTTCTCTGAATCCCTCATATGACTTTGAGTAGTCACCTTCTTCTCTAGTTCCATGACTGTGTCAAGAGACTGTCTTCTATTTCTCATGTCTGAGCAACCTGCATGACCATAATCAGTCATCTTCTCCTCTTCTTGTATGACAGTTTTAAATGTTTGTCTATCATCTTCTAAGTTTGTACAACCTGCAAACACATACCAATCATTAGTTTCAAAATCATAAGGCCTTATCGCCTCTTTTGTTGTCTCAAACATCAACTCTCTCAACTGAGTTTCATCCCCCCAAGGATCCCTGATACATTTAACTAGTCCCATATCTCCATCATCATCACTACTCTCTCCAAGAACAGATCCTTGTTCAGGTTCACATATGCAAACCTCTTCCTCAACACACATCTTATGCTGCAACTCAACTTTTCTAAGTTCTTCCTTTAACTGAACACTTACCTTGTGTCTCAGTCTACTCTGCAACAAACTCCACTTGACTCTTTTCTTCTGAAAAATCCAACCATATCTCTGGTCATCCATATTCCTCTGTACAAATTCTCTCATCACCTCCAATTGTACATTCATCTCAGCTAATTCTCTATCAATTTCATCCCCATTGTATCTTTTATGGCCTCTCTTTGAACCTTTACTATGACCATCAGTAGTCATAGCCTTCTTTTATTCATGAGCTCTCTCCTGCCCACTATGAGCTGCAAACAACCCATCCTCACAAGTTAACTTTGTCAACCTGTCTTCAGATACCACACTAAACTTTTCCCTGCTTAGTCTCCTACTGGTGTCTCTGCTAATTTCCTTCTCCATATTGTGACTTTTCTTGAACCCTTAAGATAACCATCAATGGTCATCTCCTCTTCTTTCCTCTGTAGCAGCCCCATCAACACTCCAAGACGGGCCCTTATCTCAGCCTTCTCTCTATCATACTCTTCATCACTCATCTGCTTCCATATGCCATTTTCCTTGGCACCTTCTCGCTCTCTTCTGTGGCTTTTCTCTGAACCTCTTCCATGACTGTCAGTAGTCATCTTCTTCTCCATATCCATGAGTTTCTTCACACTCATTGTGAGATGCATTAAGCCTCTGCAATAGCAGTTCTCTTTCACCCTACTACAACTACCTCACCAAGCTTCTCCTCCTTGAACATGGACTTTTTGGTAACTTAAGGTCCTCTCTCTAGAACATTCTCTCTGAGCTTCCTCTACTCAATAGGATTCTACACTCAACTCACCTTCTCTTGAGAACACTTAACTGTCCTCCTGCATTCCAACCTTAGCTGGAATGATTAGGTTCTACTGCCACACGCTTCTCTCTCTTAGAAACCCCTAATGGTTTCCTTCATCACTGCTTCAACTTTGTGATCTTCTTGTTGAGATACTTCACCAATTGTTGTTTGGGTTTAATCACAAACTTTCTTTCACTTCTGATTTATCCACTAAGAATCCCCTCGTGGCTTCTGCACTCAATTACTCATTTCCTCCTGCTACTACCTGCAAACAGTAAGTAGAATCTCTTCACAATGCAACTAATCAATACAAAAAACATTACCTCTTGCCACTTTATGCTTCAGCATAAACCGCTGCTGCAATTTTCTTCCATTGTTCTTCTAACCAAGAATACTTCCTTTGAGATGTATTTCTTCAACAAAATCTGTCCTACCTCTCTTCCAAGGTCGAAAATATTTCCAAAGAGCTTCAAAGTTCTTCTCAACCACACATTAACCCTGCAGTCAACAATTTACTGTATAACCAGTTACAACAACTTAAAAGAATATTACCTTAATCAACTTTCCAATTTTGCAATGCTAGAATTCTGAGCTCTTTCTTCTCTAAGCGTCCCGGGACTTCTTGTGAACTACAATCTCAACCTCTGCAATGAACAAGTCTTTTTCACCTTGCCACCAATACCTCACCAAAACTCATTCCTGATCTTGGTCTCTTGGTATCCACTGGTTCTTTCTTCACATAACCTCTTGAGTATATGATACTCCTCTTTAGGCTTTCCTCATGCAGTCACCTTCAACACTTCTCCAATAGAGATATACCTATCTCCTCATTACAACTTCAGATTATAATCTTCTTCCAATTGTTGCTGAACTGATTCCTTCTCTATCCAGAACTTAATAATTCTAAGTCTTCAAACTTTCTTCAATCTGACCACTTGAATAATCAACCTTTTGTTCAACGCTTCTCTTATGCAAGCACTTCTTTGTTATTTTAAAGAACTCAACTATAATCTTAGTGCCTCTTTTCCATTATAGCTCCAAAGAATGAACTGATCTGATACCAAAATTGGTGCAGGGGGTGCGAGCCAAAGCTAGTTCAACCCATTCCAACCCGCACTTCCAGGATCTGGTCGATCCTACACTTGGAAGGATCACGAAATTTATCCTAACAGGCTAAATTATTCTCAGACTTGTCTTTCTGCAATGATCTCTCCGCAGTCATGGTTTTTCCGCAACTACCTCTCGCTTCCACAATTGCCTTCCGCAATTGCCCTTCTGCAAGGATCTTTCCGCAAGATCCTTTCCGCAATAGAGCTTCCGCAACTCTGCACCTCGCAATGGGTTTCCGCGACTCTATGTCCACAATGGGTTTCCGCAACTCTGTGTCCACAATGGGTTTCCACAACTTTGTGTCTGCAATGGGTTTCCGTAATAGAGTTTCCCCAACTTTGTTCCCGCAATGGGATTCCGCAAACTTCCTTTCCGCGATTGCGGATTGCGGGTGTGTTGTTCGAATTTTCAAAACTTGGCTTCCGGTATTTCCTTTCGCAAATATTCTTCCTCAGCTTCCGCTCTGCAATTATTCACGACCATTAGATTCTCGCGGCCTCCATCCGGACCGTTGATCTGAATCTGATGTGGATCTCACCGGATCTTTGCAGATCCGTTATCCCTCTTGCATCTTTCCTTTGCGGATATCCTCTGGGCCGTCAAATATCTTGCGGCTTTTATCTCAGCTGTCGATCTACTTTTGCCATCGGAACTTCACAAAACTTTGCGGATTATTAACTTCCGCGCATATCCACTTTGCAGAACTCTTCCCCGTCGTCGATCTATCTCCTTCGCTTCAATCTCGATCGTTCATTCTCTGCATAAACGAGCCGATTGCAAAAACTCTGCAATATGCTTTGATTGATTAGAGGATCGATCAATCAAGCCTTCAAACTTCAATAGTTCTAAACCTAGAACATATATTCATGCATCTATTGATCATATCATAAGCTAAGCAAACATTCACTCACAGCTCATATGTTCAAAGTAAATCACAGTGACTCAGAGACATGCCGAAGTCGGCTTCTCTTCCAAACACACAGTTAAGCTAGTATAAACACAACTGATATCGAATCAAATGCAGAATGATCAACACAAGCACACAGACAATATTAATCTCATTCTTCAAAGCAATAAGCAAACACATAGACTATTTTCTTCGTCTCTCATTCTCCAAAAATATTTAGAAAGGAGAACCCCAAACCTAGAATCAGAACTTTGGAACTGGGAACAGTGACTGTGAATCTCCGAACCTCTCCGCCGAACCCCCTACTGAGTTCCTATATTCCCCTCTTTCATCCATTAAAAAATATCCTCCAAAAACCGAATGGTTGAATCGTAACAACAAACTCCTAACATAATCTCCTCCATCACTGAAGGAGTCACTACCATTTTAAAACAAACTAGCTAACTGGCTTGATCTCCACGCAGGGAGCATCAACTCGCCACTATGCTCTACCTTCTCAAAAAATGACACATACTATTTGGTTACATATTTGCAATTTTTCAAAATACTTAATAAACATACTTTCCCCCACTTCAGGACATCTTGTCCTCTTTCTATCCACAACATGTGAACACGCAATCACATTGTTGGCTTAGCATCGATGCTCCTACATCACAAGGCCATTTTAGATACCCATTTACAAGTGAGGAATCAAAATATGTTGAGCTCATGAGTAGCACAATCTCATATAGGAAAATCAATGTGGTGTGGAACCAGTCATCAGAACTAGAGTAGAATGCTCTTCGCAACGATGCAAACAAAGGCAATAAAAGGAAGGCTCCAAGAGGAGTGATGGAAAACATGCAACCAATAAACCCTCAATACAATAATGTGGCAAAAAAACCCCAATTCTCCAATTCTCCCCCACATCAAACACAAGTGAGGGATAAATACATCACCAATAGAGAAATGCAGCAATAGATATAAGTCGAATATCAATCAAAAAATCAGTTAAAACTGCAGTCGACTTTCACCACTGGTCGAACATCAATGTACCACTCCAAGCAAATAAATGGTAAGAGGAACATTGTACAGTTGTACAATCGAAGATACACATCTATATGAAGTCCTCAAACATCTATGTAAATGATTCCATGACCATTAATCAATACAACCACAAACTAGAGTTGACACTAGTCCACGTTTCTTCCTTTCGCATCTTTTCTAGAAATTTTGGAAAGTAGAGTTTCCATTCTTCCAAGAATTTTGTTTCTTGGGAACATTTCTTTGATTCTTATGAGGATGGCTATATGGAACATATTTATGTTTTGGCTGTATAGAAGAGGAAGACTCAATTTTTGCTTCACTGATAGAGGCAAAATAACAAGCAGTAATGTTGTTTGCAACAACATTATCAATTTCTGGCTTGTCAGGTACAACCAACTCAACAACACATTCATCAACATGTTGCTCTTCACTATGAATTCCACTATTAACAAATACAACTTTCCTGTACTTAGCAAGGACAATTGAATACAGAGAGGTAACATCAGTATCATATCCAATACCTGCTCTTGATTACTACAACTCAAGGGCAATAGGAACAACAATACCCTGTCCATTCTTCCCAAGTCCTCCTTTGCTATAGCCCATTTTGCTCAACAATCGAGTCCCAATACCTATAGTGTGTTTTACAAATCTAGGAGAAACACAATCATTAGTAGACAATAAAGCATGTGATGAAACAAAGACATCATCATTCTTAAAAACTGGTGGGATACAATCAATATCGTCAATAGGTGAGATTGGAATCTCAATAGTATTCATCTCAGAATTCTGCAGTCGACATAATTTTTCCTTGAGGTCCTGTCTGCAAACCAATAATATTTGGATTGTATCATCCTTATTATTCAGCTACAACAACACAGAGTCGTGATCTCCCTTCAAATCTTGATACTCAACAAACATCATGTCATTGTTTTCTTGAAGAGGATAAGTTGTTGCATGAAGCTCATCAATAGAGGCCTATAAGTGAGAAGCCTCATTAGTTAGCTGGGAATTAGTCTCCTCTATCATGCAAATATACTCCTTTAAGGAATTATTTTCTATTTTTGAGAGAGATTTTACTTCTTCTTCCAGATTATCAACAAGATTGACCATTTCCACAAATTTGTCTACAAGGTTTTGAAAGAAGATTTCCATGGTGCTTTGTAGGATATCAACCTTTTTGGATTTTTCAGTCAAGGTAGTCTGGAAAAGGACAACTTCAGTTTGCAATTGATTCTATAGTTCAACATTCTCGGTCTACAACAAGGAAATAATGGAATGCAAGGAAACGAGTTCTTTATGAAGCTTATCAATAGCCTTCTTCTCATGTAGTTCCTACAATCTCTTAACCATATTCAATAAAGAAAAGCAACAGTGACGCCCTTGCAACAATAATAAGTTGACATAAATTCCATGTGGAAATCGATCAACGTGGTTCACATGTAGAATTCAGTGACCAAGTTAAAGGTGATGGGTTGGGAAGTCACCTTAGATTTGGTCTTCTCAAGGCTCAATGCTCATAAACTATATATCTGAAAAAATAAACGATCGTTGCAAGTGCATGGTCAAAAATAGGATAAACTATGGCCTAACATGACCATGAGCCATGGATTTTGTGAATGCCTAAACCTACATGCTATAGATATGAGGCAGCATGAGGCCCATGGTGAAAACAAATACGGTGGCATGTTGATCAGTATTCCCACATATCTGTAAGAGGATGTACTAGTGGAGGAGAGGACACAAATGCTGAGATCACATAGATCTGATTAAAAATATGCAAATATCATATTTGAGAACCAATTTCAGATCTATACACCTATAGACGACAAACACACCACTAGAGTCACACTGATAACATAAAAAAAATCGATCTTAGACTCTACGATCTGCTAGAACAAAAATTGTTGGTGATCTTTGTAGAGATCCGGGGATGTCGATGATCACAAGGCCATGTGAAAGAGATCTGTGATCTTCCTCTGGTCACACAGGAACAAATGGATCGATCTATGAATGATGAGTCACATATCTACATGGAGTTCAATAAATTATAGGTGTATATTTGATCCCTTGTTCATGTGAGAAACACTATATTGGTGAAACTGGAAGATCATTTCAAATAAGATTGAGGGAGCATTGTGCTGACCTAAACCACAATAGGATTAAAAGATCAACATTAGTTGAGCAAGCTCATAATATTGGCAATTACATCTGCTTAGAAAATGCAAAATTCATCACAAGAATGGACCATTATGGAAAAAGGAAGACAAGTGAATCCCTTGAAATTGAACTTAACCGAAACAATCTAAATAGAGATGATGGATTAAAAATTAGCGATACATGGAGACCAGTACTGCAAAAAACTAAAATAATTTACATGGTCGGCTAGTTTGGTTTTTAATGAAATTTATGCATATTAATCCCTTCCTTTTCAAAACCATAGAATACTTGATCTTAATAATCTACTGAGGATGATCCTTGCTTTGGGATTGAAATGTTGAGAGTTTAAAAGTAATAACATAGTCCTCCTCCTTTCTCAAAGAATCTATTGTAATATTTAATCATCCATACTTTTAATTACAAATGTACCATTTCACATGTAACATTTGAAAATGACATTGGAGAATGCAATAGAATAAAAAAAAATTACTTTATTATGTATCATGAGATGTCCTTTGTCATAAAAAATAGCACAACATAAAGTCCACAATAATCAAAATGTCAACATGCATGTAATTTTTACACTTATTGGTAACCCATTGTCTTTCAATTAGGACACTATGTCCAGTACATTATATGAAATGTCTAATTCCACTAACAATTATTTCAAAATATACAATAGCTTGCATTAACATCTAACATATATGTATCATCATTCTTCGTTGGAACTATAGTCGGTGCTCGAGCCACTTGCATGACTTGAGTTATTTGGATGAATGTTTTGTTGATTGCATCAATTGTTTTCCTCTTCTTTAGATTCCATCTACAAACGTAAAAGTAAAGTGTAATGAGTGTATATACATTCCTGGAATAATGAAAATTAAAATACATAATATACATGAATGAAAATTGAAAATCGATGTACCATAGAAATAATAGAGTCCCGAATGATACACATTCTTTAAAAACCAAATCTCATGCATTCACTCAACAACTCTTCTATTGGCTCCACTCTGTACTTTTTTCCTGCAAGTTTTATACCCCGTAAGAAATCATAGATTTAACATAAAGTATTTTTGTTTTTATATTACTTATAAAATGAGAGAAGTAAAACAACATAGATACTTGCAAATTCCACAATTAATTTTTGATACACCAACATATACTCACAGCCCTTGCTTAACCCAATGTAAATCAATTCTTCTAATGGATCCTCTTTGGATGTTAACACCCGTTTCAAGACATCCAAGGATGGTCTGTGAAAATATAATAAAAATCAACCATTATGAAATATTAAGTTGGTATAAGGACATCACAACTACTCACAAACTTTGCTATCAACACCTTTTTTCATTTTCATCGCATCTTATGTGGTAAATGGGTTCCATTTTGTTTTCTTTTTTGCAACAAATCAATTGAAAATTAACAATATTTAATGCTGAATTACTTAATTAGATGTACATAATCAAAAAAATCAATGATTTCATACATTTGAAGCACATTGTTGTTGATATGGCTCCCCCTGCGATGCATTTATGTCTATTTCCTTGACCATCTCCTTGTACAATTTTTTGGAGATCCCTACTGACACATTTTGTATATCACCTCATTCATCCTTTGAGATTTTCATAATCTTCCTGAAAATGTAAGATGACATTAAACTATTTTTCTATTGATATGAAAATAAATATAGCAGAATTAAAATTATTAAAGGAATGCTTTGTAGTAGTAGATACATAATCTACATAAACATGTTTAGGAATATTACTTTTTGAATGATTATTTTTTGTTGTTGTATGTTTTTTCTATGGCAAGTCTGACAGGTCTCATTGACCATTGCTCTATAAATGCCTCTTGTAGTTTACATATGACTCGATTCTTGGAATCATTTGATTGATTTATGTAATGTAAGTGAAAATTACATCTATACATTCTTTCCGCTATATCCCTCATAGTTTTATAAAACTCTTTCCCCTTCTATTAACTTCCAACACCACTCTAGATGAGCTAAGGACCAATTGATCATCATTTGCATCTTCCATAATTTTTATTTTCTTATGACGACATTCCCTTATGTTGCTGTCAATCCCTTCATAACATTAAAGTTTCAAGATATGTGAATTAGATTATTTGAAACATTTTAGTGAATATTCATAAGTACAGTATTAACTCAAAATTCAAAAAATAATTTGAATATTGATTTATTTTTTATTTATTTGATTCATCCCTCTACAAGTTTTCGAACAACGTTTTACACTCTTCTACACTTAGATTGCTAAGAATCTTATTGAGCTTCCTCATTTTTTGTCCCTGCATGTCACAGTATATTAACCAATACATATTAGCTAAATTTACAAATAATTCAAACATATATTTAAATACAAAAATTAAAAGGCACTTGCCTTCTTCGCAATTTTTTATGTGCTCCCATCATGTCGACTAGAATTGTTATCCATTTAACTCTTATCATGATTTTTCTATTAATAAACAACCAGGACCATTAAATACAAAAGCTATCAACTATATTATACAAATAAATTACATAATTTCAAAATAGAAAACAAGTTTGAAATCAATGCGTTTCTGTACATAAAACGCATGGTGCATTTAGTACAAAAAAGAATTGGTGCATTATAACAATAATGGCGCACTGTAAATTGTAGAAATTTATTTTACAATTTTATAAAAAATTAATAAATGCAAGGGTTGGAATTACCATTGTGCTCTTATTGTAAATGAATTGGAACATCAATGCAATACGGTTGCACTGAAAATTGTGAAAAAAAATTCTGCATTTTTTACAAAATAAAATATGATGGTAGGCCCAGCACTATTCTTGCACTATTAATATAAACGCAACAATGCATTGTATTATTAAAATACACCCAAAATGATGCAATCATTTTTTAATGAAAAATAATAAAAAACTAAAAAACCCCAACAAGGCCTACAAGGTTTTGGAATCGACCCAAAAAGTGGCCTCATCACACCCAAAGATTTCTATATAAAAATACAAAACCATTAAATCTAAAATCCCTAAAAAGAGAATTCGTAATTGTGAAACAATAAAGGGATTTAAACTTTAATGTAAAATTTTGCAGCTCCATACAATATGGAAAGAACAACAAGAAAATAAGGGTTGCAACAATAAAGGTAACTATGAAGTTTTTTTTCTAAATTTAGTTAAAATCTAAATAGGATAATAAGATCAATAGTAATATTTTACATACTTCAAATTTCTACTATGCAGAGTTTTGTTTGATTTACAATACCTAACAAATTTTGATCTTCAGAATAATCCAGTTGCTCCAAACTCTTTCCGCATAAGTCTCTCTTTCAAAATTCTTCCCTTGAAATTTTGACAAAAGAATGAAATAATGTTTAGGTTTTTTTACTTTTAAACACCATTTAGAATTAGTTTTCGAAATTAAAATTCCCGCCCCTTTTTCATTTAAGGGAAAAATAACCTGTACGATATTTTATTTTTGATTTTCGGTGAACATGTGTGCTTTGATTTAGGTCGCACTGGTGTGTTTAGGAATTGAAAACACCTTTTTCTTTTTTAAGTTTAATGTAGCACCATAGAATCAAATAATAAAAAAATTAAAACAACACCTATCATTCTGCAGTGCATATACAAAATACTCCACACCGATGCACGTGCACATAGTAAATGCAATGATAGGAATAATTTTGTAAAATGCATCGATAAACATCCACTATCAAATATAGAGGATATTTGATTTTGCGGGGGCATTTACAGAGGCTACAATACGGTTTGTTTGTTGTTATGCTACACCAGTGATTAATCACAATGTTAAAGTCGCACCAGTGCATTTTGTATTGTTTGGGCACACCGGTTTAATTTAAAATCCAATAATTTTATGTTTCAACTTAAAATTATATATTCATCTGAAATGTTCTTTTAGGATTCAACCACACCAATTAAAATATTTCATAGTATAAATATGTTGCTTAAAGTCACCTTATTCTTACAAAATGGTTTCCAAACTATATTGAAAGTTAGATTGTGATATGGTTCTAAAAAATATTTTAGGACTATAGAGATATATATTGATTGTTGATTTGGATCAAATTAAGGGAGAACGGGTTATAGTATCAAATGGCCAATTCTTCAAATTCCATTTGATTCCATCTTGTTCAAAGTTCGGTGAGTTCTCCCTTTCCATCTCCAGTAAGTTCTAGTTTTATTTATATTTTGATTATCTACTTGAATTTATGTTACTTATCCGTGTAAATATGAAAATCAATGTATTGTATGTTGCAAGATCCCGATTTAGGATCGAGTTTGGATGTACAAGATGCTCCACTTATTTCAAAACGTCATAATCTATTATCAGGAGCAAGATACTGCAAGTAGTTCGTAGATGAAAATGGGAAGCTGCTCTACCCTGCCAGTTGTAACATGCATAAGATATTGCCACCCCCAAAATGTATCCTAAATAAGAAGTTGATTAAAAATTAATTAAAAGTTAATGAACACCACTAATCAAGTATTTTGTCAAACCCCTATTTCCCCTGAATTTTTTTTCCGGTTGCATAAGAAACAATGTGGAGTTTGGTACACGTTACGATGTGGGGTTAATTCAAAATTTTTGAAACTAGGTATCAATGGAAAAATCCCTCCAATTTCATATTTTTCGATTTGCCCCAAAATATCCGGTTTACCCATACCCAAAAAATGTCATGAAACCAAATCTGCATCTGTATTGAATCTACCCTGCTTGAACAAAATCCATGCGCCTGTCAACACACTTGGTCTATGATCAAACCAAATAGGATCATGTTGAAACCATCTGAATACAATTTATGCTATCGTGATCGATTGGTAAGAGTATGTTTTTTCCATTTTTTTGTGCCCTAGGTTGTATATTTTCGAAGATGTTTTTTTTTCCAGAGCCTATCGTAAGTAAAGAGAAACATTATATTGCTTACAGAACATGCATGGCAGAGGAACCCTCTATTTCTTACAAAAAATACTTATTTTGTTTTATATCTTACCCCGATCAAAATATTTGAACTCGTGCCTTTTTTTTAGATCTAACCCTGCTCGAACCGTCAACGCACCAGCTTTCTGATCAAACCAAATCGCACCGTGTTGATATCCTCTGAGAAAAATCATCTGTGTGGTGATACAACTCGTAAGTATTTTTGTTTTTCAGTTTTTTTGTGCTTAAATTTGTTTAAATTCTTACCCTGCTTGAACAAAATATACGAACCCATCAACAGGTCTGCGATCAAACCAAAATTGATTGCATTGAAATCTGATGAACAAATTGATGGTTTAGTGACTGACTGACAATACTTTTCTTTACTTTTTCTCTTGATCGACTGGTGTAGTGATGGAATTCTTATCGGCCAATTGATTAAACCCATCATCTATTTGATCAAACCAAATCGAAACACGTTGTAATACTCTAAGAAAAATTGATGGTGTAGTGATACGACTGGTAAGAATATTTTTTTTTCAGTTCCTTGTGCTTAAAATAATTTACATTTTTACCCTACAATTTTTGTATTTAAGCAGTCTGTAAAATGATTTATTAGATACTGTATATGTAGAGTAATTGAATTCACCATTTATTATTTGATGCAGATATCAGTTTGGACCATATGGATGCAAATCTAAAATCCTGGTTGGAAGGGGAAAATAAATCGAAGGTTTTTACCAAAGGTTAGAATTTATGTAGTATTAATATTCCGCCTTTATAAATACTCAGTTTTTTCAGTTTTGGTTTCCAATTAAGAGATCACGTGTAACCTGTGTAGGCCATTTTGGCTCCCTGTCATGATTGCATAATTTTACTTCTTATAAATTTGATCATGTTCAATACATACCCTTATCCGTTTCCACATAAAGAATGAAAGTCATTTCCTCCAAAGGTTGTGGTTGACGAAAAATGAAGCAACAATTGTCTATACAGTGACAAAAGTCACGGAAATGATGTTGAGAGCCAACCTAATGATAGGGATATACCTTATCAACTCCGATGTCATTCAACTATGCAATATGTTAAGGGAAAGGATCCAAACTTTGATACATTTGTTGTTCTTCAAGGAGAAAATGGTTTAGAACAAATCGTTATCTTCAAAGTTATAGATGATTCACATACAAGAAATGTAGAGTTGACAATGTTGGATCTTTATGGTGACGATCCAATTCTTTACACTGATAGTACCAAAGAAACCTGGACACATGCTATGGATGATGTTCTTCCTGTTCAAATGGTGTATGCAGATGAAATTGGCAAGCTTATGTTGTAGCATCCTTCAATTTCTGAAATAAAATCACAATTATCTTCAAGTGGGCCAAATGAAAATCATAAAAAACATTCCACTACAGTCATCAAGCGATGGTTTTATATGGGATCTTGTTCAGATGTCACTCCCCTATTGACTCAAAATGGTCATTTTGTGAAGATTGGTAGACAAAAATTCATTCAAATGGATGGGCTATTGGTGCGCAACACAAATACATTTGATTTGACCATAAAGGCAGACATGTATGTCCGTATTTATTATGAAAAATTGCCTGGTATGTCTGAAGATGAGTGTTTGAAAATTCCATATCCTGTAGAAGTGTTGGATTGACTAGTAGATGTTTCAACTAGTGGAACATTTTGTTGGGTAAGAATATTTGAAAATCATGTAGATGTTTTTGGTAGAGGCCACTATATTCTTGAAGGTGTGAATTTGCATCTACATGAGGTGTTTTACACAAAACAAGCTATGTTGATAGCAACTGAAATAATTGATGATGAGTATACATGTGTATATTTTAATATATATTCTTCAAATCATATATGAAAAATTTATTTATAGTATATAATGTTATATTTTGTTGTGTTGTAGGCACTGTTGATGTTTTCTTTACTGTGAGCTCTATTAAAAGGTGGGCCACTAGCAGTCGAAAAGGAGAATATTTTTTTTGTCGGTTTATTGCTACGAATGATGATAAGCACACCAATTTTCAACTTCTTGCAACAAAGGTGACAATGAAGTTGTGACTGCTAGATTAATTGCATCTACAGAATATGGAACACACAATGCATTGCCATCATATATCAAAGTATTGCAGCCCAATCGAGTACATCGTCACAATATTCATCTTCTTTCCTACAAAGTTTTCAATCACATAAGGTCTCGACACATTATACGCAGTGAATCTTATGTGGAAATTCCTTGTTCAGATGAAAGTTTCATGGTTACTTTTGAACTAATTGCAATGCATTCTGTACCTCCCGGGATTATAAAGAAGAATAATTCATTGGAGTTCAGCATATAAGGCTATGAGAATCTTAAGGAGGCGGTTTTCTATACATGGCCAACCTTTCTTGATAGATATCGACCAACTTTAGGCTCAAGTGATCAGACTCAACCTCTTGGTAGATGGAGAGTGGGACCAAAATTTATATTTTGCTATTTGTATAATAGCCTACAACCTCGTGTACAAGTACACTTTTCATGGGATTCACACCAATGGGACCCTGTCCATCAGTGTTATGGATTAGGGATGAGGACTGGTGTACCCCATTTGGATTTGTAAACATTTTTCCTTTCATTAATAAATTTTTATACTGTTTGGTGTAATATGTATGGTGAATTATATTATTTAGTATATATGAATTATTTATTTATTGCATTAAATTGTTTTATATGTACATGCGCTTTGGTTCTATAGTAGTTGCTCCAAGATTAGATGTGTTGATTGTTTTGGACTTTCAGTATGCTGAAGAATCTTGGGGTCTTTTGATAGAACAATTTACAGATTGTTGAATAATGTACTATATTTGGGCTTGAAATATAATAGGCTTACTTCTGACGAAAAAATGAGTGGTGTTTTAACTTTTTTTTTATCTAAGGACTAAATTTAGATTATTTAATCTAACATAGAAATAAAAACATTATTCATGTGCTAGTAAGAACGTTACATAGTCAAATTGAATGATACAAGTTGAACATGCTGCGTATTAACAGTCACCACTACACTATTCAATATTTTCAATTTTATCCTAAAAATCGCTATTGTGTAAAAATACTGAAAATCAACCTTGAAAATAGGGTTCAATTTTTGGCCTGTTTGAGTGATTCAAATTGGAAAACGTGAGTTTTATTATTCTCTATTTTTTTTACAGTTTCGTATTTTTATTTCATATTTGCAAATACCAAGGAATTTTGTTGAGTTATTGTCGTTGACAACAATGGGTAAGTACTAGGGAATTTGTGTTGAGTTATTCTCTATTTTTTTACAGTTTCATTTTTTCATTTCATTTTTTTTCCTTGGGAAAAAAGCATAATTTTATTTCATCCGATGAGAACAAAATTACATTCTGTAGATACACTTTTGGAGAAGTGTATTGCTGATATTCAAGTCATTTAGTAACACCTATTGTATTCTTCTAAACTTCTAAAGCTTTAATCTTTTTACATATCAAGTTCTGAAACTGAAAGATAAGAACAAGTGTTTGTTGGATTACATTACATAGAGAAAATTAACAAAAAAACACTCGGTAGAGGAACCACTGTTATGAGAATAGAGCCTAAAAAAGATTGGGAACTAAGGAGAAAACTGCAACAAAAAAGAGAGACATCCTGAACCCTCATAACCTTGTGATTTTAATACAACCTAATTTCACTTGTTCTTAATATGCAAAACAAGTTTTTTCTCACTTTGCCAGGTTAATTTCTTGCACATGTGACCATCATAAGGAAAATTGAAAGCATGGATAGATAACCACTTCAACAAGGAACAAATCCATGTCACCCTTTAAATTTTTTGATACAAATACATCATTTGGCGGGAATTTGAAACTAGCTTTTTAAAATACTAATTCAACACTTAGACAAACAATTGTCAAACCCTAGGGTAACATGAGATTTTTATTTTCATCAAATTGGAAGTGTGAGACACCCAATGGATAGAGGCCAACAAGGTGATTCCATCCAGACCAATTTCATCCTTTGAAACTTCTTTCTCTCTCCTCGGTGGGCATTTTTATGGAGCAGTGCAAATCAAGCTAGGAGGCACTTTTGGAAGATCAATATTTCACCTACAAAGACTCTTTGGACAAACCAATGATATGGTTGGATGCACCAATAAACAATCTAGAGGCCCATACCATCAAACTAGTTTAATACATCAACCACAGGAAATGGTGGGCAATTTACTGAGGTCACTCAGACATTTTTACGGGTAATTTAATACTTAGACAATTTTTGCATTTTCCTAGTCTGGAGCAATCTACCCAGAACACTGTTTTGGAAGACCCATAAATTCCTCCTCAGACACTCGCAAGACAAGATGAGACCATGGTCAGGTAGAAAAATCAACAAGATACAACCTGACACTATGGGGAAAGCATTTACCTTAACCTATGAATTATGGCTGGCATTTTCCTGAGGCCACTTGGGCAGTTTTACTACCGCTGGTGCAAAAACAGCTTGAAAAATTGTTTTGGCAGGCCTTTAACTTTGTCATCAAACACCCTCTTTGAGAAATGAGACCATGTAAATATAGCCTATTCAACAAGCTATATCATGATAGTTTTAGATAATTTTTATCATTCTCCTATGAGGTACGGTGGACAATTTCCCAAGGCCACTTGGACCAGTTTTCCAACACTTAGCCATTTTTCAGAATTTGGACCTCTTTTGTTTCTTTTGTTCTTAATATGCAAAACAATATTTTTCCTACTTTGGCAGGTTGATTTCTTGAACATGTGACTATCAGGAAGTAAACTGAAACCATGATTGGATAGCTACTTCAACAAGGAACAAGTTCATGTCAACCGATGAATTTATACTCACAAGGATAGTTCCTAGCGGGCATTTCCAAATAGTCCCTTAACCTTGTTATTTTAACACAGCCAAATTTCACTTGTTCTTAATATGCAAAACAAGTTTTTTCTCACTTTGGAAGGTTAATTTCTTGCACATGTGACCATCATAAGGAAAACTAAAACCATGGATGGATAACCACTTCAACAAGGAACAGATCCATGCCACCCTTTAAAATTTTTGATAAACACACATCATTTGGTGGGCACTTGAAACTAGCTTTTTAAACTACTAATTCATCACTTGGACAAAAAATTGTCAAACCCTAGGGTAACATGATATTTTTATTTTCATCAAATTGGAAGTGTGAGACACCCAATGGATAGAGGCCAACAAGGTGATTCCATCCAAACTAATTTCATCCTTTGAAACTTCTTTCTCTCTCCTTGGTGGGCATTTTTTTGGAGCAGTGCAAATCAAGCTAGGAGGCACTTTTGGCACATCAATATATTCACCTACAGAGACTCTTTGGACAAACCAATGATATGGTTAGATGCACCAATCAACAGAATAGAGACCCATACCCTCAAAATAGTTTAATACATCAACCACAGGAAATGGAGGGCATTTTACTTAGATCACTCAGGCATTTTTACCAATAATTTTATACCTGGACAATTTTTTGCATTTTCCTCTACTGGAGCAATCTGCCTGAAACATTGTTTTGGTAGACCCATAACTTCCTTTTCAGACACTCTCAAGACAAGATGAGACCATGGTAAGGTATAAAAATCAACAACCTACAGCCTGACACTATGGGGTGGGAATTTACCTTAACCTATGAATTATGGCGGGCATTTTCCTGAGGCCACTTGGGAAGTTTACTACCATTGGTGCAAAACATACTGAAACCTTGTTTTGGAAGGCCTTTAAATTTGTTATCGAACACCCTCTTTGAGAACTGAGACCATGGAAATATAGCCTCTTCAACAAGCTATAACATGATAGTTTTAGATATTTTTTATCATTCTCCTATGAGGTACGACGGGAAATTTCCCAAGGCTACTTGGACCAATTTTCCAACACTTAGCCATTTTTCAGAATTTGGACCTCGTTTGTTTCTTTTGTTCTTAATATGCAAAACAATATTTTTCCCACTTTGGCAGGTTGATTTCTTGAACATGTGACTATTAGGAAGTAAACTGAAACCATGAATGTATAGCTACTTCAACAAAGAACAAGTTCATGTCAACCGATGAATTTATCCCCACAAGGACAGTTCTTGGTGGGCATTTTCAAATAGCCCCTTAACCTTGTGATTTTAACACTTAGCCAAATTTCACTTGTTCTTAATATGCAAAACAAGTTTTTTCTCACATTGGTAGGTCAATTTTTTGCAGATGTGACCATCATAAGGAAAACTGGAAGTATGGATGGATAACCACTTCAAGAAGGAACATATCCATGTAACCCTTTAAAATTTTTGATACACAAACATCATCTGGCGGACACTTGAAACTAGCTTTCTAAACTACTAATTCAACCCTTGGAGAAAAAATTGTAAAACCCTAGGGTAACATGAGATTTTTATTTTCATCAAATTGGAAGTGTGAGACACCCAATGGATAGAGGCCAACAAGGTGATTCCATCCAGACCAATTTCATCCTTTGAAACTTCTTTCTCTCTCCTCGGCGAACATTTTTCTGGAGCAGTGAAATCATGCTAGGAGGCACTTTTGGAAGATCAATATCTTCACCTACACAGACTCCTTGGACAAACCAATGATATGGTTGGATGCACCAATCAACACGAGACCCATACCCTCAAAATATTTTAAGACATAAACCACAGGAAATGGGGGGCATTTTACTGAGGTCACTCAGACATTTTTACCAGTAATTTTACATGTATAAAATTTTTGCATTTTCCTAGACTGGAGCAATTTGCCTGAAACACTGTTTTGGAAGACCCGTAACTTCCTTTTCAAACATTCTCAAGACAAGATGAGACCATGGTTAGGTCTAAAATTCAACAAGCTATAGCCTGACACTATGGGGCGGGAATTTACCTTAACCTATGAATTATGGCAGGCATTTTCTTGAGGCCACTTGGGCAGTTTTACTACCACTGGTGCAAAAACAGATTGAAACCCTATTTTGGCAGGCCTTTAACTTTGTTATCAAACACCCTCTTTGAGAACTGAGACCATGGAAAGATATCCTCTTCAATAAGCTATAGCATGATAGTTTTAGATAATTTTTATCATTCTCCTATGAGGTATGGCAGGCAATTTCCTGAGGCCACTTGGACCAATTTTCCAACGCTTATCCATTTTTCATAATTTGGACGTCTTTTGTTTCTTTTTTTCTTAATATGCAAAACAATATTTTTCCTACTTTGGCAGGTTGATTTCTTGCACATGTGACTATCAGGAAGTAAACTGAAACCATGACTGGATAACTACTTCAACAAGCAACAAGTTCATGTCAACAGATGAATTTATCCCCACAAAAACAGTTCCTGGTGGGAATTTCCAAATAGCCCCTTAACCTTGTGATTTTAACACTTAGCCAAATTTCACTTGTTCTTAATATGCAAAAATGGCCAAGTACTGAAAAGTGATATCTTATGTTTATGCGCTTTTTTATGTCAAAGTACAACCACTTTATAAAATTCCAAAGTACAACCCATTTATAAAAAATGAAAGCTTATGTTTGTGCACTTTTTTTATGTCAAAATACAACCAATTTATAAAATTTCCTCTGATGACAAGGCCTGAAAAAATATTAAAAGTTGGATGTCAGCATATGGAAAAGTGCATGCCCAATTCATGAATTATGAAGTGGAAATACACTCAAGCAAAGCGTTTTGTTGTTGAAATACTCTTTGCGGGCATAATTTGTGAGCCTGAAATACACTCTGTGTGCATCACCTCACCTCCACTTCGAACTTAGACAACCATGGTCGAGCTTGAAACATGGCCATCCTCTACCACATGCGCAGTTGAAACGCGAGCATCCTCTTCTACAACTGTAGTTGAAACACAAGTGTCCACAGATGATAGGGTAACAATAAAAAAATTCCAGGAGTATTCTGATGCATGGAGAGATGCAAATATTTGGCCACCAGGAATGGAAACTATCCTGAGGAAAGCAGAAGTTTTCGACTTTTTGTTTGGAATGTTCAATTATGTTGATGAGGATATAGATGAGGCAATTTCGAAATATGATGTTGAGAATATGGAACTCAGCATTTTTGGGAAGTGGCTAAACCTCGACCCTGATTTGGTTTTTCGAGCTACAAATATTCCACGCAGAGGGGGAGCGATTTTTAGCTCTTAGAAAACCCCTAGAGAGGAGAAGAACCATATGGCTAATAAAATTTGTGGGTGAGAAATATGTGTTCCGAGGAATGGTTTAAGAATGCAAGATGTCCCTCCCGGAATATACCACTGGGACTTCACTCAATGACTGCCTACCATAGCACATTCGTTCGTGGAATATGAAACAATACCCCTAATTAAAAAAATATTGGAAAAAAACTTCCCAAAATCATTTTTTTAACCCCCTCCCAATATGCCTTCCCAATTTAAAAAAACCCCTATTTTCCCTATATATTGTTTGTATCCATTTTTTCATTTACATTTTTTATACCCCTTTATATATCTACCTAGTATATTGCCATGATACCATGGGCTTGACTAAACCTCCCAAGTCTTGTAATAGGCACGAGTGGTTGGTTATTTGAGCCCCCAAGGCCTATCGAGGGCCCTATAATAGGCCCTGGAGGGTTAAGGGATCCCAAGTCACCCTAGGGGCTTGGATACCTTCATGGTATACAAACAAGTGAATATGGGATAAGTAAAACACAACAATTTAGATATGTCTCAGATGTGGACCTCTACAACTCCAAGACACTAAATACAACTAAAAACACTAATTATCGTCCCAGAAATTTCTAAAGCTCTTAAATCCTTCATTGGAATCCAAGAAGGCAGGGAAGAGTAGGGACAGTTGATCTCGCAGAGCCATATGATATTTGGTGAGTGCATCCAATTAGTTAATATGCTTTCTACAAAATCGCTAGAGTTCATGAGGATGCATCCCCTGCATACTGAGGACACAGTAATGGGGTGGGGATATCCTCTGCATTTGGCTATTGACTGAGAATGCCACGAGAATTTCCATTAGTTGTGACAGGGGTCAGTCTGAGGCTAAATGAACTATCTTGAAGTTCTTCTAATGGTGAAATAGGGGAATCCAAATTGGAGAAACAAGAAGAGGGAGTGCAACAAGAAGAGAGATTGGTGGAAACTCACGCCCAACTAAAATCCTAGCAGAATTTGCAAAATCTCCTTTGCAAAATCCCGGTAGAATCCCTTCTTCAATATGTGACCCCAAACAAAATCCAAAGATCAAACCTGAACCAACACAATTGAAATTGATGACTAAATTAAAATGAATTAGCTATGTGAAGTAACAAAATTAAAAAGTATTTCACTCATTTGGAGTGGGTACTTACGCCTCAACGACATTGGGATGGTAGATCTTATTCACAAAACCAATTGATGGTGAGGAGTATGGATAACCAACTCGTAATTCCACATGAATCTTCCAAACTCCACCTTTGTAAAGACCTAAGATCGGTACAGACGATGAATCCTGTTTAGCATCCCAACCATTTACCCATTAAAAAATTAAATAGTAAACAATACTTTAAATTTATAGGCTTATTGCAAAAGAGCTCAGACCACAACAACATCTCATATATGCACATTAAGTAAATAATCTACCAGCTAAAAACCTATTACCAAATATAATATTGGTCAATCAAAGAATATTTCAAATTTGCAAATTACTGCTTCTCATCAGGTAATATTAAAATGTATTAAATTTACCACGAGTATAACTCAAGACTCAAAGAGGGGACGGGGTACCTTGATTTTCGGGACACCTAGAGATGCTTGGGGACGAGGACCTCAATTTTGGGGAGGCCTGGGGACACTCAGATGCTGATGGCATTGATGCTACAGATGTAGATGGACTAGCAGAGATGGCTCTAGGAAGCCAAATAAGCTATGTTGTTCATTGTTCAATGTTTTCTGAATTTCTATTTCATATTTGGACATGCCATTAGGCAAATTTTGGATGTTGTATGACAATGCACATATCTCACGTCTATTATCAATATCAAATATGTAATTTGAATTTCCACTTGGTTTATCATATTCAGACTTATGATTCATAATTTCATATGTAAATTGAAATTTCCATATTCCTGGCAGCTTAACCATACACAGATTCTTGGAAGATTTTAGAGCTACAGCTTTGATACCATGTTAAACTTCGTGACATGGTGAGCATATCTACAATCAAAGAATTGATTCCTACAGACTCTATGCCCATCACTTCTCTAGTGCTTCACATTTCATAACCAAGAACTATATCATAACCTTGAAACTATTCAAATGGAAGGATTGCTTCCATGCCAGATACATGTCTCAACAAATTCCTTTGTAAAACTAATGTCTCAATTATATTTTCCTAACATAAGAAGGGAAACAGACTTTGCTAAAGGATGAAAAATTGACATAAAGGTATTGTTCATGATGCTTGGGATTTTCTTCAAGAAGGTAAACTTCACTAGCAGGGGTGATTTCATATTGGAAATTCATCATTCCACAGACTCCAAGCTTCTTTGCCAATTTAGATGTCCAGGATCTAATAATTGGCAAGCATGCAGGTGATATTCTTTTTGTCAAAATAGAGCAAGACGAATTACTAGAATGTACACCTGCTTGTTCATTGTGCTCCATGATACCACCAATGACCACACTAACATTAGAATATGTCAAAGAATCTACATCAATCTCACAAGCATCTTCTAGATATTTATCAACAAGTATTGGCCTTTCAGGGGCTACTTCTACTACAATTCTAGGTATTGCTTCAATTTGTCATCATTGCATACATTTCCATTACAGGACCACCTAATAGATAAGAGGGTCTCACAAGAAAAATATAGTCAACCCTTCCTTCTATGGCCAATGCATCCTCGTCACTTTTAGCAATACCACCTTGAGGTTTCTTGATTTTTATTTCATTCAACATTACAATGAACTTCTCCTTATCTTCCACAACATCTATTGAAGCAGGAGAGGTTCCCCAAATTTGTGCAAGACCTTCCCCACTTGCAGCCATGGGATCAAAATCATCAAGGTATTGTTTTATAGGTAGAGCCAGATTCAAAGGTGTTTTCCCTCCAAACTGTAAAATTATACCACCAAGAATTTCTACAAAAGTGTGTTCTCTCTGCACCAAAAGATGTAGATACAATAGACAATGAAGACAAGCGATTTTCTATCTTACTGATGCAGACACTTAGTTATTTCCATATAAGTTCAATAGTTGAACTTAGACTCATGATTATACTCACACTTTCATTGTGATCTCTATCAAGAAGTACCTTATCGTCCTTTTGTTTGTTGAGCAAGCAAGCAAGAGAGCTTAAATCCTGCAAAACCTTGAGAATTGCATAACCGAACATTTGAGTTGAAAGAAGCATTGTTTTTGCCTCACCAAAACGTTGGATTTCACTTACTGCAACCTTGCTCAATCATTCTACAACATTTGATAATTCAGTAATGAAAAGATGTCAATGGGAACCACTACTTCACCTGGTATATCAGGGTTAGTAGTCTCAATTTTCTCTTTTGGAAGGCTTGAAAGCACGACAGGTTCCACATATGACTGTGTCATGGGAGTATTTCCATCCATAATAGGAATATAAAATCCTTCAATAAAACCTTGGTCATTGAGGACACTTACGAATCTATATGTTACGTGCAATTTGAAGAGACTCAAAATTAAGTAAATTTGATTTGATAATGCATAGTACATAAGTTTGCAAATCTATTTGAACAAAAAACTAGCTCTAATAGGTGGTAGGAATTTAAAGGGACTAGTTCTCGTTGGACATTGTAAACAGGAAATACTTATGGCCTCTTCTTTAAACATACCGACATAGCTCTAAACATGGCAAATAATTTTCATTCCAAGATACGACTCTGGCTAGTAGGATAACTACAAGATATGGTCTTGATTAGCAAGTGACCGAAATACCAATATGAGTACCTGTTGAATGAGTGCACCTTCTAATTTTCTGAGTGGATTGCAGACCATATCTATTGCAGCTTTACCCTTCACCTATTCAAAAAATCACCAACAATTACCATTTTACAGTTCAAGGATTTGGTGTATGTGTTCTACTTCTGTTATAATGTATTCTTATGTATAGTAAAAAATATAAAGCTTTAGAAATATCAACAAAGTTCTCCATAAGGAATAACAATAACTATAATCACAAGGACAAGTTACTTTTACACAATTACAAAATCAGGCCTCTTTGCTTAGTTCCCCGTGCAAGGAAATAAAAAAAAGCATACATCAAAATATTTAAATACATTTCAAAGGAGACATTGTCCTAAAATAAGAAATGGGAATAATGCAAATCAGATCTACAAGCAAGCTCAGAAGCCAAACAACAAAAGCACAAACAAACTCTTTCTAGCATAAGCAAGTTCGAAGTAACCTAGAATTGAAAAAAAAGCACCTTAGAATGTAAACGACCAATATTAAGAAGACAATCCCTTAGAAGTTTCTCTCACATTTCACTAAACTCCTCACTTGCAAACTCTGTCAGCATAACAATAGCCTTGGATGCACCTTTTTAAATTTCATGAAATTTATCTTTGAGGGAAATGCACAAAACATATGAGAAAAACCCTAGATATCAGTTACTAAACTCAAATTAATTACAAGGGCACGCAAAAAGAAGTTAGAACCAACACACCATCATCACAAAGGAAAGCATCATCCAAATCTCCATCAATGTGTCATCCCCTGCTAAAAATGTGATTAAAAATACATGTGGACACCCATGGAAAATGGGGGCTAATAGATAACAAGGAAGATAGGGAGTTGGAGACATAAGAAACAAAAATGCATCATGAAGATCATCCAGGCATGGAGTGGTGTGATGACAGTTTAGCTAGAAATATCCAGCTACAGGAGGGTGCCCTGCATAGGTTAGCATATAATCTATATTTTTGTTTTTATGTATGCAACATTTTGTTAGTTATGGGTCATCTTAGGCAGTATACTTACCATGTCGATCATTTTAGAACTTGGTTAGGCACATTTCAGGTTTTTTGGAGGATGGAATTGGAATTTTGGATTCATGCTACATCCTTCCTTTTTTTATCTATTGCAATTCCATCTGGCTAAGACACAAACATTATTTAAAAAAAATATAATAGCTTTCCATTTTCCAAAACCCTATTTATCTAATTTCCCAAGGATTCAAACTTTAAGAATTTTAAAAAGATCATATTATTGTGTAGAATGCTAAAAAGGGAATAAGAGACAACATAAAGTTTGAATATGTGAAAGACTAACCTCAATGGATTTGAGTTCAAGTGAGAAGACAACACCAACCATTTCTGTGACTCTCTGCACACAAGGTTGTAATTAAGTAAGTCATTGAGAAAATAATGATTATATAACAAAATGGTTTTCCATAGAAATCGACCAACAATATAGTTATTTGCTGGAAATGGTTTTCCATCTACATTAAGAATGTAATGCATAGTCGGGACTTTATCACCAGATAAAATACAAACTATATGACCAACTTGAGAATCACAGTATTCCAAAAAATTATTGTGTATGTTAATTCAATTGAAGCCACTTTTGAACCCTTTGCAATATCATAGAGCTTGCAGTAATTTTCAAAGTAAACATTACCTGACTGGGCATGACTTCTCCATTGATGCCACTAATGTTGATTCCTGCATACAGACAGGCCTTATAGTGGGCATAAAAAATATCATGGCCATAGGCTTTGTCTACTCCAGTTCTACAATAGTAAGGACCCTATTTCAAAAGACAAATGCATATGTAATAAGATCAACGATACTGGACTTAGGATTCTTGGGTAGCA